>JAFJYI010000133.1:1394614-2091921 GCA_019022655.1 Acacia acuminata | reverse complement strand
CAGGGCTGCAAGTAGCATTGTCATCCTGTTGTGAATGCGAATAATTTTGAAATCAAGCCATCCTGTAAGCTTGGTTCAACAAGGTTCTTTTAGTGGGAGTGATTTAGAGGATCCTAATCGGCATATTGAGACTTTTACGCGACAGATTTGTGATACCATCAAGATGAATGGGGTTCGAAGATGCTCTTCCTGTGAGGCTACATTTCCTTTCTCTCTGATGGGGAGGCAAAACTGGCTTCGTTCTTGTCCCTCTTAAGTCTCTCCATGGGACATTATCACCACAAAGTTCCTTGAAATTTTTTCCCTTCTTCTAAGTATACAAAGCGTGGCGGATATTAGTTGCTTTACTCAAGGCAATGGGGAATCATTACGTGAAGCTTGGGAAAGGTTTAGGAGTTGCTTAGGAAGTGTCTGACATGAGTACCAAGATATGATCGAGCGAGAATATTCTTCAATGGGATGCTTCGGTCTTAGGATGATGATTAACTTATTTATGCTTGGTGGTAAGTGTGAAAAAGACTCGAGAAGAAGCATTGGAGTTGTTTGAGGCTATGGGGTCCTTGAGAATGGCTGTTACTCCACAACCAAGAGGGGAGTTCTTCATCTGGACTCTTTACAATACAATTTTGGCCCATAATGAGAACGTTTCCCAACAAAACAAAGGTGATCCAGCCAGTTAGCTGCCCTCGCCTAAATAGCTTGCCTCTTCTTAGGTCTCATCCATCACTTCTCGGCCTCCTTTGCTTTGTGATTTTTGCAAAGGGAACACGTAATGGAGATTGTAAAAGTTGGTAATGCGGAGAAGCAGTGAGGTTAATTACATGAGTAATCCTCCAGGAATCGAGTTTAATCATTATGGTCACGTACGTACAATCTGTTTGGAAATCTCACCCCAAACTTTTCCTATAAACCCCAAGCGACACCTCGGCAATTCCACCAAACCACCACCACCATTACTGATCTGGAAAAGGCTTTGACAGTTAACCCATACAATGGCGGAATACATACAAGGTTCGAAGCTTTCCGGAATGAAACAAAGTCTTCTCTAAAATATCAGGAGGCTTCAATCCGAAACTTGGAGAATCAGATTGGTCAGTTATCAAAGCAAATAGCAGAGAGGAGCCAAGGGTCCTTCCTTAGTGATCTTGTGGTCAATCAAAGGAGCCTTGAAAAGGCCATATCTATAAGAGTGGTATAGTGATTCGACCAATTGAGAAATTTGTTCCGGTGAAGGAAAAATCTGAAAAAGGGGTGGAAGGACATGAAAAGGCTTTAGAAAAAGAGGAGAAAAAGGCTGAGAATGATGATGTGCAGTAAGGTTCCAAAGGAGATAGCTACAAAGAAGTCTCCCACTCCTTCTTAGCATGCAAAACCTCCTTACCCCAAAGGTTAAAGCGACGGAATTCGAAGAAACGGATATGCCGGTTCTTGGATATTTTTAAGAAGCTATCTTGATTAACATTCCTTTTGCAAAAGCTCTTGAAAATATGCCTAATTATACAAAGTTCATGAAAGATTTGCTTTCCAAAAGCATAAGTTGCAGAGGCCGAAACAGTGGCGTTGACTCAGCGGTGTAGTGCCATTATTCAAACAAAGTTGCCACCAAAGCTTAAAGATTCGAGGCGACTTTAGCATTCCTTGTGCAATAGGGAACGTCAATATGGGCGAGCACTTTGTGATCTAGGAGCTAGTATAAATTTAATGCCCTTATCTGTTTCGAAGGCTCCGGCATTAAAGAGATGAGGCCCTACTATGATGTCGTTACGGTTGGCGGATAGGTCCGTTAAGAAGCCGGAAGGTGTCATTGAGGATGTGCTTGTGAAAGTGGACAAATTCATCTTCCCGGTAGATTTTGTGGTTCTTAACATGGAGGAAGATGCTGAACTTCCTTTGCTTTTGGGAAGACCCTTCTTGGCTATTGCTAGAGCGGTAATTGATGTAGGCAGGGGAAAAATGGAGTTCAAAATGAATAATGAGAAAGTCACTTATAATGTGTTTCAATCCATGAAATACTCGGTGATAATAGTGACTACTTCGAGAATTGATGTAGTTGATGAGGCCATTCATGAAGATCTTTTTCAAGAAGGTTCAGATGAGTCATGGAGGATGATCTTGCGCAAGCTGTTACAAGTGGAAGAAGAGGTTTACGTAGATGAGAATTGATTTACGGGTTGAGGAGAGTTGAAGAAGAAGGATTATGATGCGCCTTTGTTCCTACTAAGGTGGAACTAAAGGAGCTCCCTTCTAATCTAAAGTATGCTTTTCTAGGGACGGATGACACTTATCTCATTATTATTAGTGCTGAGTTGTCACCTACCGATGAAGAGAGTTGTTGAAAGTTTTGACTACCCATGAGAGGCGCAATAGGTTTAGGGTGGTCTATATCTGATTAAAGGGGAATAGTCCTTCATTTTGCACTCATAAAATTCTTATGGAGGATGAATTGAAACCCGGTAAGGCAGCCCGGAGGAGACTTAACCGTATGAAGAAGGAAGTGGTGAGAAAGGAGGTGGTGAAGCTTGTAGATGCAGGTATGATTTATCCTATCTTTGATTCAAAGTGGGTTAGTCCGGCCACGAGGTAGTTAGAAGAAGGGTGGAATCAACTGCGGTCGAGAATGAGAATAATGAATTGATACCCGCTTAGAGGCATTTGGGCTAGAGAATGTGTGTGGATTATAGGAGGTTGAATGATGCCCTCGCAAGGACCACTTTCCTTTGCCATTCATGGATCGGATGCTTGAGAGGCTTGCGGTCTCTCTTGTGTAACATTTCTTAGATGGCTATTCTGGTTACAATCAAATAACGGTGGCTCCGAGGATCAGAGAAGATAGCTTTAACTTGTCCCTTTGGGATTTTTGCTTATAGACGGATGCCACGCCGGTCTTTGCAATGCCCGACTACTTTCACGGTGCATATTTGTCCCCATCTTCTCGGCATGGTAGAGAGATTTATTGAGGCATTTATGGATGATTTCTCTATTTTTAGCACTTCGTATGATACTTGCTTGGCTAATTTGTCTTGTATGCTCCAAAGATGTCAAGAGAGTAACTTGGTGCTTAATTGGGAAAAGTGCCACTTTATGGTGAAAGATAGGATAGTCTTGGGTCATAGAATATCTGATAAGGGGATAGAAGTGGATAGAGCCAAGATTATAATCATCAAAGACTTACCTCCTCCCACCCGATAAATGTGCGTAGCGTTCGATTTTCTTGGTCACACGGGTTTTTATCGGAGGTTTATCAAGGATTTTTCCAAGATAGCCAAACCGCTTAGTCGGTTGTTGGTCAAAGATGAAGACTTTAACTTTAACAATAATTGCCTAGTGGCATTTAGCTTGTTGAAGGAAAGATTGACCCATTGCGCCTATTTTGACGGTGCTGATTGGGAGTTACCGTTTGAGCGTGTGTGATGCCGGTGACTATGCTATAGAGTTTGTGTTGGGGCAAAGGAAGAACAAGTTGTTGCATGTTATTTACTATGCGAGTAAAGTTCTGAATGAGGCACAACTGAACATGCAACAACTTAGAAGGATATGCTTGCAATTATAAATGCATTAGATAAGTTTAGACGGTATTTGATTGGTTCCCGAGGTGATTATTTTACGGATCATGTTGCTCAAAATACCTCTTGACTAAACAAGGCCAAGCCAAGGCTTCTCGTTGGATCTTGTTACTCAGCGAGTTTGATATTAAAATCCCGGAGACAAGAAAGGGGTGGAGAATGTGGTAGCCGGTCACTTATCTAGGATTCGGGTTAAGGAGTTGCGGGATGATTCGGAGATGGAGATTCGAGATGAATTGCCAAATGAGTATGTCTTGGCAATCAGCAAGTACTTTAGTTGATATTGCTAATTATAAGGCAATTGGGATGATACAGAGGGACTAACATGGCGCGAGAGGAAGAAGTTCATGCATGATGTTGGCGGTATATCGGGATGAGCCTTTCTTGTTTTTAGGTGTGCGAGATGGAGTGCTCCGTATTTGTATCCCGGAGGAGGAAACTTCATGGAGTCCTGTGGTATTGTCACGGTTCAGATTATGGTGGACATTTTGTTGGAGAATGCCTTGCTGCTAAGGTATTACAAAGTGGTTTTTATTGGCACATATGCTGTACAAGGATGCTAGGAAGTTTGTGGAGCGTTGTGATCATTGCCAAATAGCGAGAATATCTCTAGGAGACATAAGATGCCCACTTAACAAAATTCTTATTATTGAGATATTTGATGTGTGGGGATTGATTTATGGGGCCATTCCCAGTTCTTTTAACAACAAGTACATTCTTGTAGGCGTGGACTATGTCTCAAAGTGGGTAGAGGCAACTGCTCTTCCCGGTATTTAATGAAAGGCTAAGGTGGTGGTATCTTTTCTCAAAAAGAATATATTCAACGGAGTTTGGGGTACCTAGGGCCATTATCGTGTGACGAGAGGAACTCGCTTTTGTAACCGAAGGTTTCAATCGAGTGGTTAGCAAATATGGTGTCACTCATCGTGTCACTACTCCGTATCACCCACAAACTAGTGGGCAAGTGGAGATGTCTAACGGGGAATTGAAGCAAATTCTGGAAAGGCTTGTTGGGAAGTCAAGGAAGGATTGGTCTAAGAAGCTTGATGATGCTTTGTGGGCGTACCGAACGGCATTCAAAACTCCTATTAGCATGTCACCATTTCAGCTCTATATGGTAAGTCTTGCCACCTTCCGGTGAAGCTTGAGCATAAAGCGCTTTGGGCAACTAAGTTGCTGAATTTTGATGCTAAATCTGGCGATGAAAGAGGTTACTTCGGTTGAGCGAGCTTGATGAATTCAGAATTTTTGCATATGAGAGTGCTAGCCTCTATAAGGAAAGAACCAAGAGATGACATGGCGGGAGGTTATTCCTAAAGAGTTTCATCCGGGATAGGTACTACTTTATAATTCTCGTTTGAAACTTTTTCTAGGGAAATTGAAGTCTAGATGGTCGGACCTTTTGTAGTCAAAGAAGTCATACCTTTTGGTGCAATTCCATTGCACCAATGGGATAAACTTTTAAGGTGAATGGGCAGAAATTAAAGCCTTACCATGGTGGAGACATTGACGGAGGAAGAACCTACGTGGCATTGGAAGTTGAAATTAGGTGACATCCGTCGGCTCGGGATGGTAAACAAGCGGCGATTGGGAGGCAACCCAATAAGTTTTCCTTGCGATTATTATTATTATTTTTTCTCTTTCATTTTCTAGTTTTAAAGATGATCACTCCTCTTGTGGCTGCAAAGTCTTGCTGGGGCACTCTTTCCTCTCTTAAAATTTGAAATATCATGGATGGTACCAGATGAAGCACTCCACATCAGAGTTAGAGACCTAAAACCAGTGGAGTACTAGTTCCTCCCTATATTGATTTTTACAACATTTAGGACAATGTTTGATTTAAGTGTGGGGAGGGATATTATCTCTTTGGTAGTGCTTGTCCTTATCCAATTGAAAAGAATTTCTTTTGATTTTTTATTGTTTAAGATTGACCTTAACTTTGAGAATCCCCATCTTAGAGAATATTATCAAGAAAAACAATAAAAGGAGAAAAGAATGGTTCAATTAAACCTCTAAGCCTTGAATTTTTGTAGCAATCTTGAGATGAACTATGAGAATAGGGATTAGTTTGTAATATGATCAATAGATTATTAGTTTATGAATATTTTGCTACATGATTTCTTTAGGAGATGAGATGATGACTTTCATTTGCTAAGCAAAAATTTTCGTTTAGGGAGATTTAAAAAAAAAAAAAACTCCAATGACTTCTCTAGACCGCACTTAGTAACCAGTCTTTTTTGCATCACCCATGTGCGGGGTCGCGTCAAACGGTAAGTCAAAGAGGGTTATGAGTTGGGCTAAAAGCCTCTTGAGGTGCTGTTGGAGTAAAGCGGTCTTGCATCACCCATGTGCGGTCGCGTAAAAAGGGAACCTCTGACGGCTCAAAAAAAATTAAAAAAAATTGAGTTATTTCCCTGCGAGGATCCCTATGAAATTAGCGAAAAGCTTGGTTTAGTGGGGGCATTTGAATTTTTACGGAGGAATTGAGTAGCATAATATTCTTTTACTAATTTTATTGTTGAACTTATTACTTGCCGATCCTTTAATCATGGATGTTAAGAGATTATTATGATTGTTTAAGGCTATTGGCTTAGTGACCCATTCTTATAAGACATTAACTTAAATAAAACTTCATAACATGATCTAAGTGTGGTGGTTACGGCTCTTTATTTAGGGATTTCATGAACAATGTTGTTCTCATTGAAGATGATGAATTTTATTTCTTTTGCTTGAGGACAAGCAAATGTTTAAGTGTGGGGAGTTTGATAAGTGTATATTTGATAATTAAATAAGTATAGATTACTAGAATATATTGGATTGAATTTATTAATATTTTGTACTTATTTAATTATCTTTATGTACTTGTCTATCTTTTAATTAAATATAGGATAAAATGATATTATAACAGAAAATCTATTGATAACCTATTTATTTGTGCGGGAGATATTATGTGATCTAAGAGATGAGAAAATATAGGAAAAGCAATAAGGGCAACAAATTAAATTGAAAATGATATAATATAATATATTATTATATTATTTATAATATAATATATTGTTATAATATATCAAATAGGCCATGGGAGATTAAAAAAGAATCAAAATGCACAAGACGCGAAAAGAAAGCACGAACCTAAGCTATTAAATATACATTAGAGCAAGAAATTAGGTGTGTGTCTTTGCGAAAGCGAAAGCGAGCGTACGGAGCATGAGCCGCAATTCGGACGCGAGAGGAAGGGGCATTATATATTAAAGGAGAATTAGAATCACGGAGACACACGCGGGGCGACATTGGAGAAAGAGGATCAAAGCACCATTGTGGAGGTCAACCTTCCCCAATCTACGAAGAAAAGTCGATTTTCATCTCTTTTATTATTTTGTTAACCTAGCCATGCTTGGCTAGTTTTTCTTTGTAGTTAGGGCGAGGATGAACCCTATGCGAATTTAAAGTAATTGGTTGGATTCTTTATTGATCGTTATTTTCTTGATTGAATGAATTCTCTTTGCTTAAAGCTTTCTTAAAGATTGATCACCTTTTAGATTGTTCATAGGTTGGTGTATGACAATAGAGATGTTGGTGCATTTAACTAGAACCGTTAATTCATCATAGAGTTGCATGACCTAGACATAGGTTTACGAGTTTATGCGATCTCATAATTCTGGTTTAAAAATATGATCTTTTCAAACAATACTAAGACATTAGGTTGTTTTCAAAGATTACGGACTAAGGTAGCATCAAGACATTGGGACTTAGTCTAACTTTAGAGAATTGATCATCAATCATGGGAATAATAATCAATTAGGGATTCAATTCAAATACTTGGAGGAACATAGGGGATTCTCATCCCCAGTAGTTTTCTTAATTACTCATCTTTTCTAAACGTTGTTCTTGAAATTCTTGATTTTGGATTCTTGTTCTTTATTTAATTCTTTAAATTCTGTTTGGTTACAACTCACCCCATATTACTCGATTCATCCAACTAAAGCGAAAATAGCAAATTAGTGATTGAGTACTATTCCTCGTAGGACGATCTTTTTCTCACTACTTTATTACTTATAACAACGGTGTGACTTGCCGAAGTCGCTATCGCCAGACGTTTCTTGATATATTTGACCTTTATATTGTATCAATGTGTTCACCTCGCCATTTACTCCCAATGATTTTACAGATTCCAACATGTATTAATTGCTTGATTTCCATAAGCACACATAGATAGAGTTGTGATTTACAATTTACTCATATTCCATAAATGTAACAATTGTTGTTAGAAGATTTGTGTGATGTTCTCATAAGCTATGTTGGTATCTGACTTGAGTGCATATTGATAACTAAGATGGTATCAGACCCATGCTTATATAGGATTATAATATGGTACCAGACCCACCGGTATTATATACATGTCGAGAGTGAGGCTGCTCTTAGGTTCTCTTTGCCCCTCGATGCATATTGAGAATGAGGTGGATGATGTTGTCTCACAAGTTGGGAGGGCACTTGGGATGTTAGAGATGGTATCAAACTTGAGCGCGTATCAATAGTAGGGATGGTATCAAACACAAGGTACATGATAAACATGATTTGAGATCCATCAAACTCAAAAATGTGTATTTTGAGCAAGTTTGAGGTGATGTCCCACATCAACTTGAAGGAGAACTTGTAGTTTTAGAGATGGTATCGGCTTGAGTGCATATTGATAGCGAGATGGTATCAAACCCATGCTTATATATGATTTAAAATTTAGTATCGAGCTATGCTTTTTTCAAAAAAAAAATGGGGTTTAAAAATTGGACCTTAAGATAATTTATATTTTCTTCATTTTGTTACATGGACCAAATATTATACTTTTTAGAGATCTAATTTGGAAGTTACGGTGGCTCTAAATATAAGATCTATCATACATATTTATCAATTTTTTTCTCAAATTAGTCCTATTAATGTTCTTTCAACAATAATAAATAGGAGGAAGAGGATGAACTAAAATAAATGATTAGGGTGTTTTTATAAAAAATACATATCATATTAAATAACTATTAACTTTCTTAATTTAATCAAATTAGTTAATTAGGTCTCATGTTAAGAAATAAAAGAGTACTTTGTAGTAAAATGCACCAAGAAACTTCACGCACACATGCGTCGAGTCATATACAAGAAACTAAGCAAAATTACATAGGGCTCGCTCACACATACTATAAGGCATACTCACCTTTATCACGGAGGAAAAAGGAAGAAAACACATAGTAAGCCCCTTCAAACATATAATATCATGACAGATGGTTGACGCTTTTAAAAACCAACATTGAAATTTTTCTCATTATGCATGTAGTTGGAGAACACATCTTGATTGCGAGAAGTGAGCAATATCTTGCAACTGTGTTATCGAACCATATAGAATTCCTACCTTACCCAAGTCAAACCCCTATGGAGTCACGGAGTATAATCAGAATTTTACGCTCAATCTTCAACCTCTCATTAGTTCATGAGCTCTTTTATCTTTGGATTTGTTATTAAAAAAGAGCCCTAGTTTCGATCGAGAACCGTGTCGAAGAGTTTGTCTCGATGGACTCTTTGACAAACTTTTCAATTAGAACGTCTTTGAATTCATCATTTGAGCCATAAACCCTAATTAAGTGAGTATTAGGGCCGGCTAACGCCTCCATAACTTCCTCCAAGCAACTATGAAAAACATCAAAAGCATTGTAGTTGCACTCTCGCGCACCAAAGAACTTTGTGGGTCCAACAACACGTTGTTGTTTTGCTTCCTTGGCAAAAGGGGTAACATACTGTTCAATACTCTCAACTTGTCTCATGGTTCCTTTGTTCTTGTTCTCCATTCCAGTTACTTTGCAACTAATAATAAATTAACAATAACTCAAACTAGTTCTAAATTAACAATAACTAACAAAGGGAAACAAAACACTCCCGTCCTATCAAGACATCTTGCCAAAAGCGACTCTTACGTCCCTTTAAAGTTAACAAGTTCTTGTTCGGTCGTGGCTTTACTAACACGATGTCTAATCCTCACAGCTTCTCTCTTGGTTCTTTTGTTGTTATCCATTCAGTTGCTGCAAGCCTAGTGATTCGGCTTCGGGGATAACACACGATTCAATACTTTACGAACTTGTCTCTTGGTTCCTTTGTTCTTGTTCTCCATTCCGATTCTTTGCAAGCCTTGTGATTCGAGTTGTAGGGGTAACACGCGGTTCAATACTCGAACTTGTCTCTTGGTTCCTTTGTTCTTATTCTCCATTCCGGATTGCTGCAAGCTTTGTGATTCAAGCTTGTAGGGGTAACACCTTTGTTCAATACTCTCAACTTGTCTCTTGGTTCCTTTGTTCTTGTTCTCCATTCCAAATCGCTGCAAGCCTTTGTGATTCAGCTGGTGGCAACTAAATTAACAATAACTCAAATTTGGAACTTGGCAAATTGGAAAGAATGTTGTGTTTATATTCATCTACAAACATTACATATATATACAAGATAATAGAGCCTCAATAGTAATGGCTCATATGACTAATAATGACTATTAATGAAGATTGGCCCATAATGACTAATAATGACTACTAATGAATATTCCTAATTCCTACAAATCAAGGATTCCTATAAATCAAAATACAATTTGCTATGTAATCCATCACCCCCATGGAGCATGGATGTCTTGGATGCCCCGCTTGGACTTGAGTTCGTGAAACCAAGTAGGATGAAGTGGCTTTGTGAATATGTCGGCAAGTTGATCGGTAGGCCGAGCAACGAGGTAGAAGACGAATCAGCTTGGCTTGAAGCTTTTCCTTACCAAATGACAATCTAGCTCAATATGCTTGGTCCTCTCATGAAAAGTTGGATTGGCAACAATTTTAATGGGCGATTGATTATCACGGTAGAGTAAAGCGGGAGCAACATGAGAAATGTGAAAATCATTTAACAAATATATAAGCCATTGTATTTCACAAGTTGTAGATGATAAAGCTCGATATTCTACCTCGAAGAAGATTTGGAAACTTGTGCTTTACTTCTTGGCTTTCCATGAAATTAAGGAAGAACCAAGAAAAATGGCAAAACCCGATGGCCCAGACGGCCAGTATCTAAACAACCAGCCCAATCGAATGTTGAAACTTCTTAATTGTAAATCGAGAGGAAGCGAGAAAGAAAATACCAACACCGGAGAGGATTTGATATAGCGGAGTACATGGTGGGCGGCGAGATAAATGAGTATCTCGGGAGCGGTGTCTTGGCTAAGTTCTTTGAGTGACAAAACTCGGATCGGCAGTAGTAGTGAGATATTGCAAGCCACCAATGAGCTTTCTATAAGGGGAGGGATCAAGTAAAAAAGTACCATGATCACTAGAGAGCTTGAGGTGAGGATCCATGAAAGTGGAGCTAAATCACAAGAGGGAAGTGAATTGGGGATTTTAAAATTCTTTTCGAAGTTCTTTGTTTATGGTTGCTTTGAAACGCTTGAGAGTAAATGAGAGTATGAAGGAAGAAGAGCAAGACACACGAAATTTATCTTTGGTTCGGTCTAATCTCTTAACCTACGTCTAGTCCCCGGTCCTCTGCAGGATTTTCACTAACTTCAATTGATTACACACTCGCAAACAAAAGGATGTTCCTCAACCTAGGACACACTCCCCACTTACAAGTTGTAATCAATAACCCAACCTCAAAGTCCCTCTGCTTTGAGATTCTTACTGAAGAATGATTTACAGAAAATGAACTCTCTTTAGGAGTAGATAATGATAATCAACGAAGTCTGATATGTATCAAAGATACAAATCAAATATGTGAGAGAAAAAGGCTCAAAGCTTTGTATGCGTTTTTGTAACTTGCTTCTACCTTCCGGACTTCAAATCTTCGGGTATTTATATCCATTTGAAGTATGTGAACGTTACAAATCTGTTGGAGCTGAAATCCATTCGAAAATATAGCTGTTGGAGTTGTTCCAAACTCAAACTAGCTGTTGTGGTGTCTTGCTGAATGAATTCTTCAGTTGGGAGTGTTTTTAGAATAAAGCATTCGAATTTTGGCTCCTGGAATTTGTCTCATAAGGCTGAGACTTGGCTTTAGTTGGTGAAGACTTTGTTGCTTGTGTTTGGTGAGAAATCTGCCCAACACTTCCAGCTGTCTTCCATTGGTTTTTTGTCTTTGAGGATAATGTCAAAATAATTCAAATATCATTTGATTCAAATCCTCTGAAATCTCATGAACAAACTTGTTAAATCTAGTTAGTTAGAATGATAAGAAGTATATAAAACATTTAAGATCAATTCGCGAGTTTAATCTTGAAGTATAAATCAAAATATGCAATTTGAAGTAAAAGCTGCGTTTTTACGTCGAAGATCAAAACTCAAGTTTTGACAATCAAAGCGGAGTTTTGAGCTGTGTGTCACCAAAGCTGGTGGTTTCAAAAACTGAAACTCGAGTTTTCCTCTTCCGAGAGAGGTGCATCGCGATTTTGAGCTTCGACCCATGTTTTTGATGAAAACTCAAAACTCGAGTTTTCCTCCAAAACTCGAGTTTTGGACTTTTGTATATAAAATGTGAATTTAGTCCAAAACATCAAAATGGCGGTTTTCATCAAAGCGCGGTTTTCAATTATGAAAAACTTGGATGCTCTCGGCGACAAGAACTCGAGTTTTGCTTCCAAAACTCGAGTTTTCACTTCAAGATATGAAAACTACGAAAAATATGTGAACATAGCAAAAGCGCGGTTTTCAACCAAAGCTGGCGGTGTTGCTCTTGCGAAAACTTCGATGCTCTCGACCAAAACTCGAGTTTTGCTTCCAAAACTCGAGTTTTCATTTGTTCAATGAAAACTTAATGAAAACACAGTAAAACGAAAAACTGGAAGTTTTGACTCAAAAAAAAGGCGGTTTTCATATGTTGAAAATCATGTGCATGAGCAACACATGAAAACTCGAGTTTGACCTCAAAACTCGAGTTTTGAACTATTTCACAAAATATGAGAAATTCTTTGAATAGTTCAAAGCGCGTGCATCATGAAAAATCTGGGGTTTTGAAACTTAGAAACTTCAAAGGCTCTGGCCTAACCAAAACTCAAGTTTTGGCCCTCCAAAACTCGAGTTTTCATATGTTCGCATGAAAACTCAAAGCGCGTTTTTGCCGCGCGGTTGCCTTTGATCATATTTTTCCTCGAGACAAGCCAAAACTCAAGTTTTGACCCAAAACTCGAGTTTTCCCTTGACGATAAAGAATTCAATTTTTGCCGAGAGAAAAACTGAACAATTTGGCTTTCATGGTTTTACAATTGTTCCGATCATCATCAAAACACATTGAGAACTAACAATCCATTGGGCAAGAAGCGGGTTTGCAAGCCAAATATCCTATGTCTTCAAGTAATTCAAGGAAAACTTTTTGTTGAGACAGAAAAAATACCATTCTTAGATCTAGCAAGTTCAAGACTAAGAAAATAACGAAGTTCACCAAGATCCTTAATGGTAAATACGAGAATCCAAGCTTTGTTTAACCAAGTTAATTTCAACCAAATCATTCCCAGCAAGCACCACATCATCAACATAAACAAGAATGACAGTAAATGAAGTGTTTGATGCTTTGAAGAACAAGGAATGATCAGAAAGAGATTGACAATAACCATAGGACAGTAAAGCAGAAGAAAGCTTAGAATACCATTGATGGCTGACCTGTTTTAAACCATAAAGAGACTTTTGCAATTTGCAAACAAGATTGGGAGCCGAGGTAGTATAACCATGAGGAAGGGCCATGTAAACCTCTTCATGCAAATCCCCATGTAAAAAGGCATTATTGACATCTAATTGATGTAAATGCCATTGTTTAACAGCAAGAATGGACAATAATAAACGTAAAGAAGTCATCTTGCTCTTTGGAGAAAATGTATCAAAATAGTCCACACCTTCGGTTTGAGTATAACCTTTAGCCACAAGTCTTGCTTTATACCTTTCAATAGTACCATCGACCTTGAATTTGGTGCGGAAAACCCATTTCACCAACGGTCCTCTTACCGGTGGTAAATGAGTAAGCACCCGGGTGCGATTTTGCTCCCGAAAGCCCGTATTTCGTAGTCATGGCATCTCTCCAAAGGAAAGTTTCACGGTTGTTTGAAAGTGGAGGGATCAAGATTAGTAGTAACAGCATTAACAAAGGAATGATAAGAAGGAGAAAGAGAAGAATAAGAAAGAGCAGAGATAAAGGATAACGAGGACTACCTTTGCATGATGATTGGTTAAGCGAAGTAGTAAGGGCACAATGATAATCCTATGAGATATGAGGGAGGGTTATGTAATGCGGTTGACCTGACGAAGGGGAGGATTGCGAGGAAAGACCGTGAAGAGGCAGAAGTAATGGAGGGAGAAGTGGCTGGACTTGTGATTCGGGAAGGGGATTCGGGAAGAGGTAAAGGCGGGAAGGGGGATCAGAAATGTCCTCGAATAAAGGAGAGGGGTTTGAGGTTCGAGCCAAGGGGTGGAAAGAGAAGTAATGTCACCATTTTGGAAGGGAAACACAAGTTCATGAAAAATAACATCTCGAGATAAAAAGATTTGATGATTAGAAAGATTGAGCAATATAAAAGCTTTAGAGCCGTGAGGAAAGCTTAAGAAAATACATTTACGTGCACAAGGAGCAAATTTTGAACGATTGTGACTTAATGTGGATGCAAAACAAAGAGAACCAAAAACTTTGAACATAGAATAAGAAGGAGGAAGACCATATAATCATTCAAAAGGAGTGGAATTTTTAATAATGGGAGAAGGCAAACAATTTATGATGTGAGTGGCACGAAGAACCAAAAAAGACCAGTAAGAAAGTGGAATGTGAGATTGAAAAAGAAGAGCTCGTGCAATATTTAAAATATGTTGGTGCTTACGTTCAACTATGTCATTTCTTTGTGGAGTAGCAACATAAGATTTTTGGTGAATAACACCATGAGAGGCAAAAACGAGGCATAGCAAACTCGGCACCATTTTCGAGCGCAAAATTTTAATGGCGTGGAAAACGAGTTTGAACAAGGGCAAAAAATTGTTTTATGTGAATTTGAGTTTTGGACTTAGTTTTCATTAAAAATAGCCAAGTAAAAAGAGAGTAATCATCAACAATTGTGAGAAAATAACGATGACCACGAACAGAGGGAACCAAAAGGGCCCCAAATGTCAACATGAATCAAATCGAAAATATTATGCATGAACTTGTGCTTACAGGGAAAGATAAACGTTTCTGTTTAGCAAAATGGCAAGCATCACAAGGAAATAAAGGGGATACAGTAATATCTAAAAATTGCTTATGTAAAATTGAAAGAGTGGAGGCCGATGGATGACCCGAACGAGATGCCGAGAGCATTGTTGGTAAGAGGAGTAGAATTGGTGGAGAGAATGCGAGAAGAAGCATGGTTGGGAAACATATCTGCGGTGAGGATGTATAAGCCACGAAAAAGTTTAGTTGAACTAATCATCGGCGAAGGAAGAGTTGACGAATCGGCAAACGGTGGAAGAAAAAGTTATGGAACAATTATGAGAATCTGTTAAACGAGAGACAGACAAGATATTAAAAGAAAAATGAGGTAAAAATAGAACATTATTCAGAATTAAAGATTGTGAAATGCGCACAGTGCCAGAGAATTGAGCAATAGTTTTAGAACCAGTGGGAAAACTTACAGAGACAGGAGGTATAGATGTGTACGATGCAAAAAGAGCTAAAGAACAACACACATGATCGGTTGCACGAATCAATGATCCATGATACGAGAGAGTTGAGAGGAGAAATTACCTTCGAGGAACCAAAAAAGTGAGGTGACAAGTGATTGATCGAAGGTTGTGGTGGAGAGGACGAATCAAGAAGACTGAGTAGACGAGTGTATTGAGCGCGGATAGGTGAGGAAAGACGAGTAAGGCTGTAGAAGGTTAGGATGCGGGAGAAGAAGCCATAGCGGAGGGCGATTGAGCAAGACGAGAACCACGCCCTTGAGCGGAGAATTTATTCATCGTGTTGGAGGAACTGGATGGCCAAGACTTCATGCCGGAGGAAAACCATGCTTCCGGTAGCATGTTTCCTCGGTGTGGCGAGACTTGCCACAATAGGAGCGAAGCTTCGGTTTGGAACCGAGAAGAAGGAAACGCGGAGCCTTAGACATTAAAACACCGAATCGGTCAAGCCAAGCGGAATATGAAGCTCACGCTCATGTTGAGTCACCAACGAGAATACACGAGTGATCGGAGGAAGAGGATCAAGAAGCATAATTTGAGATTTGATGGAGGCATACGGTTCATTCAAACCTTTCAAAAACCTGATTATCTGATCCTCATCCCGATGAAGATGGGCATTTCCAATCGATCCACAGTTGCAAGGCTTCAAAGGGCGAATGTTGGACATTTCATCCCAGAGAATCTTCAGACGAGTGAAATAGTCACTCACAGATGAAGGACCTTGCCGGAGGTTACATATCTCTTCTTGGAGATCTGCTATACGAAACAAATCGGCGAGAAAATCTTGATCGGAGGTCATTCCATATTTCACGGGCTGAATCAAACCACAAGACACTCTTGGCAATAGTTGGAGAGAGAGAACGTGTAAGCCAGCCCTGGACCAGATTATTGCATCGTTCCCAAATTGGGAAGGAGGAAGCCGTTGATGGAGGAGAGGGAATGGAACCATCGACGAACTGAAGCTTATTAGGAGGAAGCCGTTGATGGAGGAGAGGGAATGGAACCATCGACGAACTAAAGCTTATTCTTTGAAAGAAGAGCAGAACGCATAGCTGGCCCTGAACTATGGTAATTAGGACCATCAAGGAGGAGAGACGAGGATAAGTGCCGGATTCTCGTTGGGGTGTATATAAAAGGAGACGCCAAATCGGCGATGGAAGGAGAAGAAAGAAGGTGATTTATCTCGTGGCGAGGAAGGAAGCAAACGTCGGAGTTGGACGCCATGGTAGGTGGAGAAGAGAGGTTAAACCTAAAAAAATGTGTAGAGAAAAAAAAAAATTCAAATAGGACACAACCCGAGCTCGGTACCATGTAACTTGGCAAATTGGAAAGAATGTTGTGTTTATATTCATATACAAACATTACATATATATACAAGATAATAGGCCTCAATAGTAATGGCTCATAATGACTATTAATGAAGATTGGCCCATAATGACTTAATAATGACTATTAATGAAGATTGGCCCATAATGACTAATAATGACCATTAATGAAGATTGGTCCATAATGACTAATAATGACTATTAATGACTATTCCTAATTCCTACAAATCAGGAATTCCTATAAATCAAAATAGTATTTGCTATGTAATCCCCGTCAAAATTAGCATGCTATAGTAGAGAAGGCAACAAAAAGAAAGACTCCACCTATCAAGACGCATGGTTTTTTTTTTCCTTGAATAAATTATTCGTGGTCCCATGTTTTCTTGTTCATCCAGGAACTTCAAATAAAGGACTTTGTAACGAGACACATACCTCATTCCCAATATATATATATATATATATATTGTCAGTTATGCCTTCTTATCGGTTATTGAATTCAAAGATGCTGACATCATAAATTTGAATGAAATTTTTAATTTCATCTAATCAGGTCATGAAAACAAATTTCCTCGTTATCAATCTCCTCTAAAAAATTTCCTTTTTTTTTTTGTTTCTATGCATTCGGCTTGGCCAATTTTGTGTTTTTGAACAATATTAAATCGAGAAACTATGTAAGAATTGTTTATCGGCCTAGCTAGTCCACTTTACAATGGAATAACGGCTTTTGAGTTTATTTTTTTCAAGGGAAACCTAGTTAAAAATAGGTTAAAGTATCCGTTTGGTCCTTTATGTTTGCTTCAGGTATTCATTTAGTCCCTTAAGTTTGTAAAGTGCTCGTTTGGTCCTTAAAGTTAACACGTTAGCGTACTTAATGGAAAATACTAACTCAGCAATTTTAAACGATGACTGCACTTAAATGCGACAAAGCAAGCTTACATGTTATTTTTTTAATAAATTAATATTTTAAATCCTATAAATTGAAATTTAATTAAGCAAACTTTGGGTATATGTTCTTCGTCTGAGGCATTTAAGTGCACAGTCATCGTTTAAAATTTCAATTTATAGGATTTAAAATATTAATTTATTAAAAAAGTACCATGTAAGCTTGCTTTGTCAGCATTTAAGTGCACATTCATTGTTTAAAATTGTTGAGTTATTATTTTCCATTAAGTTACTGCTTAATGTTAACTCTAAAGGACCAAACGAGCAGACTTTACAAACTTAAGGGACTAAATGGATACCTCAAGCAAACATAAAGGACCAAACGTACTTTAAAGTCTCGCGTATCTCGTCTTTTTTTGTCTCTCCGTCTTTGAATGTCTCCGCCTAGGTTAGGTTAATTAATAATAGGAAGAGAGGGTTTTGGGTACCAACTTGGGCCCAATAAAATTCAAGTAGCCCAATAAAATTTCACCATTGGATTCCTTTTAGCTATCACCGAAAAACTATTTCCGCTATCATAAAAATAGTTTGAGAAGCTCATAGCTCACTATGATTTGTCTCTTAGATGTTATTCTCACGACTTATGCTGAAAATTTAGGGTATGAGTAAGTTTTAAGGGCAAAATTTTGTCTATTCAAAGTATAATTATTTCAACTTCGAAGAAATTTATATGTGGGGCAATGAAAAGGCAGTAAATCAAAGATTTCTTGTGGGAAGGATGCGTTTAAATTAAATACACCATACAGCCAATTAGCCCAAATAAAAGGAATGAAAATGATCGACCGGGAGAAGTACTTTACGGAGAGATCAATCAAAAGATTCAAAGGATCAAGTTTAGGAGTTGAGGAAACTTGAAAGTAACCTCGGCTTTACAAACTTGTTCCCTTATAGAGAATAAGATGGGGAGAAAGATGCCGAGAATTGACTTAAATGAAGATAGAGGGAAGCGGATGAATGAAGTCTCATTCATATCATTGTCGATACTCGGCTACATCATATCAATACAACTAACACACACACACGCACTTAGAAATATATATAAAGTCTCATCACCACAAAAAAATCAAAATCAATTCAATAATAACAAAACACGTACATATAAGAGCCCGAAATAATTGAATCTTCTACCTTGCAATGGCTATACGAGCAATGGCGGATTTAGGGGGGCTAGGGGTGGCCCCTTTGCCCCCTAATTTTTTTAAAATATATATAACAGGGGACTTGTTTTTCTAATTAGATGTTGGGCTAGATTGAATGGTGCTTCATATGCCGCAAGGAAACCGGCAAGTGGCAATCTTTAAACACGGTAGTAGATATTGGACTTTCTGGATTAGCTAGTCCTATTTCTCCATATTAAGACTCCTTCTCTTGTTTTTGCAATTACTCTTTCTTATTT
This sequence comes from Acacia acuminata, assembly GCA_019022655.1. NCBI lineage: Eukaryota > Viridiplantae > Streptophyta > Magnoliopsida > Fabales > Fabaceae > Acacia > Acacia acuminata. The sequence goes on along the minus strand of JAFJYI010000133.1, from coordinate 2,073,008 downwards.
AGTTCATACCCTGTGGGTAACCTATCTTTTCCATTATTGGGGAAGCTTGTACCTATTTTTCAGTTTCTACAGCAACTACTAAAAGATTTTTCTAAGACCAATTTCTTGATGATTCTTTGATTAGATATATTGAAAAAGAAATTGTTTTCAGTTTTAACACGATTCAATTATAAAATAGTTTAACAATATGAAAATATGTAGAGCAAGAGTCAAGTGAAGTGATCTTAATTTATACAATATATTTCTTTCAATGTTTTGTATATTAGGTTTGTATTATATTTCAAATATTTTTATTTATGATATATTCCCTACGGTCTTAAATATAACACAAAATTTGTGGTACAAATTGCATGAAAAAAATTTGTCTTAGATTTAGAACCGGAGGTAGTAGTATTTTTATTTTTTTTTGCCCCAGTCATTAAACTTCACTTGGCTCCGCCCCTATGTACGGGGGAAGGATGGTAGGGCAAAACTTTAAGCCTAAAAACTCCGCAAGTGCACGGGCCATACCAAGTAATAAAGTGATAAGAAAAGTATCGTTCCCACGAGGACTTAGTATCACAAACTTCAGTTGAGCATTGATTTCACAATTTCGTATAAGTTGAGAAAACCAAATTAAATTTAATTTAGAGAAAAGAAATTAAAACTAGAATTAAAACAAACTAACCACACACTAATGAGCAGGCAACCTAGTGTAATACCTAAAAATCTCACTTATTATAAATGTCACATTTTGACAAATAATACCTATTAAAAATAGGTGAATATGTGGTCTCAAATTTTGAGATGTGTTTATTTTATTTTCTAGGTAATTTTTCCTTAGGATTGGAACAAAAAAAAAAAAACCAATGATTTAATAAATTTTGTTAGGCATCATAAAATACCATAAAATATAATAAATACCATATTAAGCCATGGTCCATGTAGCATTTAAAAAGAGCAAGAAAGTGTTATGAAAATACCTAAATCAATTTAGAGAAATCAATGATAATTAATGATCGACTAAGTCTTCATTAAAGTAAATAAATTGCACATGGCTTCATAATTAATCAAAGGACCTTAAACACCAATTGTTATAATTTATTAGGAGACTAAATTTTCTAATACCCTATAATTATCACACTAATACCTAAGCTCATATTTAGTTCATAAAAAGTCATAAAGAAATATCAAAGTACTAAGACCAATTAAGAAGCGATTATCAACAAATAATGAAGCGAATAAAATTGCAACAATTAGAATAGAGGCACTAAATTTAATAGCAAAATTAAATAAGCATAATTAAGGGTTTATGACCCTAATTAAGAACCAATGGCAAATAAGGATTAAGATTAGCATAAGAAGAGTCTCTAAAGGCCATAATTAAGTTAGAGACCAATCATAATTAGTAATGGAGGGCTAAGATTAAATTTAATTAAGCTAAAACCAAAGGCCTTAATTTAGCCTCATAAAGCCAAATCCTTGTGAAATTGGATTAGCCAATGATAAATCAAGAAAATGTTCTTAATCCTCATAAAATTAATTGGACCAATAAGAGATTAATACAAATTGAAGGTTTGGATTAAATCTAGTAAAGTTGAATCCTAAGACTTAAATTAACTCTCATAAAACACAATCCATGTGAACCAAAATTAACCAATGAGAGATTTTCCTCTAAATACTATAAGATAAATAAAACACAAATTGAAAATAAATTAAGGGAAGGGGGGCGGTTTTTCAATAGGAAAGGGAGAAGAGAAATCAAATAAAGCACATGCAAGGATGAGTCACAAGCAAAACATTAATGCAAAGAAGACTTTGGGGCAAAATGGAAGAGGATAAGATGAGGTGTGTGTGTGTATGTGTAAGAGAGAGAGTGTTGTGCATGTGTGTGTGTGTAGTATGAAGAGAAAAGGAAGAGTCAAAGCATTAGCCAATAGGAAATTAGATAATTAAATAATTAGGATAATCCAAGAAACTAATTCTAGACATAAACAAATGAAAATTCATACAAACTAAATTGTATCTTGAGATCCATTAATCGTAGATTAAATGTAAGAAGAGATTATGAACAAGCATAAATGAAGCTTGAGAATGAACCCAACCAAAGCCATTTCCTTAATTTTGCAAATTGATATCAAATGAGAAAAGTAGGTGATTATGGTCTCTAAATGAAGCTAAGGCCTTCAAGATTTCAAAACCAATGAGAAAATATGGATAAAAATTCATTAGGATCCTCAAATAAATTCTTTCCTAGTGATTCTAACTAGTGGTATGCAAGAAGGAAGGAATTGATAGCTTAATTATGAAGCTAAAACACATGGCAATTTTGGAAGAGGATAGGGTGAGTCATAAAGTAATGGAAGAGGCTAGAAGGGGTGTGTATGGCTAGGATTTGTGCTCCCAATTACACTAGATCCAATGGTTCATGTTCAAGATGAAAAGGGTGAATAGTGCCATAAAGTTTTACTATAAATAGGGGCTTGGGGTCTTCATTATTCTTCACCAATTCACAAGGTATTAACCATAGTTGAGAGAGTAAGGAGAAGTGTGAAGAGCTTCTTGAAGGAGTAGCAAGGTTCTTGGTAAGTTCCCTAACTCTAGCTTTGAGTTCTTTAGTTTTTAGTCTTTAAATTCTTAGATAGAAGTAGCTTAGGTCTTAAAATTGCTAGAGTAATTTTATTTACAATTTTTTATGGTCAAAATTGGCTTTATCTTGAAAAATTGGTGAGGAGGTTGTATAGAAAAATTTCTGAAAGAAAATCATCAAAGTAACGAAGTTACGCGAAATTTCATCGGTTTCGAATTTCTGGAGGCAGTGATGAAAACGCCAGAATTTCATAATGAAACTATGATCACAGATTCTGAGAAAATTCATGGTTAAAGTAGACATATAGGGATTTTTAAATATGTCAAGAACATGTTAAAATGATTTTTGTACAGTGAGATAAAAATCGTCAAAGTCAGGCTACGAATTTCTGGAAAAATTCTGGGCAGAGACTCCAAACTTTAAACCTGGGAATGATACGTAGAATCTGGGCAAATTTGATTATTTTTACTTAAAAATAGACATCCTGAGGGTTCCAGGGAATTTTACGGATCCTCGTTTCGATTTTTCTAGAGTTAGTTATGATTTTTCAAAATTAGACAGAAATCTGCCAAATTGGCACCAACGTTGTTCTACGAATTTTGAGGAAATAAGGTGAAAAATAAATACAGCAAGGGTAAAAAGGTCATTAGGGACTAGGATATCTTCTAGGATATTATTTGTAAATTAATAAATGCGATATTACCATTACAGGATAAACGTGATCACCATCCGACCAATGCGTATCGAAATCGCCGGCGAAGGTACGGACGCGTCTTGTAACACTAACTTCGATGCTTATTGTATACTTGTATGTGATAGATATGTTCATAGACTATGACTCTGTTCTTTAAAAAAAGAATTGATCATACACATACAGCTTTATATGGGTTATGGTCATGATAACGCTTTAAGTTTTCCTAGCGCGAGGACACGGAAGTACAGTGGCCTTGGTGAATAGTGCGAGACTTGAGATAATGAACATATGCGTGGTGGTACCGTTATTATGTATGAGTTTTTATATTGTTTATTGCTGTAATGTCACGAATATCTGTCATACATATCTGTACATAAGCATGAGGTTAACCGTTACACCGAGGTTCAATGGGTATTGAACCTCGGCTCTTACCATAGCCGGGTTTCGGAGTGAACAAGGCCGAAGAAGGGTAAGCGACAGAGATATAAGAACAGTGGAGGAAGCCCTTTTTGATTTGTACTCAATGACGATGACATTTGAAAAATTTTGTAGCGCTGTTAACGGCCAACACATACATTATAGTGGTTACTTATCAGTTACTTTTCAATACTATTTACTTCCGATGCTCAACTCTGATCAAGATACCGTGAAAACGCTTTCAAAAATTGGGATGTTACACCTAGAGTCACCAATCCCTTATTTGTTTCCTAGATTTTATCCCCACTAAATCAACTTTGACTTAACTTAATCAGCTAATCTAGAGTATTAATGTTTATAAGTGCTGTCGGTCCACTTATACACCTACCTCAAATAATTATGCAATGTCTCACAAATTAATTAAGGTACAATTCAAATCGGGCTCACTCTAATTTGACTATGCGGAGCTTCTAGGTATATGTCTATCCTAGACGCAAATTAGATTAAAACCTAACTTCACGTTAAATTTAAACCTAATTCCACATTATTTATTCCCAAGGTCAATTTAGGATTCCCTCTTTCAAGTCCAACCCTAAATCCCCATAACATTCTCAATGGTGGCCACTCACTAAGAAATAGCAATAAACACGGGATTAAATAAAGCTGGAATAAAATTAAGCAAAACCAATCATGTGGGAATAATATCTAAAACCCAAACAAGTTCATAGGTCCTCTAGGTTGCAAAACCAACTAGCCACACATGGCTTTATTCAAATCCATAACAAAAAGAAAAGAATTTAGGTTCAAAGAATAAAGAGAGAGAGGGGAAAGAAAGATTCTCCGTCGCCTCCACAGTCCTTCCGTCCTTAGTGGAGATGATGAAGAGAACTGAAACGCTCGGCCTCTACTCCTCGCTTCCTTCCTCCTTCTTGTCTCGCCTCCCTATTTATATTTTAGGTCTTGGGTCACTTGATTCTCCTTTTCTTATTACGGAGATATCTCATATCTTGTAATTTACTCCACCAGATCACGCAATTGATTTTGTTTCTATTTTTCTTGTGTGAGACCATTGAATTTGGCTGATTGCATATCCTCTTAATTGCTTTTTCTACTTCTTTCAAAATCAGCTAATATTTCTGCACAATAAAAATAGGATATGAGTAGATTTTATGTTGATTTATTCTTTGATCCTAATTTGATGCAATGATTGAAAAGTTCATAAAAGATAATTAAATAGGTATATAATATTAATAACTCCAACTAATTCTCATAAAATATACACCTATTTAATCATAAAATATATACTTATCAAACACCCCCACACTTAAACATTTGCTTGTCCTCAAGCAAAAGAAATAAAATTCATTATCTGAAAAAAACATTGCCTATGAAATTCCTAAACAGAGAGTAAAAAACCACCACACTTGGATCATATCATCAATTTTTTTTAAAGTTAATGTCTCACTAAGCCAATAGAGTTATAACAATCTCTTAACATCTCATGATCAAAAGATCGGCAAGCAATAAGTGCAACAATAAGATTAGTACATGGATATTATGCTACTTAACTCTAGAAAAATTCAAATGCCACGCAAAACCAAGCTTTTCATTTAATTCACTAAGGATTCTCAGGTAGGAAAGAACTTATTTTGTCTTCTTTTTTTTATTCCTTTCCTTTTCTTTTTTTTTTCTTGAGCCGTTGTAGGTCCCCTTTTGACGCGACCCTGCACATGGGTGATGCGGCACCGGTTACTCGGTTACTCCAACGGGCACCTCAAGAGGCTTTTAGCCCAACTCATAACACTCTTTGACCTTACCGTTTGACGCGAGTGCCAACATTGGTGATGAAGTGCCCCGATTACTAAGGGAGGTCTAGAGAAGTCATTGGAGTTGTTTTTTTTTTTTGTCATTTCCCTACACAAAAGTTTTACTTAGGCGGCAAAGGTCATCATCTAATTTTCTAAAGAAATCATGTAGCAAAATATCCATGAACTAATAATCTGTTGCTCACATTACAAACTAATCCCTATTCTCATAGTCCATCTCAAGATTGCAAAAAAAAAAAAAAAAAAAAAAACTCAAGGCTTAGAGACTTGGTTAACTTTTTTTTTAAAATTTTTTGGCTTGATAATATTCTCTAAGATGGGGAAAGCTCAAAATTAAGGTCATTCCTCAACAATACAAAAATCTCAAATAAAAAAAAAAAATCTTTTCAATTGCATAAGGACAAGCATAACCAAAGAAATTATATCTCTCCCCCACACTTAAATCAAACATTGTCCTCAATGTTACAAAAATATAAAGAGGAAAGGAACTAGTACTCCCCGGTTTAGGCCTCTAACTACGATGTGGAGTGCTAAAGCAAGACCTTGCAGCAACAATAGGAGTAATCTTCTTCAAACCTGAATAAAACTGAAAGAAAGAAAACAAGAAAAAATAATAATAAAATGTGCAAGCAAAACCCTTGGGTTGCCTCCCAAGAAGCGCTAAATTTATAGTCTTCGGCGGACTTCTCAAAACAAACCACTAATCATAAGTATCAAACACCATAATTACCTTGTCTTCATTTCTTTTCAAGCAACAAGGTATCAACACAAAAATTGATCGTTCAAGTTAATTACTTGTACTTCCTTAATCATAGACAATCTTGGATTACAAGCAATCACTAAATTCAAATAAGGCACAAAATGCATATCCTTGAAAATAAATATAGGCACTTCCAAGAATTTAGAGCATCCAATAAAATCAACTTGACTCTCATCAGTAAGAGTCAACACTTTAAGAGGAGGGTCATGAACAACAACAATTGGGACATCTACATCAATTTGATCACCAACATCACAATCCTTAGGCTCTACAGCTGGAACCTCTTCTAGACACCCTTTATTCTCATCTAAATCAATTTCATGCCCACAATCACTTTCTACATTATCCACAATCTCATGTAATTCCACACCTTCAGCTTCCTCACAATAATCATTATCAGCATAAGAAGTGGTCATCAAGCTTAAGGAATTATCGCTCTATAGTCTCAAGAGTTGAAAAAATTTGACTCGCATATACCTTCATATTTTGAACACTTAAGTCAATGCTAGCGAGAATCTCCCTTTGCTCTCTCCTAATCTCCTTTGCTCTCTACTAGATCTCTACGATGCTTCCACACACTCCTCAACTAATCTTTCCAAATTAGATTTTTCCTTTGTACTCAATGGTGTGTTCTTCAATAAGTGGATAAGAGTAAAAAGGAGGGGTATTTTCATGAGAACAATAGACATGTGGATCCCTAAAATTTTGTTGCTCAAAACCTTCACTAGGACAAAATGAGTTATCAAAATAGGTTTGGTTCCCAGTGAAATCATCTCTCACAAATTGACTAGTTGTAATATGTGGACAATGCTCAAATAAATGATTCCCTCCACAATAAACACAAGACATGCAAACATATTGAGAAGAATCAAAATATGGAATACAACCATCATTTATGCTCCTTTTATGTTGCCTACGTTCATTCAAATAATTTAAAATAGCAATCAATCCATCTTGTATAGAAGACGAAGAATTCATCTCGTTCTCAATATTAAGACCAGTTGGTTGCCAATTGAAATCCATTTTTTAATTAATTTTTTTTTTCTAAAAAATAAAATAAAATATTTAAAAACTCAAACTCAAAACTACTAATGCTCATTCAATTCCAACCAAGACAGTTGTGGCACACAAGTCCCCGGCAACGGCGCCAAAAACTTGGTAGGGCAAAACTTTAAGCCTAAAAACTTCACAAGTGCACGGGCCGTATCAAGTAATAAAGTGATAAGAAAAGTATCGTTCCCACGAGGACTTAGTATCACAAACTTCAGTTGAGCATTGATTTCACAATTTCGTTTAAGTTGAGAAAACCAAATTAAATTTAATTTAGAGAAAAGAAATTAAAACTAGAATTAAAACAAACTAACCACACACTAATGAGCGAGCAACCTAGAGTCACCAATCCCTTATTTGTTTCCTAGATTTTATCCCCACTAAATCAACTTTGACTTAACTTAATCACCAATCTAGAGTATTAATGTTTATAAGTGCACATCGGTCCACTTATACACCTACCTCAAATAATTATGCAATGTCTCACAAATTAATTAAGGTACAATTCAAATCGGGCTCACTCTAATTTGACTATGCGGAGCTTCTAGGTATATGTCTATCCTAGCAAAAATTAGATTAAAACCTAACTTCACGTTAAATTTAAACCTAATTCCACATTATTTATTCCCAATGTCAATTTAGGATTCCCTCTTTCAAGTCCAACCCTAAATCCCCATAACATGCTCAATGGTGGCCACTCGCTAAGAAATAGCAATAAACACGGGATTAAATAAAGCGGAATAAAATTAAGCAAAACCAATCTGTGGGAATAATATCTAAAACCCAAACAAGTTCATAGGTCCTCTAGGTTGCAAAACCAACTAGCCACACATGGCTTTATTCAAATCCATAACAAAAAGAAAAGAATTTAGGTTCAAAGAATAAAGAGAGGGGGAAAGAAAGATTCTCCGTCGCCTCCACGATCCTTAGTGGAGATGATGAAGAGAAGCTGAAACGCTCAGCCTCTACTCCTCTGCTTCCTTCCTCCTTCTTGTCTCTGCCTCCCTATTTATATTTTAGGTCTTGGGTCACTGATTCTCCTTTTCTTATTACAGAGATATCTCATATCTTGTAATTTACTCCACCAGATCACGCAATTGATTTTGTTTCTATTTTTCTTGTGTGAGACCATTGAATTTGGCTGATTGCATATCCTCTTAATTGCTTTTTCTACTTCTTTCAAAATCAGCTAATATTTCTGCACAATAAAAATAGGATATGAGTAGATTTTATGTTGATTTATTCTTTGATCCTAATTTGATGCAATGATTGAAAAGTTCATAAAAGATAATTAAATAGGTATATAATATTAATAACTCCAACTAATTCTCATAAAATATACACCTATTTAATCATAAAATATATACTTATCAAAGGATCATATTACTTTCATGATATATGGTCTTTAACTTTAAAATGATCCAACACTTTGATTAAAGTAAAATTGGAAGCCAATCACATAATTTTACGTTGTTATAACTGTGTATGGGTCTTAATTTATGGCAGCTATTAATTTCAACTAACGGGGACCCATCTTGTGTAAATAATAAACAAAATGATATTAATAATATGAGAAAGATAATTATACAACTCCCGAAGTACATGGACTATTGTTGTCAATCTCGCTCGTGAGTTGATTCTCTGAATTTACTATTTTTACATTTTTAAATTAAAAAATCATGTCGAGTTACTTGTAAACTCATGCCATTTGTAAATTCAATTTAACTTGCTAGTTTACACACCAAATTTATCGTTTTTATATTTCTAACTTACAGAATCATATTGACTCATTCATAAACTCATGTTAACTTTTCTGATTTGATCATTCTATTTGACTTTATATATGAATCATAAAAAATTATGAATATTTATGGATTTAATATCAATTATTTGGATTCAAAAGATATTTAAATCAATTTGTTGTCATTTTTATATTTTAATTTTTTAATTGTATATCATTAATATCTGTTTAATGATAAAACTAAACTCTTATAAGGTTAGAATTTAAGTAAACGATACGAATTTACGTCACTATCACGAGTTTGTTTAAAAAAAGAAAGTTATTGAGAAGGGTGCTATGGTACTAGATATTCTTGAAAAGGTCTTCAACATGAGGTGTATATGTCCTCCCAAACAATATACTACCTCTACTTAATGTAAGAGCTAGTTTAAGGGTTGGATTTATTCCTAAATATGAGACATCAATCCACTTTGTCCCCTCATATATATTTATCATTTTCTTGTAAACTATTCTTACTGATTGCACATGTCAAAGGAATTTGGATCAAGGGGAAGTTTCAATGCAAATAATTTAAGAGGTTATTGTAGGAAAATCAACACAAATTTTTTACAAAAAACTAATTTAACTAATTTCCTTATTTTATTCAAGTTAATCAAGTATATCTTATATTAAGGATGGGGGAAATAGATTTTTTTTTTTTTTTTTTAATGGAGATTATATCTTGTCATTCATGATGAAGTTCCATTAATTGTCTTTTGCTTGTAATGCAGTGTAGAACACAAGCGATGCGACAAACAGCAAAAAGAGCAAATATACATTTATACAACATACTCCCTCCTGTCAATCCTATTTATAATGTATATAATATTTTATTAGATTTAAAAGGAAAACCTTAAAGTTCATTAACTAGATCTAAAAACTTAATGAGTTTTCAACTTAGCTATAGATACTCTAAATAAGCAACCATCACTTCAATGACATACATCAATTAATGGGTTTAGAAAGTTAAACTTATTGTATCAAAAATAATCGATGGATACCTTATAATTACGACTAAAAAAAAAAAAAAAAAAAATCATTTCTCTCTATCTTAAAAATGAGACGAGAGAGCATAGATAAGGAAAGTCTAGCAAAAGTTTAAAGCTTTTATCCATGAAGAGAATCATCCGTGAGTGAAACTTGGGTATGCATGTGTTTGGATAGCACATCTTTATCTATAGAAGTGAGCAATATCTTACAGCCCTTATGATGATCTGAGTCACATGGAATTCCTACCATACTCAAGTCAAGTCCCTTATCCAGGTCACAAAGTACGATGAGAATATTATTCTCCTTCTTGATCATATGAATCAATTATTTGGCTCTTTTATCTTCATATATATTTTTAAAAGTAAAGCCTAGTTGACGAGCAATATCCTCTTGAATCTTCCACATATCAGGATATTTGGTCACAGTTGTTGTCACAACTATACCAAACAGTTCCTCTCTCTGAACTCTTTCGCAAACTCTTGGAAGCAAAATATATTTGATATTGTTAAGGGAGCCAGAAACTCCAATTGAGTGAGTATTAGGATTAGCTAATGCCTCCATAACTTCCTCCAGAATTGGCATTCTCAAATCCAAAGTATCAAAAGCATGGAAATTGCTAGAAAATTCCTGCTTTATGCTGGATGATGCTCTGGATTGAGGCTCTGAATCATCTTTGTTCTGTTTCTCCTCTTAGGATTGAAACTTGTGTTTGTGGGATTCGTTTGAAGTAAGATAATGACGAAGAAGACGATGCGAAATAACGGCGAGGACAATAATTCCGGAAATCGCCACAACGGACCGCAACATTTTTAATCCTTTATTGAAACTCAAGACATGAGAGAATCTAATTTATTCAGAGAACAAAATAGAAATACAGTAAGGTAGAGGTAGCTTTCTCAAGGAGATTCTTTGAGAAGAATAAAAAGATTGCTGTTTATAGGTGTTGAAGAAATTAGGTTCCTTCTTATCGGAGTCCGATAAGAAGTTAGAGAGTTTTGATCAGAAGTTAGTTGGTGATGGTTATTATATATGCCTTGTTTTATTGATTGGGTAAATCTGTGGTTACATTTTATTCGGGCGAAGATGGTGGAACTGGAGAGTGGAAAGGTTCAAAGAAAGCAATAAGGGACAAAGCAAGCGAAAAAAAAATCCAGTCAAATAAATAAAACAAATACTGCTTGTAACATCCCGCTTTTTGAACACACATGTACTGTTGCTTTTTCTTGAATGAAGTAAAATTCCCTCTCTATTTTAATTCCCTTTTCCCTCCACTTGGAATTCCGGTGAAAATGCGCACTTCTTAATTCACAAATTCCATTAATCAGCAAGTACAGAGAAGGATCATACGCACACATACTCCATTATCATTATTTTATTCTGCAACTTGTTGTGCAGACAAGCACGCACCCACTCCTTATTTCTTTATTAATACTCACCCAAACACTTCACCATTCCCTTCAATTCTCTTTTTCTCTTCGGTCCAACAGAACTTTTTCAGCAACCCATGTTCATTTCTTCTTTCAACGTATGCCTACCCATGCCCCACTATTCTTTAATTAATTTATTCTGCAAATTAAGTGTGACACCCTAAAAATCGAGATGTGATAGGCACGGAATATGAGAAAGCCCACATCCCTAAAGCCCTAAACATATGAAACATTTCATACTAGATCTATATACATGTTTGTAACACCTAATATAATGACACTGATTATAATTCATTTTACAAAAATTATTGGCTTTCTAAAGAAATTTCTTTAGAGTCTCCTCTGAGAGTAAGACCTTAGGAAAATTCTACAACTACTTGATATTGTCAAGGGGACTCCAAAAATCAGAAAATTTTACAAATCAACAATACCTATAAAGATACCAAGAGACAGAAAGAGTATAAGAGATCTTAATTTAATTCTCTAGCACACAAGGAGAAGATATTACTTTTCCATATTCTATTTCACTACAGCCTTTAGAGGGATCAGATATGCTTGCAAAGAAGCATAAAATGGCGCACATAATGCATTATATAATACTCCAAGGAAGACTTAAAAGGAACCCCAGCAGCTAAAGCCCACGTCTCATTATCACATAATATAGGATTTTGGGTTTACCATCTGAAAATGAAGTTAATCATACAACCTCCTACCCCCTTTTTAATTCACATAAAAATACGACAACTAGTAGAATTATCGTTTATAAAAATTGTAATGGGACGTTATTCACTCACAAATATTTTTGACCTCAGATAGTGCAGCTGGTCGTGTTCATCTTGGTGATTATTAAGATCAATTTGGCTAGACAGAAGTGAAGCGTCGTTCGAACAGTTCCTAATTCAATGTAAAGACTCAAGCTCTTTTGTACATGTCGGTAAATCTCGTTTAGATGCTCCACGTAGCCTATAGGCAGGATCCCTATCTTCCTTGGTATTTTGGAATATATGTATGTGTATATGTTGTGGTGGAGCGGAGCTCCTAATGCTGTATATGAATTTAAAATGGCTTAAGCATGTTTAGGATCATTGAACTAGTTTTGAAGGTTTTAATGGTATTGTGAGTAGTATTTAAGATTCATTTATAAGTTTAAGGTTTAAGGCTTTAAGCAATGTAAGTCTTACTAACATTTCGTGTCAGTCGCCCCCTAAATTTTCAGTGCATGACATTAAGCAGGCGCACACACCACTACTCATCGTTCTTCTATTTCTCTTTAGACACTTCGCTTTCTCTTTTCTTCATGGGTAGGAGCAGAAATGCAGATTGCACTTCACCTTTTTCTGGTATTCATCAGCGCATAAAAGGAGACATCCCATGTTTCATCAATTTCCCATGTAAACAACATTCCCGTTGCAGCATTTTTCGGACAGCACCCATTTATGACAACATATTTCTCTTTTTAGTCAATAAGCATGCCATTCGATCAGCTCATTCATTCCTTCATGTGACAGCAAACTCGTACTCCTCTCAAAACTGAACACCTCACACATATTCCTCTCAAGTTTCGGACACCTCATACATCCTTACACTCTCTTTCACGTCAGATATTTATTCGCCCACTCCTTTCATTCTATTCATTCAGTTCTGATTTTAACGCGAAAATGAGAGTATGAGAGAGGAGGACGAGACAGAAACAGAAATGAGAATGAAAGAGTGAAATTTGACACTTAGAAAAAAATAGAGAGTGAGAAGCTAAGAGGGAGACGTGAAGGCGTGGTAGACAGAGACAGAGAACACAAACGCTGAGAAGGAGAGAGTACCGAGCACTACTTCATTTCTGGTTTATCCACTCGGCCATTCAAGTAGGCGTAGAGAAACGAAGGCGGATTCACATGCAAACTTAAGTTTCAGACAAGGTAATAATGCATTTTTTTTTTTTTTTTTTTTTTTTTTTTACAAAACATGCATGAAAGGAACCCTGAAGAAAGCAATGGTAAATTGCGCTTTTGGACTTGTAAATCACGCTTTTGGACTTGTAAATCGTGCTTTTGGACTTGTAATAATGCATTTTTTTTTTTTTTTAACAAAACATGCATCAAAGGAACCCTGAAGAAAGTAATGGTAATTTGCGCTTTTGGACTTGTAAATCATGCTTTTGGACTTGTAATAATGCTTTTTTTTTGTTTTACAAAACATGCATCAAAGGAACCCTTAAGAAAGCAATGGTAATTTGCGCTTTTGGACTTGTAAATCGCTTTTGGACTTGTAATAATGCTTTTTTTTTTTTTTTTTTACAAAATATGCATCAAAGGAACCACGAAGAAAGCAATGGTTAATTGTATTTTTGGACTTGTAAATCACGCCTTTGGACTTGTAAATCGCGCTTTTGGACTTGTAATAATGCATATTTTTTTTTTTTTTTTTTACAAAACATGCATCAAAAGAACCTCGAAGAAAGCAATGGTAATTTGCGCTTTTGGACTTGTAAATCGCGCTTTTGGACTTGTAAATACCATTGAAAAAATGTTAAGAAGAATATATATATTTATTAGTGTATATATATAATAAGAGAAGCAAGTAGCCCAACTGGTTGGGCTACTTGGATTTGAGTGGGGGGTTCGAACCCCACCCCCCACATTTGCAATCCATTGTTTTGATTTTTGTCAAAACACACCACCCGCCAAAAAAAAAAAAAAAAAAAAAAAAAAAAAAACCCTCCCACGGTGGCCGGCGGCGGAGGTCGGTGGCGGCCGCCAGCATGGTGGCTTCAGAGGGGCCCACTGGGGGGTATTTCCTTTTTTTTTTTAATTATTTAGAACTAAGGGTAAAATGGTCATTTGGCGTGAATTCGCAAAACCCTTAAAGGTCCTTGTCACCTCTAAGTCCTTTTGCAAATTCGACGGACTTATGGGGGTTTTACAAATTCATTTGGTATTTAAATGGAATTTTCCCTAAAATAAATGTGAAGCTGTTATAAAAATAAATAAATCTAACATGAAGCTCTTAAACATGTTATATTAATGTTGGAGTTAAGGTGAAACTCTGTCATTAAATTATTTTTTCAACAACAAGCCAGCACTCAATACGTTAAAGTAAAAGTAAAATTATAACTCAACGACCAACGTGGAGAATAAAAATTTGATGTGAATAAAGATTTGAGATTATGGGCAAAAAATTATTTTGATATTCTAATCGCAACAAATTAATATTTTGATTTTACTAGGTGTCTGTTTGGATTAGTGGAAAAAATTGATTATTCCAATATAATTTATGGTATACAGGTACATTTGTGAGAAGAGTTTTATCTCGAATGTGTTCTTCAACTCTAGCCCAAACCACCGTTGATTTTCATGGACAAAAAAAAAGTGTTGATTTCATTTATTGTTCTTAAATTTTCAAATTTCGAATTTGATTTCATTGGTGATACTTATGGCATGATTGTCATAATTTTTCATTTATTACGGGAGGGATCGTGTGATTTTGATAAAAATCTCATTAATTATTTCAATTGAGAGATTATCGGAGATAGGTCCTGGGAGATTCTACTTGCTTATCCGAGTCAAAGTAAAAAGCCTAAACTATATATAACGGCTTTCATCTGTGAGATTCCTTCTTCTGTGTCGAGTGTCGACAACCATGAAGAAAATAGAGATCAATGGCGCAGCACCATACCTTCACGATGAGATCATCATCTGCATTCTCAGTCGGCTTCCGGTGAAATCCCTAATGCGATTTCAATGTGTCTGCAAACATTGGAAAAATCTCTTCAAGAACCCATCTTTTATAGCGGATCACCTCCACCACAGTCATCAAAACCCTTCTTTAATTATCTCCCGGGTATTCGAATGTAATATTCAGCGGTTACTTTTGATCGATTGCGAGATGCAATTCCGATATACCCAGAAGGCACCTCCTCCGTGTGATTCTTCGCCGCGCTACTGGTCCTTTCACATCATTGGTTCCAGCAATGGCTTGCTCTGTTTAGAAATCTGGAAGTCTTATGGATTTCCTCCTTCGCTTTTAGTATGGAATCCTGTGACTAGAGACCTCAGAGAGGTTCCTGAATCCAGAATTAATGGGTATGGTTGTAAGTTAGGGTTTGGGTTTAGTCCCGTGGTAAATGATTACAAGATTGTGGCAATCAATTCCCGTAATAATCGTCGGGTTTGTGGAGTTTGTGTCTATTCATTAAGTAGAAATTCATGGAAAGAAATAGAATTTGGAAACTTAAAGGATGTAACTTGTCACGGGTTAAAGGTCTCTGCTAATGGAGCTATCTTTATTGATGGGTTAACTTGGGAGAAGGAGAAGGTGATAGTTTCATTTGACATAGCAATGGAAGTGTTTACTTTGATACCATGGCCTCCATTATCGGGTACTGATCCTAGTTCTAGCTTAACAGTGTATGAGGACAAACTTGCCTTACTTACTGTGGGTGAAATCGGACGACGCTCTTCAAACGTCAATTTATGGGTGATGGAGGAAGACATCTCTTCACCTGTTAAGAGATGGACTTGGATTAAGAAATTCACTAGCGGCATTTATCCTTGGAAATTTGTTCTTGGGACCATATGGAGGAATGAAATTGTCCTTTCTAGAAAAAGGAACTATGTAGATAGTCTATATTTGTTCAATGTTAGTACTAATGAATTGAAGACATTTGCCCTTCGCCATAGAACTCCTCCTAATTTTTTGAGTTATGTGGAAAGCCTCGTACCAATACATTGAAGAATCTTGATTTTAAAGGTTCATTATTTTATTGCAGATTTGCTTTTGTTTAAACATTTTTTTGTAGAAATTAATCCATCGCATTTTAGTTCTTTATGTACCTGCAAGGTTTGATGCCATTGATTAGTGGCTTTAAAAGGTTATGAGATCTTTCCATACTATAAATGTTTTCAGTTTTTCTGAAACGGTTATCAAAAGACTTATTAAGAGCACGTTATCGTAGCATGCCAGTTCAAAGTCAATAACCAGCCATTGACAACAAGGTTCATTGGAGAAAGTGAATAGATATGACTTTATGCCTATCTATTTGGAAGTCGCTTTTTCAGTTTTTTTAGAAAGTATGCTTATTATGTATAATCTTGATAGCCTCTCTTCTCTGTCTCTGTACAATGACAAAGAGGTTTCTTTTCAAATTTCTTTGCAATAGAAATAATATTATTTACTGCATTGCTGTACATACAGTTCAATTAATAGCTGATGCACTACTTTGTTTCAGGGCATTCATGTGGTAAAAGTTACTTAGACCCTTGTTGAGAACTTTTCGTGTAAAATCTCTTGCTGCATTTAATTGAATCTGTTTTATATGCTTGAGAGAGCTATTTATCTATCATTATAATTTCTTTTCCTTTCACTATTTCTAATTGATGATTCTCACTCGTCTGGTATGTGCACAACCTGAACATATAACACATTTTCCGTATTTGAATTGGAGCATTATTTGATCGGTGGATTAGCCCAAGACTGTGATTAGCATAGGTGAAGCCCATTGATCGAAGAGTTGTGCGTCCTGTGAAGGATCACACTTCAAAATCAACCTGAATATGTATTGTGATTGATTTCTATATGTTTATTGCATAAGCATAAAATGAGTGACATAGTAAACCACTCAAATTCCCTAGAGAAACATAAGAATCTAGAAAATAGTAAAAATTTAAAATCAGTCACTAGAGGGATGCTGTCAATCCTAGAAACGACGACCTATGTATCAAGGGGCTTGTTTGTGTATTATGAGTTTGTCTGTAGACAACGACGATTGAAGCAAGTTATCAGATTTGTAATCTGCAAATGACTTTAGGGGCAGTAGGTTGCATACCATTAAGGATGATTAAGATGGAAAAATCCTATAGTCCAGTCAATCTGATGTCACATAATAGTGTGATGGTGTTGAGCGAACATTTCTCAACTTTTCCTTTATAAAATCACCTCAATAAGTAGAGGTCGTGGATTCAATTCCTTTTGAAACCTTAAGCTGTTAATGTCTACCACTCTGTTTTAAAGGAAAAAAAAAAAAATTGAGTTTGCAGATGATGAAGATGATCTCAGAGAGTCCATTTAGACCTATATGGCGGGATTTGGATCAGCAATGCTCAATGCTTACATGTTGCCATTAGTTTAATGCCCTCAAGAGACGTTATCTATAAATATCACGTTGAGTATGGATTAATCTTTGCTCAATAAGATGTTGTAGATTCAATTTCATTTGAAAGCAATTAAGCTGTTAAATGTTTTTGGGTATTGAGTTGTAATGGTAAATTGGATTAATCTTTGCTTTATTTCTTTTACCTATCCATTTTGGCTTTCTAAGATAGATATATCCAATATTATTTAATTGCTTGCGGATGGATTATTTGGGACTTTTTATATCCTATCATATTTTAATCGTTGCTCGAAGATTTCCCGTATATACGTGAATTTGGCAAGCACAAACCAATATAATTCAAATAATTCTATCAAGAGAGTATGATTTCTATTGTAGTAATAAGTAATGGATTGCTAATGTAATATTCTAACCCCAGCCACCGTTGCAACACAAAAACATGTTAAAAGGCCAATGAAAATAAATGTGAAGGTTTTATAAATGTCAGAGGTCCACAACGCCATATGGTCAAAAAAACTAGCAGAAGTACAGTGAGACAAAAAGTACGACCCATAAGTCAAAATAAATTACTGTACGATGAATTTAACAGAAGTACTACCTCCGATCCTAATTATAAGAGCTAGCTAGTTGACTTTCTTTGGAGAGATTAAGGAAGCTAAATAAGTTACTTAGTCATTTCATATGTTGTGTATTCTTAAATCATATATTAGTTTATTAGTTAAACTAATTAGTTTGAAGAAAAATATAAAAATAAAAATACTCTAAAATAATTTAATTAGCTTCCTTAATCGCTTCAAAAAAGTCAAGTAGCTCTTATAATTAAGACCGGAGAGAGTAATATTTTAGGTCCTTTTAAAATTATCTGAAGTATTTTTGCATTCAAAATTTGTTTATGGTGTCAGTACTCTTTTAAAAAAGATAGAGTTAAGTAGCAAATTTATCTCGAAAGAACACGTCCAGGAGCAATTTTGCCTTGAAAGTTTTTTTTTTTTTTTGCTCAATGTAGACTGAAAGTATAAAAACGTAGCAATCTTGTCATTTTCCGTTAAAAATTTAAAGGTGAACGTTAGTTTTTTAACGAGAAAAGGCAAGATTGCTATGTTTTTAAACTTCCGGGCTAGATTGAGCGAAAAAAAAAACTTCTAGGGCAAAATTGCTCCTACGCTTCTATTTCCGAACAAATTTGCTACTTAACCAAAAAAAAAAAAAAAAAAGGTGTTTTTGTTATATTAAAGAGACATATTTCCCATGCATTGCACAGGTTGATTACTCTGTTATGATTAAAATCCATCCGAACATTAATTAAATGATTAATTTATTGTTTAATCTAAGGGTTTTCTTTTTATATTACATGTAAATGTTATCATTTCACTCAAATTTTTTGTGTTTTATTTTAATCGTATTAACAGTAAAAGGCGTATGAACAGTAAAAAGCAAGCCTATGAATAGGAAAAACAATCAAATCATATGAACAGTAAATGGCGGAATAGATTTTATAAATATATATGTAGATTGATATAAAATGAGAAATTTGTAAATTAAAAAAAAAAAAACTATAGTGGCATTATTTATGAATAGTAAATAATATGATTATTTTTCAAACTTCATAGAATATATGATATATGGATATTATAGTAAATAATAATAGAGAATAATACTCATTGGTTAGTTAGATGAGAGAGGAACTCATTAGTTAGTTAGATGAGAGAGGAGTGGCTATGGCATGACCACCGTGAGAGTGAGAGTATATATATGATGTACTGGGTCCTTCCATTTTGGTGAATGAATTAGCATATTTTCCTTTTTAGTTGTATCAAAGGTATGAGCCATTTCTCTGGCCATCACGACGCCTCCGCCGCCGGAGATGCGATCCCAGGACCACCTGGGTGAGCTCGAGCTTCAGCTTGAGGCAATCAATTCCACCGTCCAAACTCACTTCGCACAAAGTTCTCAGGAAATCGCTGATCTCAGGAAGACAACGACGCGACTGGAAGAACTCCTGAAGCGACTGGAAGAACTCCTGAAGCTGTTCGAACAGCGCCTCTCCTCACCACCCAACGTCGACTCTTCCTCACCACCCAACTCTACTACTGGGAAGCAGACTATCGACGCTACTGGCAATGGCGATGGAGGTTCTAGCTCCATTATACACTCGCGCATTCCGACATTTGGAACCTTCCAAGAACAGCAGTATCACCAGCCGCCTCCACCGCACTCTTTGCCCTACTTCATTCCTACCAAACAGAGCCGTGGGGAATTTCCACAGTTCGACAGAACTGATTTCCGCAGCTGGGCTTACCGTTGCAAGCAGTTTTCTGAAGTCGATGGCACTCCGTCCAACCAGCGTATCCGACTCCTAAGCATTCATCTCGAAGGCCATGCTTTGCGCTGGCATCAAACCTTCATGCGGCATTGAGCTTTCACCGATATTCGCTAGGAGGATTATTTCACACAGATGGAGGAGAAATTCACTGATATACGCGAAGAGCACCCACTGATTGCTCTCAAAAAGCTTCAACAAGGAGATGAACCGGTTGTCGACTATGAACGCAAGTTCGACAAGTTGCTCTTGGAGGTCGACGTTCCTAAATCCATTGTCGTGAATCTCTTTATCGGTGGCCCCTATTCAGATATCCACTAGTTTGTCCTGAATTTTTCCCCACCGTCTTTGGCTAGTACGACGTGCTTGGCCGGGTTGCAAGAAGCGACAATTCGAACGCTCCATGAACACACCCCGTTCGTGATCATCGACTCTCATTGCTTTGGTTCTTCCCGTCGTGTGTCGAACTCAAGCTTACATTTTTTTACAGTGTTGGGCTCTCCGACTGGGCCAGCCCTGTCTCATTTTTCGGATCCTCCAAAGCCTCAGCTCCAATTACCCAAACCCGATACCACGGCGTTCTCTTTGGGCTCCAACTCAACTCCCTCTTCCACGCCTTCTTCTGTGTCAATTTCGAAACCTACACGCCAAACTGACTAGGTATGAAATGGATGACCGTGTCGGCAAGGTACGTGCTCGGTTCCCTATGAAATACTCCTTTGGTCACCGGTGTTAAGATTCTTAGGTCTACATGCTCATTATGGATGACGACGACTATCACTTTGAGGATGCATTGGGCGCCACTGCAGGGGTGGTCGACGGTAGTGTTCACGCCATGGAGGGCTCTCTCAATCCTTCCACCCTCAAAGTCCTCGCTCGAATCAAGAATCCAGACTCACCCTCCACCTGACGATGCTACATGGGAGGACCTTGCTTTGTCATTCAACACCGGTTTCTTCAATTCTCTCTTGATTCTTTGCTAAAATCCTTGTGGACAAGGATTCTTTTTAGGGGAGGAGTAATGATATATGGATATTATAGTAAATAATAATAGAGAATAATACTCATTAGTTAGTTAGATGAGAGAGAAACTCATTAGTCAGTTAGATGAGAGAGGAGTGGCTATGGCATGCCACCGTGAGAGTGAGAGTATATATATGATGTACTGGGTCCTTCCATTTTGGTGAATGAATTAGCATATTTTCCTTTCTAGTTGTATCAATATAAGGAAGTTGGCTAAGCAATTTTTGTGTTTATCAATTTTCCTTCGCTTAAAAAACGTTCTCAATAACTAGGGTATTCACTTTCGTCTTCTTCAATATGTAGCAAAGTGGTTGTCGTTGCTTCTATGGATGACGAAAATCATGGAGGCAACAAAAGTGATCTTCTGTTTCCTTTGTTTTGAGTGGCTGTCATTGTTTCTATGGACGATGAAAATCATGTGATCTTCTATTTTCTCTGTTTTACCCCTAAAAAATAGGGGATTTGCTTTGTCTTGAAATAAATGCTTCATCATCAAATTCGAATTTGATGCAAGCAAATCGTATCAAATTTGAATTTAATTATCTTGTTCTTTTCCTTAATATATTAAAATTTAAATATAAATTTTTTAATTTAAATCCAAATACAGTAAATAACCTATTATTATAAAGCTCTTTGAATCAAGTTTTTAATGAAATAATACCCATTCCAAAAATTTTATAATTTTAAACTTAGGATCAAATTAGTAAACAAAGCTAAAAAAAAAATTGAGCTTTGATGATTTAAATAAAATAGAAAATATTTAGAACAATCTAAATAAGAATAAAGGATTTCTCCAGTCACTAAAAATAAGTTATCTTCAGTAACCTCCAAAACTACGTCGTTTTGAATTAATAACGCGTGTTTTCATAATTTTGCACTCTTCATTAATTCACCTAAAATTATAAGCACACCCTTTATTAATTTAAAAACGACGTAGTTTTAGGGTCACTGAAGATAACTTATCTCCGATGACTGGAGAAATACTTTTCCCATTAAATAATTATGTATTCCTAATATTTCTCTAACTCTCAGATATTATCCGTTACCCTCATAACTATTGGTGATCTATCAAATGTCTAAATCTACCATTATGTCTATTTTGAATATTTATATTTATTTGTTTAAATTTAATTTTTTTAATTTCTAACAATATATTGTTATATTTATTTTTAATCTTCGTTATAGTTGGAATCAATTGATTCGTTACTGCGATTCAAAGCTGAGGCATTCACTTCCATTTATGGAAAAAAAAAATACATTTTTTATTTTTATTTTGAATTAATTACTTCTAAGAGTAAAAGATGTATTTTTTGATTCTTTCCTAATTGTCACCCATTTACTCCACCATTTTCTTCCTACCAAACAACTTTATATTTCCTCATCTTTCAAAATCTTCTCTCCCCTTTTTTCCCTCCTTAAATCTTCGTCATACCAAACGTAGTCTTAGTTGTTGCAAGGTCTTTACTTGAGTTTGAAAGTAACTCTTTGAATTACCCATTTGGATCCTAGATGGATGATTT
Source organism: Acacia acuminata (assembly GCA_019022655.1). Classification (NCBI taxonomy): domain Eukaryota; kingdom Viridiplantae; phylum Streptophyta; class Magnoliopsida; order Fabales; family Fabaceae; genus Acacia; species Acacia acuminata. Next base: position 2,050,529 of record JAFJYI010000133.1, on the reverse strand, counting down.
AGTGGATGTGTCTTTTTTATTATTATTTAAAAAAGTAAAACCTCAATTTATTTTGTTTTCTAAATTTATATATATTTTTTTCCCTTCAAACTATCTCACTAAGTGAGTAGGTTAAAGGAGAGTTTTTATTAATGAGGCAGTTTCTAAAGTAATGAAAATGATTAAAAATGATGTTTTAGAAAAGGAAGAATCACATATAAAGACGATTGAAATACTTAAATTCTAATTTAAGCTACTAAACTTAACAAATTATTAATTAGGTTATGTGACACAATTAGGTATTTAGAATTTGGGAGAAATTACCTCTATATCCCTTAATTATTAAACAAAAAAAAATGGAGATACATTGTATAGGTGCTAGGTAAGAACCCTAACGGCAGAAAATTCATTGGAGGCCTCAATACCATCAGAAAATCAGTAAAGAAGGCTACAATAAGTTGGTTATAATTTTAAATCTTCATTCTTTAATCTCTTTTAGTTAATATATGTATTGAAGGTACTACAACATATTAGTACAATATTTTTGTGATCAACATAATTAGATGATCTCATAAATTTCATTGGGGATCGAACGATAAGACGCATTTGAATGAGCTAGAATCTTAGCAATTTTTATCTAGCCCCTTTTCGAGTTCGTCCTTAGGTTTATAACCTTAAAAATACAAGTTTCATACTTGCCCTCCTTTGAAGTATTGTATTTGAATGAAAGCTCGCCATGTTTCAGGAATAGTGTACCTGGGTTGATTCTTGAGCTTGACTGTTTATAGTGCTCACAATGAGTCCAAAAATGATCATTGGTGGTTGACCTTTCCCAGAACAGAGTTATGGTAAATTGTATTATCCTATTTGCAAACAACTGATTGAAGTTTTCGTCATATGAATCTGATATCGACATTTTTAATTCAAAAGATGTAATAGATGTGCTTTTATTATTTGATCGACACACTGGAGAAAATACTCGAGTATTCTACCTTTTCTTAGGGTAAAAAGGAATGCGATATTAGGGGATGGCTTTGATAAATCAAAGTTTGAATGGATGATTGTGTATTCATAAACTAAATAGCAGGAGGTCATGTGTTAATTTTTGATACGATAGTGGAAGCAAAACTCGGATGGGATTGGATTATTTTATGTTTTAATGGTGATGAGATAATGTTTTATGCAATTTCAAAGGGTAACAACTCTTATCCAGAAACTCAATTCACACGTTTAAGTATCCTGCCTATTAAAATTGGTAGATATTTTTTAAGGTTATTGTAAAGATGGCTATTCTTTTGACTGTTAGGGATCGAACGATGGATGAGGATCGGAAAGTCTCCCACTTGGTTCGAAAGCGATCATGCCATGATTTTGATAGTTTTGATCACAGAAAGGGATTTGATTGTCACAGGGACACTAGAGATAATAGAGGATACGGAGCTGGAGGGAATGCAACTTGGGAATTTACAGTGGAAATTTACTCAACCTAAGGATGCTACTTGGGAAGATCTTCCTATTATTCAACAACAATTTCGACTTTTCCACTACGCCAATCCTACCCATACAAGGATTCCTTTTTCTTTTTTTTTGGGGGGGGGGAGTATTGATATATGGATTCTCTGATTGGGGCTTTCTAGTAAATAAATAGTGAGAATGTGATATCAGATCAAAGTTAGTTAGAAGAGAGAGAATATCAGTGACGTGGTTTCGCATAGGGTATATATATGTGTGCTATACCAATTTGCAATTAGTGCATGAATTTAGTCAGTTTCTTTTTTTTTTTTTTTTTTTTTTTTGGGGGGGGGGGGCTGAAGATGATATTTGATAGTTTCATTTACATAGCAAAGTGTTTGCATTGATACAAATGCCTAATTCATTTTCTAGACTTAGTGTGTATGATGACCAACTTGCTGTACTTTCTCACAATAGGATTGGAGACTTTCCAAACTATGTATATTCTTTTATTGATCTTTGGGTTTTTGAGGAGAGTATAGGAGCATCGAGGAAAAGACGGAGTTGGACTAAGAAATGTACTTGCAATCCCTACCCATGGACGTTAGATCTTGGAGTCACTACTAGAAAATGCCTAATTTGCGACGGAATTTGTGAGGGAAAAAAATTCCGTCGCAAATTGGGGTAAATTTGTGAGGGAAATAAGTTTCCCTCGCAAAATGATCAATTTTGCGAGGGAAAAAAATCCCCTCGCAAAAAACACCCATTTTGCGAGGGAAAAAAATTCCCTCGCAAAAAGCACCCATTTCCCTCGCGAAAAAATTACCTCGTTAAAAAAACCCATTTTATCGAAATTTTTTTATAAAAAGCACCCATTTTACGAGGGAAAAAAATTCCCTTGCAAAAGGCGGTTTTGCGAGGGTAGGTTCCCTCGCAAAAATAAAAACCTAAATCCTGGCCGTCCCCTTCAAATTCTGTAATCACTCTCATTCGTGCCAAATACTCGATCTCTTTCTCTTCTCGACGTCGCTCACGGCCCGGTCTCGGCGTCGCCCACCGTGCCTCTCGATGTCGCCCTCTGTTTCTTCTTCTCCATCACCGAGCAATTTCCCGTTGGTACGACTCCTTCTCTACGGGTTTTCCTTACGTTAAAAATATACAAGTTCATTCTTGTTTTCCCCCCAATTTCTTGATTTCAGTTCCAAAATTTGCATGTCTGTAATTAATTAATCCCAGGGCTTGTTGTCTATGGGAACTGAACTCGAAGATACTGAGGGATTCACGTACAGGCGCTATTCAAGCACTTATATTCTTACAACTTTGCTTCCGCCTACACAGGTGAATGGAAGGAAGGCTATTATATATTGACTGGTTTTTTAATTATAGATATATATCTCTGTTCTTAGATTAATTAGCCTGCACAAAATAAGGAAGACGATTGCAAATTCAATAACAGAGACAATGAAGTTTTTGTGGGGAATCTAAACTTATCGTCATTGAATATTATGTGGAAGTTATGGGAGGAGGTTTGTTCTCCCATTTATTTTAATTTGATGGCCGTTCTTAATATGGATATGTGTGGTTTAAGAGCGGGGTGTATATGGTAATTAAGATTGGTTGGGCGCTAGATCAACTTAATTAACTCGGTTTCATGTTTGTACTTTGTAATGTTCTCACGTGTCGGAGTAAATGCCAATCTTTTTTGTGTGGGGGTAAAAGGTTTGTGCAGTCCATATGTTTGTTGGGTGTATCGGATGCGTTGTTATTTTGCTCTATATTTCCATAAGATTGGCCTCTCATAACCACTCAATTGACAGGTTGGGGGACTTTTGGGTCTTGGATCTTGGTATGGAATTTTTTTATAATGTTTGAACATTTGTTTTCGATTACTTTGGTTCTCTATGAATATGACTTATGAAGCATTAAAACTTTCCTGTTTTCTTTTTCCTTGGATATCAATTGGCGCTTGGGATGAAAGATGCTATTCCAGACATATGGCAATGGTCTGAACTAACTAGTCTCGATGACTTACCTTCTCCAAGAGATTTTTACTCGTAGCTTTGTCAATTGGAAACAGAAAATTGTTGTGAGACTTGTCTTGTTTGAATCGACTCTATCCATTCTTATGTAAAATTAATCAATATAATGATTTGGGTTTGATTCAATGTGAAACAGGTATGGTGGATGGGATGGAAAAAAAGTGGTTGTCTGATGTGTATTCTTGGACACATATTTTCCTTTAACTTCTAAAATTTCTCTCTTAAATTTTAAAATTTTTCTATTTAATGATAAAAATATCTCTTATGTCTATGCTAGTATCACTTGAATGGACAGAGCGAATCACTACAACATTGCCACCCCCAGATGTGGGCATACTTGCCACAATGGTTGAAAAGAGATTGCTTGTTTATGGTGGCGGTGAAGTGGCGTAGGTCCTTTCCATATATGAACGAGTTCATTGAGTGAATTTTTTCCTACCCAATTTCGACAATTAGTCTTAACTTAACTATCGATCTGCCATATTTATATTATGTAGTGTGCTTTATCATGTCATTGTTTCCTTATTTTGTTCCACACTACTCGGATGTTGCTTCTACTTACTCTTTACGAATTTATTTTGCTAATTAGTGATTTGCTATATCAAACTTGCATGTATAGGCCAATACACATTAATTGTATGGCCTGTACTATTTCGTTAGTTATCACATAAATCAAGGATTTAGTTTTGTTCGAACTTGTCTTGTTGAATAGCAACGGTACACATATAAGAAATGAGAGGAAAATCTATATTCTCATGTAAGGCATTCTCCTCCATAATGTCTTGACTTGTATATATAATGGGTTCTACTTTTTTACTTGTATATATAATGGGTTCTACTTTTTCCCTCACAAAATTTTTATATTTTTTTTAAAAATAAATTGAATTTTGCGAGGGAAACATTTTCCCGGCAAATTCTGAAATTTTGCGAGGAAGAAGATTCCCTCGCAAAATTTTCAAATTTTGCGAGGGAAAAAAATTTTCCTCGCAAATTCCGGATTTGCAAGGGAAAGGTGTCCCCTCGCAAATTCCTGAATTTGCGAGGGAAAAAAGGCATTTTTGCGACGGAGCATTGATTTGCGAGGGCGCTTTTTGCGACGGAACTTTTTCCGCCGCAAATCGATTTGCGACGGAAAATCCCTGTTTTGCGAGGGAATTTTTCCACCGCAAATAACAGTTTTTTTTGTAGTGAGTCATATGGAGGAATGAAATTGCTGTGTTGCTTATGGGAGCCCTAGGCTTGTTAGTGAGACTAAACGTGAAATCGAGAATGATGAACCAAAAGTTCGCCTATTTTTGTTCAATATCACTGCTAATGAATTTAAGACGATTGCTATCCCTGGAGGTGGCCATCAACATGGTGTTTTCAATTATGTGGAAAGCCTTCTAACAATTGGGAACAACCATATTGAAGAACCTTGATCCTAAAGGTAAATTGTTAGAATACAGATTTCCTTTGGTTTAGTTATTTTTGTTGGAAAAGAAATCCAAATGTCTCTTGCTTTATGTGGCCTATCAATATCCACCACCTTTTTTCCCATGCTTTTGCGTATTGATTGTTTGATTTCCTTTAGTGATACACATTTACGGTTATAATTTGCAATTTACTCTCATATCAAACAACAAATATAAGGTTAGTTAGCGCTTTTTTCTGCTCTCTTTTTTGGAATCTCCAATAATTTTGCTCTGCAAGATTTCTCGTTCTCTGTCGCCATAAACTTAAAGCACAGTCATATTAACTTTGATTCTCAGCTTCTGATTTAGATTTCGCCGTCGAGCACAATGAAGCCGCAGTTAGTGGCTGGCAACCAGCCATATCTTGCTGATGAAATCATCACAGATATTCTCAAATGACTTCCGGTAAAATCCCTAATCCCATTTCAAAGCGTGTGCAAACCTTGGAAAAATCTCATCAAGTCGGCGTTGTTCATCACTGAACACCTCCACTACTCTACTCATCAAAATTCTTGTTCTTCTTTTGAAATATGGAAATTTCTCTTCTCAGCCTTTGCACCTGCGTTTGCTCGATTGGGAGATGCAAATCCATCAAATTCTCCATTCGTTGACTTTCACTAGGCTCATCGGTCAATGGCTTGCTCTGTCTTTATCCTTTGGTTTTGTGGAATCCTGCTACCATGGAGGTTAGACAGCTGCCTTTGCCCAGAGAACAATATGATCCATGTAGAAGCTCAACAAGATTTGGGTACAGGCCAATAGTTAATGATTACAAGATAGTTAGAATTTATTCTAATTTTAAGCCTGATGGTTATACACTAATTGGGGAGGAAATCTATTTGTGAAGCATAGACTCATGGAAGGATGTCGATCTTGGGGTTTTATAGGGCGTAAAATTGGATCTTTATCTTGTTAATAATGTCTCTGCAAATGGAAGCATATTTTGGCGCGGGCTAAATTCAGATACTATAGTTTCATATGACATAGCAACAGAAGTGTTTACATTGATACCACTTTCTACCATACCACTTTCTACCACACTTACTGTGTATGATGACAAACTTGCTTTAGTCTCTATAGAGAATAAATGGATTGAATTGTGGGTGTTGGAGAAGGGTATCGATTCTTCATCAGAGACATGGAGTTGGATTAAGAAGCAAACCGAAAGATGTCCCTAGGATTCCTTGTTATGGTGGACTATTTGGAGGAATCACCGAACTTTCTACGGTCATTATTTGCCAATCCACGATGTAGCTCTATATTTGTTCAAAATCCCTACTAATGAGATGAAGGTGGGTTTGATTCCCGAAGTTGATGGCGATCAACCTCATTATATTTTTAATTACGTGGAAAGTCTTGTACCACTTAGACAACATCCACATTGAACAATCTTAATTTTACGTGTTTATTTTTTTAATTTAAATGCAGGTTTACTTTTGTTTACATATGACTCTATATTAGTGTGACATCCCAAAATTTGGATTTGGGAATTAAAAGTATGATATGAGATAAATTATGGAAAATTGACCTTAGTTATTTTAAAATTAATTATTTGGGATTTAAGGCATTTTTTTTCCTTGTAAAATTAAGGATAAATAGATGGGAATAAATTTTAGCCTAAATATTTTGGAGATATTATTCTATGGCCTAAAGTAATTAATTGAGGAAGAAAAATCCTTAAATGGAATTAAGGATTAATTTCTAAGGCCTAACTATGTTTGCAATTAAATTAGTGTAAGATTAAAATTGCAAACAAGAGCAAAGTTGGGAGTCAAATGGTATTTTTAGTGAGTGGGCCCCACACTCCCCTCTTCCATTTTTAATGTTTGACACCTAGTGTTCTTCCCTCTCTCCACAAGACACGTACACACTCACACCTCACTTCCCTTTTGATTTGTCTACCACCTATACACAACACACTCCCATCTCTTCAATTTCCCGTACGGCAAAACCCCCTCCTCCATCTAATATTAATTCCCTTTCTCTTTTTCTCCATTCTCTCCTTCCATTCCATTGTTTTTCAGTGTCCCCATTCCCTCTCTCCCGTAAACTCCCTCTCCTTCACCTAACACAAAACTAGCGCACACACATTCAGATTACACAAACACCATTCCTCCCTTAATATTCATTCCTTCATTCCCTTATTTCTCCACACCAAATTCAGATGGCAGTCAGCATATACTCCTTCACTCCCTTTTTGTTCAGTCAGAAATGAATAGAAAGAGAGCCCGAGAGAGGTGAGATATCGAAAGGAAGAAGGGAAGCCAACCATATATCGCATGCAGACTGAGATTTCAATGAAGGTAAGCCTTCTAATCCTATTCTCAAACCCATTTCGACAGATGAGTGAGGATTTTGAGAGAAATTGCTGCTGAGAAATTCCTGATTCTGATAAGAGACTATGTTACCTTGCAAGAAGAGGTTGTAGATATGATTTCTTCACATGCATGTCAAATTTGAAGCATAATGGGAGTCTTGCATGTCGATTTTAAATTGGTTTTTGGGTTCCTTTGGCTCAGTAAACATGCTAAAAGGCTGTGCATGTCTGATATATGTGCCTTGAGTCTGGTTTTCAAGAGCTATAAGTCAGAAAATAAAATTGCATGTGTTGTTTTCTCAACTCTGCAACATGACGTAAAAATAGGGCATATTGTGCATGGCGTTTTCAAAATTTAGAGGTTGAGTTTTGATCTGAAATTTTTACAGGATAAATTAAACTTCTTAAGGTTTAAATTAAGCTTTGGTTCACCTAAAACGGAGGTCTACAACTCCAGTTATGATTTTTCGAAGTTGAGCTAAAACAACTGGAAATTTCTGGTATGCTTCAGGAACAGAAAAATGGCGTTGATTTTCGAACTGACTAAACTAAATCATTGAAATTTGAAATTTTCCAGTTAAATAGTAGACACATAGAGGTTTAATTTGATAGGTAATTCGTCAAAATCCGATAAGTATTGAAGGAGTTATGGTTTCTCAAAGTTCGGTCAGAAAATCTGAAGAATTTCTGGACATGGTTTATGTTTTGAATTATGGGAATTTTTCTCAGCCATAAATCAACATGGTGACTTTAATTTATGAAAATAGACTTATCAATGTTTAAGTAGAAATTGGAATCACTCCATTTGGAGTAATATTGGTTGAGTTATGAATTTTCCAAATTCTCAGAAAAGAAGCCTGCTGAATTTTTTATAAGTCTTTAAAAAGTCACATAAGTTGTTAATTGTGTTAAACCTTTAAAGTAAAGGTTTCTTTAGTTAAAATAAAAGGTTAAATGGCTGAGATGATAATTATCCATAGTGAATAGTATCTAATTAAATAAGTCCCAATAAGTATACATCCCTAGTCATAAGGATATTAAAAGACAAGTATTTTTGGGATGGGTCTAGAGGAGTTGAATTTATAATTGTACTTGGATTGGTTAATGACCCATCACTATATAAATGTTAATTATAGGACCCGAAAATCGCCCGTGCCTAAAGGACAAGCGTAGTGATAAGAATCTGGTGGAAGGGGTTTTGTCGGTAAGACCAACAGGTAGTAACTATAATCTCACATTCTTTGCATAGCTGTATATGTTTTTGTATACTATATTGTATGTCCCGCCTATATGGCCAGCACGACTCGTGGCTCGATTGAGCGGAAGGGCCGACCATGGGGCCAACTTCCCGGTGGCTAGGCAGGGCCTAGTGCATTCATTGAATTGGTATTGAATTGTCAAAACAAAATTTCCTTGCGCCAAGGTATTTGAAAGTATTTGAATCAACACTTGTATTACAAGCTGCATTATACTTGGTATGTAATACTTGTTGTTTGAATTTGAACTTGAACTTGAATTTGAATGCTTTATATGTTGTGTGGACTACTTTGTTTGGTGAATTTACATGTATTGCATATGCTAGAATTTGAGATTAACCTGTTACTCTGGGATTCATTTATTTGAATCTCAGAGCCTTCCATAAATCCAGGAAATGGACAGACTAGTAGGCAAAGAGGAAGAGGCAGGGCGTAGATATTGATTGGTCTTGAGAAGAAGGTGGAGTTGATGATGCAGATTGAAACATATAGTTTCACTTTTGTATATGAATAATTTTATTTCCTTATGACTTAGCTATTATTTTGAGGAAGCCATATGTGGCTATTGGGATGTATATATTTAATTAGATACACATGATTACGTAGAAGTAACAAGATATATATATATGCTGCTAATGATTGCTGCAGGTGCGGGCATGTATGTAACAAGCCCAAGTTATGGTGAACGATTAGTAGAGCATTAGACTAATTGGAGAAATAAGGAAAAACTCTGATGAATTTTGACAAGGTTCTAAGTATGATGCAATTTTAATGACAAGTTTGAACCACTGATAGAATGTTTTCAAAAGTTTTAAATGGTTCAGAAAAGCCCAACCGAATTTATTTATTATTTTGAAATTTCTTTTTAAAGAAGGGCTTTCTTTGCAAGAACCAAAATTAGCCAGTGGTTTCAGTTTTCATTAAATATTACATCTTTACATAATAGGTGAAGATGCCACTCTGTTCTGGGCTCAGAACAGTGGGGTTACAATTAGTTTAGTTTGGATGAGTATATACTTACCAGGCTTGACACTCTTTCGAGATGTTATTTTGAATGACATATCTAGACATTCAACAATGGATGTTTCTTGATTCTTAATATAGGTTGTTCACCTCTATCACTCCTCTGGGAACTATCAACTGTTAATTGCTGGACTTCCGTTAGTTACAGTGTTACACACACACACATAGAATTGAGAAGATCATTGAATATCAATATTTTTTGTCCGGGTAAAAGCAGTTATTACTCATATGTCAAACAACCATAAAGGTGACTCTTGAGAAGATCATTGAATGATTCTTCTAACTTCAGGCTGTTTGTAATTTGACACGTGACCTATAATTTAAACCCTGGGCTTCGTAACGATGATGCATATTGAAGGATTAGTGTCTAGTATAAATTGTTTAAGAAACACAAACGTTCAGCCTGTTGTTTGCTGACTTATTATTTTTCTTTTTGTGGGAGGATTTTAGTAAACCCTAACAAATTTTATTTAAAATAAGGATTAAGATATTGTGAAATTATACTGTATTATTTAGGGACTAAAAAATTATGGTTTGATAGTAAATGATGAAAATGTCATTCCTTCATGTACATTTTAAGCTATCCGACAATAATAAAAAGACAAGTGTACGTGTATATAAAAAATTTATAAGTTGGTACAAAAATTACTGAGCAATGCTGGGTGAATTTACAAGAATGTATACGTATTTTAACAACTAACAATGATAAAATGACATGTATTCATATAAAAATTCAGAAATTATAATTTACATTAAAATAGCTTATACAAAAATTTACAAGTGCTCATAAATAAATTTTCAAATGCATAATAAAATGCAGTTACAGATTCTCATATGTAGAATGGCATTTGGGTCGTTTATCATCAAAGTATATTTCCAATTTAGTCCTTTAATAATTTTTGTTTATCCCTTCTTCAGTGTCTGGCCATTTTATTTTTATTTTATGACTATTTGAAGATGTTGGACCAAAATTCTCATTCAACGAACGTCAATATAAGCTCGGTTCGGACTTTCTTATGCGAGTATTTGAAATCCTATCGATTTCGGTTGTTTTCCTCTACGACGGGAGATTAGCTTAAAAGTTAAATATTATCTTTATAACAGCATACATTATATATGTATTTAAAAATTTAATTAACTCTGGCAAAAAAATAATAATTAACCAGGTATAGAATATTTATTTTTTATTTTTATTTTTTTACATATTTAATCAACCAACTGTAGATATAGGCTCAAAAATTCTCATGTACATTTTAAAAATGAAATTTCTTCTCGCCGCCTGTTTGGTTTAGTGATGAGATATTAAATAAGCAATGGTTTAGTGATGGGAGATTAAATAAGCAAGTTTGAGCCAAAATAAGTGATTATAATGAACTCTATAAATCATGCCTTGCTGACTTTTTTGTTTTTTTTTTGTATTGCTTTTTAAAAAAAGTACTTTAATTAGAAGTCAAAGCTGATCATATTTTATAATATCCTCCACTTGCTTTGCAAACTGCAAAAGTTCTTTCAATGACACTCCTTAAACTTGAATGATATTAATTGAAGAGTTCATTTTGTGATCTAAAAGCTAGACCAATTTGACTTGAGGAGGATGGTATCTTGTATTTCTATACAAAACAATAAGATTTAGGTAGGATGATAATTATTATTAATTATACAAAACATATAATTATGCATGCTTGCTCTTAATTAGGTGTAAATAAGATCGGCCAATCAAACAGAGTAGCAAGAAACAGATCTTGCACTGCATAAAAAAAACAGATATTCAAAAAGCATGTGTAAATATTTTAAGGTTATTGTAAATATGGCTATTCTTTTGACTGCTAGGAATCGAACGATGCATGAGGATTGGGAAGTCTCCCGCTTGGTTTAGAAGTGATCATGCCATGAATTTGATAGTTTTGATCACAAAAAGGGGTTTGATTGTCACAAGGACACTGGAGATAATAGAGGATACGGAAGGGATGCTACTTGGGAATTTACAGAGGAAATTTCCTCAACCTGAAGATGCTATTTGGGAAGATGTTCTTGTTATTCAACAGCAATTTCCTGACTTTTCCACTCTTGCCAATCCTACCCATGAAATCCTTGTAGACAAGGATTTTTTTTTTTTTTTGGGGGGGGGGGGTACTGATATATGCATTCTCTAATAGGGGCTTTCTAGTAGATAAATAGTGGAATGTGATATCGAGATAAAAGTTTGTTAGAAGAGAGAGAATATCGGTGATGTGGTTAGGCACGGGGTATATACGTGATCGGTTTCTCTTTTCTACAATATCACAATGTGTTTTTTTTTTTTTTTTTGGGGGGGGGGTGAAGATGATACTTGATAGTTTCATTGACATAGCAATGGAAGTGTTTGCATTGATACAAATGCCTAATTCATTTTCTAAACTTAGTGAGTATGATGACCAACTTGCTGTACTTTCTCAAAATAGGATTGGAGACTTTCCAAACTATGTATATTCTTTTATTGATCTGTGGGTTCTTGAGGAGAGTATAGGTGCATCGAGGAAAAGACGGAGTTGGACTAAGAAATTTACTTGCAGTCCCTACCCATGGACGTTAGATCTTGGAGTCATATGGAGGAATGAAATTGCTTGTGTTGCTTTTGGGAGCCCTAGGCTTGTTAATGAGACTAAATGTGAAATCGAGAATGATGAACCAAAAGTTGGCCTATATTTGTTCAATATCACTACTAATGAATTTAAGATGATTGCTATCCCTAGAGGTGGCCATCAACGTGGCGTTTTCAATTGTGTGGAAAGCCTTGTAACAATTGGCAACAACTATATTGAAGAACCTTGATCCTAAAGGTAAATTGTTAGAATACAAATTTCCTTTGGTTTAGTTATTTTCACTACTACAAAAATTGGATATTACTACCCTAAAAAATGTCCTTATTAAAAAATAGGAAGTAAAAAATGAAGGCGTGGCATTCTTGTAAATATATGGAAGGAAAATGAGCCTTAGGCGACTGAATTAATTCGGGTTGCCAATATTTGAATTTAGGCGACTGAATTCAATTCGAATCGCCAATATTTGAATTTAGGCGACTGAATTCAATTCGGTCGCCCAAATTGGAATAATTTTTTTTTAGAATAAAATTTATTTGTTTGGCGCCGTAAGTGGGTTTGTTTTTTAAATTTTTTTAACATTGGCGACTGAATTGCATTCGAGTCGCCCAAATTGATTTTAGGCGACCTGAATTGCATTCGGTCGCCAACAATGAATTATTTGCGGATTCTTTGGCTCCAAAAAACTCTTGAAAATTGATATCACTTTTGAGATTTTAGACTACCTAAATACCAATTCGGTCGCCTAAAATGAAATTTTTAGCGCCATTTAGGATTTTTTGGCTCCAAAAAACTCTTGAAAATTTATATCATTTTTGAGACTTTAGACTACCTAAATACCAATTTAGGTCGCTTAAAACTTTTTTAAGACTGTAGACTACCTAAATACTAATTCGGTCGCCTAAAATGAAATTTTTTTGGCACCATTTAGGATTTTTTTGGCTCCAAAAAACTCTTGAAAATTTATATCATTTTTGAGACTTTAGACTACCTAAATACCAATTTAGGTCGCCGAAATTTTTTTAAGACTTTAGACTACCTAAATACTAATTCAAGTCGCCTAAAATGAAATTTTTGGCGCCATTTAGGATTTTTTTTTGGCTCCAAAAAACTCTTGAAAATTGATATTGAGACTTTGGGCCCGTTTGGGAAAGCTGTGGAAAAAGTGGCTTTTGTTTCTAATGGACTTTTCTTAATGGACTTTTTTCTGATGGACTTTTTTCTGATGTCATTTGTGTTTGGGATAGTAATAGCAGAAGTGGCTTTTGTTTGTAATGGGAATTTGTTTGGCATAGCTTAAAAAAAGATAGATGAGATGGAAAATGACTGAAAAGGGCATGAATCAAATTCTCTCTCACACACACATATGTGCCGTATAAAATGTAATAATTTGGGATAAAAAATCAAATATAAATATAAATTTACCAAATAAAATGGTAAAATTCCATTCTCATTGCTATGGTGGTCATATTTCTATGTCACTAATGAGCAAGTTAACACAAACGAGTATTAAAATTGTTAAAATGAAATACATCAAAATGTTATAAAGGAAAAAAATCAAATATCAAATACACAACCAAAGGGCCTTGACACAGCAAAAAATATGAACATTGAGTATTAGCGCATTTATAAATATAAAACATTCATGGAGGATGTTGCTACTTGCATTAGCATTCAGCAACTACTTGCATTAGCACTCAGCAACAACTCAAAAATACATGTTCAACATTGAAAATATGAAAGGTCATTCTGTAAAAAGCATCATGTTTAAAAAGACATAACAAATGGCATTTGGGCAAGAAAATACAAGAAAAAAGATAGTCAAGAGGATGAATATCAAAAAAATACAATTTTCTAATCTTTATCTCAACTTACCTGTTGCTGTTGCTGTTTGTGTATTCCTGGCAGTGGGTACTAGAATGATGAATATCCTCCACTGGACCACCAACAGAAAAAGATAGTCTTTTTTCTTTGAGATTTGAGATGAACGCCTTTTTTCTTTGGGGGCAAAATGGTCTGAAAAAGGGAGACTGGCTTTCAATGGACTAATAAGCACCTCAATGGGAGCTTTAAAAAAAAAGTCCATTGCACTTTGAAGCCCATTAATTTTTTAGTGTTCCCAAACAGCCCCCCAAAATACGATGGACTTATTATCCCATCTAATGGGATAATAAGTCCATTTTCTTTGTTCCCAAACAGGCTCTTTAGACTACCTAAATACCAATTCAGATCGCTTAAAATGAACTTTTTGGCGCCATTTAGGATTTTTTTGGCTCCAAAAAACTCTTGAAAATTGATATTGAGACTTTAGACTACCTAAATACCAATTCGGTCGCCTAAAATGAAATTTTTGGCGCCATTTAGGATTTTTTGGCTCCAAAAAACTCTTGAAAATTGATATCATTTTTGAGACTTTAGACTACCTAAATACCGATTTAGGTCCCCTAAAATTTTTTTTTGAGACTTTAGACTACCTAAATACCAATTCGGTCGCCTAAAATGAAATTTTTTAATTTCATTTATCCCTTCTTTCCTCTGCACACCATTTTATTCCCCACGTATGCCTTCCTCTTCTCATTTTTGATTTGCACATACGCCTTCCTCTTCTCTCCTCTACACCCCATCTTCTCTTTCGATCTATTCCTACTCCTTCAACACTCTTCGATCCGGCGGGCGAGAGACCGAGCAACGAGACGCCAGAATCTGCACTTCGGAACAAGAGTCACCATCGATTTCATCCAAAACGCGTATGTGCAAATCTTCCTCGTGGCTCCAAGACGATACTATGAACACCAAATCTCTTTCAGATCTAAAATTACTCTGTTTTTTGCATTATTGTTCCTTATTCCTTCCATTTTAGGGGATTAGAATGTGAGTCGTTAGTTACTTGTTAGGTTTTTTTTTCTTTTTTTTTTCATTGTATCTTCCTTGTTGTCTTTGTTTTGATTACTCTCTTTGTGTTCTTTTCTTGTTCTTGTTGGTTTTGGAATTTCTTGCTTGTAACATAAAAAAGAAAGTATTTACGGAATTTGATTTTTGATTTGTTCTTCCATGGCCAACCCCGTCGGGTTTTTTTTTTTAAAAAAACAAGTAGTAAGGCGACACGAATTTAAATTCGGTCGTCTTACATTAGGCGACCCAATTTAATTCAGGTCGCCTTGTCTAATGTAAGACGACCTGAATTTAATTCAGGTCATCTTATGTAAGACGACTTGAATTAAATTCAGGTCGCCAAAAGTATTTCTTTTTACTACGCCTCACGAGACGTCCCTAAAAAAAGGACGTTATATGGGTCAAATTTAGGACGTTTTTTATGTTTTTTGTAGTAGTGTTTTATTGGAAAAGGAATCCAAATTTGTTTAGATCATTATGTATCTATAAGGTTTGATGCCGTTTAGAGATGTTATTTAGAAGAATGAATGCAGATATTCAATGACCGATATCTCTTGTTTTATGTGGCCTATCAATATGCACCACCTTTTTTCCCATGTTTTTGCGTATGGATTGTTTGATTTCCTTTAATGATACACATTTACTGTTTGATTTGCAATTTACTCTCATATCAAACAACAAAATCTATAACTGTTGTTAGAAGATCATTGGATGATTGATTCATGTACATATATGCATTTGCGTGTGCGCGTGCATCTTACTCGGGGATATGATTGCGAAACCTCTAGACTTGGACCTTATTGGCTGTGAATTGGTTGTGGCGTGTGCGCACACTCGGATAGCTTCAACGCAGTTGGAGGTGAGATGAACTTTCCGTAGTTTCGTAACATCCTGAATTCTAGGCTTAAAGAGTTGAAGAATTGAGCTGTTTGAATCGGCTTTAAAAAAAAGACTTTTTTTGGCATTACTTTTTAAAAAAATTACTTTAATTAGAAGTCAAAGTTGGTCATATTTTACAATATCCTCCACCTTGCTTTGCAAACTCTAAAGCTTTGTTTGGGAGTTTGGAAGAAGGGGAAGGAAAAGGATGCAAGCAGTGGCGGAGCCACACTTGTACCTCTGGGTGCAAGTGCACCCATAAAATTTTCGCTAAATATATATTTTTAGCTGTAATATGTTAGTGTTAGTGGGTCCACAGTTCAGTGGTAAAAATCTTGATTCTTGAGTAAGAGGTCGCGGTTCGAACACATCTCGGTCCCTTTTCCATTCTTTTTTTTTTCCTTTGATACATCTCTGCGCATCGTCCTTCATCAAACATCAATTCCCATGGATTTGAATCATCCCTTTTCCATTCTTATCTTTTTTTTCCCTTGATATGTCTCTGTGTCCTTCATGCGTCCTTCATCAAACATCAATTCCCATTGATTTTGAAACACCCCACTGTTCTGAGCCTAGAACATAGTGGCATTTTCACCTATTATGAATTATGATGTACTATTTAATAAAAATTGAAACCACTGAGTTAGGTTTGTTCCTGAAAATAAAAGCCCTTTTTATAAAAAGAGTTCAAAATAATATTAAAGTTCAAATGGGCTTTTCTAATACATTTAAAACTTTTGAAAACATTCTATCAGTGGTTCAAACTTGTCATTAAAATTGCATCATACTTAAAACCTTGTCAAAATTCATCAGAGTTTTTCCTTATTTCTCCAATTAGTCTAATGCTCTACTAAATCGTTCACCATAACTTGGGCTTGTTATATACATGCCCGCACCGGCAATCGTTAGTAACATATATATATATATATATATATATAAGTCTTAAGTACTTCTATGATAGTATGTATCTAATTAATATATACATCCCCAGTAGCCACATACGGCTATCACAAAATAATATCTAAGACATAAGGAAACAGTAAAATTCATAGACAAAAATGAAACTAAATGTTTCATCGGCTTCCTCTTCACCACCTTCTCTTCAAAATCAGGCAATTACAACGCCCTTGCCTCTTCCTCCTTGCTTACTAGCTAGCCCCCGTCCTGGATTCAAGGAAGGCTCTGGGATTCAGATGAATGAATCCCTAAGTAACAGGTTAATCTCAAATTCTAGCATATGCAATACATGTAAATTCACCAAACAGAGTAGTCCACACATATAAAGCATTCAAATTCAAGTTCAAGTTCAAATTCAAACAACAAGTATTACATACCAAGTATAATGCAGCTTGTAATACAAGTGTTCATTCAAAGATTTCAAATACCTTGGCGCAAGGAAATTCATTTTCACAATTCAATACCAATTCAATGAATGCACTAGGCCCTGCCTAGCCACCGAGAAGTTAGCCCCATGGTCGGCCCTTCCGCTCAATCGAGCCACGAGTGGTGCTGGCCATATAGGCGGGACATACAAATATGGCATATACAAACGGAGTTGGCTCCCATCCTCTTCCCTTCCCATCCTCTTCCTATCCTCTTCTTCATCTTAACCGTTAGATTGAAATATCAATGGGTCGATTTAATCTCTTATAAAAATATTAATAAAAAATTAAAAAAATTAATAAAATATTTAAAATAATATTTTTATAAAAGATTAAATCTGAACGGTTGAGATTTCGATCCAACGATTAAAAATAAAGAAGAGGATGGGAAGAGGATGGGAAGGGAAGAGGATGGAAGCCAAATCCTATACAAACATATATAGCTATGCAAAGAATGTGAGATTAAAGTTACTACCTGTTGGTCTTACCAACAAAAACCCCTTCCACCAGATTCTTAACACTACTCTTGTCGAGACGGCGATTTTCAGGTCCTATAATTTAACATTTATACAGTGATGGGTCATTAACCAATCCAAACATAATTATAAATTCAACTCCTCTAGACCCACCCCAAAAATACTTGTCTTTTAATATCCTTATGACTAGGGATGTATACTCATTGAGACTAATTAACTAGATACTATTCACTATGGACAATTATCATCTCAACCATTTAACCTTTCATTTTAACCAAAGAAACCTTTACTTTAAAGGTTTAACATAATTAACAACTTATGTGACTTTTTAGACTTATCAAAAATTCAGTCTCCAACTTTTCGAGAATTTGAAAAATTCATAACTCGACCGATATAACTTCAAATGAAGTGATTCCAATTTCTACTTAAACCTTGATAAGTCTATTTTCATAAATTAAAGTCACCAAGTTGATTTATGGCTAAGAAAAATTTCCAAAATTCCAATAATAAACAATGTCCAGAAATTCTTCAGATTTTCTGACCAAACTTTGAGAAACCATAACTCCTTCAATACTTATCGGATTTCGACGAATTACCTATCGAATAAAACCTCGATGTGTCTAATATTTAAATGGAAAATTTCACATTTTAATCATTTTGTTTAGTCAGTTCGAAATCCAACGCCATTTTACTGTTCCTGAAGCATACCAGAAATTTTCAGTTTTTTTAGCTCAACTTTGAAAAATCATAACTGGAGTTGTAGGCCTCCGTTTTAGGTGAACCAAAGCTTATTTTAAACCTTAAGAAATTTATTTTCTCCTGTAAAAATTTCAGATAAAAAATCAACCTTAATCTCACAAAACCGTGAGGCACAAGAGACTCTCTTTTTGGACTAAATTTCAGTGGGAGGTAAAACAGCTTGCATGCTCTTTTTGTGGCTCAATCCTTCATGAAATCAGAACCTAGATGCATATATCAGACATGCAAGGAGTCTCTCTTTCACCACTATATTCTTTGTCTACCCTTCATCCTAGTCTCATGGAACTTTTGAATCCTTAATAATCACATGCAAAAAGATGAAAGGTGAAATTGCAACTCACCTTGTTCTTCCTTGCTCCCTCTTGGTTGACCTTTGAGATGAGTAGAATGATGATGATGAAGATCACTGTGGAGTTAAGAAGAGGATTGGGGTCACAGTGGAAGAAGGAGGAGGTTACGGTGGTGATTGAGAAGAAAGGGTTGAAGATTGTTGAAGTTTTGGAATAGAGAGGGTGGACGGTTGGTGTAGAGGAAAGGAGAGAACTTTGGTGTAAGGAGATGGGGGGCTGCTGAATTGAAATGAGGAAAGAAGAGTGAGTGTGTTATTTGTGTGTGTGTTAACGTGAGCTGAGGTGAGAAAAAGGAAAAATGCAGATGGTGAAGTGTGTGTGCATCTGGCGTTTAATTAAAAGGAGGGAGGAATGGATAGGACACGTGCTAGGCATGCAGGAAGGAGAAAGGAATGTGTTAAGTGTGTCTATCACATGGGTCTGGTGGTGCGTTTGAGCTGTCAAAGGAAGAATGAGGGAGGGGTGAGGTGGCGGTAATTTAATGAAAGAAGAGTGATCATATGTTGGGTTGGTAAAAACAAAGCGTATGGGAAGATTGAGTTGGTTATTAAAGTGTTTGTGTGTGCTAAGTATATTGGGCTGGTGTAAATGGTTGTGCGTTTTGGGCCAAATAATTATTTGATTTAACGACGGTATATGGGCTGGAAGGAGTTGATGCATGGAGGGAGTATGTCTTGTGGATGTTTGTGAGCATATGCGCTGAAACCGAAGGTGGGAGGGATAATTGAAAATTATATGATTATGTTGGTGTGTTGAATTTTTAAGGGTGGTGTGCTTTGCTTGTATGTTCTAAACTCATGAAAAATATGCCTTTTATTCCTAAAGTAAATTCTAAACTTCATTAAGGCTAAATTTTTTTTCATAATTAATCCCAAATCCTATTTAATTCTCAATTCCCAAATTTTGGGATGTCACAGATTTGAACCATCACTTTTCCATTCTTATCTTTTTTCCATTGATATGTTTCTGTGTCCTTCATCAAATATCGATTCCCATTGATGCTATTTTCTTTTAAATAATTTTATATACATTCTTAAATTAAAAACACCCCGTAGAGAAGTCATAAAAATAACAGAACACGATAATAAATTTTAAATTAAATACATTTATCATATATAATTTCATTCTTAATTATAAATGAATCCTAAAAGTAAAAAAATAGGATATTACAAAAGTTGTTGAGCTCATAGGAGTATCATCTTTGTTGCATTGATCTATTCCATATTTCTTAAGAAGTTCTCACGAGGTATTTGGTTTGGAAAATAAATATTTCATTCTTCTTTTGCTTGATTCGAAGTTCTAAGAAGAAATTTAATTCTCCTATTGTAGACATTTTAAACTCACCTTGTATGATCTTAAAGAACTCTTGACACATTTATGTTAAATGTGATATATTTGATAAAATTGATGATGAAGATATAATGCAATATTTTTAAGGAATGAAGAATTGAAAAATGTTTTTGTAATCGTTACGTTGTAATAGTTTAGTTGACTCTTGATTATTATTTTTCTATGTTAAGTTCAAGTTTTTTTTTTGTTTATATTCTTTTATTTTTTAATGCATTTAAAATTTTCCTTTAAAAAAAAATTTCGGGGGCACCGCCCCCAAACCCCCGAATTACACCACTAATTGTGGGGCCCATAAACCTTAAATCCCGGCTCCGCCACTATATGCAAAGAGAATGGAGGAGAGGGGATGGAAGGGAAATGAAGAATATTTCTTCCCCTTGTTTGGGAGTTAAAAAAATAGTAAGGGAGGAAGATGGAGGATTAATGTGTTACTTTTACCATTTTGTCCTTTTCTTTAATAACTAATATAATTATTATACTTGTGCAAATAAATTTAAATTTAAATTTTCTAAAAATATTATTTATGTAATTTTTGTATTCAAAAAATTATTTATGTGGTGGCGGTGGTGGCAGCGGTGAATGAGGGTAAAAAAGTAATTAATCTATTTTCCCTCTTAAAAACCCCATATTGGGGGAACTTTATTTTTTAGAATGAAGAGGGTTTTTGGGGATTTGAAAAAATCCCCGATTTTCTCCCTTCTTATTTTTAAAACTTACAAACAAGAGAAAGGACTACCAAAACCCTCCCTTCCCTTCCCTTTCCTTTTCCTCCAAAATAGAACTCTCAAATAGACCCTAAAGGTTCTTTCAATGACACTCCTCAACTTTAAAAGTTAGGGTCAATTTAAATTGAGGAAGATGATATTTTGTATCTCTATACAAAACAATAAGATTTAGGTAGTCATTATATTCATTCAGACATATAATTATGCATGCATGCTCTTAATTAGTTGTAAATAAGATAGGCCAATAAAACAGGGTAGGAAAAAACAGATCTAGCACTGCATAAAAAACAGATATTCAAAAAGCATGTGTCCTAAAATTTCTCTTAAAAGAAGCCAGCTAGCTAATCCACCCCTCGCACAGTACAGTATAAAACAGTGTCTAGTTTTGGATTAATAACATTAATACAGAAAGAAACACAATTAAATTTTTAGCTTAGAAGATGCATTCATACATAAAGTCTCACCAGCATGTACAGTGCAAGCTTGTTAGAGGCATTTTATTTGCGAAAGCAAATCATAACAGAATCAAGTATTGCCAAAGGCAATTTATCCTGAAGAGACCCGGTGGGTAACTGGAACAGATCATAATGGAAGCAAAACTTAGATCATTTCAGTACAACACAAGCCCCCAACCCCTTGAGCTTCTCAACGATAGAATCAACTTCCTCCCCTGTCACGCAAGGTTACATGATTCTAAATACCAGTATCTTATTTTGTATTCCCAAAGAAAGAAAATACAGCACATAGCCCTATATGCTTTTAGAAGTGTTACAGTCTTTAACTACAACATTTGATCCCAATGAAGTTGGCATTTTCCTATGAATTCAGATGTCTTATTTTATTGGCATCACTCCTTAAAATAAAGGACAACTTACGTACAGCTCGCCAAGGTACAGCAGAGAAAGGCAAAATAATGATGGTCATTAAACATGCTCCTCCACAAGTAGCAAAACTCCCAACCACCAATGATGAGAAAAGAAACAAAACAAAAAAAGAAGGAAATATTAGATCCCCGCGGGCTAACTTGGTGTCTTGCACCAATATATTAAATTAACAAAATTATGGAGGAATAATAAAAATATGCAGTGTATCAAGCTGACAAGCTGTTACTCTGGCAATATAACTCATTCGATTAAATCATATTAAATAAACAAAGGCATGGAAACCTGATACAACGTTGGGAAAAAGATGGGAACGAAACAATATTCTGCTCTACAGTTATACAACCGGGACCCAAACAGCTACCTCAATGCTACGTTTCTGATCATTAACTACTCCTTTTATATATCCTTTATTTTCTCAGCTAAAAATCCCATGACCGGGACCCAAACATCTACTATGTGTCAAGACCTAAATCCCATGTCCATGTCTTTGTAACAGAAACAGCAAAAATCGTCTCAATTCCCAAAGGGTTTTTAAAAATTCCTGCGCCCATTTCTCGGCCAGGACGTAAATCACAAAAATACTAGAAATAGATTGAAAATGCTCAATGAATGAAAACAAGTAGCGTGAAATTTCAAAGTAATACGGCAAGGTAGTAGATTTGAGGTTAACCTGTAAAAGAGGAGAAGGAGGAGGAAATATCGCCGAAAGGAGAATGAGATGCGGCAAATACGATGGAGCGAAGGAGAGGGAGTATTTATGGCGCCAAGGCTGGAAGAAAAAGTTACCGGCATTGGTTGTCATTTTATGGAAAATCAAATTGAAGTTAACAACAACAACAACAACAACAACAACAACAAAAAGGAGAAGAAGAATAATTTTGGATTTTTTTATTATTACTTTTGCTTTTTCCTAAACCATTCATCCAAACCTATAAATTAATTAAAAAAATAACTTTATTTTTAAAAAAAAAAAAAAATAAAAAAAAGCTCATCCAAACTGACACTTAATGGCGAACAACTGTGATTTTAGATAATCATGGTTTAATTATATAGATAAATGATAACAAATCATCGTCAAGATCTATCATATATCCATTGTGTATCATACGGTACCCTAATACATAATCTAACTAGTTTATATGATTCATCTTCCACATTTAGCTTTTCCCTTAAATTTTCTTACTTAACTTATAAAATGATATGTAATCTAAACCTATCAATGAGTATTTTAGGGAGATTAGTCCATATTTATTATAATTAAATAATTTATTTAGCTTAATAAACAGAATAATGATAGAAAATCATTATAGATATATTTTCATATTCATGGTTATGAATATGATATTTCAAATTTTGAATAATTTTAAATTAATTATTTTGGTAGAATAATATCAAATATAAGGTTGGTTAGCGCTTTCTTCTGCTCTTTCTTTTGGAATCCCCAATAATTTCGGTCTGCAACATTTCTTGTTCTCAGTCGCCATAAACTTAAAGCACCGTCATATAACTTTGATTCTCAGCTTCTGATTTAGATTTCGCCGTCGAGTACAATGAAGCCGCAGTTAGTGGCTGGCAACCAGCCATATCTTGCTGAAGAAATCATCACAGATATTCTCAAACGACTTCCGGTAAAAACCCTAATCCGATTTCAAAGCGTGTGCAAACCTTGGAAAAATCTCATCAAGTCGGCGTTGTTCATCACTGAACACCTCCACTACTCTACTCATCAAAATTCTTGTCTTCTTTTGAGATATGGAAATTTCTCTTCTCAGACGTTGCACCTGCGTTTGCTCGATTGGGAGATGCAAATCCATGAAATTCTCCATTCGAGGGCTTTCACTAGGCTCATCGGTTCCATCAATGGCTTGCTCTGTCTTTATCCTTTCGTTTTGTGGAATCCTGCTACCAGGGAGGTTAGACAGCTGCCTTTGCCTACAGAACAATATGATCCATGTAGAAGAACAACAGGATTTGGGTACAGTCCAATAGTTAATGATTACAAGATAGTTAGAATTTATTCTAATTTTAAGCCTGATGGTTATACACTAACTGGGGCTCGTTAAGCACAGACTCATGGAAGGATGTTGAACTTGGGGTTTTACAGGGCGTAAAATTGGATCTTTATCTTGTTAATAATGTCTCTGCAAATGGAAGCATATTTTGGCGCGGGCTAAACTCAGATGCTATAGTTTCATATGACATAGCAACAGAAGTGTTTACATTGATACCATATTTTGTATGATGACAAACTTGCTTTAGTCTCTATAGAGAATAAATGGATTGAATTGTGGGTGTTGGAGAAGGGTATCGATTCTTCATCAGAGACATGGAGTTGGATTAAGAAGCACACCGAAAGATGTCCCTCGGATTCCTTGTTATGGTGGACTATTTGGAGGAATCACTGAACTTTCTACGGTCATTATTTGCCAATCCACGATTTAGCTCTATATTTGTTCAAAATCCCTACTAATGAGATGAAGGTGGGTTTGATTCCTGAAGTTGATGGCGATCAACCTCATTATATTTTTAATTACGCGGAAAGTCTTGTACCACTTAGACAACATCCACATTGAACAATCTTAATTTTACATGTTTATTTTTTTAATTTAAATTCAGGTTTACTTTTGTTTACATATGACTCTATATTAGTTTAGTTTGGATGAGTATATACTTACCAGGTTTGATACTCTTTCGAGATGTTATTTTGAATTACATATCTAGACATTCAATAATGGATGTTTCTTGATTCTTAATATAGGTTGTTCACCTCTATCACTCCTCTGGGCACTATCAACTGTTAATTGCTTGACTTCCGTTAGTTACAGTGTTACACCCACACGCATAGAATTGAGAAGATCATTGAATATCAGTATTTTTTGACCGAGTAAAAGCAGTTATCACTTCAGGCTGTTTGTAATTTGACACGTGACCTATAATTTAAACCCTGGACTTCGTAACGATGATGCATATTGAAGGATTAGTGTCTAGTATAAATTGTTTAAGAAACACAAACGTTCAGCCTGTTGTTTGCTGACTTATTATTTTTCTTTTTGGGGGAGGATTTTAGTAAACCCTAACAAATTTTATTTAAAATAAGGATTAAGATATTGTGAAATAATACCGTATTATTTAGGGACTAAAAAATTATGGTTTGATAGTAAATGATGAAAATGTCATTCCTTCCATTTTTTCATAGATGAATTTATAAGTGCACATGTACATTTTAAGCTATCCGACAATAATAAAAAGACAAGTATACGTGTATATAAAAAATTTATAAGTTGGTACAAAAATTACTGAGCAATCCTGGGTGAATTTACAAGAATGTATACGTATTTTAACAACTAACAAGGATAAAATGACATGTATTCATATAAAAATTCAGAAATTATAATTTACATTAAAATAGCTTATACAAAAATTTACAAGTGCTCATAAATAAATTTTCAAATGCATAATAAAATGCAGTTACAGATTCTCATATGTAGAATGGCATTTGGGTCATTTATCATCAAAGTATATTTCCAATTTAGTCCTTTAATAATTTTTGTTTATCCCTTCTTCAATGGATGGCCATTTTATTTTTATTTTATGACTATTTGAAGATGTTGGCCCAAAATTCTCATTCAACGAACGTCAATGTAAGCTCGGTTCGGACTTTCTTATGCTAGTATTTGAAATCCTATCGATTTCGGTTGTTTTCCTCTACGACGGGAGATTAGCTTAAAAGTTAAATATTATCTTTATAACAGCATACATTATATATGTATTTGAAAAAATTAATTAACTCTGGCAAAAAAATAATAATTAACCAGATATAGAATATTTTAAATTTGTTTTTTACATATTTAATCAACCAACTGTAGATATAGGCTCAAAAATTCTTATCTACATTTTAAAAATGAAATTTCTTCTCACCGGCCTGTTTGGTTTAGTGATGATATATTAAATAAGCAATGGTTTAGTGATGGGAGATAAAATAAGCAAGTTTGAGCCAAAATAAGCTAAGTGATTATAATGAACTCTAAAAATCATGCCTTGCTGATGTTTTTTTTTTTTAAATAAAAAAAAATCTCGAAAAATCATGATTTCTTTGGACAAAACTTCCATTTGAATTAGAGCCCGTTTGGAGCTTTTTTTTTTTTTTTGTATTGC
The DNA here is from genome assembly GCA_019022655.1 of Acacia acuminata. Taxonomy (NCBI): domain Eukaryota; kingdom Viridiplantae; phylum Streptophyta; class Magnoliopsida; order Fabales; family Fabaceae; genus Acacia; species Acacia acuminata. The sequence continues at coordinate 2,024,578 of JAFJYI010000133.1, read as the reverse complement.
TTTTTTAAAAACAGTACTTTAATTAGAAGTCAAAGTTGGTCATATTTTGTAATATCCTCCACCTTGCTTTGCAAACTCCAAAGGTTCTTTCAATGACACTCATTAAACTTGAATGATGATAATTGAAGAGTTCATTTTGTGATCTAAAAGCTAGGACCAATTTGAATTGAGGAGGATGATATCTTATATTTCTATACAAAACAATAAGATTTAGGTAGTCATTATATTAATTCAGACATATAATTATGCATGCTTGCTCTTAATTAGATGTAAATAAGATAGGCCTATAAAACAGAGTAGCAAGAAACAGATCTTGCACTGCATAAAAAAACAGATATTCAAAAAGCATATGTCCTAAAATTTCTCTTAAACGAAGCAAGCTAGCAAATCCACCCCTCGCACAGTACAGTATAAAACAGTGTCTAGTTTTGGATTAATAACATTAATATAGAAAGAAACACAATGAAAATTTCATTTCCGCTTGCTTTCCCTTCCCTTTCCTCATACCAAACAGGCTTAATGGAATAAAGGCTTTTGGATTTATTTTTGGAACTAGAGAAAATTACATAAAATGACATAGATATTTTGAAAATTACAGTTCAGCCCTTCTTTCTCAATTTCCCCTCCTCTCTCTCAATCCCAATCTTACTCATCGGCCACCCATCTCTACCTCCTTACCGCCATTGCCACTTTCTGTATTTTTCAAAACTATCTGGGCCATTTTCTGTAATTTTCTCTAGTTTTCCATTCTCAATTGGGATGAAATTTAGTTGAGTCATCGTTCATGTTAGCTTTGAAAATACATATTTTTGCTCCACTTTTGTGACCACATAATCACTTTTACAGCCTAAAAAAACACTTGATGTTGGGTGCACTTTTGATAAAAGCACATGTGTAATTTATACACCTAAACCCTTTATTTTTATTAATTTTTTTTTTCAAGAGAAGCTGGGGAAAAACGTTTGTTAAAGCAAACCAGCACGCGGGTTGAACAAGGCGGGCCTGTGCAGTCTGCACCCTTGGTGGGTTGACATTAGTCCAAACCTGCCACTTTCGCTCAGGAGATGTCGGAGCATAGTGCTACCTCTACACATGCAATTAGTTCACATAAAAAAATGGAATGAAAGTGATAACGAATTCAAGGGCGAAACGAGAACAAAGTGAGAAAACAAAAGAAAACTCCACACTCTACATAACTTTTCCGTAGGAAACTTGACCTCTGTAAGAGTTTGCTTTTTTCAATCAGAACTTTTTTTGGGCTGTTTTATATAATTCCTCAAATGTCCGTATTCCTTTCACCGTCTTACCTTTAAAAACATTATTTTCCCCGTCACACAAACAGTTTGAGAAGCTCATAGCCCAGTACGATTTGTCTTTTACATGTTATCCACACGACTTGTGCGGAAAATTTAGGGTATGAGTAAGTTTAAGGGCAGGATTTTGTCTATTCAAATTTTAATTATTTCAACCTCCAAGAAATTTGTATTTTGTGCAATGACAAGGCAGTGAATCAAAGATTTCTTGGGTGAAGCATGCGTTTAAATTATTAAATACAGCATACAGCCAATTAGCCAAAATAAAAGGAATGACGATGGTCGACCAGCAGAGAAGTACCTTTTTACTGGAGAGATCAATGAAAAGATTCAAAGGATTATCGTTTGGGAGTTGATGAAACTTGAGCTATACAAACTCGTTCCCTATAGAGAATAAAATGGACAGAGAGATACTAGAAATTGACTTAAATGAAGGCGGAGGGAAGGAGATGAATGAAGTCTCATTCATATCATTGTCAGACATCATATCAATATAATATATAGACACACACATATAAATATATAAAGTCTCATCACCACAAAAAAATCAATTCAATAGGAGATGATTATGTCTCGCAAGTTGGGGAGGGGATTTGGGATGTTAGAGATGGTATCAAACTTGAGCGCGTATCAATAGGGGTGGAAACAGGCCAGGCCAGGCTTCATCCTGCTATATATATTCTTCTGGTTGTGATATATATTCTTCTTGTTCTTGCCGTAATTCCCTTGCATTGTGGAATCCTACCACTGGGGAGGTCAGATAGATCCTTAGAACCAGAATATTTGAAATTCTTGAATGGCATTACAATGGATTTGGGTTCAGAGTAATTGTTAGTTATTATAAGAAAGTATGCAAACATATAATTTGGTTAATGAAGTGATTATTGGGGTTGAAGTATATACTTTAAGCACAGGTTGAAGGAAGGAAATAGAATTTACATGCTTAAAGGATATAAGTATTTGTACTCATAGTTTCAATGCTAATGGATCTATCTTTTGGGGCGCTATAAAGCAAGTGGAAGAGGAGTTTCATTTGATAGTTTCATTTGACTTAGTCATGGAAGTGTTTACTTTGATTCCATATCCTGATCTAACTGAAAATTCAACTTCTAGGCTTATTGTGTATGAAGAGAAGCTCTGTATACTTTCTCTATCCAAGATTGATGACTTTCAAAACTATTCATATTCTCATATTGATTTGTGGGTGCTAGAGGAGGGAATAGGTTCTTCCATGGAGAAATGGAGTTGGACTAAAAAATATACCGGTAATACTTGCCCATCCCATTTAGATTTTCATGGGGCCATTTCAAGAAATGAGATTATCTTGAGTTTAGGAGAAGCTGGTCTATATTGGATTAACATCATTAATAATGTGTGTAAGATGTAATTGCTATCTCCATACATGGTTTTGATAAAGTTTTTAGTTATGTGGAAAGCCTTGTATCAGTTAGCAACATCCACTTTGAAGAACCTTGATCCTGAAGGTTAATGTTTAGGTTTGAAGAACCTTGATCCTGAAGGTTAATGTTTAGGATTCAAGTTTGCTTTGTTAGGTGGAATGATGAATGCAAATATCAAATACCAGATGTTTCTTGATATATTTGACCTTTCTATTGTAACAGTTTGTTCACCTCTACCATTTCCTCCCCTTGATTTTACATATTGCAACATGTATTAATTGCTTGATTTCCATAAGCATACATAAAGTTGTGATTTGCAGTTTACTCATATTCCATAAATGTAACAATTTTTGTTAGAAGATTTGTGTGATGTTCTCATAAGCTATGTTGGTATCTGACTTGGGTACATATTGATAACTGAGATGGTATTAGACCCATGCTTATATAGGATTATAATATGGTATCAGACTCTCCAATCATATACATGTCGAGAGTGAGGCTGCTCTTAGGTTCCCTTCGCCCTCTCAACACATATTGAGAGTGAGAGTGAGGTGGATGATTATGTCTCACAAGCTGGGGAGGGACTTGGGATGTTAGAGATGGTATCAAACTTGAGTGTATATCAATAGTAGAGATGGTATCAAACACAAGGTATATGATATTAAACATGATTTCAGATCGCATTAAACTCAAAAATGTGTATGTTGAGCAAGTTCGAGGGTGATGTCCCACATTGGCTTGAGGGGGAACTTGTAGTTTTAGGGACAAGATATCGACTTGAGTACATGTTGATAATTGAGATGGTATCGACCCATGCTTATATAGGATTTAAAATTTGGTATCGAGACCCAAGCCTTTTTTAAAAAAAAAAAAAAATTGGATTTAAAATTTGGACCTTAAGATAATTTATATTTTCTTCAATTTGTTACATAGGACCAAACATTATACTCTTCCGATCATTAATATAGGATCTAATTTGGAAGTTATAGTGGCTTTAAATATAAGATCTATCTTACATATTTATCATTTTTTTCTCAAATTAGTCCTATTAATGTTCTTTCAACAATAATTAGTAGGAGAAAGAGGAGGAATTAAATAAATGATTAGGGTGTTTTATAAAAAATACATATCATATTAACTAACTACTAACTTTCTTAATTTAATCAAATTAGTTAATTAGGTCTTATGTTAAGAAATAAAAGAGTACTTTTGTAGTAAAATGCACCAAGAAACTTCAGCACCCAAGAAACATAATGGTTGAAGCTTTTAAAAACCAACATTGAAATTTTTATCGGTATGCATGTAGTTGGATAGCACATCTTCAGTTGTAGAAATGAGCAATATCTTGCAACCTGTGCTATCTGAACCATATGGAATTCCTACCTTACCCAAGTCAAACCCCTTATGGAGGTCACGGAGTATAATCAGAATTTTCTGCTCAATCTTCAACCTCTCAATTAGTTCATGAGCTCTTTTATCTTTGGATTTGTTATTAAAAATGAGCCCTAGTTGGCGTGCAATCTCCTCTTGAATCTTCTTCACATCAGGTTTTTTTGTTACAGTTTCAGTCAGAACCGTATCGAAGAGTTTGTCCCGGTGGACTCTTTGACAAACTTTTTCAATTAGAACGTCTTTGAATCATCATTTGAGCCATAAACCCTAATTAAGTGAGTATTAGGGTCAGCTAACGCCTCCATAACTTCCTCCAAGCAACTATGAAAAACATCAAAAGCATTGTATGTAGTTGCACTCTCGCGCACCAAAGAACTTTGTGGGTCCAAAAACACGTTGTTGTTTTGCTTCCTTGGCAAAAGGGGTAACACACTGTTCAATACTCTCAACTTCTCTCATGGTTACTTTGTTCTTGTTCTCCATTCCAGATTGCTGCAACTAATAATAAATTAACAATAACTCAAACTAGCATGTTATAGTAGAGAAGGCAACAAAAGGGAAACAAAAGAAAGACTCCGTTCTATCAAGATACATGGTTGTTTTTTGCCCTTGAATAAATTATTCGTGGTCCCATGTTCTCTTGTTCTTCCAGGAACTTCAAATAAAGGACTTTGTAACGAGACACGTACGTCGTTCCCAGCATATATATATATATTGTCGGTTATTGAATTCAAAGATGCTGACATCATAAATTTGAATGAAATTTTTAATTTCATCTAATCAGGTCATGAAAACAAATTTCCTCGTTATCAATCTCCTCTAAAAAATTCCCTTTTATTGTTTCTATGTGTGTTGCTTGGCCAATTTTGTGTTGTTGAACAATATTAAATTTCCATTTAGGGTATGAGTAAGTTTTAAGGGCAGGATTTTGTCTATTCAAAGTTTAATTACTTCAACTTCGAAGAAATTTATATGTCGGGCAATGAAAAGGCAGTAAATCAAAGATTTCTTGTAGGAAGCATGGTGCGTTTAAATTAAATACACCATACAGCCAATTAGCCAAAATAAAAGGAAAGAAAATGATCGACCAGCAGAGAAGTACCATTTTACAGGAGAGATCAATCAAAAGATTCAAAGGATTGTTGTTTGGGAGTTGAGGAAACTTGAAAGTAACTTCAGCTTTACAAACTTGTTCCCTTATAGAGAATAAGATGGAGAGAAAGATACCAAAAATTGACTTAAATGAAGACAGAGGGAAGGAGATGAATGAAGTCTCATTCATATCATTGTCAGATACTCAGCTACATCATATCAATATAAATAACACACACACGCGCACACACATATACTCACCGCAAAAAAATAAAAATCAATTCAATAATAACAAAACACGTACGTATAAGATCCTGACATAATTGAATATTCTACCTTGCAATAGCCGTACAGGGAAGAACCATATGACTGGGCATGATATATGGGCTTTAATTTTCTGATGAACCAACACTTTGATTAAAGTAAAATTGGAAGCCAATCACAGAATTGTACGTTGTGATAAGTGTACATGTATGGATCTTAATTTGTGGCAGCCATTAATTTCAACTAACAGGGACCCATCTTGTGTATAACTTTTATTTTTTTATAATAAAAAATGATATTAATAATATGAGATAGATAATTACACAACTCTTGAAGTACATGGACTATTGTTGTCAAACTCGCTCGTGAGTTGATTCTCTAAATTTACTATTTTTACATTTTTAACTTACAAAATCATGTCGAGTTACTTATAAACTCATGCCATTTGTAAATTTAACTTAACTTGCTAGTTTACACACCTAATTTATCGTTTTTACATTTCTAAATTAGAGAATCATATTGACTCATTCATAAACTCTTGTTAACTTTTCCGATTTGATCATTCTATTTGACTTTATATATGAATCATGAAAAATTATGAATGTTTATGGATTTAATATCATTTGGATTCAAAATATATTTAAATCAATTTGTTGTCATTTTTATATTTTAATTATTTAATTGTATACCATTAATATCTATTTAATAATAAAACTAAACTCTTATAAGGTTAGGATTTAAGTTCATGATACGAATTTACGTCACGAGTTTGTTTAAAAAAAAAGTTAGTAACAAGATTATTAAAAAGAGAAGGGTGCTATGGTACTAGATATTCTTGAAAAGGTCTTCAACATGAGGTGTATATGTCCTCCCAAACAATACACTACCTCTACTTAACATAAGAGTTAGTTTAAGGGTTGGATTTATTCCTAAATATGAGACATCAATCCACTTTGTCCCCTCATATTTATCATTTTCTTGTAAACTATTCTTACTAATTGCACATGTCAAAGGAATTTGGATCAAGGGAAAGTTTCAATGCAAATGATTTAAGAGGTTATTGTAGGAAAATCAACACAAATTTTTTACAAAAAACTAATTTAACTAATTTCCTTATTCTATTCAAATTAATTAAGTATATCTTATATTAAGGATAGGGGGAAATAGATTTTTTTTTTTTTTTTTTGGAGATTATATCTTGTCATTCATGATGAAGTTCCATTAATTCTCTTTTTGCTTGTAATCCAGTGTAGAACACAAGCGATGCGACAAACAGCAAAAAGAGCAAATATATTATAAGCCATTTATACAACTACTCCCTCCTATCAATCCTATTTATAATGTATATAATATTTTATTATATTTAATAGGAAAACCTTAAAATTCATTAACTAGATCTAAAAACTTAATGAGTTTTCAACTTAGCTATAGATACTCTAAATAAGCAACCATCACTTCAATAACATACATCAATTAATGGGTTTAGAAGTTAAACTTATTGTATCAAAAATAATCAATGGATACCTTATAATTACGACTAAAAAAAAAAAAAAAAAAATCATTTCTCTCTATCTTAAAAATGAGACGAGGGAGCATATGATAAGGAAACTCTAACAGAAGCTTAAAGCTTTTATCCATGAAGAGAATCATCCGTGAGTGAAACTTGGGTATGCATGTGTTTGGATAGCACATCTTTATCTATAGAAGTGAGCAATATCTTACAGCCTTTATGATGATCTGAGCCACATGGAATTCCTACCATACTCAAGTCAAGTCCCTTATCCAGGTCACAAACTACAATGAGAATATTATTCTCCTTCTTGATCATATGAATCAATTCTTTGGCTCTTTTATCTTCATATATATTTTTAAAAGTAAAGCCTAGTTGACGAGCAATATCCTCTTGAATCTTCCACACATCAGGATATTTCGTGACAGTTGTTGTCACAACTATACCAAACAGTTCCTCTCTCTGAACTCTTTCGCAAACTCTTGGAAGCAAAATATATTTGATATTGTTAAGGGAGCCAGAAACTCCAATTGAGTGAGTATTAGGATTAGCTAATGCTTCCATAACTTCCTCCAGAATTGGCTTTCTCAAATCCAAAGTATCAAAAGCATTGAAATTGCTTGAAAATCCCTGCTTTATGCTGGATGATGCTCTGGGTTGAGGCTCTGAATCATCTTTGTTCTGTTTCTCTTCTTTGGATTGAAACTTGTGTTTGTGGGATTCGCTTGAAGTAAGATAATGACGAAGAAGACGATGCGAAATAACGGCGAGGCCAATAATTCCGGAAATCGCTACAACGGACCGCAACATTTTTAAAAAGATTGCTGTTTATAGGTGTTGAAGAAATTAGGTTCCTTTTAATGGGAGTCCAATAAGAAGTAACAGAGTTTGGATCAGAAGTTAGTTGGTGTTGGTTATTATATATTTATATATGCCTTGTTTTATTGATTGGGTAAATCTGTGGTTACATTTTATTCGGGCGAAGATGGTGGAACTGGAGAGTGGAAAGGTTCAAAGAAAGCAATAAGGGGCAGAGCAAGCGAGGGGGAAAAAATCAGTAAAATAAATAAAACAAATACTGCTCTTATTCTTAATATAAGAATTACTTATCTCATTTGGGGAGATTAAGAAATATAAATAAATTACTTAATTTTAACATATATAGCAAATTTTTTTAAATACTTATTTGTAACATGTAATGTGATATATTATCACTACCAATTTTGGTCATTACCACATATATAAGTATGGTTTGGTTAAATCAATTAGCCCTCTTATCTTTAATGTAAAACTTAATTAACTAATTTGAGTATATTAATGTTGTTAGTTGATCTCCTTAGTTCTCTTTCTCCCTCTCTTATGTTTAGGGAATATCAATAAGGTTAATTTAAAAATATGAAATTGGTTTTATATTTAAAGATTGGGAGATAACAATTTTGAGCAAGAAAAAATAAAAAAGAAAATTTCTATATTTAAAAAGTAGATTGCCACCTAACATATGAATGAGTCTTTTATGATCTCTTTTTTATAGTTCAATTCTAATTATCTCTTTTTTATTATAAAAATATATTTGTCTCATTTACTCCTTTTTATCAATTTTTATGATCAAACAAATATATTCTTTTATCATTTTCATTCACCTCAACCATATAAATTAGTTTTACAAAAAAAATTATTTTGTTTATCAATTTCAATTCCCTTTCACTTTATTATACCAAAACAAGACAACTAAAAAACTTTGCTTCCAAGTCTTTATAGAAAAAGCTAACAGGTAACAAATATACATAATCCTATGGAGCTAAAAAAAAGTGAACACAAATATATGTTATGTTTTGAGAATTATTTCCTAACCAAGGTATGCTAATATTATCCCTTATCCCTTGGTTTCTATTTGTTTTTTTATGATGTATTTTATATTAAAATTTTCTATGTAAAAAAAAAAATCATTTATGAAAAGCATCATGTGATTTTAAGCAGTATGATTGATTTCAATCTCATTGGTTTTAAGAATAGTTTTATTCCATTCAAGTTGGTGACCTGTGCATGATTCTCGAGTATTGTTACTTCCAGGTTTTGATATGAACATATCGGTCTTTATATGAGCTTCCGAATAATTGGACTGGAAGCAAATTGCATTTAATATTTGACTTCGGAATTGAATTTCAGTCCGTGCCATCCCTATTCGATTTCATCGGAAAAGATCCAAGTTTTGATTTTGGTTTCAAAATAAAGTTTTTGTTTCCGGATTCCGTCCTTTAGAAATGTCCGAATATTTTGCCTTACTATGTTGATTGTTCATAGTGTCGAAAACACACTAAGAAACAAACATATTAGACAAATTTGGTGAAATTGTTGTGTATATTGTATTTTCTTTGATTTTCTGAGCAGGCCGCCATTAAAATCACTGGGAACGAAGCTCGTAATTGACAAAAAAACAAAACGCCATCTGACACTGCAGGTGGCAGCGGGTCTTCATCCGGGTTGCACTAGATCAGGGTCGGGTAGGTTAACCCGCTTCCTGGATAACAAAATCCTGATCACGCAAGACGAGGTTGCGATACCAATATGTGGTTGATCCAGCGAATATGGCGCTGGATTCCCTTAAGAGGTTTAGGGTTCGAGTTGCGGTAAAACCACTTGTAATCCACCTTGTATGGAGCTACCACTATTGGAAGGGTCGTCCTTGCCACTGTAGAACCCAAAGCGGTTGCACACTTGCCACAATTTTTGTAATATCCCAGAAATATATGAAAAAGAAAATTAGAATTAAATGATTAATTGAGTGTAGAATGTAATGATCCAAGGAATTTGAGAATTTTTAAGATCAACAATGATTAATTAATTGATCACATAAGTTAAAAATAAAAAAAGAGAGTAAAAATATTTTTTTTAAAAAAAGAATGGTTATGGTACTGAAATCAGAATGTAATGATTATTTTCGGTTGATCGATAATTTAATTATTTTTTTTAATATGTTTTAAAAATGAATGGTAGTCTAGTGGAAATTGTGCTGCTTCTTCTCTTTGGATTAAAATTAACCCTCTATCATAAGGGTAATTTTATTTGAGATTACCATAAAGCCTTCTTTAAATTAATAAAAATAGTCATAATAAATAAATATATAAAAAAACAATATAAAAGCCCCACCTATATATCCTTTGATTTCTCCTCTCCTCTTCAGCTTTGCCGCCTCTTCTTTCTCGGAGACTTCTAAAAGCCATTCGGTTCCTTATTTCCATTGCTCTTCTCCCCTTAGGCCCCGTTTGGTTCTCGGGAACTTTTAAGGAGGAAAGGAACTTAAAGGAAGGAAAGGAATTGAAGGGAAGATTCGAGAGGAACTTTAAAAAATTTAGTCGTTGTTTGGTTGACATGAGAATTTAATTAAGTTGAGGGAAGATAATTTGTTTGGTTTGAAGATTTGGGTGTTGGTTAAGTGGGAAAGTTTGGTAAAATTCCCTTAATGCCCTCGGGAAAAAAAAACGCGAGAGAAAGTTTTTTTTTTGTTCGTCGTGCGATTTGAACGAAACGAGAGGCAAAGTTGAATGAAATGAGAAAAGTTATATCCCAACCAACATTGTCAATGTCACGAACACATTCAAGTGCCAACCTAACAAAGAAAAGTTCGAACGAAACAAAGAAGTTCGAACTCGCCTAACATAATTTGAACCAAGATGCACTAAAAACCAAAAACGACTATCATGTATCGATCAAAAAACATTTAAACAGTCAATATGGAAAGGCAAGAAATAGCTTCACATCGTCATTTTCACCATTTCTTAAACCACAAACATACGGGACATACCGGAAAAACCAAATATTTGACCCTATATACATGTTTCACAATACCCATCAAACCATCTTAAAAAATGCGACAAACTTATGTGCATTTCCCACAGCTACGCATCCTACACAGCAGAAGAAGAATAATTTTCCCCCCTGTACAGCAAAGCACCCAACCACAGCGCCATTGTTCCCCACCACAGCGCATAAAAGTTTTCAAGAACAGGAAGGTATTAGCTTACCTCGATTCGATCTTGCTTGCCAACTCCTTCGCACGAGCTCAACCTTCGTCTACTCCTTCTTCCGGCTCACGATCCCGCGATTTTGCTTTTTTTATGATATCACAGGGGCTTTTTAGTCCTCAAAATCACTTCCCCGGGGAAATTTCAAGATCCCGCCATTTTGGGAAGGATCCCCTTTTCCTTCGTTTGTGGGAGCTTCACAGCCGGCGGGAATCTCGGCTCCCACGAACAAGGCGCGCCAAACACCTTCGACCGAGGGAACTGGTTTAAGTTCCCAGGAACCTGGCCCAATTCCGTCAACCAAACGGGGCTTATTTTTCTTGTTCGCTGGGGGTGGTGTGGATGCGTATCGTCGTTGCCGTTATGGGTGCCAAAATCCCAATATTTTTTCTCCCCTTCATCTTTTGTTTTGTGTGTTGTGGGAGTCGACCTTCAACTTCTTGATTCTACATCATCAAAACTTATCTTTGCGTCTCGGTTCTCGTCAGTGGAAATAGGGAGAGAGACTCTTGGGGCGTTCAAATCTCTCCTCCTCCTTTCTTGGTGTTGCTGATCATTCTTTTGGTTGTCAATTATGTGCGCTCGGGGGTTTCATGTTTTCCCCGTTCGTGACATTGTTGTGAGTGTGTGGGCAGATCACATCTTCACTTTTTCATTTGTGCGTTTCTTGAGCCGGGTATGTATGAAAAGCTTCTTCTCCTTTGATTTCCAGAATTCTTCAACGTATAGATGAATGAGTGAAGAATATCCTTTTCCCTTCTTTAAATCGTTGCTATTTGTGTTTTAGAAAGGATGTCTATTCCTCTAATTGGCAAATTGTTTGAGTTGCATAAGGCTTCGTAATTGATAATCTTTGAATTCATGATATTTTAAATGCAAAAAGAAGCTAAAAACTCTATCATTGTCATGCTTTAATGTATCAATTAGCTAAATATGTGATTTCATCTTCATAATGAGTTTTTAGACTTTATTTGCATTAATCTTGGTCACATCTTGAGTTTGGATTCAAAACTGAACTTTAGTCACATTCTTACTACAATTGGGTCGTGAACACTGTTCGGTATTTTGGGTATAACTTGAGGTTTAGAAGTCCAATGGATCTTCAATTTGCATTTTCAGAAAGCTAAGAGGAAACCCTAAAAATCTTATGAAGAGCCCAAAAGCCAAATCAGATGTTTAGAGGGCCAAAATGGGCCTGGAAGCCGAAACAGGCTGCTGTCACTGGACTCTAGAATGACGTTCGGTATTTGACCCATAAATGGAGCTACAGACCTCCAAATTAGGTCCGGTTTGCGCGGTTGGAAAGCTGACATTCAGGGCAACATTTAATATGAAGACCACGTGGTCTAGATCCGCCGTTTTCGGGGTGTAATCCAGCTTGCAAATGACGCGTTTTTGGAGGTGGAAAGTGGTTCAATGATTCTTCCATGTTTGCCACCAAGTAAAGTGACGAAATTAGGTGTAAAATGGATGAATGAGATGCTCAATTTTCCTATAAATAGATGAAGAGGCTGAAGGGAAACACACACATTTTGGAGACCAAGATCTCTCCCATTCTAACTTCCTTCTTCTACTTCTTGCCTTCTACTTGGAATGGCTTAAGTCTTAATCTTCCCTTTTAATTATTTTATTTTGATTTTCTATTCTTCATCTCTTTCTGTAAGGATTCATTATGTTGTTGAGATTTATTTTTATATTGGAATAGAAGCTTTCATTTTCTTTAATTGTTCTTTATGTTCTTCGTGTTCATGATGAACTTGTTCATGTTCTTCGTGGTCATGATGAACATCTTTATTTCTGCATTTTCATTTTATACAGCCATGCTTGGCTAAGTTTCGTGATCGACCCATGAGTTGAGGATTCCATGGTGTCATCCGGAGGACTTGCGCTTTAATCGGTAACTAACTTGTTTCGTACTTCAATCGGATTCGAGTTTAGATACAGAATGGATGTTAGATCTAACATCCAGTTGATATCCCAAGGATATAATTCGGATCGGGTTCATGTGAGTATTGTGCGTTCATACGAAAACATACCATGTATTCGAACATATGCTAGGCGATCGTCTAGTTGAGGGAGTTTTTAGACAAATGCGAGATTTCGATTTGTCTAGAATCAATCATAAGTTCAGTTATTCTATTTTTGTTCGATGATGGAAGGTCTTGGAATCCCAATTCTGGGTTGATCCATTTTAATTTGATTTAATCTCGCTCTTTTTCATTCTCGTCTTTAATTCTTGTTATAATCCCAACAAAACCCAATCCCCCCTTGTTTTCATTTCATTTGCATGACATCTAGATTACTTAGGATTCAATAAAAGGCTCCTCGAGAAGAGAGAACGATCCCGGGTTTGCTTATCGCAATCCTTGGTTAATTGTTGATTGTGGACCCCAAGGCTAATGACAAAATGTCTTCATCAAATGGCGCCGTTGCGGGAACTAAGTAATTGGCTCCTAGGTAATCTAATTGTCAAATTGAGTTTTGACAAAGGGTTTCTCATGTGAAGCTTGTTAGATTTACATTTTTTTTTTTTCATTTTGTTAGCATTTTTGCATTTAGGTAGGTTGTGTGAGCTTGTTTTCTTTATCTCTAAAAAAAAAAAAAAAATTGGTCTTGCATCTTGTACCATTTTGAATTCTTTTTCCTTTTTTTTTTACTTGCATTTGTATTTTTTTTCCTTTTCTTAATAGTTATTTTCTCATTCATTGGGAATTGATTGCATTGAATTTTCATGGCTTGGTTTTACGATAATCATGATCTACCTTTCAATTCTCACTCTTTTGTAGACAATCAAGAATGTGATGGCCCATTCCACCACCACCATGAACCATACCATCAACCCTCTCACTTACCATACCATCCTTCATTCCAACCCAATTTCATATCATTCCATCCATCTCATGAATCCCTATACCAATTTGAGCCACCTTATGGACCTCACTCTCATCCATCTGTGCCCAACCAAGATCCTTCATTTTGTGAAGTCATTGGAGATTTCCAAAATCAAACGACTTGGGCTATAAATGAGGAGTGGTCACATAAGGACGACTTTCATCAACACATGGACTCTATTTTTAGAATGATGGAACAACAATTGAAATCATCTGAGAGATTAGGAAAGGAAATTGAGCAACAATCACAAATGTTGAAAATGAATTTTCAAGAAAATCCTTCTCTTATGGTCACGCATAAACAAGAAGTGAAGCAAGTACTAAAGCACATCGAAGAGTCTTTTCTCCCATTTGGTAATGATCCTACCCTTATAGAAGTAGACTCTCCTACTACTTGTGATTAATAAAGCAATTCATGATTTGAGAAATAATGAGGTGGACGAGGAAATCATTGTTGAATCCCCTCAATTGTTTGGAAATGTAATTACTCAACCAATTGGCTTTAGTAGTAGTGATTCAACTGTACTTGTTGATGAGTGTGTTCCTATTCCTTCATGTGATGCTTTAACTATTGAAAATGCTTCTCTTCATAGTACTATAGATGAATGCGCTAAATTGAATGACATATTTTCATGCTCTTGTGAGGAAAATCAAATATGTGTAGATTGTTATTGTAACATCCCAATTTTTGAAAGCGTTTCCACGGTATCATGATCAGAGTAAAGCATCGGAAGTAAATAGTATTTAAAAAGTAACTGATAAATCCACTGTAATGTATGTGATCAGCCTTAATGGCGGTTACAAAAATTTCAAATATCATAAGTACAAACAAAAGGCCTATCTCCGGCCGGTTCCTAGATCTCTGTTTTACCCTTGTCTCCTCGGTCTGTTTACTCGGATCCTCGGAGCTATGGTAAGAGCGAGGTTCAATACCCATTGAACCTCAGGTAACGGTTAACCTCATGTTCAAGTACAATTATGTATGACAGATATTCATGATACCACAGTAAAATCCACATATACCAAGTAAAATCCACATATACCAAGTAATAACACACCATATACACCTGCATATGAATGCTATTACAGTCTGCACTATTCACCAGTGCCACGATGGCCTATCGTGTCCTCGGCTAGGAAAACTTAACGCGTTATCATGACTATAACCCGTATAAAGCTGTATGTGCACAGTCAATAACTTTTGAAAACAGAATCTCAGTTCAAAAACACATCTCATCACATATAGGTATACAATGAACATCGAATTAGTGTTACGACGCGTCCGTACCTTAGTCGTCGGTGTTGGTACGGACGTTTGACGTCGGCGATCACGCTGATCCTATAACGGTAATATCGCATCTATTAATTTGTAAGTAATATACTAAGAGATATTTTGGCCCCTAATGACCATTTTGCCCTTACAACTTCTATATTTCACTTTATTCCCTCAAAATTCGTACAACAACGCTGGTATAAATCTGGGCAGCATTTTGTCTAACTTTGAAAAATCATAATTAATTCTACAAAAATCGAAACGAGGATCCGTAAAATTCCTTGGAATCCTTAGGATGTCTATTTTCAAGTAAAAATAGTCACCTTTTCCCATACTTCACGAATCACTCCCAGGTTTTAAGTTTTGAACCTCTGCCCAGAATTTTTCCAGAATTTCGTAGCCTAACTTTGAGGAATTTTAACTCTCTGTACAAAAATCATTTTGACATGTTCTTGACATATTTAAAAATCCCTATATATCTATTTTAACCATGAATTTTCTCAGAATTTTGTGATCATGATTTCAATATGAAATCCTGGCGTTTTCATGGCTGACTTCAGAATTTCCGAAACCGATGAAATTTCGCCAGAACTTCGTTACTTTGATGAATTTCTTCCGGAAATTTTGCCATAACCTCTACTTCATCAATTTTTTCGAGATAAAGGCAATTTTAACTATGAAAACACCTGACTAAAATTATCCTACCATATTTAGGATCTAAGCTACCTCTAACTAAGAATTTAAAAGCTAACACTTAAAGAACTTAAAGCTAGAACTAGAAAGCTTACCAAGAACTTGCTCCTTCTTTCTCCAAGGCTCTCACTCACTCTTTCTCTCTTAGAATCAGATTGCCTTGCTCTGATTTTGGTGTGAAGAATATGAGGGCCAAGGGCCCCTATTTATAGGAAAACTCTATGGCTCTTTGGTAATTAAATGGAACTCCTTCTCCTTCATTCCTAACCCTTGGATTTAGGCTAAATCAGAGCACCAATCCTAGCCCTTCATGTTCTCAAATCTGATCCCCCCACTCTCTCTCCTCATCCTCTTCCATTCTATCCAATAGTACCTTACCCCATGTGCTCATTCAAGTTGCCTCTTCAATTTTTGAGTTGATAACCACTAGATAAAAATTCATTTGAGTGTCTTAATGAAGTTGGATTCAAATTTTCTTTTTGGTTTTGAACTCTTGGGATTTTTAGCTTTAATTAGAGACCAATCTCACTATTTTTCTCAATTGGCAAATTCTTAAAAGTGGAGAAAATAGCTTTGGTTACCATCATCTTGAAGCTTGAATTTTGCTTGTTCATAATCACTTTTTATCTTTGATTTATGATTAGTAGATTTCAAGATACAATTTATTTTGTATAGATTTCCCTTTGATTAACTCTTGAATTAATCCTCTTGATTATCCTAATTATCCTATGTGTAAACACCTCATTGGCTAATGGTTGGATATTTCCTCTTGATATTTCATCTCACCACCTTATCCCTTCAAGCAAGTGGGCAACTTGCATTTTTCAGCAACTCTTCCTCTCTCTTCAAGAGCCAAAACCGAAATTCCCCCCTTGTTTTATTTTTAATTTGTCTTTTAATTTATTCCACCACCTAGAAGCTTAATTCCCATTGGTTTTCCTTTATTCACAAGGATTGTGCTTTGTTAGAATTAATTAGGGTCATTAGATAAGCTTTATGAGGTTAATTCTTAGCCTTTAGATCATAGTTGAAATTGTTGACTTTTCAACTCTTGATTAATACTTTGATTAACACTTAATTACAAGCTTAATTATCTCTTGATTGTTACATTAGGGGTTTTTAGAGTAGTTGATGATTGCTAATAACTCATTTAGTGCTAATCTTAACTTCTTATTGGTTCTTGGCTTTTAATTAGCTTAACACACCTTTAGTTGATGACAATTAGTATTAATTGTAGAGAATTACCTAAATACTCCATTAGTGTAATTTTAATTGCTCATTACTTGTTGGTAATTGCCCCTTAATTGGTTTAAATGTTTTGATAATTCTTTATGGCCTTTTGTGACTTAAATATGATCTAAATATTAATTATAAGGCATTAGAAAATTTAGTCTCTTAATAAATTATGAAAATGGGTGTTTAAGACCCTTTGATTAATTTATGAAGATTTGCATAATTTATTTAATTTAGTGAAGGTTTGGTTGGTCTTTATTTGCCATTGTTTTCTCTAAATTTATTTAGGTATTTTCATAACACTTTCTTGCTCTTTTTGATTCTACATGAACCATAGCTTAATATGGTATTTATTGTATTTTATGGTATCTTATGATGCCTAACAAAATTTATTAAACCATTGGTTATCCTAATCCTAAGGAAAAATTACCTAGAGGATAGAATAAACACATCTCAAAATTTGAGACAGTATATTTACCTATTTTCAATAGGTATTATTTGTCAAAATATGACATTTATAATAAGTGAGATTTTTTAGGGTATTACAGTTATCATGAAAAATGTCATTTACTTGTTGAGCTTCAAAAGAAAGCATTTAGTGAAATGGTTGATTCTACCATTGATCATAATGCACCCTCTTGTACTATTGATGATAGTAAGCATGTTAATTTTGAAAAGATTGAATCAAGCATGGATGCCAATGTTGTTGATGATGTTCTTGATGAATGGCATGCTGATTATCCTGATTTTGCATCTATTAGTGACTCCGTTAATTGTGCTTTGTTATAATAATGAATGGTGTCCTATTTGTACTGAAATTAATGATGCATTATACGGTGATTTTGAATTGATTGTGGATTCATTGTTGATGTGAGTGAGAACAATCATAGCCTGGAATGTCAAATGCATAAAACTCCCATTGGATTACTTTCTTGTAGTCTTGTTGGTGACAAAGATTCTGAAATTTTGATTGATAAAATTCTGCATGTTGATGAATCTTTCCAACAAGTGTTGTCATGTGATTTGCCACCCGATTTAGAAAATAAAAATGATTGCTTTGAAATTTTGGAGCACTCGGGTGGTAACAATTTCAAAAATTCTCTTCCTTCTTCCACTCTTTTCCCTTCCATCTCTTTTGATTGCAATGATGATGTAGTGTACTCTAACACTAAGTTGGATTCCACACCTTCCATTTTGCAAGCACAAGAGAGTTTTCTAATGTAATTGGTTGCTTGACTCCTACCGATGGGAGTGTCATTGATTTCCTTGGATGTGATAGTTATCGAAGAGTTTAGTTCCTAAAATGAATTTACTTCACTTGAAATCTCTTCATCTTGCTATTTTTGGATGGGATACTGCTATTTGCTTGTCTTCTTTGCAAGCACATGGTTGGAAGGATCGTCAGAAGAGTCAATCTCTACCGTACATGCTTGGACCTCTTCTGATTGATCCTGAGCCACCTCCATCAAGGAAATTCAATGTGGGAGAAGATGTTTCAAGGGAAAAATTCATGATTCTCATCAAAGATGAGAACTTCTCCTTCAAGCTACTCAAGATACTCTAACAAAGGGTGTCTCTTTCCTTACTTATTTTCTTCCTAATTCATATGATTACTTGGGCTTAATTATTGTATGAGGAAGATAAGTATGGAGGAGGGACACAATTCAGTAGAAAAAGTAGAAATAATGTAGTTTAGTAGGTTAAAAAAAAAAAAGAGTTTTTATGAATAAAACACTCTTTTCTATGATTGCTCTATCTCTTGTGAACTTTGACATATTGGTTTTGATGGATCTTTTGTTTGAGGCTGAATTTCTGGACTCTTGGATTATATTTCTTGGTAGTTAATTTTGGGATCTTGGTTGCATGATTTGGTGTTGACCTTTGTGAGATTTTGGGTCTGCATGAATGGAATTCATCTATTACCATTCTTTCTTTCATGTGTGCATCTACTCATGATTTGTGTTCTCTAGAACTTGCTCCTTTTCTTTTTGAAACTACATTTTTCACTTACGTGCATAAGTATGATGGAAGCTTGTTTTCTTTCTTTCATTTTCCCACTTTGGCCAAATAGCCTGCCCCTTACATTATATTCCCTTTGCTAGCCCCTTTGTGCCTTCTTGACTCATTTTTTTCTAAGCCACATTACAAGCCTAAGTGTAAAACCATTTTATTCTGCACTTTGAAAATTTATTGAGCATTGGTTTCACCTTAGTTTTGTGTTTCAGTGTGGGGGTTGCCCAGGTGTGCAAATTTTAAGTGTGGGGGGAGTATTTGATTTTGATTTTGTGCCATTCATCATTTCGCATTAATGTTGGTCATTGTAATTCTAAAAATAAAAAAATAAAAAAAAGGAAAAAAGTAGAAAAAGAAAAAAGAAGTACAAAAAAAAGAAAGAAAAAAAGGAAAAAAAAAAAGAAAAGAAAGAAAGAAAGAGAGAGGAAGCAATGTAAAGAAGGAGAAATAAAAAGAAATGATATTGAGGTGATTTGCTATTATTAACGATGTTCTTTGAATTTCTTGGGTGCTTAGCCTATCATATCCATACTTATTGACACCTATACCCTAGCCCCATTACAACCTTCAATAACAAGCTCTCTTGATTTTTGCATGCATGTGTTATAAGTAGTGGAGAAGTAGAAATTGAGCAAGCTTATGGTAGAACAACTTTCTTGAGTAGAATTTGAGCGATACACTTATTTACCATATACAGTTGAGAGATTGATTGAAGGGCATCCTTTGAGAGACTATCTTGTGTAATCAATCATTGAATGATATTGCCATGATTAGTAATTTGAGATGAAGAGATTTCTGTCTTGATTGGTTGATCCTTTGGAGCTTTTATGATCCTTGTTAAGTTTTGAAATTTCAGCAATTGTTAGGAAAGAGAATTTTTCTTGCTTCTTGTCTTTTTAATTTTGCTCGGGAGTGCAAAAGGATAAGTGTGGGGGAATTTGATAATCTTTGAATTCATAATATTTTAAATGCAAAAAGAAGCTAAAAACTCTATCATTGTCATGCTTTAATGTATCAATTAGCTAAATATGTGATTTCATCTTCATAATGAGTTTTTAGACTTTATTTGCATTAATCTTGGTCACATCTTGAGTTTGGATTCAAAACTGAACTTTAGTCACATTCTTACTACAATTGGGTCGTGAACACTGTTCGGTATTTTGGGTATAACTTGAGTTCTAGAAGTCCAATGGATCTTCAATTTGCATTTTCAGAAAGCTAAGAGGAAACCCTAAAAATCTTATGAAGAGCCCAAAAGCCAAATCAGATGTTTAGAGGGCCAAAATGGGCCTGGAAGCCGAAACAGGCTGCTGTCACTGGACTCTAGAATGACGTTCGGTATTTGACCCATAATTGGAGCTACAGACCTCCAAATTAGGTCCGGTTTGTGCGGTTGGAAAGCTGACATTCAGGGAAACATTTAATATGAAGACCACGTGGTCTAGATCCGCCGTTTTCGGGGTGTAATCCAGCTTGCAAATGACGCGTTTTTGGAGGTGGAAAGTGGTTCAATGATTCTTCCATGTTTGCCACCAAGTAAAGTGAGGAAATTAGGTGTAAAATGGATGAATGAGATGCTCAATTTTCCTATAAATAGATGAAGAGGCTGAAGGGAAACACACACATTTTGGAGACCAAGATCTCTCCCATTCTAACTTCCTTCTTCTACTTCTTGCCTTCTACTTGGAATGGCTTAAGTCTTAATCTTCCCTTTTAATTATTTTATTTTGATTTTCTATTCTTCATCTCTTTCTGTAAGGATTCATTATGTTGTTGAGATTTATTTTTATATTGGAATAGAAGCTTTCATTTTCTTTAATTGTTCTTTATGTTCTTCGTGTTCATGATGAACTTGTTTAAGTTCTTCGTGGTCATGATGAACATCTTTATTTCTGCATTTTCATTTTATACAGCCATGCTTGGCTAAGTTTCTATGATCGACCCATGAGTTGAGGATTCCATGGTGTCATCCGGAGGACTTGCGCTTTAATCGGTAACTAACTTGTTTACGTACTTCAATCGGATTCGAGTTTAGATACGAGATTGGATGTTAGATCTAACATCCAGTTGATATCCCAAGGATATAATTCGGATCAGGTTCATGTGAGTATTGTGCGTTCGTACAGAAAGCATACCATGTATTCGAACATATGCTAGGCGATCGTCTAGTTGAGGGAGTTTTTAGACAAATGCAGAGATTTCGGTTTGTCTAGAATCAATCATAAGTTCAGTTATTCTATTTTTGTTCGATGATGGAAGGTCTTGGAATCCCAATTTTGGGTTGATCCATTTTTAATTTGATTTAATCTCGCTCTTTTCACTCTGTCTTTAATTCTTGTTATAATCCCAACAAAACCCAATCCCCCCTTGTTTTCCATTTCATTTGCATGACATCTAGATTACTTAGGATTCAATAAAAGGCTCCTCGAGAAGAGAGAACGATCCCAGGTTTGCCTATCGCAATCCTTGGTTAATTGTTGATTGTGGACCCCAAGGCTAATGACAAAAGGTCTTCATCGTAATTATTTAGATTAGATCTGCAGTTATAATATTTGAAATGTGGGATTGTAATTTTTTTTTTTTTTTTTAAAAAAAGATTATTCTTGAAGCTTCTAAAATGGAGTGCTCATAGGGTGTTCGATAAAATGCTTGAGAGGAGAATTTAAACCTAAAATGGTGAAAATGTTATAAACTAAATCGTGGAATCGAGAAACTTTAGTAGATTATATGGATGTTTGAAACTCTATGCTTTCTAGCATGTGAATTTAGTTTTTTTTTTTTTTTTTTTTTTTTTTTTTTTTTTTTTTTTTTTTTTTTTTTTTTTTTTTTTTTTTTTTTTTTTTTTGCTTTATAAGTCAATTTGAATGCCTACAAAGTGTTTGATAGATTATGTGATTGAAGAAACTGATTTATTGTAGCACATAATATGATGCACAATTTGAAGATTGATGCATACAAGGTGTTGGATATAACGTGTTGAAATTAAGGGAATTGATTTTCCTACTTAAACTTTGTAAGGCGTGAACTACATTTTATGAATGATTTATTTTCGCTTGATGGAGTGGTAGTTATAAGTGCAAGAATATATATACATATATTATTCTTAACAATTGGTTTTTAAATGGATCATGGAGCTTAAGATTGTGTACTGATAAAAAAAGAAAAAGAAACTAAGGAAAAGATTATAATTCTAAGGAGTTATGATGCATTTGATTGAATGTGATGCTATAAAAATTTTGTATAAAAATTATGATTGGAGCATTAATGTTTTTGCTTTCGGAGCATCAGGGAATTGTGGATTGATTATAATTCGAGCTGAGTAAATTGGAGTAAGTTACAAATTTGGAAGGGTAGCAGGTGAGTGAATAACGTCCCGTTGATATATTTACTACTTAATATTTTTATTTAGTTACCGCAACTCTTTAGTACGATTCCATTAAGAAGTATTCGTCATATTTATTTTAGTTCTCCATTGATATTGAAATGAGTAAATAGTAAGAGTTTATATCAAGTTCATTTGTTTCTCTTCGTAGTTTATAACAAACTTTCAATACTATATCTTCAAAGTAAACTTGTTGCAATTATATACTTTGCTTATTGATACTTAAATGTTTAACAAGATAAGGATTTTATCTAGTGATATATATATATATATATATATATATATATATTAATATTACTTTTCCTCTCTATTTGTAATGAATATTTGTGCTTGGAATATGGAGTGATCCTGATATGATATTTATAAATTCTTGGGCTCATATTTTATAATGTGAATTACTTAGCTACAAACTATTGTCATTTGTGTTTGAAGGTGTCTGAAGAATTCTTGTGAACTTTCATGCTGGGTATTTTATTATGCAATATCCTTCTCAAGTTTTATTCCTAAAGGAAAAGTTTGATTTATTTTGGGAAAACTTACCCCAAGCATGCTTGAAAACGTTTTTGAGATGACTGAATACAGAACGCTGGTTACTAACAGCAGTACTGTTAGTCCTTGGTGCACCATGGTTAAGCTCGAGCTCGCTTGATATTCGTGGGATTTGTTCTCACACTTGTTATTCGTGGGTCTTGTACTTGCGCTTGTTTCGTAGCCTCGTGCTACGCTTGTTTTCGTGGCCTTGTGCTACGCTTGATTGGTTACTTACCCTCGTGGACCGTTGTGTCCACGCTTGTTTTCGTGGCCTCTATGCCACGTTTGGTTATTTTCCCTCGTGGATTGTGTGTCCACGCTTGTTATTCCGTTCTGTTAAAGTCCTACAAAAAGATGAAATTTGAGAATTATCGTTTTAAACTGACATTATGAAGCGAAATGTTTTATTACTTATTGGGATCAATTGTTAAACGGTATTTTATGTAGCTTAATTTTTGTTTATGATTTTATACTATAGAAGTTGAAATTTATTACCATGTTATTATTCAAAGTTAAATGGATTTAAATCATTTTCCTTTAGTATATCATTAGATTCCATCAATGGGACGTTATTCACCGGAAATATTTTTGCCCTCGAGATAGTGCAATGGACATGTTCGCCTTGGTGATCACTAAGGTCAATTTGGCTAGATTGAAGTGAAAGCGTCATTCGAACAATTCCTAATTCAATGTAAATCTTCAAGCTCTTTGTACATGTTGATAAATCTTGTTTAGGTGCTCCACGTAGCCTATTGGCGGGATCCCTATCTTCCCTTGTATTTTGGAATATACGTATGTGTATATGTTATGGTAGAGCGGAGCTCGTATTGCTGTTATGAAAATTCAGGTCATTATTGAATTTTTGGGAAGTCAAATTTATAGGGAGACTTTGCCCAAAATTTCTAAAGAAATTTAATATTTTGTTTATATGAGGTATGCTACGTGTATGAACTTAAAATGGTCTAAGCATGCTTATGATTATTGTATTAGTTTTGATGTTGTTAATGATATTGTCGTATTATTTAATATTTATGTATAAGTTTAAGGCTTAAGGAATGTGAGTTCACCCACATTTCGTGCCCGGTCACCCTAAATTTTTTTTAGGGCGTGACAATTTTCTTATAAAAAAAAAAAAGATGACGTTGCCATCTTATAACCTCAATGAATGATATGTCTATGATAGGAACCAGTTATCTTTATCCCATCAACCTATCTAATTTGGATTGTCTAAATGAGATCGAACGGTCATAATTTTTTTTTTCCTTAAAAATTATTTTAATGGGTAGAGAATCTAAAATAAAAATAATATCTGAAATAATATTTTTTCAAAAAATATTTTTTCGTTTAAAAAAGCATATTTTAAAAAATATCAAGTCTAGATTGCCTAGATCTCATCTAGATGGTTCAAATTAGATAGATTGATGGTACATTGGTACCTACCAGTTCCCTTCTTCATACCGTCTAGTCGGAGAAGAAAAGGGATAACAAAATAAATGTGTTTTTTATATATTGTAATTTGTAATTTATATAATTCTTTAATGAGAAGGGTATTTGGTAATTTCAAACATATTGGTATAAAATAAAATACCCCGGGCCTCAGAGAGAATTTGAACCCAACACTTGTAAAAAACATTACAATCAAAAAATGACCACTAATGCCAGCCAGCTACATATTTCTCTTTGTTATCAAACAACAATATTTGTCAAAAATATTAATCAGCATTTATTTAATTTCAATTTCAATTTAATTTTATCTGTGTGCTTTCTGCCTTATAATATGGCTATGTGCAATTGTGATTCAGCTTCTCTGTATTGAAAAAAAAAAAAAAAAAAAAAAAAAAAAAGTGAAGTACACATAAACAACCCTAATCTCAAGGATTACAATAATTAAATCAAATCATTAAGGATTTGATTGGGTTAGGCTATAACCAAGGAAAATATAAAATATTATAATCAAAATCTATTTATTAGAAATTAATTAAGATAAACTCAATATATTGGGCTTGGACGCTCATATATATATATATATATATATATTCTTTATTATTATTATTATTATTATGTAAAGCCATCATGTTACATTAAGGATAAGGAGGATAAAACATGAATCGTTGGAGTTGATTTTGCGGAGCACAAATCAAAAGAATTCAAATAATTCTACCATCAAGACAGATAGTGTGTACTTTATTCGTAAGTAATGGATAGGGATATGCGTGGTAGGGTGAGGTCTATGCCCGATGCCTTGTTTGAAGGATTATTGGACGGTAAAATGCAGCTTGATGGCCAGCCTTACCTGATAGAAGCTCTAACATTTTTTAGCAGATTAATAATGGGTCGAGGAGGGCGGGTTTCCTTGCCCAAATGGTGATATTTTGTTATATCCTATGTGGAAAAAATAGCTTCAATTATACCTGATAAACAATATTGTAAACTTCAAATGTAATCCATATTTAGAATATTCTAAAGTAAGTCTATAACTTGAGTCTTGAAATTAAAAAATACCATATGTCCTAACAAATAGTCAAATACCCATACATGAAGAATTAATAACATCCATGATCCATTAAATACAAGACATCAAAAAACTATAATTAAAATCTTGTAGTCATCCAAAACTCCAAGTGGTTGTATTAAGGCCCTAAATTATCAAAAGAATAAAGCATATGGAATTGCCTACAAAAAAGCAAAAAAGAAAGCATATGATTACATGGATATTATGTAACATGTAATTGTAGGCTCTTAATAATAGAAGTAGATAAACTATTATATAAAAAAACTAATGTAAGTATACAATATTAGTAAGTATAATATAGTATAATATAAGTAATTGTTATATAATATCATATTAGTAAATATATGTATTCAAGCTTACTTACAAACTAATGATCAATGGATTTATTAGAGTATTAGTAAATGTATAATATAATATAAGTATATAATGTATTAGATTAAAAAAAAAATAGTCTAGCTAGCCCAATCGGCCCAATTTTTTCGGGGTGGCTTCTTTTTTGGGATGAGCAAGATGATTTTTCATCGGGCTTAAGCAAGCGTATTGGGCTCTTGGACTTTATGAACACCCCTAATAATGGATATGTAATTTAATAGTCTAACACTAGCCAGTAGCCACCATTGCAACACACGTTAAAAGGCCAATTAAAATAAATGTGAAGAAGTGAGTTGGCTGTTATAAAAATAAATAAATCAACGTGAAGCTCTTAAACAAGTTATATTAATGTTGGTTATATTAATGTTAAAGGTGAAACTCTGTCATTAAATTATTTTTTCAACAGCAAGCCAGCACTCAATACGTTAAAGTAAAAGTAAAATTATAACTCAACGACCAACGTGGAGAATAAAAATTTGATGTGAATAAAGATTTGAGATTATGGGCAAAAAAATTATTTTGATATTCTAATCGCAACAAATTAATATTTTGATTTTACTAGGTGTCTGTTGGATTAGTGGAAAAAGTTGATTATTCCAATATAATTTATGGTATACAGGTACATTTGTGAGAAGAGTTTTATCTCAAACATGTTCTTTAACTCTAGCCCAAACCACCGTTGATTTTCATGGACAAAAAAAAAAGTGTTGATTTCATTTATTGTTCTTAAATTTTCAAATTTTGAATTTGATTTCATTGGTGATACTTATGGCATGATTGTCATAATTTTTCATTTATTACGGGAGGAATTATGTGATTTTGAAAAAATCTCATTAATTATTTCAATTGAGAGATTATCGGAGATAGGTCATGGGAGCTCCTGCTTGCTTATGCGAGTCAAAGTAAAAAGCCTAAACTATATATAACGGCTTTTATGAGGTGAATTTTCATCTTATGATTGAGATTCAACTTCTTCTGTACAATTAATATGTCGACAACCATGAAGAAAATAGAGACAACCATCAATGGCGCAGCACCATACCTTCACGATGAGATCATCATCTGCATTCTCAGTCGGCTTCCGGTGAAATCCCTAATGCGATTTCAATGTGTCTGCAAACATTGGAAAAATCTCTTCAAGAACCCATCTTTTATAGCGGATCACCTCCACCACAGTCATCAAAACCCTTCTTTAATTATCTCCCGGGTATTCGAATGTAATATTCAGCGGTTACTTTTGATCGATTGCGAGATGCAATTCCGATATATCCAGAAGGCACCTCCTCCGTTTGATTCCTCGCCGCGCTACCCGTCATTTCACATCATTGGTTCCAGCAATGGCTTGCTCTGTTTAGAAATCTGGAAGTCTTATGGATTTCCTCCTTCGCTTTTAGTATGGAATCCTGTGACTAGAGACCACAGAGAGGTTCCTGAATCCAGATATAATGGGTATGGTTGTAAGTTAGGGTTTGGGTTTAGTCCCGTGGTAAATGATTACAAGATAGTGGCAATCAATTCCAGTAATAATCGTCGAGTTTGTGGAGTTTGTGTCTATTCATTAAGTAGAAATTCATGGAAAGAAATAGAATTTGGAAACTTAAAGGATGTAACTTGTCACGGGTTAAAGGTCTCTGCTAATGTAGCTATCTTTATTGATGGGTTAACTTGGGAGAAGAAGGTGATAGTTTCATTTGACATAGCAATGGAAGTGTTTACTTTGATACCATGGCCTCCATTATCGGGTACTAATGCTAGTTCTGGCTTAACATGTATGAGGACAAACTTGCCTTACTTACTGTGGGTGAAATCGGACGACGCTCTTCAAACGTCAATTTATGGGTGATGGAGGAAGACATCTCTTCACCTGTTAAGGGGTGGAATTGGATTAAGAAATTCACTAGTGGCATTTATCCTTGGAAATTTGTTCTTGGGACCATATGGAGGAATGAAATTGTCCTTTCTAGAAAAAGGAACTATGTAGATAGTCTATATTTGTTCAATGTTAGTACTAATGAATTGAAGACATTTGCCCTTCGCCATAGAACTCCTCCTAATTTTTGAGTTATGTGGAAAGCCTCGTACCAATACATTGAAGAATCTTGATTTTAAAGGTTCATTATTTTATTGCAGATTTGCTTTTGTTTAAACATTTTTTTTGTAGAAATTAATCCATCGCATTTTAGTTCTTTATGTACCTGCAAGGTTTGATGCCATTGATTA
The DNA here is from genome assembly GCA_019022655.1 of Acacia acuminata. Taxonomy (NCBI): domain Eukaryota; kingdom Viridiplantae; phylum Streptophyta; class Magnoliopsida; order Fabales; family Fabaceae; genus Acacia; species Acacia acuminata. The sequence continues at coordinate 1,996,465 of JAFJYI010000133.1, read as the reverse complement.
GTGGCTTTAAAAGGTTATGAGATCTTTCCATACTATAAATGTTTTCATTTTTCCTGAAACGGTTATCAAAAGACTTATTAAGAGCACGTTATCGTAGCATGCCGGTTCAAAGTCAATAACCAGCCATTGACAACAAGGTTCATTGGAGAAAGTGAATAGATATGACTTTATGCCTATCTATTTGGAAGTCGCTTTTTCAGTTTTTTTAGAAAGTATGCTTATTATGTATAATCTTGATAGCCTCTCTTCTCTGTCTCTGTACAATGACAAAGAGGTTTCTTTTCAAATTTCTTTGCAAAGAAATAATATTATTTACTGCATTGCTGTACATACAGTTCAATTAATAGTTGATGCACTACTTTGTTTCATGGATTTAATTCCGTTTGAAACATTAAGCTGTTACTGTCTACCCCTCTATTTTAAAGTTTTTTTTTTTTTTTTTTTTTTTTTTTGAGTTTGCAGATGATGAAGATGATCTCAGAACGTCCATTTAGACCTATATGGTGGGATTTGGATCAGCAACGCTCAATGTTTACATGTTGCCGTTAGTTTAATGCCCTCAAGATATGTTATCTATAAATATCAGGTTACGTATGCATTAATCTTTGCTCAATAAGATGTTGTAGATTCAATTTCATTTGAAAGTACTTAAGCTGTTAATGTTTTTGGGTATTGAGTTGTAAACTTGTAATGGTAAATTGGATTAATCTTTGCTTTATTTCTTTTACCTATCCATTTTGGCTTTCAAAGATAGATATACCCAATATTATTTAATTACTTGCGGATGAATTATTTGGGACTTTTTATATCCTATCAGATTTTAATCTTTGCTCGAAGATTTCCTGTATATATGTGAATTTGCCAAGCACAAACCAATATAATTCAAATAATTCTATCAAGAGAGTATAATTTGTATTGTAGTAATAAGTAATGGATTGCTAATGTAATATTCTAACCCCAGCCACCGTTGCAACACAAACACATATTAAAAGGCCAATGAAAATAAATGTGAAGGTTTTATAAATGGCAGAGGTCCAAAGCGCCATATGGTCAAAAAAACTAGCAGAAGTACAGTTAGACAAAAAGTACGACCCATAAGTCAAAATAAATTACTGTATGACGAATTTAAGGGAAATAATATTTTAGGGTCCTTTTAAAATTATCTGAAATAATTTTGCATCCAAAATTTGTTTATGGTGTCAGTACTCTTTTAAAAAATGTAGGGTTAAGGAGTAAATTTGTCTCAAAAGAATACGTCTAGGAGCAATTTTGCCTTGAAAGTTTTTTTTTCTTTTTTTTTTTGCTCAATATAGACCCGGAAGTATAAAAATATAGTAATCTTGTCATTTTCCGTTAAAAAGTTAACGGTCAATGTCTAACAGTCAACGTCAGTTTTTAACAAAAAAAATGTAAGATTGTTACGTTTTTAAACTTTCAGGGCTAGATTGAGCAAAAAAAAATTTTTAGGGCAAAATTGCTCTTGGCGTGTACTTCTGGGACAAATTTGCTATTTAACCCAAAAAGATAAAGGGATTTAAACTTCTCATGTTGCATGAGAAGAAGAAGATTCCTATACACATAAAATGGTGGGACCCACATATATATATATAATGCTAATTATATATGAGAAAAACACTTCTCATGTTGTAGGAGAAGTGTATTCTCATGTAATACACACATGAAATGGTGGGACCCACATATATATACAATTAGCATTATATATATGTGTGGGTCCCACTATTTCATGTGTGTGTAGGAAACTTCTTCTTCTCATGCAACATGAGAAGTGTAAACCCCATTATATATATATGTGGGTCGTACAATTTCATATGTGTGTGACATGAGAATACACTTCTCCTACAACATGAGAAGTGTTTTTACCCTATACTAACGAGATATATTTCCCATGCATTCCACAGGTTAATTACTCTGTTATGATTAAAATCCATCCGAAAATTAATTAAATGATTAATTTATTGTTTAATCTAAGGGTTTTCTTTTTTATATTACATGTAAATGTTATCATTTCACTCAAATTTTTTGTGTTTTATTTTAATCGTACTAACAGTAAAAGGCTTATGAACAGTAAAAAAGCAAGCCTATGGATAGGAAAACAATCAAATCATATGAACAGTAAATAGCTTATTGACAGTAAATGGCGGAATAGATTTTATAAATATGTAGATTGATATAAAATAAGAAATTTGTAAATTAAAAAAAAAAAAAAAACTATACTCGCATTATTTATGAATAGTAAATAATATGATTATTTTTCAAACTTCATAGAATATAAGGAAGTTAGCTAAGCAATTTTTGTGTTTATTAATTTTCCTACTCTTAAAATACATTCTCAATAACTGGGGTATTCACTTTCGTCTTCTTCAATATGTAGCAAAGTGGTTGTCGTTATGGACGACGAAATTCATGTGATCTTCTATTTTCTCTGTTCTACCCCTAAAAATAGGGGATTTGCTTTGTCTCGAAATAAATGCTTCATCATCAGATTCAAATTTGATGCAAGCAAATCGTATCAAATTTGAATTTAATTATCTTGTTCTTTTCCTTAATATATTAAAATTTAAATATAAATTTGTTAATTTAAATCCAAATACAGTAAATAACCTATTATCATATCTCTAATGACCTCAAAACTACATCGCTTTGAATTAATGAAGGGTTTGTTAGTAATTTTAGGTGAATTAATGAAGGGTGTTTAGGTAAAATTTATATGATTAAAAAATAAACAAAATTACAGAAAAATCCTTCATTAATCCAAAACGACGTAGTTTTGGGGTCATGACTGGAGAAATCCTTTACCCTTATTATAAAGCTCTCTGTATCAAGTTTTTAATGAAATAATACCCATTCCAAAAAATTTATAATTTTAAAAGTGGGATCAAATTAGTAAACAAAGCTCAAAAAAATGTGAGCTTTGATGATTTAAACAAAATAGAAAATATTTAAAACAATTTAAATAATTAAGTGTTTCTAATATTTCTCTAACTCTTGATATTATCTGTTACCCCCGTAACTATTGGCGATATATCAAATATCTAAATCTACCATTATATCTATTTTGAATATTTATATTTATTTGTTTAAATTTAAATTTTTTTAATTTTTAACAATGTATTGTTATATATATATATATATATTTATTTATTTATTTATTTAAAGTCTTCTTTACAGCTTGAATCAATTGATTCGTTAGTGCGATTCAAAGCCGAGGCATTCATCTTTCATTTATGAAAAAAAAATATATACATTTTTTCTTTTCATTTTGAATTAATTATTCTAAGAGTAAAAGATGTATTTTTTTATTCTTTCCTAACTGTCACCCACTTACTTCTTCATTTTCTTCCTACCAAACAACTCATCTTCCCTCATTCTTTAAAATCTTCTTTTCCCTCCTTAAATCTCCCTTATACCAAACGTGCTCTTAGTTGGAGCAAGGTCTTTACTTGAGTTTGAAAGTAACTCTTTGAATTACCCATTTGGATCCTAGATGGATGATTTAGTGGATGTGTGTAAATTTTTTTTTTTTAAAGTTAAAATTATTTTGTTTTCTAAAAATTTTTTTCCTTCAAACTATCTCATTAAGTGAGTAGGTTAAAGGAGATTTTATTAATGGGGCAGTTTCTAAAGTAATGAAAATGATTAAAAAATGATGTTTTGAAAAAGGGAGAATCACATATAAAGACGATTGTATACTAAACTTAACCAATTATTAATTAGATTATGTGATACAATTACGGATTTAGAATTTGGGAGAAATTATCTCTATATCTAGAGCCGTCAAAACGGGCCGAGCCCGTTTAACCCTGGCTCGTTACGGGCCGGGCCTCAAAAATAGAAGAGAGAGGTGAAATCAGGCCCTGCAGGGCCACGGGCTTTTACGCCCATCAGTTTTTTTTTAATTATTATTATTATTATTATTATTATTATTATTATTATTATATGAGCATGGAAATTTTATTATTGAAAAGAGGATGTAAATCAATATATGTTTGAAATTTAATGCTTAAATATATGCAATCATATGTTGACGTGCGATAGTGCTTGAATATGTAGCATAGGATTCCTTACAATTTTTTTTTTTGCTCGGGATTCCTTACATAGTTAATGTTAACATATTATAATTATATTGTTTTTTTGGCTCAGAATCATAATTATATGCAAATCATATGTAGACGTGCAACTCTAATAGTGCTTGAATATGTAGCATAGGATTCCTTACAATTAATGTTAACAAATCATAATAATATGCAATCATAGCATGTTGAAATTAAAAAATGAGAGTCTTAAAAATTTCTTTGATGTATTTTCCTAACAAAATGCTGAATTGAGTTGGAATATAATGTTCATGTTTTATAACAATGTAGATTCTTAGGAATTTTAAACTAATATATTAATATTGTTATTGACTACTCCTCCTTACACTATAAACTATGTTCATGTCCCCTCCACTCCGCCGTCTCTGCTCAGTCCCCTCCACTCCTCGTCTCCTCCTCGATCACAACTCTTCTCAACTCTCGCGTCTCACCGACCATAATTTATGTATATTAGTGATATGCTTTTTATATTTTATGTAAGTTATTTGAGAACATAATTTGTTTTTGATTATGAATTCGTGAATACTTATTTGTTGGATGATTATTGTGTTTTTTGGATATAAATGTTGACAACATTTATTTGATAAATTAGATTATTTATGTTGTAATTTAGAGCTTTAATTGTTGTAATTTACTAATTATATTTCTTTGAAAAACACGGAGGAAAAATAATTAAAATTTGGAATAATAATTTTCGGGCCCTGGCCCTGGCGCTCTCGGGCCGGGCTTTGAAAAACTGGTGTTTTTCTTACTCCGGACCCTGGAGGGCCGGCCCTATTAAGCCTTGGCCCTTCACAGGCCGGCCTTGATTGATAGCTCTATCTATATCCCTTAATTATTAAACAAAAAGATCACTACCAAAAAAACAGTTTTTTATGGAATTTTTCCTCGCAAAATAACAAATTTCCGTCGTAAACCGATTTGCGGCGGAATTTGCGACGGAATTTTTCCGTCGCAAAAATCGTCCACGCAAACCAAATTTCCGTCGCAAAATTTGGATTTAGCGCGGAACACTTTTCCTCGCAAATCTTGAAATTTGCGAGGAAAATCAATCCCTTGCAAAGTTTGCGAGGGATTGAGATCCATCGCAAAATTTGCGAGGATCTTGAACCCTCGCAAAATTTGAAATTTTGCGAGGATCAATTCCTCGCAAAATTTCAAATTTTGCGAGGGATAAAATCCCTCACAAACATTCAACATTTGCGAGGGATTGAGATCCTCGCAAAATTTCAAATTTTGCGAGGGAATTGATCCTCGCAAAATTTGAAATTTTGCGAGGATCTCAATCCCTCGCAAAATCGAACATTTTGCGATGGAACGTAGTCCCTCGCAAATTCCAACATTTTGCGAGGGAGCAGATTCCCTCGCAAAATGCATCATTTTGCGGGGAATCTGTTCCTCGCAAATCCCCAATTAATTTTTTAAAAAAATCAAATGATTTTAAAAAGTTAATTAATTTCATAAAAAATATTAAAAATTTGCAAATAAACAGATTTATATATGATAAAAATATATTGTAACAATCATAAGAGTTTGCATAGAAATAACAAAATATTACAAAGTATAATGTTTCAACCAAAATAAACTAAAAAAAAAAGTCTACACCGCAGCGAGCCTGGTCGTGGTCACCACCGTATCGCCATCACCATCGAGGCGGCCCCGCACCCTTGTCCTTCAAAAGGAGTGGAGAAGTTCCCGCAACTCAATAATCATCTTTCCTTGCTCCTTCATCTGTACTTCTTGCTCTTTCACCTTTGATTCCAACGTCTTCACCCTCTTATCTTCTACAAAACCAACATTACGAAGTCGGTTTATTTTTTGTACTTCATTTAAATGGACGAGGAATAATGGTTTGCGATTGGTAGCAAAAGTATTACGTCTACCCGTAGAAACACCTCCAATACTTCCCGATGAGCGCTTCGTAGAAGACTTCAGTTCAATGGGCAGAGGCACCCATCCCGAAGACTCTCCCCTTCTTGTCAAATCCTCCCGCGGCTGAATGAAGATACTCTCGTTATGAGAATAAGAGGACGCCTTGGTCGTTCTCAATCTGCAAGTCTCTCTCTCTTGCGTCGCTTCGATAGGTCTCCTACAAACACACAATAATACATCACAAATAAGACATGTAAAATAAAATAAATGTTTAAAAAGAAATAATAAAAATTGATAACCGTCAATTAATTACTTCAAAGTATAAAATATTGAAAGCTAAAATAGAAAATAACGTATACTTACAATTTTTCGCTTATGCTCACTTAATGGAATCTTTACCGATATGACGATCCATCCATTTGGGCCCTATTTAACTTATTTTGTTCACTTTGCTTTATAAATTTATCGTCGGTGGCCCATCTTTCAAATAATTGTTCTACGACCTCGGCTTGAATCCAATTTTTCTTTCCCTTCCCTCTCTCAATTTATAAAATCTATCGACATCCATTTGCTGGCCTTGAAGTTATAAGCTCTTTTTAAATCTACCGAATCAACCGATAACCAAATGCCTAAACTCTCCCCGAAAAACAATATGCTACAATTAGTTCTCCAAAGTATAAAAGTAGTTAATCAATTTGTATTTTGATGAGAAGAAATTAATAACCATAAATCACACAACTTACTAAGAATTCCCCGAACCAAGTGTCCCGGTCAATCGAGGAATCTCTGTCCACTTGGCCCAAGGTCGAGTGAAATTACGGAACATTTGATCCTTTATGAATTTCTTCACCGGCTTATCGTGAAACCCGAAAACAAAGAAAATGTTACAAATATTAGCATACAAGCTAAAGGTAAAAAATCATAACATTACTAGTAACTTTACATTACTTACCCGGCGCCACCGACAGACGAATCCACATCTTCCCCGTACTTGGATCAAATGTTCCCAGCCGGTGTGCGGAGGAACTAGCATCCCCGACCGGCTCGAGGCGACTCGGTGTGCTAAAGGAAGAAGTATTGAAAATGTTATAACATAGATGCTTATAAAAAACAAAATATATGTAAATTAGTCAGAAATCGTAAACTCAACCTGCTCTGGCCCTTGGCTGTGGATCAATCGGAGAGACAGGCACACCTCTACCTCTACCGCCCAAAACAGAGTCGGTAGTAGACGGTGAAGATGAAAAAGTAAATGACGGCATCTCTGGGGAAGAGCCAAGCCCTCTGCCTATGGAAGAGGTAGATGGTATCGCCCTACCCCCCTAATAAGAGAGGGCCGAGAGCTACCACTACTACGTCCAGTACCTGAACGCCTTCCTCGATGCTCCATCTCTGAACACTTATAAACATTATATCAGTATATATAAAAATATAAGAAATTTACTCAATATGATACTGGCGAAGTAATAAAGTATCTAGTATAAACAAAAAAACTAACTTAAATCGACGGACGAATCCTTTCTTCAACCTCTACTGCACACCTTCCTCCGGTGTCTCATAGTCGTCGAATTCAGATTCACTAGTTGAGTATATCTCTTGTGCCTCATCATCATCTGATTCCTCATCGTCAATATTGATAGGAATTAACTCTAACTCCGCAGTGGAATCAAAGAGATTGGTTGGTAGATCGTCCCGGCAATACTTACGCAAAGTACACGTTCCACATCGGCTTGGAACGGTTCGGTCATATCGTCATTTGTTTCGACTTTTTCGACTTAGGTATAATGTTTCGTGCTTTGGTTTTGATAACTCCCATCCACCCTTGGCGGGATGTAGGGTATGATGTATAATAAACCCGTTGCTTTGTTAAGCAAGAATGAATGGGTCATAACTAACTCAGTATATCTCATTGACCAAATGGATCTCAACATTTCCATATTTGTCCACTTTTGTCCCATGCGGAGTGTTATCAAACCACTCACATTTAAATAGAGTCACCGAATTGTCCCGCCGTAATCCAAATTGAATTATGTCAATTAATATCCCGTAGTAGTCGCCCTCGACTCCGGCCGCCTGGCCACCTCGACAACATACACCGTAATTGCAACATTCTCAGTATCCTTGTTCGCTTCAACAGTTGTAAACCGATACCCATTGATTACATATTTTTTGATCCTGGTAATGTTGTGCACCCGTAAGATAAACTCCACACAACATCTTGGGAGCCTCCAGGGTGGTGCACGAAGAAGGATCGTAACCATTCAAAAACGTAACATTCATGAATTGATAAACATCTCAATCCGACATCTCGTGATTTGTCGATCGGACCGAATTAGAGAAGTGATCAGAATAACAAAAAAGAAATGAAATTAATACTTTAATTTTTACCGTCCGCAAGAACAAAGATGAAATCTTACTTTAAGTATTTAGGCGGCCTCGTCACGGTTGTTTAAAATGTACCACTCCGCTATTTTTTTATCTATTCCTTCCGAGTTGACCTACAATGTTTTCGCACGACTCGGCCAGGATAATTAAATATTGATATATGACCACTCGGTTCACCGCCATCATCGTTACGAGGTACCACTCTCCATCTTGATATAACTTCGGGGGATAATAGTATGAGGCAAATTTAGAGGCCTCTTCGACTAGAAAAGCTTCAGCGATACATCCTTCAACGTACCTTGGATTTTTTATCTTCTTCTTAAGTGTGTGTAAAAACCTACAATGGACAATCGTAGGGTATTTATTATCTTCTTCGTAATGTGTGTGTTTCAATTAATCACGTAAAAATTTTTCTATATATATATTACCTTTCAAACGGATACATCCACCTATATTGTTGTGGACCTCCTACCCTTGCTTCGTACGCCAAGTGAACAGCAAATGTTCCATTGAGTCAAAGAAGCTAGGAGGAAACACCATCTCTAACTTACATAGCATTATTGGCACGCTCTCCTCCAATTGCCGTAACTTATCAACATTAAGCTCGGGAGCACAAATTGTTCTAAAGAACAAGGAAAATTCTGTCGAATACTCAATATATGCTTCGGTAGTGCTTTGAAGGCCCACGGCAACAATCTCTCGAAAGAAAACATGACAATCATGACTCTTCATCCCGACTAACTTCACCTCGTTCATGTCGACATATCTCTTAAAGTTTGATGCATAACCGTCCGTAGTCTCACACCTTTAACCCATTGCAACAATTGTAAATTCTGCTCTTTGTTCAATGTGTAAGACGCTTTAGGTTTGGAAATTCGGTTGGCGGCATTCTTGATCAAATGCAAACCAGGCCTTTTGCAAATATGTTCTGTCAAGTCTTGCGTTGGATCGTATCCTTCGTCTTACCCTTGGTGTCCATTACGGTGTGCAGAATATTACAAAACACATTCCTCTCAATATGCATGACATCGAGGTTGTGTCTTAACAATTGATCTTTCCAATATGGTAGCTCCCAAAAGATGCTTTGCGTTTGTTCCAATGATGCTTGAACGCCATATCCTCTCGGTGAGCCGGAAGCGGGTCCCTCTTCAACACTTTGAATGTACTTGACCCCGTCCCATATTTCTCGGCCACTTAAACGACGAGGTCGATCTGCGTGTTCGACCACATTCCGTTGGAAGTCTTTTCTATTATTCCTAAACGGATGATCAAAAGGCAAGAATCGCCGGTGCCTGTCAAACCAACACACTTTGTGACTATATTTCAAGCTATAACCCACGTTCGTTCGAGACATACGGACATGCAAGCTTCCCCGAAGTTTGCCATCCACTCAACATCCCATATGCGGGAAATCATTTATCGTCCACATTAAGGCAGCCCGCATGGTGAAATTCCGGCTCAATGATACATCATACGTAAGAACCCCTTCACTCCACAACATCTTCAACTCGTCTATCAAAGGCCTCAGATATACATCTATTTTCTTTTTTGGATTGGATGGCCCAGGGATTAACGCGTTGAGGAACAAAAATTCTCTTCTCATGCACATGGAAGGTGGGAGGTTGTACGGAGTCACAATCACTGGCCAACAGAATAATTCGCCCATCTGGTTGAAAGGAGCGAACCCATCCGAACATAAACCAAGACGGACATTACGGGGATCGCCCGCAAACGAAGGATTTGCCTCGTCAAATTTCAGCCAAGCTTCGGCATCGGAGGGATGCGTCACAAATTTTTCATCCCCGTAATGCTCCGGTGCCATCTCATGTGAGATGCTGTTTTTTGTGATGAATACAATCTCTGAAGTCTTGGCACGAGAGGAAAGTACCACATCTTGCTTAACGCTTTAAAGGTCGTTTTTCTTCCATTCCTCACAACTTTGTACCTCTCATGTGCACAGAATTTACATGTAGTTCGCTCGGCATCATCCTTGTAATAGAGCATACATCCTCTAGGGCAGCAATGTATTTTTTCACATCCGAGCCCAAGCTCTTTCACCTTTTTCTTTGCTTGGTAAAAATCTTTCGGCAAATTATTATCATTGGGAACAATCTTACTCATGATCTGCATCATTTCATTGTAATTCCTCTCACTCATATGGTGATCGGTCTTCAAACTTAGTGTTGCTAGGGTAGCCGATAGTGATGAATATTCACTATTTTCAATGTGTTCACAACCTTCCCATAAAGGACGTTAGCATCTTGAAGCATTTTATAGAACCTCTCGGCTTCCGGATTAGGATCCTCTCCCATGTTTGCTGGTTGAGTATGTGCACCGGTCTCCTCTTCCATATATGACGGTCCAAAGATGAGTAACGGGATCAAAGTATTGGCCGATAGACGGTCCCGCGGCATCCATAACCAACCGCTCATATTGATTAAGGTTGTATCGATGAGTACTATCTCCGTAATAACCACTCGTTGTTTGTCCGACTTCCCCATGAAATTGCCAACATTCATAATTTGGCATGAATCCTTTTTGACACAAATGGATTTTGGCCAGTGCTCGGATCATGAAATTGCATACACCTACATTTCACACACGGACAACTGATCGAGGTACTTGAATTAGCTGCATGCGCCAGAGCAAATTTGGTGAACTCTTCCAAACCCTCCAAAAATACTTGAGTAAGTTGTTTTTTCTGAGTTAGACGATTATACATCTAACTCCTATCACAATCACCTTCCATACTTCCTCAACCCAACCCTACACAAAGACTTTTGGAACAAACACAAAGAATACTAACTAATTCAACTACCAGTTAATTGGCACTTAATCAAGAAAGTGGCAAACAAATACATGCAGTGAACCAAAAACATATTCTAGCAAGCAACCAGAGAATGAGGATAGTACACTAGAAGAAGGGGACATGCATGTGGACGGGGCATGAAATCTCATAAATGAAGAATACCAAATATAATATTAAACCAATTTTCTAAATTTTTATGAAAGATCATCATGTTACACTAAGGTTATAGATATAAATAAACAGATAATAAAAGTGAAAATTAAAAAGAAAGAAAGCATCACTTACAATTCTTGCAATTGACTAAGATCACCAAATTCACTTGGTATAACTCCGCATGCATTAAGACCCTTCACCGGTCATTAAGAAATTGTAAATAAAAAATCTCTATCAACTATAATGTATTTAAACCTAGCGATTCGGTGGGAGTAAAATGTAGAAAGAATAAAAATAGGGAGCTGGAGATAATTAAACCTTGTCGCGGCGGTTACTACGAAGCAATGCTGTCTTTATTAAAATTCTGCAAGCCTAAGATAATCTGCCAAACAAACCAAAGTCATTGTTAATATACTTATATTACATATATTGAACATGAGGGCTGAGGCAGTCACATTTAATATCAGGGAATTAATATAAGGCATCAACCCATGAGCAACAAATTCTTTACAAATGACCACGACATCACAAAAACAAAGAGGAAAGACAAGTTCTCTTAATGTTCTACTAACCAATAACTAGAAAAACCAAAAAATAAAATGATTAAAAGCGAGAATGTGAGATAGTTAATATACAATGTCATCAATTCTACATGGAGTGTTTTGAGCACATTATGGCAATCCAAATGCGCACACACATATTTATAAAATTATAGGTAGAAGAGGGGACAAAGAAGAGAAAGTAAGGAGGATAGAGGAGAGAATAGGAAAGGAAGGGGAGAAAGAGAGAATGAAAAATCTATTAATGTCAAATGTCTCATCACAACTAACATTCATCATGTCTTTTATAGACCAAGGCCAACGAGAGTCAATTATCAATATAAGTATAATCCCCCACTATTATAATTTTACAAATATAATACCACATGCATGTCAAACATACACATACACATACACACACCAATCCGTTTTTTAAAAAAAAATTCAGTTCAAAGCTTTGAAACCTCATTAGTTACAATAGAATTCATAAAAAAAAAAAAAAAAAAAAAAGAATAAGACAGGGAAACAACCAGAAGAATTACAACAGTTAAAGCTTAAGAATTACAACAACCAGAAATTAAAATTACAGACAGGGGAAACAATTCCCATACAGCACTTTCCTGCTATCAAAGGTTTGAATTACAACAACCGTAAATTAAAATTACGCATGTGGGAAACAATTCCCATATAGCACTTTCCTGCACTATCAAAGGTTTGAAACAGAAAATTGAATCACCGAATACAGAAAATTGGTCAGCCATAATTTGCTATTTGCACTGCTGACACAAGTCACATAACAAGTTAATTCAAAGACATTGAATAAAAAACAAACACCCGTTAGAAGTCGGATGAGCTTATATTCTCCCAACACCGATGCACTTTCTTCCCAAAAACTCCCAATACCTATTCAATGCACTAATGCGGCATGAATCACTGAAAGGCCAAGTTAATGCTTATGAAACTTAAAGTCAGGTAGGTTACTCTAACATTTTAAAAACTCAAGGGATGTAAACATAGATTATAAAAAAAAAATCTAGCGAACGTAAACATAATTTACTCTAAACAAATGAAGGGAAAAACATAATAACCAACAAAAAACCACACGCACTCCCTAAACCCAAAACGAGAACCTTTCAAGATGTGCACGACCCTCAAGCCGTAAAGAAAATGTTATATGCTCACCAAGATAAGACTCAACCTTAGACCAAAAACATGCCGATGATAGATACCTTCGGATACAAATAAAGAAGAGAGATGATTTCGAGATACCACAAAGATTCCTTTTAAATCGGTAACAATAAATGAATATCCAATGCACAAATAAATGAAAACTCTCCACAACTTCGATTGTTTCACAATTCTTTCAAAGGCACCCAAAAAAAAAAAAAATCACAACGCTATCAAGAAAAACTCATCCGGCTTCTTTAGCAAACACGCAACACGAAATTCAGATTACCAAATAAAGACGGGAAAAAGAAAAAAACAGTAATTATGCTGAAAAAGTGAACAAGGTCCAAAAGGTGATTATAACAACAATGAAGTAGATAGCAGTGAGAAGATCCAAAAAAAATTATCACTCACCCTGTAGAGCTTACGAAAAAATGAGGACCAAGAAAACAAAACTAAAAAGTCGCCTAACCAAGAAATACGAGCATACCGAGGAAGGCGAAGTAGAGTCGGGCAAGATGGAGCTTCGATCGAACAACTGGAGAAGAGGCAGATCGAAGTCGCAAATCGAGATTTCGACGGGAAGTGAAGAGCTGAGATTCCGAGGGGCGAAGTGAGTGAGAGCGTGACTCTGTTTGTGCGACGATACTGGGAAATGGGAACACGGGATTCGATTAGGGATTTAGGGTTAGGGATGAGCCGATGTCGATGAGGTGAAGAGTGATCTTCTCGAGTTTTGAGATTTGATTGATGATGGTGAAGAGTGAAGACGGGTAGGGTTTTTCAAATGGATTTGGGTTGGATGATTTGGAGTCTGAATTTGAGGTGGGCCGTGGCGTGCGTGGGTCTGTCTTTTTTTTTTTTTTTGCTTGAACGTCTGCAGTCTGAACATGGATGTCGCTGGAATCGTATGAGTGTAAAGGGTGAACTCATTTTTGCGAGGGAAGGATCTGTCCCTCACAAAATGACCCATTTTTTGCGAGGGAATAATTTTCCCTCGCAAAATTAGGTCATTTTGCGAGGAAATGTCCATCCCTCACAAAATTTGGGGAAATTGGGGAGAAATATTCCGCCGTTTCCCGATTTTTGCGAGGGAAATATCCTTCCCTCGCAAAATTCTGTCATTTTGCGAGGGAAATCTCCTTCCCTCGCACAATTCGGTCAGTTTGCGAGGGAAATCACCTTCCCTCGCAAAATGGCACAATTTTGCGAGGAAGGATATTTCCCTCGCAAAGTTTCGGAAAGTGGGGAAATATCCCGCCACTTTCCCCGATTTTGTGAGGGAAGGATCTGTCCCTCGCAAAATGACCCATTTTTGCGAGGAATAATTTTCCCTCGCAAAATTGATCATTTTGCGAGGGAAATGTCCATCCTCGCAAAATTTGGGGAAATTGGGGAGAAATATCCCGCGAGTTTCCCGATTTTTGCGAGGGAAATATCCTTCCCTCGCAAAAATTGTCATTTTGCGAGGGAAATCTCCTTCCCTCGCAAAAAATTGATCGATTCTTGCGAGGGAAATCACCTTCCCTCGCAAAATGGCACAATTTTGCGAGGAAGGATATTTCCCTCGCAAAGTTTCGGGAAAGTGGGGGAAATATCCCGCCACTTTCCCCGATTTTTGCGAGGAAGGATCATCCCTCGCAAAATGACCCATTTTTGCGAGGAATAATTTTCCCTCGCAAAATTGGTCATTTTGCGAGGGAAATGTCCATCCTCGCAAAATTTGGGGGAAATTGGGGAGAAATATCCCGCGGTTTCCCGAATTTTGCGAGGAATATGTTTCCATCGCAAAATTCGGTCATTTTGCGAGGAAATCTCCTTCCCTCGCAAAATTGTCATTTTACGAGGAAATCTCCTTCCTCGCAAAATGGCACAATTTTGCGACGGAATTTATTTCCCTCGCAAAATTGGGCCTATTTGCGAGGAAATTATTTTCCCTCGCAAATTTTCCAAATTTGCGACGGAATTGTTTCCTCGCAAATTCCGTCGCAAATTTGCCATTTTCTTGTAGTGGATGGAGATTCATTGTATATGTGCTAAGTAAGAACCCTAACGACAGAAAATTCATTGGAGGCCTCAATACCATCAGAAAATCGGTAAAGAAGGCTAAAGTAAGTTGGTTATAATTTTAAATCGTCATTCTTTAATCTCTTCTAGTTAATATATGTACTGAAGGTACTACAACATATTAGTACAATATTTTTGTGATCAACATAATTAGATGATCTCATAAATTTCATTAGGGATCGAACGATAAGACGCATTTGAATGAGTTAGAATCTTAGCAATTTTTATCTAGCCCCTTTTCAGATTTTGTCGTTAGGTTTATAACCTTAAAATACAAGTTTCATCCTTGCCTTCCTTTGAAGTAGTATATTTGAATGAAAGCTCGCCATGTTTCGGGGATAGTGTACCTGGGTTGATTCTTAAGCTTGATTTGTTTATAGTGCTCACACCGAGTCCAAAAGTGATCATTGGTGGTTGACCTTTCCCCGAACGAGTTGTGGTAAATTTTATTACCCTATCTGCCAACAAGCGATTGAAGTTTTCCTCATATGAATATGATATCAGCATTTTTAATTCAAAAGATGTAGTAGATGTGCTTTTATTATTTCATCGGACACCAAGAAAATACTCGAGGATTCTACCTTTTCTAAGGGTAAAAAGGAATGCAATATTAAGGGATGGCTTTGATAAATCAAAGTTTGAATGGATGATTGTGTATTCATAAACTTAATAGCGGGAGGTCTTGTGCTAATTTTTGATACTGATGAGTGGAAGCAAGACTCTGGATGTGATTGGATTATTTTATGTTTTAATGGTGATGAGATAATGTTTTATGTGATTTCAAAGTGTAACAACTCTTATCCAGAAACTCAATTCACACCTTTGAGCATCCTGTCTATTAAAATTGGGAGATATTTTTTAAGGTTATTGTAAATATGGCTATTCTTTTGACTGCTAGGAATCGAACGATGCATGAGGATTGGGAAGTCTCCCGCTTGGTTTAGAAGTGATCATGCCATGAATTTGATAGTTTTGATCACAGAAAGGGGTTTGATTGTCACAAGGACACTGGAGATAATAGAGGATACGAAGCTGGAGGGGATGCTACTTGGGAATTTACAGAGAAAATTTCCTCAACCTGAAGATGCTATTTGGGAAGATGTTCTTGTTATTCAACAGCAATTTCTTGACTTTTCCACTACGCCAATCCTACCCATGAAATCCTTGTGGAAAAGGATTTTTTTTTTTTTTTTTGGGGGGGGGGGTGTATGATATATGCATTCTCTAATAGGGGCTTTCTAGTAGATAAATAGTGAGAATGTGATATCAGATAAAAGTTAGTTAGAAAAGAGAGAATATCAGTGACGTGGTTAGGCACAGGGGTATATACGTGTCAGTTTCTCTTTTCTACAATATCACAATGTGTGTTTTTTTTTGGGGGGGGGGGGGAGGGGGTGAAGATGATACTTGATAGTTTCATTGACATAGCAATGGAAGTGTTTGCATTGATACAAATGCCTAATTCATTTTCTAAACTTAGTGAGTATGATGACCAACTTGCTGTACTTTCTCAAAATAGGATTGGAGGCTTTCCAAACTATGTATATTCTTTTATTGATCTGTGGGTTCTTGAGGAGAGTATAGGAGCATCGAGGAAAAGACGGAGTTGGACTAAGAAACGTACTTGCAGTCCCTACCCATGGACGTTAGATCTTGGAGTCATATGGAGGAATGAAATTGCCTGTGTTCCTTTTGGGAGCCCTAGGCTTGTTAATGAGACTAAATGTGAAATCGAGAATGATGAACGAAAAGTTGGCCTATATTTGTTCAATATCACTACTAATGAATTTAAGATGATTGCTATCTCTAGAGGTGGCCATCAACGTGGCGTTTTCAATTATGTGGAAAGCCTTGTAACAATTGGCAACAACTATATTGAAGAACCTTGATCCTAAAGGTAAATTTTTAGAATACAAATTTCCTTTGGTTTAGTTATTTTTGTTGGAAAAGGAATCCAAATTTGTTTAGATCATTATGTATCTATAAGGTTTGATGCCATTTAGAGATGTTATTTAAAAGAATGACTGCAGATATTCAATGACCGATGTCTCTTGCTTTATGTGGTCTATCAATATGCACCACCTTTTTCCCATGCTTTTGCGTATTGATTGTTTGATTTCCTTTAATGATACACATTTACTGTTATAATTTGCAATTTACTCTCATATCAAACAACAAAAACTATAACTGTTGTTAGAAGATCACTGGATGATTGATTCATGTATATATATGCATGTGCGTGTGTACGTGCACCTTCTGTGGATATGATTATATTGCAGAAACTGGACCTTGACCTTATTAGCTGTGAATTGGTTGTGGCATGTGCGCGCACACAGATAGCTTCAACGCAGTTGGAGGTGAGCGGAACTTTCCTATAGTTTCTGTTACATCCTGAATTTTAGGCTAAAGAGTGGAAGAATTAGAGCCTGTTTGAATGGGCTCTTAAAAATGGACTTTTTATGCCTTGCTTTTTAAAAAAGTACTTTAATTAGAAGTCAAAGTTGGTCATTTTGCAATATCCTCCACCTTGCGCGCTTTGCAAACTCTAAAGGTTCTTTCAATGGCACTCCTTAAACTTGAATGATGATAAATGAATAGTACCTTTTTTTATCTTAAAGCTGGGGCCAATCTGAATTGAGGAAGATGATATCTTGTATTTCTATACGAAACAATAAGATTTCGGTAGTCATTATATTAATTCAGAAATATAATTATGCATGCATGCTCTTAATTAGTTGTAAAGAAGATAGGCCAATAAAACGGAGTAGGAAGAAACAGATCTTGCACTGCATAAAAAACAGATATTCAAAAAGCATGTGTCCTAAAATTTCTCTTAAAAGAAGCCAGCCAGCTAATCCACCTCTCGCACAGTACAGTATAAAACAGTGTCTACTGTCTAGTTTTGGATTAATAACATTAATACAAAAAGAAACACAATGTAAATTTTTAGCTTAGTAGATGCATTGATACATAAAGTCTCACAGGCATGTATAGTGCAAGCTTGTTAGAGGCATTTTATTTGCGAAAGCAAATCATAACAGAATCAAGTATTGTCAAAGGCAATTTATCCTGAAGAGACCCGTGTGTGTGTTTGTGTCTTCACTGATGGGTAACTCGAACAGATCAGAATGGAAGTAAAACTTAGATCATCATTTCAGTACAACACAAGCCACCAACCCCTTGAGCTTCTCAAGGATAGAATCAACTTCCTGCCCTGTCACGCAAGGTTACATGATTCTAAATACCAGTATCTTATTTTGTATTCTCAAAGAAAGAAAATACAACACATAGCCCTATATGCTTTTAAAAGTGTTAAAGAGTCTTTAACTACAACATTTGATCCCAATGAAGTTGGCATTTTCCTAGGTGTCTTATTTTATTGGCATCACTCCTTAATATATAGGAAAACTTACATCCAGTGGAAGGGGCTCTGGTGGCTTAAGCAAAAGGTCTCGGTTTTGAGCCCTTGTGAATGCAAAAAACTTCTTTGGGAGAGGTCCCTGCTTTGGCGCCCGACATAACCTCGGAGTGGTTGCACACTTTGCCACCATTTTTTTTTAATCAAAATATAGAAGGTACAGCAGAGTAAGGCAAAATAATTATGGTCATTAAACATGCTCCTCCACAATAGGCCATGAGAAATATTAGATCCCCGCGGGCTAACTCGGTGTCTTGCACCAACATATTAAATTAACAAAATTGTGGAGGAATAATAAAAATATGCAGTACTGTATAAAGCTTTTACTCTGGCAATATAACTCATTCGATTAAATCATATTAAATTAACATACGACTTAAACAAAGGCATGAAAACCTTGATACAACGTTGGGAAAAGATGGGAACGAAACAATATTCTGCTATACAGTTATACAACCGGGACCCAAACAGTTACCAGCCAAGACCTAAATCCCACGTCTGTGTAACAGAAACAGCAAAAAATCAACCCTCAATTCCCAAAGGGTTTCTAAAAATTCCAGCACCTAGTTCTGGTCAGCATAAATACTAAAAATAGATTTAAAAAAATGCTCGATCAATGGAAACAAATAGCCAATCATCGTGGAATTTCAAATTAATACGATGAGGTCGTCGATTTGAGGTTTATCGGTAAGAGAGGAGAGGAAGAAGGAAATATTGCTGAAAGGAGAACGAGATGTTGGAATTTCAAATTAATACGATGAGGTGGTCGATTTGAGGTTTATCGGTAAGAGAGGAGAGGAAGAAGGAAATATTGCTGAAAGGAGAACGAGATGGCGCGAACACGATGGCGTGAAGGAGAGGGAGTATAAACGGCACGAAGGCTGGAACAAAAAGTTACATGGTGTATTGGGTGTCATTTTGTGAAAAATCAAATTTCCGGTCTCTAATGCTTTTCATTCTTTCCCTTCTTCCCCACCTACCATTTTTCAAACTCCAAATTGAAGCTAAAAAAAGAATTTTAGGCTTTTTTATGGGATAGGATATTATTCTGTTTACTTTTTCTTTTTCTTAAAACATTTATCCAAACCTATAAATTAATTTTTTTTTAAAAAACATTTATCACTTCATTTTTTTAAAAAAGGATTTTTCTTTTATATATATATATATATATAAAAAGCCATCCAAACGGGCACTAACGACCAAATGGCCCACTGTGATTTTAGATAACCATGATTTAATTATATAGATAAATGATAATAGTCCTCCAATTCTGATGGCAGGATCCATCATATACCCTTTGTTTATCATACCCTAATATATAAATCTAATTAGATTTATGATTTATCTTCCACATTTAGCTTTTCCCTCAAATTTTCTTAATTTATAAACTGATATATAATATAAATTATTATCAAATTTTGGGAGATAATCCATATTTTTTATAATTTAATAATTTATTTAGCTTAATAAACAGAATAATGATAGGAAATCATTATAGATATATTTTCATGGGATAGGATATTGTTACTACCATTTTTTGTTACTACCACTTTTCCACCGTTAGATCAGAATCTCATCTATCTTTATAATTTCTCTCTCCTATTAAGATTCTAATCTAACGGTGGAAAAGTGGTAGTAACATTGGTAGTAACAAAAAAATGGTAGTAACAATATCTTATCCCTATTTTCATATTCATAGTTATGAATATGATATTTCAAATTTTGAATAATTTTAAATTAATTATTTTGGTAGAATAATATCAAATATAAGGTCAGTTAGCGCTTTCTTCTGCTCATTTTGGGAATCCCCAGTATTTTCGCTTGCAAGATTTCTGGTTCTCCGTCGCCATAAACTAAAAGCACAGTCATATTACTTTGATTGTCAGCTTCTGATTTAGATTTCGCCGTCGAGCACAATGAAGCCGCAGTTAGTGGCTGGCAACCGGCCATATCTTGCTAAGGAAATCATCACAGATATTCTCAAACGACTTCCGGTAAAATCCCTAATCCGATTTCAAGTCGGCGTTGTTCATCACTGAACACCTCCACCACTCTACTCATCAAAATTCTTGTCTTCTTTTGAAATATAAATATTTGTCTTCTCTATCTTTGCACCTGCGTTTGCTCGATTGGGAGATGCAAATCCATGAAATTCTCCATTCGATGACTTTCACTAGGCTCATCGGTTCCATCAATGGCTTGCTCTGTCTTTATCCTTTCGTTTTGTGGAATCCTGCTACCAGGGAGGTTAGACAGCTGCCTTTGCCCAGAGAACAACAACATGATCCATGTAGAAGCACAACAGGATTTGGGTACAGTCCAATAGTTAATGATTACAAGATAGTTAGAATTTATTCTAATTTTAAGCCTGATGGTTATACACTAATTGGGGCGGAAGTCTATTCTTTAAGCACAGACTCATGGAAGGATGTTGAACTTGGGGTTTTACAGGGTGTAAAATTCAATCTTTATCTTGTTAATAATGTCTCTGCAAATGGAATCATATTTTGGCCCGGGCTAAATTCAAATGCTATAGTTTCATATGACATAGCAACAGAAGTGTTTACGTTGATACCATTCTCTGCACCACTTTCTACCAAACTTACTGTGTATGATGACAAACTTGCTTTAGTCTCTATAAAGAATAAAGGGATTGAATTGTGGGTGTTGGAGAAGGGTATTGATTCTTCATTAGAGACATGGAGTTGGATTAAGAAGCATACCGAAAGATATCCCTCGAATTCCTTGTTATGGTGGACTATTTGGAGGAATCATCTAACTGTCTACGGTCATTATCCGCCAATCCACGATTTAGCTCTATATTTGTTCAAAATCCCTACTAATGAGATGAAGGTGGGTTCGATTCCCCAAGTTGATGGGGATCGACCTCATTATGCACCTCGTTATGTTTCTAATTATGCGGAAAGTCTTGTACCACTTACACAACATCCACATTGAACAATCTTAATTCTACGGGTTTATTTTTTTTAATTTAAATTCAGATTTACTTTTGTTTACATATGACTCTATGTTAGTTTATTTTGGATGAGTATATACTTTAGTTTATTTTGGATGAGTATATACTTACCAGTTTTGATACTCTTTAGAGATGTTATTTTGAATGACAAATCTAGATATTCAATAATGGATGTTTCTTGATTCTTAATATAGGTTGTTCACCTTTATCACTCCTCTGGGCACTATCAACTGTTAATTGCTTGACTTGCGTTAGTTACAGTGTTACACCCACACACATAGAATTGAAGTATCAATATTTTTTGTCTGAGTAAAAGCAATGATTACTCATATGTCAAACAACCATAAAGGTGACTCTTGAGAAGATCATTGAATGATTCTTCTTACTTCAGTATGTTGGTAATTTGACACGTGACCTATAATTTAAACCCTAGGCTTCCTAACGATGATGCATATTGAAGGCTTAGTGTCTAGTATAAATTGAGAAACACAAAACTTCAGCCTGTTGTTTGTTGACTTATTTTTAGTAAACCCTAACTAATTTTATTTAAAATAAGGATTAAGATATTATGAAATTATACCGTATTATTTAGGGACTAATAATTATGCTTTGATAGTAAATGATGAAATTGTCATTCCTTCATTTTTCATAGATCAATTTATAAGTGCACATGCACATTTAAGCTCTCTAATGGGCCCGTTTGGGATAAAGTGGGAGAAGTGGCTTTTGTTTCGATGGATTTTTCTTAATGGACTTTTTTCTGATGTGATTTGTGTTTGGGATAGCAGTAGCAGAAGTGGCTTTTGTTTGTAATGAGAACTTGTTTGGCATAACTTAAAAAAAGATAGATGAGATGGAAAATGACTCGAAAAGGGCATGAATCAAATTCTCACAAACACATACATATGTGCCGTATAAAATGTAATAATTTGGGATAAAACATCAAATATAAATATAAATTTACCAAATAAAATAGTAAAATTCCATTAAATAAATTACAACACAATAAAGTGCTTAATTAAACCTAATCTCTACAAGTTCATTTCTGATTTCATCACGAAGATCATTTGATGAGGATGCGCAAACTATGCGGACTTGTGTTCGAAATTTATATGGGGGCATATTTTGCAAGATGCGAAACCTATTCTTCCAGACTCCAAACGTCCTTTCTATCATACACCTCAAACTTGAATGATAAAAATTGAAGTACTCATTGGGAAACAAGCCCCGCAAACACAAAAAGAAATTCCCATCCTCCTATATATCAAATTTAGTAATCGTAATATATCTTACTCAAGTAATTACTAAGATAGCAATCTAATGGTGAATCAAATGCCCAAATAACAATCAAGTTATAAATATTATCAAGTGTGTATGTGTAGACCATTGACCCATTACAACAAAAGATAAAAAAATGGCAGGAATAAGAATATATAACAATAAGGAACATCCTAATACAAAGTGCAACAGTATGGTGTGTCATTTATATGTACTTTAAATAGCATAACTGAATCTGAGGAGAGAATTAATCCCAAATGGCATTTATCTTTGCATTTCATTAGCACAATGAAAACTGACAAGAAAAAGAAGCTTTACACCAAGTAAATGACAATTCAACGCAAAGCTTATAGGAAGCATATTAAAAGACCAGCAACATATAGAAGGAACACTTTAAAACACAAATCAGGCGAGGTCCAACTTACTGGACGAGATGATACAGCCTGAGCAATATAATTTTAATATATGCCTGCAAGAAAGTAATAAAAAACTTTTAAAATGAATCGGCAGATGAGAGGAGGAAGAGAGAAGGCACACATGCCTTTTCTTTTGGGGCAAAATGGTCTGAAAAAAATAGGCTGGCTTTCAATGGACTTCTAATGGGATAATAAGCAACTCAATGGGAGCTTCAAAAAAAAAAAAACCTCATTGCCCATTGAAGTCCATCAATTTTTGAGTGTTCCCAAACACTTTTAATTTTTTTGATGGACTTATTATCCCATCTAGTGGGATAATAAGTCCATTTGGGGAGTTCCCAAACAGGCCCAATAATAAAAAGACAAGTGTACGTCAATATAAAAAATTTTGTAAGTTGGTACAAAAATTACTGAGCAATCCTGGGTGAATTT
Organism: Acacia acuminata; assembly: GCA_019022655.1. Classification (NCBI taxonomy): domain Eukaryota; kingdom Viridiplantae; phylum Streptophyta; class Magnoliopsida; order Fabales; family Fabaceae; genus Acacia; species Acacia acuminata. The sequence continues at coordinate 1,972,840 of JAFJYI010000133.1, read as the reverse complement.
ACAAGAACGTATATGTATTTTAACAACTAACAATGATAAAATGATATGTATTCGTATAAAAAGTCAGAAATTATAATTTACATTAAAATAGCTTATGCAAAAATTTACAAGTGCTCATAAATAAATTTTCAAATGCATAATAAAATGCAGTTACAGATTATCATATGTAGAATGGCATTTGGGTCATTTATCATCAAAGTATATTTTCAAGTTAGTCCTTTAATGATTTTTTGTTTATCCCTTCTTCAATGGCTGGCCATTTTATTTTTATTTTATAACTATTTGAAGATGTTGGCCAAAATTCTGATTCAACGAACGGCAATATAAGCTCGGTTCGCACTTTCTTATGCTAATATTTGAAATCCCATCGATTTCGGTTGTTTTCCTCTGCGAGATCTCTTCTTCTCTACGGAGAAGTAAAAGCATAGTTATCTAGTTCTGATTCTCAGGGTTTAAATAATATTACATTAAATTTTATAAATAAAATATTTAAAAACTATTTTGGGTTAATACAATATATCTACATGTTTGGAAGAAATACTTACATACTTCATAGTGCCACGTGATTTGAACTCTATCCCATGATAAAACCATAGTAGCTCGGTTATCCTAATAATCTAACAATACATCTAAAATAATTCACATTTTATGTTTTTTAAATAAAAAAAAATATTGGCCATTCATTTTCTTAAAATTAAATTAAGGACCAAAAATTATATTATAATTCCCCAAATTAAGGATAGGAGGAGGGGTAACGAACACTATTGTGTATATAAGTATTTATCACTAGTGCAAAAAAAGGCTTTAAGACCGCCCTCATTTAGAGCGGACAATGGACACCCCGGTCTTAAAGGAATGACCGTGCGATTTCGTAAATATAAAGAACTTCTTGCACCGGACAAATTTTTCACCGCTCTTAAAAACATTATTGAGACCGACTAAAATACAACCGCTCTTAAAAATTGAACTGAAATTTCAATTACTTTCTAAATATATCTCATATAGCCGTACTTATATTTTCTCGCGGTAAAACATAATAAGGAAAAAATTTAAATATAAAAAGTCTAAAGTTTTAAGACCGAACTTATCAACAAGACGGTCTTAAAAGTTTTCTTTCAAGACCGGACATATGATACTTGCGGTACGAAAAGTTCATTAATATTAAGACCGGCGTTTTAAAAGGAACGGTCTTAAAGGTTAAACTTTTTAGATCGACGTTTAATATGATCGGGATTAATGTAAATATTAAGACCGTCTCTTTTTCATCCGGTCTTAAAAATCCAAGCAAGTTATACATTTCTTCGCGCGAAAGCTTTTGTTACTCCGTGGAGAACCTCTCGTTCACGTTCAAACCCTTCCCATTGCATTACCTCTCTTCCTCGCCCACGTACCATCAGCCCCTATTACTCTCCCATTTGCTCATGCATTCCTCTCTTCCCCGTCTCGAAAATGGACGGTGAAAACGATTCTATTCGTGTTCCGGCAACGCCAGCTTTCGTGTGACTGGTGTGAGTGAGAACGAACCCTCTTCATCTCACAATGAGGCTCGTAATCGCCCGCACGCCGTGGTAGAAGAGGCACACGAATGATGGATGTGACCCTAAGTCGGACTTCCGGGTCAAAGCTCGAGATTCGATTTGATGCAAGGTTGGAACCCGTCGGTCCTAATAAAAGCAAATATAATAGTTTTGTCGGGTGTCTAGCACGCGAAGAAGGTTAGCATCTTGACGGATGAGTGGAAAAGTGTGGACTATAAGAATGTAAAGGATCCTATTTGGGAGACTATCCTGGTTACATACACGTCCCGACGTCGAAGTTGAAAGACAAGACATTGTCTTATTGTCTGACGGTGGAGGAAGTTTAAGACCTTTCTCGCTAACACGTATATTTTCTCCGATGTTCCGCCCGCCAAACATCCTTGGGAAGTTTACACATTTATTGATGAACAAATTTGGCGACAATTTGTTCTTCTCAAGGACCACTCCCGAAGCTCTCGGTGAGTTTATATTTAGTTTTGTTTTCCCTTTTGTTTGCTTATTAACTTTGTGCGGATATGTGAATGTTATTGTGTTCATCTAATCCCGTTAGTTATATAATAGTTCGGTGTGTGAATAGAAGTATACTTTTCCCGCCTTTGTCTATGCAAGTCGATATGTCAACCCCGAAAGGTAAATTACCGATGAGAAGGTATTAATTGTGTAATGGTTTGTCTTGCAAAGGAGGAAATGAATAGTCTTAAAAGGGGGAAACTTTATATACCCAATTGTTACTATCTAATGGGACTCGCCGATCCCACCGGATGCCTTAAAAAGGATCAAATTTGTATTATTCGTAAGCCTTTGTCTATGCAAGTCCGATATGTCAACCCCCGAAAAGGTAAATTACGATGAGAAGGTATTAATTGTGTAATGGTTTGTCTTGCAAAGGAGGAAATGAATAGTCTTAAAAGGGGGAAACTTTATATACCCAATTGTTACTATCTAATGGGACTAGCGATCCCACTGGATGCCTTAAAAGGATCAAGTTTGTATTATTCTCGTAAGCATAATTCTCTTTTGTTTCTTAACCTATCTATCTAGCTAGCACTACAAAACATAGCTCCAATTTCTTCTACAATTCTACATCTTCCTTAAATAAAATGTTGAAACTTGATGAAGTGAAGAATTTGACTACCGTTTGATTGACGTTCATATGAAGCGAAGTTCTCTAATTTCGTTAGTGACATGCATGGCCGGAATTCATAATTAATAGATGTTTTCAATCCCGATTCACGAAAAGAAGGGAACAAGCACGGGAGATAGGTAGAAAGAATGATTGCCCTCATAGGCTTCTCGCGCGGATATCAAAAGGCCGAAAAAGATTTGATGGCGCCAAGCGGAAGAGATTGGATGATGAAGCGTAATCCAATCCTTCAGGATACATGCTCCTCCATCTCCAATACGTCGCGAGGAGTTGTGGTTGCATATTCGGCAAAAGCCAAGCGGCGCCTACACGAGTGAACAAACTCGTCTAGTTGCCGAAAGAATTGTAAGTATCGTTATTGTTATTTTTTAGTTACTAAACATGTTTCATTACTAAGCTTCTCGTTATCCGTATCTTACAGAAGATCTTAAAAAGAAAGAAGCGAGAGGGATCTTTGTGTGGACGGGAGGAATGATGTTCGACCGTTGCGACCGAAAACCGGATCACCGGGGCGTGTAAGGGGATTGGAGGACGGGTAGGCATAAAGCAAGTCTTTGGTACATCCAAACGCCATAGACAAAGTATGGTTATCCGGGAGGAGATGGACCAGACGGGTGCTAATAAAGCTTCAATGACTGCAATGTTTCAATCCGAGATGAGCCAGATGAAGGAGGAACTGAGTCAGCTGAGGCTGCTTTTGAGCAATCGTCCGAGACCGGTGTTCCTTCACACACTCACTCGCAACCGTGCAGAGCACTAGAGGGAGCTACATTGTTGGACAGTCCCGAGCAACCTTGTGACCTTTATGTGGAGGATCCCGATCATCATGATGGACGATTATTGGTTGCAAAAGGGACTGTTCACAACTTGGGATCAACCGTACACCACCAACAAATGCCGATGATGAAGTCGAGTGTCGTTGAAAAGGTGATCATTGATGCACAGCTCCCTCTCCAAACCGATGAGCCGAAGCTTGTGAGTGATGTCAAGGGAACCTTCATCCCTTGGCCAAAATGAAGCTTGTACATGTCTCTACCGTCCCCGAAGCTTCAACCCCTCCTCAAGCTCTATCCCCTACGCTAAGTTGGTCCGCTGCCCGGGGAAAAAATATCCGATCTAATGAAAAGTGGATATTTTAAGGATAAATCGTGGCTTTGTCGATGAAGTAGTAGGTGTCCCTCATCCTATGCCCGTTCAAGTTGACACCGTTGATGTTGAGTCCCCGCGCTTCCTCGACAGAGCTTACCGATGCGAAAGAATTTTTATGAAGTAAGTATCTTCCGTCTATGAGTACATCATTTAAATGCATCGTTTAGACATACATACATATATACTAATTCCCCGATCGATGTCATTATGGTAGGTTCTTGCATCATGAATTGGTTCAAAGGTGCGGGGATCAACGATTTTGGATTCTTGGGCCCCGTCTATTCAAGTCAAACAACCATGGAGGAGAGACAGAGTACATATCAAAGAGGTTGTGTCAAGTGATCGAAAGTTGTACTTTTTGCCATTCTTCCACGGTACATATCAAAAATCTTGTCCGCAATTCACTTAATTCTCGCTATATATATATCACCGAGTATAGTTTACCGATGTGAATTTTCAGCCGCCATCGGCGCTTGGTCGTCATGTGCATGGACGAGCATAAAGTTATCTTCTTATGCTCCACTCACACGAGCCATTGCCTTCGTTGGTGCAGACCATCAACGAGTAAGCATGTCATTTTGATTCTCTTGTCGACATCTCTCGCTGTGAATTTTAAGTGAATCATTGATAAATTTGTGATTTTGGTGATAGTGCCATGAGGACCTTCCAAAGACTAGAAAAGAAAAGGCGTGCTACTCAGACAAAGACCCCATATGGTGTACCGGAGGTTGGTACAATATTTAATTTGTAGCACACTCGCCTTGTGAACTTGGTCATTGAGCTATATATATGCTCTTATATATATTTCTTATTCATTTTAGACCCGTCGGTAACCACGAGAGTCCAACTTATGTGGCCGCACGTCATGAAACACATGTATGATATTACAAGGCGAGGGATACTAAATTAACTGCAAAGGTAAATGTATTTGATGTTACATATTATGCAAGTTAATTCAGTTTAAAGCTTCACCGTTACAAATGAAATATGCACGCAAGTTAATTCATTCTTTCTTTGATGTTACGAGATGTTTCAATGCAAAACTCCTTTCGATGATGAACTGGAGCACATACGCAATGTGTTTTGTGAATATCTGTATGGTCTGATCTTAGAGTCAGAAAAATGACAATAATTAATGTCCTAAATTCATTTGTAAGTATATTCTGTAGCAACAATAATCGATCTTCTGTAAATTTGTTTATTTTTTTGAACAATTCATTTGTAAATATACATAGGCAATGTAAAATTCAATAAATAAATTTAGTTAATTTTTCGAACAATTTTCTTGTGTCCATTTTGGGTTTCGAATGTATTATTGGATGGTGGATATAGCTATTTAATTTAGTGTTTGAAATCGAGACTTTTAGGACCGTTCATTAACAAGCATGTCCGGTCTTAAAGGTCCGCAAAATCTTCGGTGTAAAAAGTATGAGACTTTTAGGACCGTATATTGCTTTAGTGTCCGCTCCTAAAAGCTTAAAAGATACATGAACTTTTAGGTCCGGACGTATTATAAAAGGTCGGTCTTAAAAGTCCCCGCTTAACTTTTAGGACCGTATTTTTATATATAATCGGTTTTAAAAGTCCTTTGGTTAAAAGTCTCGCTTAACTTTTAGGACCGTATGTTGTTATTTGTGCGATCTTAAAAGTCATTCACCTTTAAATACCCCTTTTCGGACAAATTAAATGGTTAGGGTTGAAGACAACCGAGGTTCTGGCGTTCTGCTCAAGCTAGGTCCTTCTTTATCATCGTTTTTACCTTTCCATGTGTAGAGGTAGCATTATCGGTGTCCCTTTTATTTTGTCTTTTGTCTTTTTGTCGGAAAAAGAAGGAAGATAATGAAAAGGACACTTTGTTTCTCATATGGGGAGGTAAAACCGACGTCAACGAAGGTCCAACCTTGAGAAGAATAGTCACTTTGTTTGTTCTTATCCGAATAAGGTAAAAGCTCCTTTTTTTTTGTATGTTCTTAACTGTATTCTGTGAATTTCTATTGTTGGATTTACACGAGGACAATGTTTTGTTTGTTTCCTTTTTGTCGGAAAAAGAAAGACGATAATGAAAAGGACAAGAGGCAATCGGATATGGAAACCAAAGCTGACAAAAATGGCGGTGTTTTTAGGACCGTCGATTTACTAACTAAAGTCTTCGTTCTTTTATTTTAGGTTTTTTAGTCTCGCCATTATCCGTCCTTCATAGTTGCCTTGTTTATTGCTTTCCAGGTTCAGATAACGTACTAAACTCGCACGAGAACAAAATTTAAACATATTTTATTTACTAATTTTTTTACGCGCCCTATAGGGGCAGCGATCACAAATAAAAAAGCAAAATAAAAAAGCAACAAAAAAAACTAATCCCTCTCGTAGTCGGAAAGGGAGGGCGTCGGAGTCGTCGGAGTTGCCGAGTCGTCGAGTCGTCTTCGGGCCGGATCGTAGTTCACGTCATTGGCGTGGAGTACCATGTTCAGCTTGTTGTTCATGGTATGAGCAAGCTGAACCAATTGGCCCAAATGTCGATCGATTTGATCGACGCGGGCCACCAATGACTGCACCAACTGCTTCACAGTAGGATTTGGAGGAGGCGGTGGCGGAGGGAGCTAAGGTTGAAGAGGAAGAGGAGGAAACGGAGGACCTGGGGGAGCAGCCATTACAGTGGGGGCTGAGGTTGAAGAGGAGGAGGATGAAACGGAGGACCTGGGGGAGAAGAATGTGAAGAAAGTACGAACAACGGGTTTAAATAGAGAACCCATCCTGAACAATGTGAAACGCCTAAGCTTTAACGAGGAGACGCATTGTTCATCAAAATACGAGGAGACGCCTAGTTGGGAAGTTTATCTCGGAAGTCGAAGAGACTCATCATTCATTTGAACGGTGTGTAAGTACCGGGTAAATGATAAAAGGTCGGTCTTAAAGGTAAGACTTTTAGGACCGGACTTATTATAAAAGATCGGTCTTAAAAAATTAAATAATAGAATTTTATACCGCATACCTATAAGTACCGGGTTAATGATAAAAGGTCGGTCTTAAAATAAAATGAATTGGAAAAATATTAAATAATGGAATTTTATACCGCGTACCTATAACTCCTTATTAATTCCTCACTACCTCGTAACTCCAAACTACATACGTGGCTATCTGAGAACAGCTCTTTGCCTCTATTAATTAACTCCTCATACCTCTCTGCCCCAACTACTCAAACCATGGTTAGATTCAAGAGAACCGCTCGTAGGGTGCTCTTAGTCGTGATGCTCATGCCTTCCGTCGATCGTTATACGGTGCCTCCTCCATCGAGAGTCCGTCCTATTGTGACAAAGAGTCTCGGGTCGTTGGACCCATTGTTATTTCTTCGGATGATGAAGAGGTTCCCGCTCCCCTCTCCAACCTCTTGGCCCCACCGCGACTACTCGACCCCTCTCCTCTTTCCTCTAATGAAGCATTGTGGTGATTCGAGTAAGACAAAACTTGCGATCTCCGGCGGGAAATTAATGCTTTTTCACGCCGAAATCGCCAAGGCTTTGGAGGATAATAAGCTTTAGGAGATGTTTAGTCGATTCTTGTTTTTGATAATTTTACGCTTGTTTTTTGTTTTGTATTTTTTCTTGTGTACGTGCATATGCAAGTAATATATGTAATTAAAGAAACTCCAGTTTTCCTTTAATTTTTATTCATTCATTCTTTGCGCTCGCCAAATACTTTTTTAGAAATCACAAAAACAAGGAATTTTAGGACCGGAGTATTATAAAACGGCGGTCTTAAAAAGTTGTATATATAGAACCGTCTCCTTTTAATGAACCGGTTTAATTGTCTCAATTTAGGTCCGGAGGATTATAAAACTCCGGTCTTAATAAAACGGCGGTCTTAAAAAGTTGTATATATAGAACCGTCTCCTTTTAATGAACCGGTTTAATTGTCTCAATTTAGGTCCGGAGGATTATAAAACTCCGGTCTTAATAAAATCCCAAATATAAAACATGTCTCGCTCTGTCGCGCGGAATATTAAATTTCCCTCTCTGAACTTCTCTTGTCACGCCTAAAGTGTTACTCGGGTTACTGCCGCCACTCCGCTGGTTCGCGTTGCTCTCTTGACAATCACTTTCTAGTTCCTTAGCTAAACGTCTATAGACCAAGCCGTAAGAGGTGTTTCGGTTATATAACTTTATGATTTTCCCGCTCATCGTTCGGGTTTTTCCCGGGTTGAGCGAAATCGATCAAATGTTCTTGTGGGTTTCTGTGTTGTTAATGGATATTGTATTTTGAAGATTATAATTGCATTTTAGACCTACCCAACTGACCAATAAATGTTTTTAGGGTACTCTTTACTCGTACGCAACATCAACGTTCGTGGCGGGAGAAGAAAGGCTAAGCAAACGCATTTGAATTTATATGATACATGTGAGTCCACAAGACCTTCACGCGATGCATTTAATTTCCTCGTCATGCATTTATTTTGGTTCTTGGATTCTCTGCGATACATTTATGACCAAAAGTGATTCTTCGTTCTGCATTTAATGAGCAAGTTTATCCGGAAAAAAAAGGAAAAAAAAAGACATAACCGACATTTGAGCATATATATGTATGTTAAATCTTTCCGTCTATATATATAGGAATTCTACTATGGATCACGGTTGGATAAATGCTAAACGGACGAGTGTTGAATATCGAGAATGGGGTGAGAGACTTTATAAAATTTGCTAAACAAAATGCCCATGCCGAGGGTGGGAAGTTTTATTGCCCTTGTGTAAAATGTTTGAATGAGAGGCGACTAAGTCCGAAGTTATACACACACATTTAATTTGTGAAGGAATTTGTAAGACTTATACGGTATAGGTATGGCATGGTGAAAAAATACCAAGTGGGTCTCAACATAGGGAAGTGACCTTTGATGATAATGACACGGATATGGATGATCACATAGAGGACATTATCCGTGATGTAGGAGAAGATGCTTTTCATCAATCACATGCATATGGTAATATGTGCGGTGATGCGAGAGACCCCTATACCGTGGGTGTAAAAAATACCAATTGTTGAATGCTTTGTATTGAAATTGGTAAGCTTGAAGGCACGTCATGGATGGAGCGACAAGAGTTTTTCGAAATGCTTGAGGCTTTTAAGGACATGCTTCCGGATGATAATGTGTTGCCGCATCGATACTATGATGCTAAGAAAATACTTTGTCCACTGGGGATGGAGTACAAAAAGATCCATGCATGCCCGAATGATTGCGTGTTGTATAGAAAAGAGTTTGAAGAGGAGCGAGTTGTCCGAAATGTGAAACCCCAAGGTACAAGTCAAATAAGGGGCCTGCAAAAGTGTTGTGGTATCTTCTAATCATACCAAGGTTCAAGCGGTTGTTTGCGAATGAAAATGATGCAAAAAATTTAAGGTGGCATGCGAGATGAGAGGATTTCGATGGAAAGCTTCGACATCCGGCCGATTCTTCTCAATGGAAGAAAATCGATCAATTATTTCCGAACTTCGGCGAAGAACCTAGGAACCTTAGGCTTGCCCTTAGCACGGATGGCATGAATCCATATGGAAGCCTTAGCAAAGCATACATAGTTCATGGCCTCGTACTACGATTATTTACAACTTATCTCCAATGTTATGCATGAAACGAAAGTACATCATGCTTGTCTATGTTGATTTCGGGACCGAAACAACCAGGAAATGACATTGATGTTTACCTTCAGCCCTTGATCGAAGACTTGAAGGAGTTGTGGGCGAGAAGGTGTTGATGTTTTTGACTCTTTCAAGAAGGAGGTGTTTAAAATGCGAGCCATGATATTTTGTACTATAAACGACTTCCCAGCATATGGGAACTTGTTAGGGTATAGTGTAAAAGGCCATAAAGCATGTCCGGTTTGTGAAGAAGGCACACGCTTCCAATATCGTCGATTGAATAAAGCCTTTTTTGGTGGCCAAGAGTATGAAGATGCTCCGGTGGCATTGACTGGGGAGCAAGTTTATGAAAAGGTGAAAAATATCAATGTCGTATTCGGTAAGACGCAAAGTGTAGAAAAGAAACAAATATATGGAAAAAGAGATCTGTATTCTTCGATCTTCCATATTGGCGCAATCTTGATGTGAGACACGATATTGATGTCATGCATGTGGAGAAAAACGTATGTGATAGTATTGTCGGCACGCTTCTCAACATACAAGGTAGTTCCAAGGATGGTGTGAAGGCAAGATTGGATCGATAGCAATGGGAATACGCGAAGAGTTACATCCAAGGCCGATGGGAAGAGAACTTATTGTCCCCGGCTTCTCATACTTTGTCTAAGGATGAGAAACGAAGTTTTTGTGAGTGTTTACATGGCACAAAAGTCTCATGATTGTCATGTCTTGATGCAACAGCTACTCCCAATAGCTATTCGAGGCATCGCCGAATATGATCTTCGGTCGTTTTGACTAGACTTTGTGTATTCTTCAATGCGCTTTGTCGTAAAGTTTTTGAGATTGAAAAGTTGGATGAATTGAAGAATGAAGGATATCTTATCTTGTGCCACCTTGAGAAGCTTTTTGTTCCTACATTTTTTGACATCATGGTTCATCTAATTGTTCATCTAGTGAGGGAGATAAAGATGTGCGGCCCTATCCATTTACGGTGGATGTACCCAATTGAAAGATCTATGAAATTCCTAAAAGGGTACGTGAAGAACGCATACCGGCCGAAGCATCGATTGTTCGAAATATGTTTCGAAGAAGCCATGGAATTTTGTCAAGATTATTTGGCCAAAGTAAGACATATTGGGCTTCCAAAACGTCGGCATGTCTTGATGGGGGTAGACGAGGGGCTTCGTAAAGAGTGTGGATCCGATGAATTGTCACTAGTCCACTTGTACATCTTAAATAACGTCGATGAAGTTCAAGCCGAAGCATAGCTGCACATAAAGCAGTGTAAGGAAAGAAAATCATCGAATGATCGAACAAAGGTTGATTAGGGAGCATAACGAACTTTTGCAAACTGGTTCAAACAAAAGGTCGAGGGAGAGGAATGTGTTTCGATACAATCAAATGGTTAGCGAGGTGGTCCCGAGGTTGATGTCATAAGTTGGAATTCGTATGTGATCAATGGTTATACATTTTACACGAAGTCCCTAGATGATACGAGCACGGTCGAACAGGTGGTGTTATGTTAGAGGCTGAATCTATGCACTTCTCCGTTCGAAAGACAAGAGCCCTTTATTGGCGGTCATGCCATATTATGGGGTTATTGAAGAGATTTGGGAGGTGGACTATGTGAAAATTAGATTTCCCATTTTCAAATGCAAGTGGGTTAATGTCAATAATGGTGTTCGGATCGATCGGCTAGGATTTACATTAGTCGATGTCAATGGTAGAAGTTTTGGAGATGAACCTTTTATTATGGCGGACCCGGGCAAAACAAGTGTTCTATATCACCGATCAAGAAAATAAAATGTGGTCTGTAGCTCTCCAAGGAAAGAGGGTCATTGATATTGATGAGGAAATAAATTCAAATTATGGTATTCCTGAGAGTACTCCTTTTTCAAGGGGTCTACCGGACATGAACGAAGAAGATGAAGCGGATAATGAACCCGGCATAAGAAGTGATCATCAAGAAGGGATATGGGAAGATATTACTTTATAAAAGAGTCAATTCATAAGGTAATATTCATATGCAGATTTCTTTGAAGACTTTAAGGCTTTAACTATATATATTATATTCCTTCTATCTATGTTCATAGTTAATGTCACTGACTATGAATTTTGTTCTTGTTTTATTTTTGTGGCGGGATCCGATCCAAAGGGGCATGTTATATAAGAGGATGTTACGTTGTTGGGTGGGGGAATCGGATGAAGGCATGGTGAATATTATTTTGGGTGCATGTATGTTGTACTTGTAACTTATTGTATTTGTAAGTAAGTTATCTTATTGTATGAATTATATTAATTTAGGTGTTGTAGTCATAGTAATCATTAATTAAGAGGCCAAATAGCTCATGGTGAATAATATTTGTATTCTTTTTCCAATTCAATTTATTCAAATAATTGTTCATAGCTTGTAGCTTAAAGTATCGAATTTTATGTCTTTGGATTGGGTGGTGGATTTGTGTATATATATAATCGGGAAGAACGGAAAAAATTCGGGAAAATTTAGACCGGAAATAATAAGACGGTCTTAAATGTTCACTTGTTAAGACCGGATGTAATTATATGACCGGTCTTAAAGGTCGGGAGACGACTTTTGATTTTTGATATTTTAAGATGGTCTTTTAAGACCGGTATATTTAGACGTCTGGTCTTAAATCAAAATATTTAAGACCGGATGTTTTTATCATCCACTCTTGAAAGTCAGTCCTTTAAGACCGTGTGTAATTAGTCGTGTGGTCTTAGAAGCTGCTATTTTTCGACCGTATGTATCTTGTCCGGTCTTATAATTACGATCTTTTAAGAGCGACCTATTTTTTGGCGGTCTTAAAAGTTGAGCATTAGGATCAAACAAAAAATATTTCGGCTTCATTTAGTACAACTTTTTAAGACCCAAGTTTTTAAATGTCCGGTCTTAAAAGAGTTTCTTTAAGACCGGTTCGAGTCCGGTCTTAAATGGTAGACTTTTAATACCGGCTGGAACAAGACCGGTCGCATATCCGGTCTTACGACCCCCCTTTTGTCCGGTCTTAAAAGCCTTTTTTGCTCTAGTGTATTTAACTATTCATCAATATTGGCGGAAAAATATTGATTTATGGTTAAAAATGCGTTTAAAAACTTGGACTTAATAAGCTCCTTCTACTGCTAGTTTTCTGAAATCTCCGACAATTCAGATAGTTTTCTTCTTCTCAGTGGACAAATGCATGTAGCTCTCTGATAGAATTTCAAGTGGGGATGAGGATGAACGGCGACACGTCATATCTTCCGATGAAATCATCACAAAATTCAGAAAAGACTTCCGTTGAAAACCCTAAAGCAATATCAAATTTTGTACAAACATTGGAAAAATCTCATCAATTCGTCATCTTGGAGAAGCAGAGAGGACCTTCGGACCTTGAAGGCCTTACCTCTCCCATCACCTCCCCTTGCTCTCTCTTCTTGACCATCCTCTTCCTTATCATCAAGATTTAGAGATGGTATATGACATGAGCCCATATTAATAATTGAAATGGTATCAAATCCATGCTTATAATAGTATTAGACCCTTATACAAATAGTATCAGACCCAACCGTGTATCGAAAGCAATGTGGATGGTGAGATAACTTTATGGGAGATGTCGAAACCAACCAGATTGATGAGCGCCCTGCATCTACAGGGTGTTAAATGATATACACAAACCTGAGTGCATATCAACACCAGAGATAGTATCAGATATGCATCCATAATGAGGCTACTCTTAGGTTCCCTTTATCCTCTTGACGCATATTGAGAGCAAGGTGGAGGATGATGTCCTACATGAGTTGGAGAGGGGAACTTGGATGTTAGAGATGGTATCAAACTCGAGCGTGTATCAATAGCAGAGATGGTATCCGACCTAAGTGCATATGGTATCAAAATCGAGAACGTGTTTTGTGAGCAAGTTGGAGGGTGACGTCCCTCATCAACTAAAGGAGAATTTATAGTTTTAGAGATGGTATCAAACCCGAGCTTATCTGACATAAGCACATATTGATAACTGAGATGGTATCAGACCCGAGCTTATATAGTACCGACCTTGAGCTAAATGAGGTAGGGATAATATTTAGGAACAGTGAAAGAACTTGCAAATAGACTTCAAATTTTTAGAACTTATTTTTGAAATACCAGCATTAGAAGTAGAATATTCGACTGAAACTTTGTTTCACAATTTGTTGGCATTAGAGAATTATCACTATCCTTCTACTTCTTAAATTAATGATTATGTTTTCATTATGGACTTCTTTATCAACACAAGCACTGATGTTGGTATTTCAAGAATGCCACATCAGTGCTTGTGTTGATAAGGAAGTTCATAATGACAACATAGTCGATTATGAATTTGAAGTCCATTATGCAAGTGACTTCACTTTTTCTAAATGTCACTCCTGCCTTTTAACTTAGTTGTATTATAAATTTATGTTCTAAATTGTGCAATCTTAGTGGTAAAGTCAATGGTGGTAAGTGAAATGTTTTAATCAAGTCAGTGAAGTTTTCAAGGACAACACCTTCACAAGTTAATTTCATGGTGTTATAAGGTTCGAAATATTTAAAAGTAAGATGGATAAATGAAGGGTTGCTATCATCATTAGCCGTATTGTTAGGAATAACTCTATCATATAGGCTTTCAAGCACAAGAAAAGGAAGTTGATTCTCAAGTAAGAACAAATACAACCTTACTGTAGTGGCTAGCCATAATTTAAACTTGACAATATCATCCAATTACAAAAATGATACCAAAAAATAGCTCAAATAAAAAGCAACAATCCAGTAGAATCATTGACAAATTCTTTGTGGCTAAGCATAAGTTTGGATAGATTAATCATCTTTGTGGAAGAGATTGAAGCCAACATTCATCTTTATTACTTAATGAGCTTAGCCATAAGGAATTTGTCAAGGTGAATCTATTAAAATCTTGTTTCTTATTTGACCTATCTTTTAGTTTTCATTTTCAAGTAAGGTTATATTTGCTTTCACTTGAGAATCAACTGCCTTTTCCTAAGCTTAAAAACCTATATAGTAGAGTTTCTCCAAACAATGTTGCTAATGATAACGACGACCCTTCATTTCTTCGTGTCACTTCTTACTACTGCAAATACTACATATAACACCATGAAGTTATACTCAAAAGGTGTTATCATTATCCACTTCATAGACCTATATACATATGGTATCAAACTCGAACGCGTATCAACATTAAAGATGGTATCAGACATGTATCAAGAGCGAGGTTGCTCTTTGGTTCTCTTCGCTTTCTCAATGCATATTGAGAGCGAGGTGGAGGATGATGTCCACATGAGTTGGGAAGGGGAGCTTGGGATGTTAGAAATGGTATCAAATTCAAGCGTGTATTGAGGCAAAAATGACATTAGACCTAAGTGCATATGGTATCATACACGATTACAGATGGTACCAAACCCGAGAATGTGTATTGTGAGTAAGTTAGGGGGTGATGTCCCACATCAACTGGGAGGGGAATTTAGAGTTTTAGATATTGATAATAGGGATGGTATCAAATATGTGCACATATAGTATCAGACCCTTGTACATATGGTATCAGACCCAAGAGTGTATTGAGTGCGATGAGGGTGGTGAGATGACTTTATGTCTGGAAGACGTTGAAACCAACCAGGATGGATAATGATGTCTCACAAGTTGGGGGACTTGGGATGTTAGAGATGGTATCAAACTCAAGCGCTTATCAATAGTAGAGATGGTATCAGACACGAGGTATATGATATCAAACATGATTTCAGATTGCATCACTATCCTCCCACATCGGCTTGAAAGGGAACTTGTAGTTTTAGAGATGGTATTTGAATTGAGTGCATATTGATAACTGAGATGGTATCAGACCCATGCTTATATAGTATAGAACCTTATACATATGGTATCAAAGCCACCTTTGATCGATTCCTCGTCATACTATGAGATCATCGGTTCCTTGCCATAATTGCCTTGCATTGTGGAATCCTACTACTAGAGAGGACAGACAGATCCCTAGAACTAGAATATCTGAAATTTTTGAATAGGATTACAATGGATTGGGGTTCAATGCAATTGTTAGTGCTTATAAGAAAGAGCAAACATATAATTCGGTTAATGAAGTGATTATTGGGGTTGAAGTATATTCTTTAAGCATAGGTTCATGGAAAGAAATAGAATTTGAATGCTTAAAGGATATAAGTATTTGCACTCATAGTTTCAATGGTAATGGATCTATCTCTTGGGGTGCTATAAAGCGAGCGAAAAGAGCAGAAGAGGAGTTTGATTTGATAGTTTCATTTGACTTAGCCAAAGTATTTACTTTGATTCCATATCCTAATATAACTGAAAATTCAACTTCTGAGCTTACTGTGTATGAACAGAAGCTTTGTATACTTTCTCTATCCAAGATTGATGACTTTCGAAACTATTCATATTCTCATATTGATTTGTGGGTGTTAGAGGAAGGAATAGGTTCTTCCATGGAGAAATGGAGTTGGACTAAAAAATATACCAGTAATACTTGCCCATCCCGATTAGATCATTACTAACGAGTGTAAGATGTTTGCTATCTTCATATGTGGTTTTGATAAAGTTTTCAGTTATGTGGATTTGTGTTTCTTATTTGATGAGCATTTTTTTTAGGTTTCATTTTCATAATTGGGATGGTGTTATTGAGTTAAATCGTAGCTAGTAAATACAGTAAGCTTAGATTTGATTTTACTTTAAAATTAGCTTCCTTTCCATAAGCTTAAAATCCAGGATAGAGTTTCTCCCAACAATGTGGCTGATGAAAATAACCCCATTCATTTCTCTATATTACTTATAACTATCTTAAATACTATAACACCATGAAGTTAGAGTCTGAAGGTGTTATCATATGTTACTTCACTAGCCTATGTACATATGGTATTAATCCCGAGCACATATCAATATCAAAGATGGTATCATGCATGTATTAAGGGCGAGTCTATTCGTAGGTTTCCTTCCCCTCTCAGCTCATAGTGAGAGCAAAGTGGAGGATGATGTCCCACATGAGTTGGAGAGGGGAACTTAGGATGTTAGAGGCGGCATCAAACTAGAGCATGTAACGACAGCAGAGATAGTATCAGACCCAAGCACATATTGTATCAGAATCAAGAACCTTTTTTGTGAGCAAGCTAGAGGGTGATGCCCCATATCAGCAGCTAGATGAGGAATTTGTAGTTTTAGGGATGGTATCTGACATGGGAGCATATTGATAACTGAGATGGTATTAGACCAAAGCTTATATAGTATAAGACCCAAGTGTGTATCCACTACTAGAAAATACCAAAATAGCGACGGAAAAAAATCCATCGCAATTTGCGACAGAATTTGTGATGAGGAAAAATCCGCCACAAATTGCGACGGAAAAACAAATCCGTCGCAAAGTTTTGCAACAGAAAACAATTTCCGTCGCAAAACTCAAAAATATTTCCCAATTTGCGACGAAATAAAAATCCGTCGCAAATTTTTGTGACGAAAACAAATTCCGTCGCAAAACTCAAAAAATATTTCTCAATTTGCGACGGAAATAAAAATCCGTCGCAAAATTCAAAAAATATTTCTCAATTTGCGACGGAAATAAAAATCCGTCGCAAATTTTTACAACAGAAACAATTTCCATTGTAAAACTCAAAAAATATTTCTCGGTTTGTGACGGAAATAAAAATCCGTCACAAATTTTTATGACGGAAAACAATTTCAGTAGCAAAACTCAAAAAATATTTTTCCATTTGCGACGGAAATAAGAATCCTTCGCAAATTTCTGCCATCTCTCCAGTTCCACTTAAGCCAAAAACACTCTCCAGTTTAGGCGAAAAATTTCATTCCCACGCGACTGCCTTACTGCACGCGAAGCTCTCTTGAGTCTTGCCTTCAATTGTTCACTCACAAAAGTGCTCCTCCACCTTCATCCCCGTCTAATGGTCGCCATCTTCCTACATTGCTTGAGCCCTAATTACTCTTATCGTCCTTTGTGCTATTAGCGCAAATGGGCCGCTCACGCCGTCGAGGCTCCGGCTCCTAGCCCCGCTTCCCCGCCATTGTTGTTTCACCGTCCCTTGCCTATGGTTATCTTGCCGCTTTGCTTTGGCCCTCTTTTTTGGGTATGCTCTCGGATCTAAGTGTGTATATTCTCTCAATCTCTATCTCTCTCTCTCTCTCTTCATCTACCTTTCTCGCCATTTTCCGTCTCTCGTACTTTTCATTGTTATTCTTTTTCCCGTATAGTTGTCGGCGTAGTTGAATTTCTCAAGCTCTTGTATAGGATTTTTCCCGGTGGAGTTGGTGTGGTACTAGACTATTTGATTCGGGATTTTCTTGTTTTTGCTGTGTTTTTTTTACTTCTACATTCCCTTGCTACTCTGAATTTGTTCATTTCTTTAGTGGAATTTGAGTTCTCCCCCTGTTTCTTGGATTCTTTTTGAACTGTGAACTTTTTGGGATTTTCCCTCCATTTCGGAACTTGAGATCTAATTGGGTTTCCCTTTCGTGTTCCTGGTTCTGTGTAATTTGAAACTTAGGGAGGCGTTTTCTTTTTCTTTTTGGTTCGTGAGTTTCTCTTTCTCCAATTTTACAGCTTTTGAATATTTTCAAGCTTTTTTTTGTTCCTTAATCTTTGAACTTCGTTCTTTGTGGTGGTTTCTGTGAAAAATTTTTGAGCAGAAGATCTTCAATTCAATTTTGGTCATTGATTCTCTTATTACCAAATATCTAATAATAATCCTAACAATTTACTACAAGATCGTTCTTTTAGTCTTCCCTTGTTCAAATTCGAGCTCAAAGTCGGTGGTAGTGGTGACAATCATTTTATTGGAGGCTGTTAGACAGAACTTGAGGTTATTCCTCATCCAATCTATGTTTCTTCGTTTTGTTGTAACTTAAATCTAGCGTACAACAATTTCTTTGAACAATGAAACAAAAGAATGTTCTATTTGACTTGGTTATAGCGTTTCATTGTACATTTGTAGCAGGCCTTTAGATGTATATTGCTGGGTCTTTACTTTCTTGTTCTTCATCCTTTTGGATACCACTGATTTAGGTCAATTTAAATATTTGAATTTTTCTTTATTTTAGCTTGACATTTTAACTCCATAACAGGTTGATGCTCATATATACTTATGGAAATGGAATGCAAGAATTGTAATTTCAGATGCTGATGGAACTATTACCAAGTAAGGCTTCTGATGATGAATATGTCATTACACTTAAACATAGATGTTGTGCCATTGTCGTTATTCTTCTTGATCCTTTCTTAGTCCTATTTAATTAGACGTCCATGTTATAATTAAATCTGCTTGTTTACTACTCTTGTAAAGTTATCTGTGTTTTGATGCCATA
Organism: Acacia acuminata; assembly: GCA_019022655.1. Classification (NCBI taxonomy): domain Eukaryota; kingdom Viridiplantae; phylum Streptophyta; class Magnoliopsida; order Fabales; family Fabaceae; genus Acacia; species Acacia acuminata. Next base: position 1,954,029 of record JAFJYI010000133.1, on the reverse strand, counting down.
GAAGTTGTTTCAGGGTAAACTAGAGCTAAAATGGGATGCAGGCTTTATTACCTCAGGGTCCAGCTTTTAGAAAGGCTTATAGATTGTTTATATGACATTCAGTCATAGTAGATTAGTAGTTGGCCAGTCACAACTTGTATTCTCATTGCTTTACTCTTACAATGTTTGAAGCTAAGCATCTTATCTTCTTATGCTCTAACAATATGCTGGTCAGGCAGAGACTAAGAAATCCTTTTCAATACCATAAGGCCCCGTTTGGTACGGGGAAAATTTAAGGAGGGAAAGGAATTTAGAGGAAGGAAAGGAAGGGAACGGAAGATTTTGAAAAATGAGGGAAGATGGTTTGAGAAAGATGAGTTGTTTGGTAGGAAGAAAATGAAGGGGTGGTAGTTGGTAAAGAATCAAGAAATTCTATTTTACCCTCAAAAGTAATTAATTCAAAATAAAAAATAATAATAATTTTTTTTGCTAAAATATATTTTTAATAAATATATTAATTCAAAATAAAAAATAAAAATAATTTTTTTTTTTTCTAAAATATATTTTTAATAAATATATTAATTCAAAATAAAAAAGAAAAATAATTTTTTTTTTGCTAAAATATATTTTTAATAAATATATATCAAAGTTTGAACTTACGTAAAAAAATTTCCCGCCAAGTTCGAACGTTCCCGCCATGTTCGAACGTCCCGCTATATTTGAATTTGAGGGGTAAATTTGTCAAAAATGTGAACAAATGACGTGAGAAAGGTGAAATCCCTCCAAATTTGGAGGGATTTGATCTTCCCACATATGAGGGAAGATTGGTGGGCCCGGGGTGGGCCCGAGAAGATAGGTTTCCGGGAAGATTGGTCCAAAATGCGTACCAAACGAGGGAACTCTCTAATTTTCCTTTCCTTTCCCACAGATTCTTTGTACCAAACGGGCCCTAAGAAGTCAATTTACTTAATTACTCTAACTCTTGTATTTTAGCTGGTCACCGAGTGGCTTTAATGCAATATATAACATTCTTCCATATTCATCTATATCTTGTAAAACTTAGATGATTGGCACATCTCTTTGCTCTGTATCGTGGGGAAAAAGATGTTCATGATTTCATTTGTGGTTAAAACTTAAAACTACATAGACATTTCTTTGATGAAGTTGTAAAACAAGAAAAAGCTAAAAAGAATTAAAAGCAGATCCGCAGTATTGTTTGAGAATCATAATCAAAACGATTTTTTTGTCCTTTCAGGTCTGATGTTTTGGGAGAGTTCATGCCTTTAGTCGGTAAAGATTGGACTCAATCTGGAGTGGCAAGGCTATTTTCTGCCATCAAAGTAAGTTTATTTTATCTATATATGCATCTGAATTTATTAATTAATAGAGTTAGAGTTTGAGGGGAGGCTGAAAATTGATGAGTTTAATGGCTATAGAACTCGCTAGGGCTTTTCTTTAAGGAGCATCTTTTAAAGTGGACGTGCAGAAGAAATTCTGCTTAATTCCTGCTGTTGCCGCCACTGTTTCTCTCTGAACTTGGTCAAGTTTCTATCCAAGGCCTACATAGATGAGTTTGCATATGAGAAATGTGTTTGTAAAATGGATAAGAATGGAAGTATCATTTTTAATAAAGTCCCTCTGATATGATAAATAGTCTTTAGTTTATATTCTTGCACTAGTCTCACCAAATCATTAGTTGATTGACAGAGAACAACTTTGAACTTCTGAAATGAATGAAATCTGACATTTTGCCTAGGCCTCTAGCACTATCTCCTCCAAGACCTCCTTCATAATGATCTATGGTCATAAGAAAAGAAATTATCTAAAACACAAATATTTAACAAATTGATTTCAGTGCTTCCTGCTGGCAATAGAAGGAAGAAAAGAAATAGAGTCCTATTGGCCAATTTCAAATGTGCTGATAGTTTTGAGATGTTTGCCTTTCATCTTGCATTTCGCCCCAGTTGGGACTCTGGAGAAGTAAACAAACTTTAATTGATGGAAATCGGATGATCTTACTTTATAAAAAATATTATCATGATTTGGGACCTACCTATTCTCAATGCTGTGTTTACTTTGTTGCTAGGTTCCATTAATGATATTGTGTAATGCTGAAGCAGTCTTGTAATTTTACCATAGAGCTTCCATGCATATGTATTCATAGTGTTTTTTTTTTTTTTTTTTCTTCTGAAGAATATTTCACCAGTTCTCCACATTCCACTTTTAAGGTATGTTTGGTTGGGGGGAGGGGAGGGGAGGGAAGGGGAGAGAAAATGGAGAGAGAGAAAAGTTATTTGTAGTGGGGCCCACAAAAATTTTCTCCCCTTTTAATATTTTCCCTCCATTTTCCTCCCCCTTCCCTCCCTCCCCCCCCAACCAAACATACTTTTAGTGCCTGGGAAAGCACTAGTTATATGACCAACCTACTAATTCTCTATTGGGCTTTTTCTCTATTTGCACATGATTGCATTGATATGCCTAGTTAAATTGATATCTAACTTCACAGGGATATTAAGAAATGTTATATTTTGTTTGACATTTTGGTCTGTGATGCTGGCTTCTTCTATAATCATTCCCTGCAAATCTGCAATATCCATGTCATTGTAAATCTGAGCATGTTATGGAAATGCTAACAATTAGAAAGCTATCCGAATAGAAACGTTTATAAGAAAGATAGTGAGTGATACACGTGTATAGTTGTATTCAAACTGAAGGCTAGCTAATGGAAGTCATGGTGTACTAGTGTGGGGAAACACTAGAATTCTATTGATGAATAAACTCTTTCTTTAGCTCCTCCTGTCATCTTGTTATGTTTCTTGATCAAAGTATTTCTCTAGACAACTTATCATTTATCATTAATTTTGCAGGCTATGATAACTGCATTTACATGAGAGCTGGGTAAGTTCAATAGTTGACAAGTCAAAACAGGCTCAAATTATGTATACAATTACCATAAGACCCCATATCTGACATGTGTATCCTCTATTTTAGCTATTTTTATGCAGAAACACAACAGCGATGTCTTCAACTTCGTCATCATCATCACCGTAGAGAGAAATATAAGGATCACTCATATGCTACTTTTTCTGGGAAGTTCATGTCACTTTTGTTCTGGATAGTCACTAAGAAAGTCTTATACATTCTTCAGTTTGGATTTGTGTTTAATTGGTGGTGTTAATGTTGCAAATGGAGAGAGTGAGGTTGGGGAAGAGGAAAAAGATGGATATAGATGGTTAGAAGAAATTGGAATGCCAGAGAACTCTCAAATAAAAGAAATTGATGATGACTATACCGCTACTTTTAGACTATTTTTTATATATGTTGTTCACAACATTATTATTTATATTTTGTTTTCTCTATGTAAACTCTATGATTGTTACTATACATTTTTATGATATACAAGTTTTTTTTTTTATTTCATAATTTTTTATGTAATTCTTATATATTTTTATGTATTTTTTTTATTATAATTTTTCATGTAATATATATATATATTTTAAATAAAATGAAATTTGCGACGGAATTCAAATCCGCGCAAATTTCAGAATTTTGCGACGGATTTGAATTCCGTCACAAATTTCAATTTTTGCGACGGAATCCAATCCGTCGCAAAATTCAATTTTAATCCGTCGTAAAATTTCAAAATCCATCGTAAATATCAAAATTTACGACGGAAATTTAGAAATCCATCGCAATTGTCACTTGTTTTTGTGACGGACGTTATCCGTCGCAAACGTAATTTCGGCGAAAAACCTGTTTTTGCGACAGATTTATTCCGTCGCAAAAACTGTTTTTTTTTTTTTTTTTGTAGTGATCGAGAGTTATATGGATGGTGAGATGACTTTATTGATGGAAGATGTTTAAACCAACTAGGTTGATGAGTGCTCTTGCATCTTCAGGGTGCCGAATGATATACACAGACTCAATGATGATAACTTCGCCCTAATGTTAGTTTCAATAGGCTCGTTCACTCTAAGCATCCCAAGTTACAAAATATGGAGAAATACAAACTTTTATATGTTAAGCAATTTTTTCAGAAGCATCTCCAATAGTATAAGTTTGAAAATATTAATCATCTTTGTGGAACAGATTGAGCACAACATTCATCTTCATTCATCTCATAGCCTATTTATCTTGGCCATAAAGACTATTTCTCAGCCGTTTCATGAAGGAGGAAGTTGCATGTTTTATTGATGAGACAATAAATTCATCCATATGCATGTTAGGTTGTTTGAAATCCTTCAAATCATGTTATGCATTTATACCACAATATAAATTTTCTATCAATCATTCTAATTAAAGAGGAAGATGTACTTTGTCCTTGTGGCAAGTTATGAAAGCAAGTCTCGATAGAGCCAATAATTTCAACTCGGAGTGACTCGTCTTGGTGAATTGGACCAACTCCGTTCACATTTTCATAACAATGACCTTCCATATATATTATACTCCCCTCGTCCTAATTATAGGAGTAAATTTTGGAGTTGGTTTTGGTCCTAATTATAAGAGCAAATTTTAAATTTTGTCAATTTTTTCCTATAATACCCCTATTTATATTTTTTAAATAATAATTAAAGACAATAATAATTTAATAATACACCTATATATTTTATAAAGTAAATAATGTTTGCAACTCATTAATGTCATATACACCTAAATTATACTTTTTTATATAAAATAATTTTGAGCAATTTTTGTCATATTTTTCCCATATCACCCCTACTAATACTTCTTCCACAATAATTAATTTAAGAACACGCTTATATTCTATCAAGTAAGATATCTACTTTATTTTTTATTTTTAAATAAAATAATTTTAATATTCCTTTAAGAATATTTTTTTTTAACTATCCATCCAAAGTGATTAATTTTTTTCCCCTAAAATAACCTAATAAAACATTAATTTCATTATCTTTTTTCCAACAAAAAAAAAAAAAAAAACTTGTATTTATATTATGCCCAATTAAATAGATACCCTCTTGATAGAAATTTTTTTCACTTCCATCGAGAGCGTGAGATAGTATTATTTGATTGATTGGAGTGTGGTTTAGGAAAATAAACTTATATTTGTATTACTTAGTTCTATATGGACTTTTCGGAAGCTTCTCGTTGCCACTAGGAAAACATTTCAAGGCTTCTCGTTGCAACCAAAAAAATAATTTAGATATCTAAATGCAATAAAAATAAATTCAAGATATAGAGTGTCGGTGAAAAAATAGTTCATAGTGCATCTTACTAGATACTGGATGGTCTTAAAAAAAATGCTACATAAGAACATTGGGTGCTACTAAAAAAAATACTTGAGGAGTTTGAATGTTATTTTTTTAAATTTAAAAAAAAAAAAAAAAAAAAAAAGAGAGTAGTGGAACGCCCTCCCAGTTTATACCCAAAATAGAGCATCGTTTTGGGTATCGGACAGGCCAAGATGGGAGCCGCAAGGGAAAATTGGGACCCCGTCAAAAGGCAGAAAGCATTCGGTTTTTTTTTTTTTTTTTTTTTTTTTTTTTTTGGTAATAAACTTGTGTAAGGGTATTTTAGGAAAATATACATAATTAACAAATTTAACTTCCTTCCTTAATCCCTCCAAATTTTAGTAAATAGCTCCTATAATTAAGACCGGAGGGAGTAGAATATACGCAAGCCACACATATTATCATCATAAATAATATAACCCTATCAAGGAAAAATATAACCCTAACAAGGAAACAAGAGCAAACATATAATAAGCCCTTTACAGCATTTTTTTGGGCCTTCTTTAGACCATATATATGATGTGAAAACTCTCAACAAAAGTTCAAATTAAAGCTTTTATTTATATGTGTAAAGAATCATCAGACATGAGTTTGAAGGTTATTGTATCCCCCAACTATTCGTTGACGTTCATTGAAATGAGTTTGATTTTATGGATAGATCCTGTCTAAAATGATTCTCTTATATGAAGTATACAATATTAATTACTATTGAATTTAAAAAATAAAGAAGAAATATATTTTTTTTCCCAATTTGATTTGTTTTCGTTCACAAGTTTTAAATTTAATTCATCAGCCTTTTTTAGAGCACATTGATATATCCCCACATGACCCAACCATCATTGATTAAATTATTTTAATCTTCAATTATGGCAAGAAACAATTATTCTCCAAATTAGTGGTGATTTATGACAGCAAGCACACACAAAGTTGTTAATTTCATCTTGCCTAGAACGAGCTCACGACACAATTCAGGCTCATTGGGCTATCCATTTAAACCTTGGTTTTTTTTTTTTATTACGGTTGGGCCTTAAAAACTCAAGGGTTTTAAGGTGAAAAAGGCTTTTGGATCGAGCCTGATAAACCCAAAAATATGTTCATTTTAGCTCATAAGCCCGTTTTAATTTTTTTTTTCTAAATTTTGGATTTGATATTGGGCTTGTTTGGTACAAGGGATTTGGAGAAGGGAAAACTTTTTTGAATTTAATTTTAAAAAATTATAGAAAATTTATCAAAAGTTTCTAATTAATTTTTCATACTCTTTTATGATACATTTTTTCTTTATTAAACTTTAAGAAAATTAATTATTTAATCTTTTTAAAGTTCTGTTTTTAGCTTTAATGGTTTCAAAGTTTATGAATTTCGTGCTTCTTAAGAATCAAGGATGAAAAATCTCACGGTTTTGATGCCATTAAAGACCACCTCAAGGTTCCCTTTCTTGTCTAGCTTATCCTGTTATCTTCCTTCCTCGGTTGAATATTAAGGATTTGAATGGATAAGAATGATGTGTTCAGGATGCTAATCACTTAGCAATATACCCTTAAAAGTTTACATTTTCGAATGTGCACGAGCAAGTCCATTTACAATCCACCTAAAATCCGACTATTGCAAATCCTTGACTGAACCCCTAACCATGTGCATTGGGGTTTGGAAGAGTGAACGCAACCAAAAGAATCACAAATGTAACAAGTAGATTTCATTTTGAGTAAGGGTGGTAAATCTTTGAATTTGCCAGGACAAGTCCATGTGCAATCCACTCAAAACCCGACTGCTGCAAATCCTTGCCCGAACCCCTCAACCATGTGCATTAGGATTAGAAAGACCAAATGCAACAACAAAAAATCACAAATGTAACAAGCAGATATTTTAGGTCCACTTGAAAACTTTTTTGTGCTGGGCGCTCATAGAGTAAAACTTTGTTGGCCAATATGCACCTCAACCCTTAAAAGTTTGTGATTTTAACAAACGTTGATTTTTTTCTAACGACGTTGTGCTAGCTTTACATTTTTATTTTTTATTTTTTGGTCCACTTAAAACTTTTTGTGCTGGCGCTTTATGGAGTAAAACTTTAGTTTGTCAATCTGCACCTTAACCCTTTAAGAAATTTCAGTATAAATAACAATGATAGCTTAAAAACCGGAACTTTATGTGCCTTCAGTATAAATCATGGCTATGAAACCGGATCGGACCGGAAACTAGAGAACCGAAAGTGAATCCAATCCAAAAAACCATAGAAACCGAGGTCATCAACCAACCCATTATTAAAAAAGAGGAGTGGAAGATGGAGAGGAACAACAATCGACCCAGATCACGATCTGGGTTTTCGCAGTCTCATCGCGATCTGGTTTGGCGAGGGATTGGAGGTCCTCGTTGAAGATCGGAGTTATGCTTTCTAATTCGCTTTCTCCACCATATCGTCAAAGATCGGAGTGTTCTAATTTGTGTTCACTCTTGCGGATGATTCACTTTCTCTTTTGATTTCTCAGTTCTCAGTTTTTCTTGCTCCCCACTCTATTTCTTTCTTATGGTATGACGAAAGGATGATGAATGAAGATGAACAATGAAGAAGGGCTCGGCCTCAAGGACACTGCTACTTTCGCCTTCTGCATTCTAGCTGACTATCCAATGTCCCCCATCAATCAACTATATCCATCTAAACCTCCTAACCATTTAGTTATTGGTCCACATGGAAGATGATGCTCGGTTACACGTAATCAATCTTTTCTTTCCAACAATCTCTCAGTTCACACGTCTTCCCTCCCTCCACTTTTTCGAATTCAAATTTCAAATTTAAATATTCTAGCAATTACTTTTTTCGGTCATAGTGTTAAAAGCCTTCATTGTCAATGCTGGTAAAAGACTTCTGTATGTGGAATCTCATTGGTCTACAAATTCCATTTCACCAAGCTACAATTACTATGACCGGAATCCTACTCCCTCATCACTTTCCCAAAGATTCGTCTACCCAATCTAGCAACAGGGAATTTAAGTGACTAACTCCCATTGGTTGTTGCAGTTGGATGTGAATAAATGACTCATGCTGGTGGTCATTTTCGCAGTAGCCTCCTTCCATTACTATTCCATTATATAAGCACATATAACCTACAAAAAGATTCACGGTTATCTTCCCACATTTATATTCTTCACACATACATAAGAATTACGGTACAATGGCTTCAAGGGATGTATCCTCTTTCATGCAGGTCAATGCCAGTAATAACAACTCGGTCATCGTCGCGAAGGTCATCAAGAAGTTCTAAGACATTCCTCAAGCAAGGAGTCATCATCGAATATCATTCAATACGGTTCTAACTGACGGTAAGGTTGATCTACAACTCTGATTTTTTATTTCTTACCGTAAATAATAAATTTTTAAAATGTCTTCCCTAATCACATCGTTGTTATTTTTTCTCCCATTATCACACAGGGTTACGTTGTATTGGCTATCATTCATTGTCATTACGTAAAGCGACAGAGCTTTAAGCCTAGCTACTTCATCTTTTGGAGTAAGATCTGTATTTATATATACCTTGCAGTCTCTTTGATTGAAGCATCAAGGTGCATGGGATGTAAACTCATTCACGCAAGTGGACATCACCCACAACTTCTGGGTAATATGTGCAAAAGTCTGGAGTTGACTAGCCATCTCCTGAAGAAACACTAAATTGATTATTTTGTATTTCATTTACTTCTAAACACCAAGCATGTTCATCCTCCTCTATGCATTAATGAGTGGAATAATACAACGAGGTTGGTTTTTTTTTTTTTTTTAATATTTCCTAGTATGGAGTTACCCTAACTTTGAAAGTGTTTATAGGCCTAGAGTTGACGGTCCATCTGGATGCTCCTCGTGTCTTCATAGATATCAAGTATGACGAAGTTGCCGAAGCTAAGAAGGCTGTAGTGCGAAGTTAATTTAACACTATTTTTTTTGTATCACGAACCCATGTATATTCTGGATGTGCTATTTTAATCCCCTTTTATAAGCGAAGTTGAGTTGGATAGTGCATTTTATGATGCCAGCGTATAACAGGCTGGATTTATAGAAAGTTTGTCATTAGCGATAAATTGCAATTTGAAATCACTTTTTTTCATTCCAGTGAATGTTAGATATATGTTCATCCTAACTCTTTTCATATATATTCAGCACTGGATGAGAAAAAAAAGATGGGGTATCGGTTTATAAATAACAGCAATGAGTAGATATGAACAAACAGTAAAGAATCTAGGCCGTTACCCAAACTCGTTTTGTTATACAAACCGTTCCACTAATAAAGTTTCGTAACGTTTATGAAGTATCATCACGGTTCTCCACAAAGAAATGATAAGTTGATTAACTTTATTTGTCTTCAATACTTTGAGGTAATTTCAGAAGTATATAGAAATTATAGCTGGCCCCGGATTCAACCCTAATAAGTCAAACGAACTATATCATGGAAGTAATTATCCATTAAATGGCATGTAGTCTAGAGTTATGGGTAGATCAAGCATATTTATGGAATAACCTTTTCTTTCTTTGTTTTGCAGGATATAAAAAGTTGTTCAAATTGAAACACCCATATTCATATTCGGTGTCTATTTAGTCATCTATACATGACTATATGATTGAGTATATATGTCAAAAGAAAAAACCTTTAAAATGTTACTATTTCCATGCAACATCGCCCCACATAGATAATCCCTTGGGGTCAATCTTTAAAAGTTAACAAGTGTTGTTGTGGCTATGGTTTTTAAGCTTTTATGCAGATCTGTCAAAATTCTCACCAAATGACACTATATAGCTTAATTCACACATTTTTCCTCTGTCCAGTTTGTTCTATATTGGTCAAGATCTCCACATTTTTTAAAACCTTGCTTTAAAAAGGCTAAACAGGATATGAGAAATTAGGCTTATTCATACTTATACTTGTATTCCTTTGTTTTTTTAAAAATGACTAATTAGATACCAATATTATTAATTACCCTTTCTAACTACGAGTACTTTTTTTTTTTAATTACTTTTAACCTATCTAGATGATGTAATGTCTTTGTCATACTCCATTCAAAATTTTTAACTTATATGTTTTTAGTCCTACACTTTTTTTTTTTTATAAAACAAAAATATGAAATTTATCTTCGGTTTAGGTTTTCAGGTACCTGTTACAAAGTAATTATTTCAATTCTAACTTCCCATGAGGATTATCATATAAATATATCTTTAAATAAGGCATAAATTTAACAAGTATGGTTTAAAAAGTAGCGTGGGAGTATTGCCATTAACACTATCGAAGTGAATGGGGTTTGGCTATGGTCCACTTCCCTTACCATCCTCTTCCTATCCTCTTCTTTATCTCTGTCGTTGAATTGAAATCTCAATGGTTCAGATCTAATAATTTATAAAATATTAAAAAAATATTAAATTATTTAAAAATATTTAAAAATAATATTTTTATACATAATTAGATCTCGAACCGTTGAGATTTCAATTCAATGACTGAGATAAAGAAGAGGATGGCAAGGGAAGTGGACCATGGCCAAGCCTGAATAGGGACTCCATTTGTGCCATTTTTCATAAATCGCCGACCGCAAACTTATTGAAAGCAACTAATCTCATCATTTGGGATGGGGCACCGATGGTGAAGAGACATTGTATCAAGGCCTTTGAACGCACATTAAGAGATTTAATGAAGTCCAATAATATTTTTGGGGAAAATGTATAGTCATGGGTGGTGACTTCAAACAGATTTTGCTAGTCATACTAAAAGGTGGTTGAGCTGAAAAATGTTTGCATCTACCTACCAAGCCCAGTTCTCTCACATGATCAATTGTATGTTGCACTATCTAGGATTAGGAGTTTTAGTACACCTAATATATTCTACAGAGAAGTATTTCAAAACTTTAGTTAAATATGATTTGTAATTCGAAGGTGAAATGTGACATATATATAATTGTGGTTCATTTTTTTGCTTGTCCACCTGGTTCACCAGAGCTTCGTCCCGACTAATCTGGATTCGACTCGCGTCGGGCGCCTAGCTATGGTGGGAGAGTCTCCCAACGAGGATTTTTTTTGCATTTACAAGCCTCAAACGCGAGACCTTACTTAAGCGACACAAGCCGCTTACCACTTGAGCCAACCCCCGTTGGTAACTGTGGTTCATTTTGTGTGTCAAAAGCTTATGTACCTTGTGTTTGGATGTTTATGGTTTGAGAGCTATCAAAACGGGCTACCCCAGCCCGCGCGAGCTAGGGCCAAAAAGCCCGCTGTTAAACAACCCACACGGACCAAAAAATTATATATATTTGGTCTGAGGGAAGGGGAGGGGAGGGAAAAAATCTTTGGAGAGGACATTGACTATTTTGCCATTAATGAGAGGAATATTCTTTTTTAGTAAGAATATATTTTAGAAATATTGAAAATTATCTATGGGCAACATAGGGTAAGGCTAGTTCGCGGGCCAAAAATGAAAACTTCTGTAATGCATTCGGTTTTGGCCCTCCATTTTCCCAAAAAAAAAAAAAAAAAAAAAAACCATCATCTACGATCTACTTAATTTCCATGTCATAACGCCCTTCTTTACCATAGTTTTGTTTATTCGGTCTGATTCTTCGCCATGGTTGAAGCCTGACCCTGGAACATGGAGGAAGCCAGTTTGACGTTGGCCCAAGAAATGAGTTCTTATTGCTATCGGTTTTATACTAATCTACTGTTTATAATCAACTAGAATAATCCTTCTATTATTCAGAGGATTAAGCATGAGAAATAAAAAATGACGGCATTACGTTATTCGAAGGTAAACAATTATTATTTAACATCTTTAATACAAAAAACAATGAAATTAAATTAAATAATATCGTTTAATTGGATTTTTACACAACATAATATAATAATTGATTGATTGATAGATATTCAGTTATGTACAATTAAGAATGAAGAAGTCACTCTGGTGACAAATTTATCAAGGCAAATATTATTACATTCTAGCCCGACTGCTTAATTAGTTGAATTTGGAATCAAGTTGAGTTAACCCCGAATCGCACCCAAGCGCATTCAATTTAATTAACGACGGTGGTTTGGTGGTGAATGAACGGACCACCCCGGAGTGAATGCATTTGATGATTGATGCAATGAATATCAACCCAAGGGATGAAATGAGAAAATAGATTGGCCTGCGGTTGGCCCTATCATAATTCAAGAGGAGTGGAGGTTATTTTGGGCTAGTGCAAAAAATAACCCCATCACATGGAGCTAAAAATAAGGGGCTAAAAAGGGGCTTAATAGGCTGGCCTTCGGAGTCCAGCCCATTTTGACAGCTCACGGTTCGTTTTTTCTTTCTTAAACATGTTAGTGCTTCTCTTCAAAACCATGAGGGTAAGGAAAAATAAAAGAAAAAATAAAATAAAATGACATATTAAATTTGGGTAATTAAATTCCTAGATCACTACCAAAAAAAGTCATTTTTGTGACGGAAAAAAATCCGTCGCAAAAATGGTTTGCAATGGAATTAAATCCGTCGTAAAAAATGGCGTTGTAAATTTCAGAAATTTGCGATGAAAACTGAATTCTGTCACAAAATTTTGAAATTTGCGACGGAATTCAATTTCGTCGCAAATTTCCAAATTTTGCGACTGAATTATTTTCCGTCGCAAAATTTATTTTATTAAAAATTTAAAAAAAATATAAAAAATTACGAAATAAAAAAGAATTGTATATATCACGAAAATATATAGTAGCAATTATAAGGGTATACACAAAGAAAACAAAATATAAACAACAATGTGTTGAAGATCTAATCTGAACATACCCAAATGAAATCGCAAGTACCATAAAGTTTCTAAGATATTATATGCATGCCAATATTATCGCATGATAACTAAAATATTTTTCTAGACAAACTTAAATATTTAAAAAATAAGTAGACTGAGAATAATGAGAAGAGAATACATTTAAGAAGCTAATCCAAACAACATAAACACAGAATATTCCGGATAATATATAGGCCTTTTAAAACTACTTTTAATATAAATTTCAAATGAAAAATGGTGCATCAGAAGCAGCTAAAATACTGATATTAATGCGTCTATTTCGGTGCATCAGCAGCAACTTCACAGAACCTATTATTCAAGGTATATGAAACCATACAAAACAGAAGAACAAGCCACATATTCGATGGTCCCAATTACCAAACAGCAACCAAATACAGAAATCAGAGATGGGAAGGGAATAAAGAGGCTTACCTAAACCCAAATCCAAGCTTGCACGTCCAAATCAGTGCATCCTTCAAGCTCTTCTTCTTCCTTCGACACACGCCCTCACTCTCAGTCTCTCCCTCTCTTTTCCGTGTGCGATGGCCGAAATGATGGAGATGAGAAATGAATGAGAATCAGGCATAAAGGAAGGTATTATGTGTCTGCACTTGCCTTTTTGCGATGGAAAATTTAACATCCTCCATTTTACTTAACATAATCCTATATAAAGGTTTGATCATTAACTTAATAATGCTTCAACATTTGTCAAAATGACACCAAAATAAATCAGAGTATGCAGAATGAGCCCTAATGTGGCAATATACAATCATCCCACATAAACCGAAAAGATAGAAGCATTACTTTCAGCAGAAGTAGTCTAAGCTTCCAAAGTCTTCCCTGATGGATCAGCACATGAACTACCACCTGAAAAATGTTGTAGCCATCAATCCAACTCATCATGAATACTAATATGTGTTTGTGAGGTGCCATGTGGAACAATTTATATAACAAAATACTAAAAATATAATTTACCAATATCCACATAACAAATTTCATATAATAAATTATGTATCAAAATTTTCATTAACACAATTCCCAAAATACCTCCCATCAATCCAACCGAACCGCCTTATTTCCTCCGACTAGACCCATGGGCTAAGTTATATCCATGTTACTAGTTACTCAAAAGTGCACTTGGTCATATGATGAGGATCGCCAAAATCCTCGAGCACACGTCCTAGACCATGAGCCTTTCCCCTCATTGAACATGTGGGGTGTCGTATGCCCTCATTGAACTAGTGGGTCAGTCCCTCATTGGACCAGTGGGACAATAGAAAGCCAACCATCGTGCACGATGGAGGCCTCACCACATGGTGGAATAACTACTCCATTTCTTCCCAATTCAACCCTTACCATAATTATCACAATAAATAAATAGCTCAACATGGACTTTCCGTTAAAATCATCCTCATATATATGTCATAATATCTCAATTCTCAATACATATATAAATAAACAAATATATATATATATGTATATATTCACAATTCAAATCATAAGGTTCCACAAGGCAATTTCTATTAAGATATTCATAATCAGTTCACAAAATACTCACAAACAACATACTAATACACATAACAAGTGGAAAGTGGTTACCTCTCACCGAAGCTAAATAGTATCACACTCCTCCTAATCCAAAAGCTCAAACACACGTCGAAAATCAATATATCATAATCAATTTACTAACCATTAATAGCTCTTCAAAACTCTACATAACCAAAATTGTAACTTATAATTTCATATAATTCAAAATATACAAATTTTAATATTATATTATTATAACAAAAAATGAAAATTACAGTTTAGTGCCACGAATTTCAAAAATAACAATTTAGCCCTAAAATTCCTAAAATACCTCCCATCAATCCAACCGAACCGCCTTATTTCCTCCGACTAGACCCATGGGCTAAGTTATATCCATGTTACTGGTTACTCAAAAGCTCACTGGTCATATGATGAGGACCGGCCAAAATTCTCAGAGCACACATCCCAGACCATGGGCCTTTTCCCTTCATTGAACATGTGGGGTGTCGTATGCCCTCATTGAACTAGTGGGCCAGTCCCTCATTGGACTAGTGGGACAATAGAAAACCAACCATCGTGCACGATGGAGGCCTCACCACGTGGTGGAATAACTACTCCATTTCTTCCCAATTCAACCCTTACAAAACTCGATAGCGCAAGCTCTCAACATGTCCTCGAGTGTCTGAATAGTCCTCTCAGTTTGACCGTCTGTTTGAGGATGATAGGCCTACTATACTTCAACTTTGTACCCATAGCTTCTTGTAGAGGCTTCCAAAAGTTCGAAGTGAACCTTGGGTCCCGATCGATATGATGCTTTCTGGTACCCCATGCAAACGAACAATCTCTTTAATGTATAACTCTGCCAACTTCTCTAAAGAGTAGTTTGCTTTGATTGGCAAAAAGTGTGCTGACTTGGTTAATCAATCTACAATCACCCAAATAGCATCATAACTGGCTCGAATGGGCGGTAAACCCCTGATAAAATCCATGGAAATACTATCCCATTTCCATTTAGGAATATCCAGATTTTGAAGTAACCCTGGGGGTTTCCGGTGTTCAATTTTGACCTTTTGGCACGTTAAACACTTCAAGACAAAATCAGTCACATCTCTCTTCATCTTCGGCCACCAATACTCTCGCTTTAAATCATTATACATCTTGGTGATCCCTGGATGCATGGCATACTTGCTCCGATGAGCCTATTCTAGAATGGTTTTCTTGATTTCATCATTTTGAGGAACACAGATTCTCTTTTTGTATCTCAAGATGTCTACATCGCCAATGTCATAATCTAGAACTTCTTCATTCTCTAGAGTTTCACAAATCCTGCTTAACTGATCATCCTCCATCTGAGTGTCTCTCAGGCCCTGATAAAATTCGTATTCACCAAGGACTGCATCCAAAGTAGCCCTTTCTTGATTTGGGACTACGTGGATATCTCTCAATCCATTTAACCAACTCTGCTCTTCCAGGCTCATGCAAAACAAGTGTACCGACTTCCGACTCAAGGCGTCTGCAACCACATTAGCCTTACCGGGATGATACTTCAACTCGAAGTCATAATCCTTTAGAAATTCCATCCATCGCCGCTGTCTGTGATTTAACTCCTTCTGATCTACCAAGTACTTCAAATTCTTATGGTCACTGAATACTTCAAATTGAGCCCCGTATAAGTAATGCCTCCAAATCTTCAAGGCAAATACCACAGCTGCTAGCTCTAGGTCATGAGTAGGATAATTTTCCTTGTGAGGCCTCAACTGTCTTGAAGCATAGGCTATCACCTTCTTGTCTTGCATTAAAACACACCCTAACCCTTTTAAAGATGCATCTGTGTACAAAACATACGGACGGGTAGGGTCGGGCAATGTGAGCACTGGAGCGGTAGTCAGTTTGATCTTTAACTCCTGAAAGGCTGCCTCGCACTGGTCGGTCCAAAGGAACGTTCAATCCTTCCTGGTCAACTTAGTCAACGACATTGCGATCTGGGAGAAGCCTTTGATGAACCTTCTATAATAACCAGCTAATCCCACAAAGCTTCTCACTTCAGTTACAGACTTTGGGGTTTCCCACTGCAACACTGCTTCCACTTTACTTGGTTCAACAGCTACTCCCTCTGCGAATACCACATGACCTAGGAACTTCACCTCCTTGAGCCAAAATTCACATTTAGACAGCTTGGCATACAATTGATGATCCCTTAACACTCGTAGTGCAATATGAAGGTGATCTATATGCTCTGCTTCATTTTTGGAGTAGATCAAGATGTCATCAATAAACACCACAATGAACTTATCTAAATACGGCCGAAAAATCCTATTCATATAATCCATAAAGAAAGCTAGAGCTTTAGTCAGTCCGAAAGGCATCACTAGGAACTCGTAGTGCCCATATCTTGTTCGGAAGGCGGTCTTAGAGATGTCCTCTGCTCGAACTCTCAACTGATGATACCCCAAACGCAAATCAATCTTGGAGAACACCGATGATCCAACTAGTTGATCTAGCAAATCATCGATCCTGGGTAACGTATACTTGTTCATTATGGTCACCTTGTTCAATTGCCGATAGTCAATACATAACCTCATACTGCCATCTTTCTTCTTCACAAAGAGCAGCGAAGATCCCCATGGGGATACACTGGGTCGAATGAATCCCTTCTCGAGCAACTCTTCTATTTGCTTCTTGAGCTCAGACAACTCTGCCGGAGCCATTCGATACGGAGCCTTTGAAATTGGAGTTGTGCCAGGTACCAACTCAATTGAAAATTCCACCTCTCTCTCTCTCTCTGGTGGTAGTCCGAATATCTCTTTAGGAAACACCTCGGGATATTCTCTTACTACATCGATATGATCGATTCCAACTTCCTTATCCACACTAACAGAAAAATAAGACTACATAGGCTTAACAGCCCTTTCAAATACACTTATCAACTTGAGCTGTCGACAACAACATAGGAACTATAGGAGTTTCTATGGATGCGGCGTTCATGGCATAAGTTGCCACTTTCTTCTTACAATGGAGTACGGCATCATTATCCACAAGACAATTCATACCGGTAATAACGTCAATGCCTTTCAGCGGCAAGCATACTAAATCAACGATAGAAACTTGATTTTCAAATCGAAGGGTAATACCCACACAAGCATGTGCAGTCATCACAATCACCCCAGCAGAGGTAGAGATTCTCATATCATATGGCAACACAGAGATGGAAAAATCATACTTTTTAGCACAATCAAAAGATATGAAAGAGTGTGTAGCACCTGAGTCAAACAGTGCAATAATGTCATGACCTTGAAGAGAAATGATACCTCTGATAACATTAGGAGATGTCCAGCCTCCTCCTGTGTGATGGCATATACTCTACCCGGAATGGTGGGACGACCACTTTGGTTGGTCTGCTGTTGCTGCAGATCTAGACAAAAGCGCACGGTGTGGCCATATTGACGACACTTATAACACTGCCAACACGGGCCAGCATGAGACTTCCCACACTTCGGGCAAGGACAATTAACACTTGGGGCAGACATAGCCATCTCACGACGAGATTGTTGGCTTCCTTCAGCGTGACTCTTTTGACCCTGCCTCTTCTGGAAATAACTCTGTCGCGATCCACTCTTCTGCCCCTGACTCTTCTTACTAAAAGTCCCCGTACTTCTGGAATTGAACCCGAATGGCTTGGCTATACCACTCACAGGTTTGATAAAAGTGGAGAACTTACCCTGATTGACACGGGGTCTAGCATCATCAATTTCACGCTTCATGCGCGTAGCTATCCTCAGATTGGTGCAAGTGTCCTCAAAACTCTTGATTGCATGTATGAGCACATAAGGCTTTAACTCTGGTCTAGCCTTTATAATCAGTTGGCGCGACTTCCATTCCGGTCATCTTGCCGTTGCAAGTAGGTCACATATCTGGACAAGTTGATGAAAGTAGCAACAAACTCGTCCTCATGCATATCACCCTGTCGAAGGGCATAAAATGCTGTCTCCTTCTCTTCCTCAACGCCGGAGGGAAATAATGATCGAAAAACTTTGTCTTGAACCCTCTCCAAGTTGTTCTGGAGTCATCCAAACCACCTGTGCTCTGCCACCACCTTTTGGCACGATCCCTCAGCAGTATAATGGCCATCCTAGCCTTCTGGTATTCATTACAGACCACAGCTTGAAAAATAGTTTCCAAACCCTCAATCCAAACCTTAGCCTTCAGTGGATCCAAATCTCCATGGAACTTCTCAGGATTGTGACGATGGACATCCTTCCAAACCTTTTGATTGCTAAGTCTTCAGGATTGGGCTCTGACGATCCTTCATCACCATTACTCCTCACGGTTTTGTCATGATTGGTTGAGCCACTTAGCTCAGGTCTTTGTGATACTACTATACTAGGCTCAGGTACGTCATGATTCTTTGGCGTGGGAATACCTCCTTCCTCTCTAACCTTCTTTCGAAAATCCTCCTCAAAAGTCTTCCATCGAAAAATCACTTACTTTTGCGACGGAAACCCGTTTCGGTCGCAAAAGGAAAAAACTGATGCCTTTTTACGACGGAATAGTCTTCCGTCGTCAATTTTGATGCCTTTTTGTGACGCAAAAAGTCATCCGTCACAAAATTTGCGACGGAATAATTTTTCCGCCGCAAATTGGTGGACTTTTTCCCCGCGAGAAAATATGATTTTTTTTTTTGGAGTTTTGCGAAGGAATTTAAAATCTGACGGAATTCATTTATCATCGCAAAATTGGTGGGCTTTTTCCCGCCAGAAAATCTGATTTTTTTTTTGTTTTTAGTTTTGAGTTTTGCAACAAGAATTTAAAATCCGTCACAAAATTTTGCGGCGGAAAACAAATTGCAACGGATTTTAAATTCCGTCACAAAAATAGATGAATCTTTGTCCTCTCTCTCTTTTCGGTATGTCGCTCCCCGAGCGAGGAGCGAGAACAAATTGCGACGGAATTATTTTTCCGTCACAATTTGTGACAGATTTCAATTCCGTCACAAATTCCGTCGCAATTTGCAACGGATTTTGTTCCGTCGCTTCCGTCGCTATTTTGGCATTTTCTAGTAGTGGATCAAAGTATCACAACTAATAGGTGGTTCCATTTGATTTATCTCTTATGAAGAAAAGCATGAACTAAGAACTATTACAAGCAAGTTATTACGTACACTCCTCGCCTATGAAATCAATAACCTTGCTCCTCCTTTTTGGGTTCACATTAGCTGCTTTTCTTTTAAGTGCTTCTTAGGTGTTTTCCCTCTAATTAGAGGGATTAAGATTTTTTTTTTAAAAAAAAATTTATTTACTCTATTTATTTAGATTAGATTATATGATGTATCTCAAAAAAAAAAAAAAAAAAAAAAAATTGCACCCAATATCTTAAATTAATTAATTTCCACTCCTGCATTCGAAATATTTTTCCCGTAACCCTAATATCCTAGAAATTAATTAATTTGAGATATTGGGTGCAAAAATTTTTTTGAGATGTATCATATAATCTAATTTAAACAAATAGAGTATATAAAAAATTTAAAAAAGTTTTAAAAAAATCCTAATCCCTCTAATTAGAGGGAAAAACACCTAAGAAGCAATTAAAAGAAAAGCACCTAATGTGAATTCTTCCTTTTCAAGACCCTTTCCTTTCCATCCCAGTTTTTGGAGAAGCTTGAATCTAATATTTGACGATGTTAACTAAGTGTCTAATGATGCCTACTCCACATCATCTAGATCAACATTTTCTGCTGGCCTTTAATTTGATTAATTTGGCAGCCAGAAATCCTCAACTATATCGTCAATGAGGGAGTCTTCATGTGTCTGTAAAAGCATTTCAGCTCAGTGCATAGACAAACACAATAATAGTTAAGTATTTACTATACAAGCCAATTTTCCTAGCTATCCTTGGTCTGCCTTATTCCATTTTGTATCTACCCAGCTCATGAACATCAAAGATCTAGGAACAAGAGAATAACCAGTTCACAATCACAGCCTGATAACAAAATAACGTAGTAGTAGACCTCAAAGTATATGATTTTCCACCAATTTTACGGGGCCAAAAAAAAAACCCCAAAAATCAAGTGTAGGAAACCGTTTCGGGGGACAATTAGAAAGTTGACAAGAAATTGAAAATCCTATACTAGATATATGGTCAGCATCGCTAGAACATATATAGAGCATTTAGAAATTAAATTGAAACTGGAGCATGAAAGAACAAAAGCGATCATCTGGGAGAGCAAATACCCTGGTCAATAGATAAGCGGTACTAATCCCGACCACCGTAATCTTTTTTTTTTTTTTTACCATGACCATCGTAATCCATATTACTATGTTAGACCTTCAAGACGATATGAATGGATCTAGTGTAAGCATGAGTGACAGACCTGGCTGTATTATTATTTTTTTTAATATCAAAAATTTTAGGAGAGGGGTTGGGCTCACCTATAATCTAAGGGCAGGACGCTTGGAGCCCACTCCACAAGGAATTTAGGACTAAGAGTACACATGCCTCCACCTTAGCCTAAGTTATCGTTGCTTCACAGACCCTAAGATGCTTCCCCCATCGCCTTGATTAACTCCAGGATCGAACCTCCTTTCTTTTGATGAGAGTGTCCAATCCCTTCGTTAATTGAACCTAAGGACAAGGGCTACGTGGCTGTATTATTGTGTCAGAGTGAATGCATTTTTATTTTGGGTATCAGCCAATGCAATAGTCTTTCAATTTCAGAGGTTTTGATGTTGTGAGCCCATATTATTAAAAGTATGGTAGTATGGGTTGTCTTAAAAATGTGTTCATTTTGTTTCCTGATACATGAAGGGAAATCTTCAAAATAACCTACCCAGCATCTCAATGTGGCCAGTTTTAGTCCCAAAAAGGAATTCTAATTTGTTTTGTCATAAACAAAAATATAATAATAATTATATTTGATCGTTTCTGAGTTCTTTTGACCTTGAATTTAATTTGTTTAATCCCAAAAAAAAATTAGCGAACAATTGAAGTAAAGAGCGAATTAGGGTAACGGGAAGATCTTATCTTCGCGGTATAGGTCCTAAGTTCAAATGTTAGCAACAAACCGGGCATAAAAATGAAATAATGTGTGTGTGTATGTTTTATTACACAGTGTATATATTTTAAACATCAGTAATAAGGGTATATTGTAGTGAAAACCACAGGTCACGCACTTGGCCAAAACGAAATTACGAGTTCTAGTTGGACCAATTCATTCAAACTATGAGGCTAAAGTTGTGAAATTCAAAAATAGCGTGTATTGGCATTAATTAGATGCAGTTCATTCTTATTTTAAGCAATCACTCTTGAATAAATGCAACTATATGTTAGACCATTGAGAATTAAAAATTTTAATTGGTTGACATTACTTATAAATGATCTCCCTAAAAGTTAAGTTCGGTTGAGAAATATGCCAAAAGAACCGAATGAGAACAAAGTAATAAATGAAGAAAAGTTTGAAAAACCAACATTTTTAGTGCAATAATCTGGATTAAATAGATGTTAAGAACATTACTCACAATACTGTTGGAAAAAAATTCAATCTGCACTAATATGGCACAACAATAAAGAAGCATAAACAAGAATAGAAAACTAGAAACCAGATTATTACAGAGGCACAAGATTGCCATATCTGCTACTCAAGATGGCACAAGGTTTTCTAGATAAACCTTATCAAGAACCAATGGTTCCCCTGCAGAAGAATGAACCCATAATTTCTTCCAAATTGACTGAACCCATAATTTCTTCCAGAAATGCTTAATGCAATGCAAAAACGGCTAGAAAATGGTAGTTGGGCCCCACAAAAAGGTTTGAAACATCTTTAACATGTAATAGAAAGAACCAATATGTTATATCTTTGACAGGCATCAAAATTCAACAAAAAGCACTAAAAACAACTAAGACATTTATGGTTTCAAAAATTTTAATGATTACGTATGCTATGAGGAGGAGGAAGAACTTCAAACTCACTTTCCTTTTTTTTTCAACAGGATTTAAGTGCTTTCAACCAACAATTACAAGGGTACATATTTAGTCTGATGGAACTTGACTAAAAAAAATATTAACAAAACCTCCAGTATCACTGAATAAAAAAAACAGCAGCAACCACATAACGCATCTAAACATGTAAAAAGTATTCAGATACCGTTAGAAAAGTATACACAGTTTGCTGAATGCGGGTGATCAATATATCAAATTCATGTAGCAACTACAATTGACAATCACAATGGTCTAATCAAGAAATAAATTAGTAAAATCCACTGGATAGTGGCTCAAGTGTGATAAGGTTGAATTCAGATGAACTTTTTCTCTAATAGATCAAAACACCAACTGCTGGTCTGCTGCTATAGATGAATTCAGATGAAAATGAAATAGGGGGAAGTTTATAGCTGAAAAACGGCTCTCGTACCTCTAGGTAGAGAAAATGAAAAAGAATAAACATTGCCAAGTAATTATAATATTATAAATTGCCAAAAAAAAAGGACACAAATTGCCCTTAAATAAATGAAAACTCTTACCTCTTGCTTCCCATCATTGAATGTGCTATGCACTGAAACTCCCGCCTGAAGGTAAGGAAAAAAATATGGTTTAGTAGTTTGTAAGAACCAAATAACAGATTATGAAACTTTAGTGCTCCTGGTAAGAAGTTCTAGACATGTTTGAAAGGCCCTCGGCGAGAGAAACAATCTCATCACCAGTGTCTTTAAGTTTTCTCAAAACCTTAAAATATCCAAAATCATAAGTCATACTCGTACTAAATAAGAACCAGCGATGAAATTCTTCCATTATATTATATCTTTCAACAGAGGAGATGATGATCAATTGGATAAACTAAATTATCAGTTATAATAGATGAGTTCAATAAATTTAGTAGTACTATCATAAATGTAGTTTATAGAGAAGCATTTTAAAACCTTTTATTACATTAATCTCATGAAGATAATCTTCCTTATCACTATAATATCCTGTTTATGATGTAATGAAATGGTTAAATAATAAGATTGTAGAATATGTTTTTCGTTTTATCTAATGTACAGTTTCAACATATCTGTACAACACACACGAGTTGTAAGTCTTATTCTTTCATATTTCTCTAATTATTATTTTCACAAAACTATCCTATCATTTTTTATTTACTAACACGTCTGACATCTTAATTTTTTTGGGTCAAATCACACATCTGACATATGGGTTTCTTTTGGGAAAATCCTATTCAGGGCCCATATTACCAAAAAAATGCGAAAAAAGGCCCAAAGACTCTGAAAATTCAAAAAAAGGCCCAAGATTATGAAATTCCGAAAAAGGCCCAAGGTGAGTTGTTAATGGATCAAGTTGTCAAGTTATTATTTAGTTGTTAGATGATGGGTGATTTGTTGTTAAAAATAAAAATTTTTAACAACTAAATCACCCATCTAACAACTAAATCACCCCGCTAACAACTTGATCACCCATTAACAACTTCATAAATTCTCAAGGGCCTTTTCCCGTATTGTTAGAATTCTTGGGCCTTTTTTCGAATTTTCGATTGTTTGAACATTTTCTGAATTTTTTTGACTAATAGGGGTCCCGAAACGGATTTTCCCGTTTCTTTTCTCTTATACTTTTTATATTTTATTGATTATTGTAAATTTTAAAATCATTTTAGTAATAAATTTTAGCATGAATCCCAAGGAAAATGGAAGCATGGGGACCACTAAGTTGTCCTTTGGGATGATGGGTCTTGTCAGTGTTTTCAAAGTCTGTTCCGTTCAGCATTCTTGTTTGAAATTTAAACTCCTTTCTGTTTGAAATTTGAACTTCCCTTCTACATTCTCTCATTTTTTTTTTTTTTTTAATAATTTTATATTAATAATATAAAATTTTTACTTTCTCATCGGTTCGGCCTCGGTTTATTTTTTATCTTACCTCACGACCCTTAACCTAGTATTCCAATTGATTCAATAACCGGTCTGATTTTAGTAACCTTACTATAAACATATAGGGACCATCCCTATATATGAAAATTTCAAATTTTTATATATTTTACTCTTGAATAGCTCATAAAATATTATTTCCTAAAATATTCCAGTGGCATCTTGGGGATCTCTTTTGAGATTAAATTAATGAGTAAATAACATTTGAAAAAACTCAAACTCACATTTTTGAGTTTGAATTATACCAAATGAATAAATATCAAGCAAGATTGAAGAAATAAGATTCATCAGAGATACTGCTTGTGAAATACATTAGGAAGGTGAAGTTTACGTGGATAATGTGAGAGGAAGGAAGGAACACATCCCTATGATAGGATATGCTTTCTGACTCATCCCTATGAAACGTATTAAAAAAATAAAAAGTGTTGTGTTTTTTTGTCAGGTGCTTCTTATAGAAACCATCTGATTCGTAGAGTTCAAATTTATTTTTTATCTAGAGTAAATATCTTATTTGGTCATTAAAAAAAAAAACACAAACCCTATTTTGATCCCTCAAACACAAAAACCTTTTTTTAGTCCTTGAAAAGGATGAATAAGGGTTGATTGGTGAACATTTTGATCCCTCGAAAATTTCAAAAAACCCCTTTTTAGTCCATAAAAATGTCATATTTTAGTTCCTAGGAACGAAAAAGGGTCCATATTTTTTTCCAGTGACTAAATAGAGTATTTACTCTTTTATCTATATCATCAATGAGTTGGATAGTAAACTTGAGATTTAGTTTTCCTGCCTATCTAATAGGCTGAGAGTTTGACCAAAAAAAAAAAAAGATAGGCTGAGAGATATTGGCTTTTTTGGACTATCAAGATCTAATTTAGACAATTTAGATTTATTTTTTGAATATTTTATTTAATAAAAAATTATTTTAATAGATAGATCATCTAAAATAAAAATAATATATCAATTAATTTTTTTTAAAAAATGATTTTTTATATTTAAAAATTACTGAATAGAAAATTTTAAAAATTACTGTTGCCTCGCCTTTGTTTGGCAGGAAACCTTTTCCTGGTCCACTTAACAGAGCTCACGTTGGGTTCATTAAGTTCTGAGGGTACACTTCTCTCCTCTTTTCAATTTTCACCGGTTACTCTCTTCTCCTCTTCCATTTCGCCTGGTACTGTCCTTTACTCTGTAATTAATCCGCGAGCTACCTCCTGCCCTCCTCCACTTCAATTAAATTTCGATTCCCATATCTTCGCTTTTTTTGTTTTTACGTCCTCTTTCCTACCACCGACGCCTCCTTCGTGTCTTCATCGTCTCTCCTCTCGCCGCCGCCTTGCATAATCTCTTAATAGCATGCTCTCCTATCCAGGTTCTCATCTCGTTTTTCTTTTTCTTTTTTTTTTTTTCCTTTTTGTTTATGTTAAATGCAGCTTCTTCTCTATTTCCGTTGTGCCCCTTATGTCTAGCAAATAATTTATTTGATTAGTTGAACACGGTGCTTTATTTGATCAAAGGAAGAGCTTTTATCGATGTTCTTTGGGGGAGCAAGAGCTTTTATTTCCAACGCTTTTCCCATTTTGTGACCATTCGAAAGAGTTGTGGTATCTGTTATTAGCGTCTGAGCAATTTGTCTACGTTCTGTACAAAATGAACTGCATTTGCCTTCGCCTGTTCTGAGTCTTGACAAATTTACCTCTAGCTTTCCTTCATGTCCCAATTCCTTTTTTGCCTCCGATTACTGCTAGTTTCCGTTTCTCTCTCTCAATGTCAAGATTTTCCCAGTTGATTTCTGAAATGATGCTACAAGAGGCCATTTTTTTTCCTCAACCTCCTCTTAATTTTTCCAATTCCCTGTATGCTAACGGCTAACTTTTACTGCTCACCAAAAGAAAGCATGCTTTTACCTCATATAACTCTTCCTTCCTTCCCGTCGGAGAAGACAACTGAAGTAATGAACGGCGACCTCCTCTTCTCTAGTTCCGAAGATCCTGATTCTGAACAGTTTTCCCACTCTTCATATCAGAAAATCTTCCTCTTTTCATTTACTCTCTGGTCCGAAGATGAAGGAAAGAGAAAAAGGTCGAAGGTGCTGGCTACTCTGGTTGACGTTCTAGCCCTTTTTGACCTCTGATTCTCGCCTTTGTTTCCGTCGGGGTTCGTTATCTGTCTCCAACGTTTAAATCTGACATTGTACTGGCCACCGAATCTTGGATCTGGTTCACCGCCGGCCACCTTTGTTTGGATCTGAAAGTGAGACAGAGCAAGACGAAGATCGCCAGGGTAACAGACAGAGTGGACGTGAGACGCAGACGAGAGAACCAGAGACGCAGTTGCTGAGCGTTGACCGTCCAGCAAGAGCGAATCATGAGCATCGCCAGAGAAGACTAACGCTGCAGTCTAAATTTTCAACAACCCACAGCATTCAAATGCATGTTCTTTTAAGCGCCATGAAAGTTTAAGCATGCGGCTATCACTTTGACTGAGTTGAAGACTCCCTCACCTGCATAATTTGATAAATTCTGCGTCTGAAAGCTCCTTCTACCTGCAACATGGCAAGTCCACCGTTTTTGTTTCAGTTCCGGTAAGGTCCCCTCTTCCCTTCTCACCTTCTGTTTGTGTCTTACACCACCAAGTTTAATTGGCCTTGTTTGTCTAAAAACAAAAGCTCTCCCCCACTTTTCTTTATCCTTCAAAATGGCAATCAACATTCAAGATGATTGTGTGATTGAAATAAATTCATTATTAAAGAAGTTGAAATGATTCGAGCTACTGAGCACCCCTACGTCTACAAGGTGTCAGATGACATACAGAGACTCAAGGAGGATAGCTTTACCTAAAAATGATTTTCATAGGCCCACTTTACTCTAGGCATTTGTCATTGCATAATATGGTGAGATACAAGCTTCTATATATAAAGCAATTTTGTAAAAAAAAAAAAAAAAAAAATCGTAGGTATGATAAATCTGAACCAATTAATCACATTTGTGAAAGAGATTGAGCTCAATATTCGTCTCCATTACTCAAAGTCTATTAAACTTAGCCACAAAGAATTTGAGCTTTTTATTTGAGCTTCTTTTGAGGTTTTTTTTTTTTTTTTAGGCTAGCCACTATAGTAAGATCAAATTTATCTTTACTTAAGAATCAACTTCCTTTAACTGAGATTGAAAGCCTATGTAATAGAGTTTTTCTCAACAATGCAACTAATAATCATAGCAACTATTCATTTATACGTTTTACTTTTAAATATTTAGAACATTATGACACCATGAAATTAACTTTTGAAAGTGTTGTTATTAGACACTTCAGTGTCCGATTAGGACATTACTTATGACCAGCAAGTCTAGATTGTACAAATTAGCAACACATTCATAGTACAAGTGAGTTAAATGAGGCAGGGATAATATTTATGAAAGTGAAGGAACTTCCATTATGGACTTCAAATTTTCAAAACGTAGTTTTGAAATACCA
The DNA here is from genome assembly GCA_019022655.1 of Acacia acuminata. Taxonomy (NCBI): domain Eukaryota; kingdom Viridiplantae; phylum Streptophyta; class Magnoliopsida; order Fabales; family Fabaceae; genus Acacia; species Acacia acuminata. The sequence continues at coordinate 1,926,121 of JAFJYI010000133.1, read as the reverse complement.
GTATTAGAAGAAGATGATTCGATTTAAACTTTGTTTTGCAATCTATTAGTGTTAGAGCACTATCACCATCCTTTTGTTTCTTACCTAATTGATTACATTTCCATTATGAACTTCATTATCAACACAAGCACTGATGTTGGTATTTCAAAAATGTCAGATCAATGCTTGTATTGATAAGGGCTATTAGAAAACGGTGGCTTAAAAGCTATCTAACTTTTTAAAAGCCCTAGGTAGGAAAAAGTCGGTTGAAAAAGTCAAGTTGTGTTTGGATTGCCGATCCTGCTTTTTGCGAAGTAGCTTTTTTCTCAATGATGAGTGTTTGGATTGCCAGTCTGGCTTTTTGCAGAAATAGCTTTTTTCTCAATGAAGAGTGTTTGGATTATTATTTGAAAAGTCAGTTAAAATGGAAAATGACTGAAAAAGGCATGAATCATATTAAATACTACTATACATATTACTTGTATATATTAGGATAATAAAAATTGTAATTTCAATTTTAATTTGGACAAAAGTTAAATGATTATTAAATAAATTAATAAACAATAAAGTCCTTAATTAAATATATTTAATGGATAAAGTTAAATTGTTTATAAAATAAAATGCATACAAATAATACATTAAGTTCTCCTACTTTTTGCTATGGCGGACAAGTTTTTCTCGATTTTATCACGAAGATGATTCATTTGTGGTGAAGATAATGTATTGATATTTGATGAGGGGCCTTCATCAAGTGGATCATCATCATCTTCATCTTCATCGTTATCATCCAAATCTCCTTGGTCGCTCGTTCAAACTCGACATCGAATTCGAAAATCTCCGGGATGAGATTGTGTATAGCCATTGTTGCACAAACTATGTGGATTTGAGTTTGAAAGTCATAAGGGAGCATATTTCGCAATATATTAAACCTATTCTTCCACACTCCAAACGTCCTTTCTATAGTGCACCTCAAACTTGAATGATAATAATTGAAACGCTCGTTTGGATTTCAAATCCCTATTGTCGCCCGAATTGTGGAAGGTGATAACGTTCACGTCTATACGGACCAATGTATCCAACTCGGTGTTGGATAGCCAAAGATCGACCAAGTAATATTTCCACGATATATGAGGAAATTTTGTGGCACTTAGAAATATTATAGGAAAAGTGAAATAAAGACGGAAAAAAAATCTAATTATAGTGATGGTGTTCAAGATATACCTTGAGGTGGATGGGGAAAATTCAAACGTCGATTAGTGAGAGCGCCGTTGAACAAACGTGCATCATGTGCCGTACCTTCCCAAATTTCGCCAACACATAAGTAAAGCACATATCCCAATCACATACCGCCATGATATTCGTGTTGGAATTTTCTTTCTCCCAACATATTTGTCGCGCTCAAATTCGCTCACCACACAACGATGTGAGTTCCATCAATTGCTCCTATTGCATTCTTAAAATATGGGAAGTAGCGGCGATCATTTGATATATTAGGGTGACGGCCGGGAAACTCGGGATCAAGTGGTTTGACGTATTCGGTTAATAGATTAAGACAAGCCCGTAAAACCTTGTGGAATAACCTACGATAGTTTCGCCGAATGTTGAAACCGTTCTGTATGATTCTATTTGTTAAACCATGGCCAACTATATATAAGAACATTGCTACCTGCTCTTCTACTCTTGTGTGCTTCGTGTCTTTGTAGCCCATGGTCTACCAATTTAGAGCATAAATGATAGAAGACATGTTTTTCAACTCGAAAATTTTCATGACATACTATGTCATGGCCTTGCAAAACCTCCCGCACCCACATTGCTCCTGTTTGGTTACTAGTTCTACGTGGCTCTTTGCAAATATATGATGTCATATGTTGAGCCACCAAGGCAAAGAATCAGTACGTTATTTTCAAGCTCTTCCTCCATAATAGAAACTTGTAAGGCCTTTTTTTGGGCACGAGACAAACGTCGTCCTTCCATGGAGAATTGGACCTGTGTCAAGGTGAAAGTTTAACTGAATGAAAAACATACATAGATAGGTGATAATAGTTGCATCAAACATACATAGATAGGTGATAATAGTTACATCAAACAACAATAATAAGCGTCACATAAATAGGTGCGTCGATAACAAGACATAATACAAATGCATAAGCATAATCAATTCGGTTCAATTTGTCGGGGTTCACATGCCATGATGGGGTGTTGTACGCATGGTGCTTTGCAACCAATCTACCAAGTCATCTTGGTCCCCTTGTAGTGCAACAAACACATCGCGCGATCCATCATGCATCATCATGTTATAACATCGTTGTGAAAACTCACGACGGTGCCGTTCTTTGGAATTTTCCGTAACTCACAGACGTAACTCATTGAAACATCATGGTTGGAATTTTCAAGGCTTGTTTTGTTCTATCCTTAGTTGCGGTAGCTATCATACTAAGAGAATCTGCTATTTGTTTCGAGGCGAGATATTTTTTTTTCTTCCCGTGCTTGACCCTTCACCCCTCTTTCTCTTCCGGATCCCGAACCACTAGTTGTCGATTTAGGCCTGCTAAAGGGGCACTAACTCCGAGTACTTGCACACGGAAGCTCTTCCTCACTATCACGACCCTTCTTCTAGGTCCATTGTGGGCCGTACACATCATCTTCGTCATCTCCATGTTGCGGATGGTGAGAATTCTTTAAAACCCGATGCCATACCATCCTTGAAGATAACCTCTAATTCTCTCGCGAACTTAATGCCGTTGTACCTATACTTTGCATACTTGTGGATTCTCCGAAAAAAAAAAAAAAAAAAAAAAAAAAATACTCTAAGTGTAATCTAAAATAATAAATAATAACAATATAAATACAAAATTAAGAGTTTTATACCCGAATTTTCCTATCCCACCACTCATCTTCTCGCAAGCACTTTATGGTTGACACTATCATATGATATCTAGGTCTCTTTTGCAAATAGCTTCTCCCACACCCTCCATTCTTTCTTCAAGCTATCATATTTATTTTTCGAGTTGTTTTTTTTCCACCGATTTTCCAGCTTTTTGTTAAATCCATAAAAAATATTTATCCATCCAAAGAGGTGTGAATGATCCGCCTTGTCGTTCTTTTTTCATAATTTGGTCAACACATTGTTGGAGGAAAATTCTCGTGCTTCTATCATCCCAACATATTCTACTTTTGTCCGCGCTCATATTGCTATGTAAATAATCGGTAATTGCTATGTGAATAATCGATAATTCAAAAAAACATATACTTGCTTTATAATAAAAATAGTGGAAAATGTATACGAATTTAAATGTAATAATCAATAATAGCAATATAATAAACAAATATATTGGATTTAATCTACTCCTTATTGCTATGTAAATAATCGGGTTTATTTGTTTCTTTAAACATATATATACTTTAATTGTTTTTAATAAAAAATAAACTTCAAGTAAAGACGTTACCTATAAATAATTAACGGGGCATTTATTTCTTGGATTTTTTTGAAAAACCGATTTTACATCCTAAGTTGCTTTACATTTTAAACCCGTGCTACCAAAGTGAATTTAAAATAAAACAAAACTATTTTGCATCATTCAAACTAATCAAATAAGAAAATAAAACAAAATTTAATCCCGAATCAAAACCTTAATAGAAACAAAACTCAAACTATTTTGCAATCTCGTATCAATCTTTATATGAAGACATATATACAAATGCTATGCGAGACCATGGACAAAGCTGAAGCTATTTTAATTGGAATCGAAAATTACTCTAACTTTGGACATAGGCATCTTTCGTAACTCACCTACGACCGTGACTTGATAGAGCAATATCCTGTTACAAAATGGATGAAGAACGAGAAATTAAAGAAAATACTTCTAAAGTTATATGTTATATATGATTGGAAATTACCTAATAAGCTTAAAGAAGCAAGAGTAGTGTGAGACCAATGGAAACACCCATGTCTATAATGCAAACAGCAACAACATGAAGAAAAAGAAAAACACAAATACCATCTCACGATACCATAGTAAAAATCGTCCATTATAAAGTTCAAAATAAAACATCTTTTCTTCCTACTATTTACAAGCTAATTCATTTATTTACAAAGATGAGCAAGTTGACTAAGGTGGAACTCCGAATAGTTATAACATCATTAAAATTATCATTACTATTTTTCCCACACATGTCCGTATCGGAAAAACTTTAGTTTCCACACTTATAGTGCCTAGTGCCTACACCCAACCACCCTCCACCCATGATGTAAAAGTATTTTAAATCAAATTTGGGTCAACCTTTACTACAATATGATGAGTAAAATATACAATTCTACTTCAAATATTTGTGGAGGACTCGCCACCTCATCCCTTGGGAAACTAAGTGAGAACACAACCATTCGATATAGGCGATGTGACGGAACGGGATAGAGGAGGTCAGAAGTTACTGGGAGCTTGGTTCTGTTTGCACGTTTACTAGATAGCACCCTATTCTATTTAGGATTAGTTTGAGTCAGTTTCTGTTTATGTGTAGATGTAAAGAGTCTTGGTGTCTTTGCCTTGAATTTTAGAATTATGTACAAGGAGATCCTCCACTTTTACTAGATAGCACCCTATTCTCTAGTATTTTCTATTTTCTCTTATCTCAAACCCGGACCTATCAAAATTTATTGAAATAAACATAAACTAGGAATTTATTTTCAAAACTTACACGGAACCTGTCTACTTTCAAATTTTCATTTTTTGTCCCATTCCATTAGTGGTCATTTGTTTGTGCCGTTACACATAATGTTTGACCAAATTACACCTCCAAAACCCGAAGCACCAAGAATCCTACCCGCACTCATGGTTAACTCCAAAACCGGACCAAGTGAAATGATGCTTCAAAACCTTCAAAATTGGACACTACGATCCCTAAGTTGCACTCTTGTTCTACAAGAACAACTAAGGACCTTGAGACCCAACCCATGTCTACACTCTTACACTCCCATGAATAGCTCACCGTTCAGCATTCAATGTCAAGACTACAACTGCTAAGTTGAAATCCCATTCTACAAGCTCAAAAGGAGTTCTAGACAATTCCTCTAAGGCTCCAACACTCACGATTAGAAGCGAAGTAAAGCATGTTTACCTCTATTCCAAGTTTTATACAATTGTCATGGTTTCTAAAACCAAAATTCATTACTTTTACATGATACTGAGTATTGACAGCCACGCAATCCACACTTTCAAATCAGCATCTACAGCTACATGTTGTCATTTAGCATGTTAATTACAGTAATAGAATCAGATTCAACTATCAGCCTATTGCATATTAACAAACTACAAGCGAAACCATTTTGCAATCACGAAGCAGGATATTGGAATTAAAGAAAACAGGACTCACCAGGGAAGAAAGAAGCGCGATATCTAAAGAACCAACAAGCTTTCTTTGAAAGAGAAAGATAAAGGAAGAGCGAGGTTTCAGAGAAATACAAAATGATATGAAATTCAAGATTTCGGAATTTCAATTTATTTGTTGCGAATCCAATTCTTGAGCACATTAGATGGAAGGAAATCACAAACCTGAAGAAGCTTTTTGATGTGCTTGGGCTGATCGAGTGAGTGTGACGATGGCGATTGGCGATGGGCGACGACGTCTTCCGCTAGCGAGAGATCAGAGAGGACGAATTGAGCACGGGTGCAGTGGATGGAGCACGAGATCGCTATTTGAAGACGAGAGGCTCTGCGCTTTGATTAGACGAGACGAGCACGCGAACCAGCTGGAGAATCTCTGCTGGAGGAAGGGAAATCTGAGGACGATGGAGTCAAAAACCAATGATCTAGGGCACAAGTGAGCACGGGAATCTCTGATGGAGGGGACGGGTGAGCACGAGATGGAGAATCTCTCGCCAAATTTCGAAGGCACGCGATGTTCCGGGCTTTTTCGAGACGGCACGCGATGGAGGGGACTCGGTGAAGGGATGGCGAGCACGGTGGAGAGCACGGGATGAGAGCAAAGGATGAGAGCAAGGGCTGGAGCAGATCGGGGAGAGCACGGGTCGTGAGGGTCAGTTCTGTGCGTTTTTTTTTTTTTGATATATGGGTTCAGTTGGGAATAAGCTCCGATTCTCAGCGTTTATTAAGCCTAGTCGCGTTTGCCTAAATGGAAAAAGCCCAGCCAACGTACTGCCCAAACAAGGTTCATTGGTTTTTTTTTCTCAATTTGCTTATAAGCCATTTTTGCACTAAAATTGAAATAAAAGGCAAAACAAAAGTTCATATTAACAATATAGTCAGTTATGTAAGAAGAAAAAGGATAGTGCATTGCTTTAATGCTAGCATATTGCAAAACAAAGCTTCAGTCGAATTATCTACTTCTAATACTGGTATTTTAAGAATATGTTCTGAAAAATCTTGAGAACATTATCAAGTGCCTTCACTTTTCCTAAATGTTACCCCTGCCTCATTTAACTCAGTTGCACTATGAATTTATGTTACTGATTTGTGCAATCTCAGTGGTAGACCCAATGGTGGTAAGTGAAATGTTTTAATTTGGTAAGTGAAGTGTTCAATGGCAACACCTTCACAGGTTAATTTCATGGTATTATAAGGTTTGAAATATTTAAAAGTAAGACGGATAAATAAAGGTTACTATCATCATTAGCCGTATTGTTGGGAATAACTATCATATAGGCTCTCAAGCACCAGAAAAGGAAGTTGATTAACAAATTCAACCTTACTATAGTGGCTAGACACAATTTAAACTTAACAATATCATCCAATTACTAAAATGATACCTAAAAAATAACTCAAATAAAAAACATCAATATAAGCTTTGGGTAATTGAGATGAATGTGGGGCTCAATTGTTTTAACAAATGTGATCAATGCCTCAATGGTTCCAAACTTATCGTATTAGATATTATTTGATGAAATTGCTTCATACGTATAGAAGCTTGTACATCTCAATATTCTGTAATGCTTAGAGTGAGGTGGGCCTATGGAAACCATCTTCGGGGTAAAGCAATCTTTGTTGAGTCTCCGAATGTTATCTAACATCTTGTAGATGCAGTCATGCTCAAGAGCCCAAATCGTTTCAACTTCTTCCAACAATGAATTCGTTTCAATCACAACATAATCTTGATTGCTGGTTGCCATTTGGAAGACAAAGAAGTGGAGGAAAACTTTTGTTTTAAAATAAGTAGGGTCAAGTTAAACTTAGTGTGAGACACTATAATAACAATAATTGAGAAGGAAGAGAAGACCTTGCAGGAATTGAAACTAAAATGGTTGGCTTGCAATGTTGTAGAGAGGGAGTTTTCAGACTCGGACTTTCAAACCCAAACAATGCATAGTTGGAGAGAAATCTGGTTGGACAGTAGGAGGGTGCATTGTTGCAGAGAGAAGGATTCTCGACATGCCATGTTTCAGTTTCTTAAGATCACATTTTCTCCAGAGTGAATGATTATTGTCCGACCCGTGAAAAACACAAATAAATGAGAGTTGTACTAACCATTTTGCAAATTCAACTGGACTTTGGAGGGGATGCGGCTTTTGTCCTATACTAATTTGGTGCGCTGCCCTCCTAGGCACTCATAGGAGCGCTACGGACCCAATTAGTATAAGACGAAAGTCACGTCCTTCGGAGGTATAAATTTTAGAAAATCAATTGAGATATTTTCTTTCATTTTACTTATTTTATTTTTTTAATAGGTCTCTTAAGCTATATTTGGGAGTTTCATTTTGGAGGAAAAAAAAGGGAAGGAAGGGTTTTGATAGTCCCTTCAAAATAAAACTCTCAAACAAAGCCTAAGGACGAATCATAAATCAGTATAACGATGCAGATAAAATAGTCGCAGGCGGTAAAACATAACATTCACGCTATTGCCTATGCCCTTTTCTTCCCTGCAATTTTTACCCTAATTAATTGTTTGACTTTTTTTAGCTTAGATACTATTTATTATAATAAATAAAATTGAAAAAACAACTATCAATAGTTTATAAGCTTTGCACTGACTTTTACATTTTTGAATATTCGGATTATTGCGTTGATAATTAGCTTTATGATGGGATAAAGAAAATGAGCTTATTATAGACTTATTTCTCAGATATGTATTATTACATATTCATATAATTAATTTTTAGAATCTTCTAAAAATATATTTCTTAATTAAAATTATTTATATTCCAACAATTTTTTAAATTTCAATATGTTAAAAATTCATTAATTTTGTGATTATAAAATTTATAATTTTAATTTTTCACAATATTTATTGATATTTATTTATTTTTAATTTCTTAAATGACTAAAAATTTATATATCAAGCATTTTTTTTTTTATAACAGATATACTAAAACATATAGGTTTGAGAGATGGTATAAGTCATTTAAATTTATAATTTCATATTATTTTCTACAAATACTTAAAAAAATTACTTGAATTTTTAATATTTGTGATATTTTATATATAATAAAAACCAATAATATTGTCAATTAAAATTTGGGATTTAACATAAAGGGTAAATTAGTAAATAATTTTTTTTTTTTACATAATTTTTCATCAAAAAAAATATTTTTAGAATTCTTTTAGGGGTTTGAAGTTAAGTGTATGTTTTTAAAATAGAGGGAATTTCTGTATAATTGAGGAAAAATAGAAAGATGGATAGAGTATTTTATTATTTTAATTAGATTCTCATAGTTTTCTTTTTTAAAATTATATCCTTATACTCTTATTTGTTTTTAATCAAGTTCTTATAGCTTTTTTCTTTTTATTAGGTCTTTACAGTTTCATTTAATTTTTGATTAGGACTCTATAATTTATTATAGTTTATTCAATAAATTACAATAATATTATTCAATGAATATCATTACAAGATTATCAATTATAATATTTTGTTAATATTATTGTATAAATAATAATACTCTATAAATAGTAAGTTATTGTCACAAACTCTTTCTAATTTTTGATTTTTGACTAAAAATATATTTATATTATTTATTTTATAGTTCTAATTTTTGTTTTTTTTAAAAAATCTAAATTTATTATATAATAATATAATTTTGTAAGAATATAATATAATTATAATTAATATTTATAATCATATTAATTTTTATATACGAATTTATTATGTAAATTATTTAATTTGTATTTAATATAATGTATTATTAACATGTATATTTAGATTTACTCATTTATTTTTATTTTAAAATAAATTGATAAATAAAAAGTTACAGGACCTAATTAAAAATCATGTGAAATTACATGGATCCGATGGGAATAAAAATACTATAAGGACCAAATTAAAAACAAGCTAAAGTATAACGACCTCATAAAAGGGGGAAAAACAAACTATAAAGTCCCAATAAAAATTTGGTTAAAATTAATTATTCTTAAAATTAAAAAGAGAGAATTAAGGGGAAGGACGGAGAAAAAAATATTTAGCGACAAAAATATTAAAAATAGTAATTATTATCAAGTAATATTAACCCTACAAAAACCCCTATATCTTCTCTAACTACATCCCAGACATTTGACCGCTTAGTTGATTCCATTTATATAATTATTAAAAAAAATGGAAAGATGGATAGAGTATTTTATTATTTTAATTAGATTCTCATAGTTTTCTTTTTTAAAAAATTATATCCTTATACTCTTATTTGTTTTTAATCAAGTTCTTATAGCTTTTTTCTTTTTATTAGGTCTTTACAGTTTCATTTAATTTTTGATTAGGACTCTATAATTTATTATAGTTTATTCAATAAATTACAATAATATTATTCAATGAATATCATTACAAGATTATCAATTATAATATTTTGTTAATATTATTGTATAAATAATAATACTCTATAAATAGTAAGTTATTGTTAAAAAAATTTACAATTCAATATTTTTATGATTTTCTCTCATCATGCACATTAGATTATCTTTAAAAGTCACCTAAATCAAAATAAAAATAACCTCTGAATGTATATAATAATAATTAAAAAAATAGAAATCGATGGTAAAAAAAATAAGAAATCTACCTTTTTCTAGGTTTTAATTATTTTTTGAAAACTTAAAAATAAAAAAATATTTTAATATAATTTTTTAAAAAATATGTGATTTTTAATTGAAAAAAAAGCTTAAACAAAGAGATGTACCCTAAAAAAAATGCTATGAAAATGAAAAATACAAAAATCTAAAAATTTGTAAACAATAAATTCCTAAACAAATAAGCCAACATCACGGGAAAAATCTCTTCTTTTGGATTCATTTGAAGCTATTGAGAGAAGCTCTTTTCGCTAAGAATTAAAATACGAGACAAGAAAATTAAACGTCAATGATAACTAACCCTCAGCCTCTGTGTGTTCGTGTTTTTGGTTGTTATTGAATGGGTCATAATACAACCTTTGAAAAAGTAGTAACTACAACACAATTCTTCACATTTACGTGCCATAGGAAAATATAATGACGAAGCAGCATTGCAATTTCTGAAGACTGTTTAAGGTTAAAGGTACTCCCTCTGTTGCTATATACGAGTAATATTTTTTTAGATCTTAATGAATTACTTGTGTCATAGTAAATTCACAAATCATCATTGGATAAATTCTCAATTGGCCTTCATTATTACTAATCGCAAGCACACATGCCTTGATTGCAAGACAAAAGGTGGAACAACACCGCGGGCACAAACCATAATTTTTTTGTATTTCTTTCTAATTTTTTATTAAGAAAAATTTGAAAATAATAAAAAAACTTAATTAAATATATTTAATGCATAAAAATGCATATATATTAGAAATCATACAAATGAAAATTTTTCTCATAAAATAAAATTGCCTAATTAATTGAATCACATGTCAGGTGTAATTTGGCTCGTGAGAAAAGTATAGTGACTCTCAAAAAGAGAAGAAAATCATGGGGTAAAGTTAATATAAAAAAAAAAATCCTAATAATAATAAAGAAATTGAACTAAAAAATGAATCTTATATTAAGAATGGATGATAGTATAATCTAATGTTAATTAGATAAGTATTTTAGAGAGATCATGTCATATAATTAGTTTATGTAGCTTCCTTGTCATTATCTGAATATAAGTGAAACACGCACGGTTGTGACTAATTGGTACGGAGAAAGCCAATCGTGGGGAATGTTATGGAGGCATTATATTAGCTGATCCTGACACCCACTTAAGCGAAGTTTTTGGCTTACATGATGGGATCAATTGATCAAAGACACTTTGCTTCAAAGGGTTTACAAAAGAGTTCAAAAAGACCTATAGTTTGGTATGGTTGTCACAGTAACTATGATTTGTAGGATCAAGAACGAGTCTCTAATTTTGATGGTACTCCATTACTTGTACAAGGGACTTGACATGAATAAGCTAGGAATTCTATGTCACAAATCACACAAGTTGCAAGATAATACTCAGTTTTACAACTCAAGATGTCTTATCCAACCACATGCATACCCAAAAGAATTTCATGGTTTGATGATCCTATATGTTGAGAAAAACGTTAGCTTTTTTTTTTTTTTTTTTTTTTTTTTTTTTTTTTTCAAATTACATAATTACTCAATTCATTTTTATAAAAGCCTAAAATTTGAAATGTCTTTTCCCTTTTTATAAGAGCTCGACAGTAGTTGTTTACTGTTGACAAAAAAAAAAAAAAAAAAAAGGACAATAGTTATTTAAGCGTTCAATGAGTTTTTTTTTTTTTTTTTCATTTTGCTCCTCATTAATTATATATAGTACATTAATTAAAAAATTATTGATATGCATATTTACTCTATTTTTTTCTCTTACTTGTCTCTTATAAATAAGGGTATACTTGAAAAAAAAAAGAGTTTATTTTAGACATAGTTATCATTTTTAATTAATTTTAACGTAAAAATTGTAAACTCGAATATTTAATTTGTGAGTCTGACAATAATGGTTTTATAAAGTGTAGACATCAATTAAAAATTCTAAAAATCTTTGCCACCAATCACAACTTGTATATAATAATTAATGATTAGTTAATTAAAATTTATATAATATTATTGACAATTATTGAATTGTTATGAATATAATATTTATGTGTATATTTATATATCCCCATTATATCCTTTTATGTCCATTATCTCCAATATCTCACAATTATTTCTTATTATCATTAAATCTATAGATGTCCATTCTATTGAGATTGTATAGTTATGTCTATATATAAGTAGAGAGCATGAATTATGTACGGGTTACACTTTAAATAGTGAATAAGATTTATCATTTTTTCTCCCTCTTTCTCTTATTATCTTTCCTTTTTATTTATATCACGTTATCAGCACAAAACTCTACCCAAATGAGTTAATACATTGATTGTGCAGTTTATAATGTAAATTGATTTTATAAATTGATTGTGCCGTTTATGATTGATTATGCTTGTTGATTTGCTTTAGGAACTCAAGGATTGATTGATTAACCCCCCCCCCCCCCCCCCCCCCAAAAAAAAAAAAAAAACAGGAAAGAAAAAGATCTCTCTCCCCTAGCCTGCATTGTGAGTATCTTTGCTGGCGAGGCAACTGATATCGAGAAGAGGATTTAATATTTCTCATGGAAATCAAAATCAACACGAAGAGGACTGCATCAAAGTAATAGTCGATGACTCGGTCTTGGAGGATGGAAGGAGTGGATGCAAAGGTTACATTCGGGATCAAAATGATAGATGACTTGCGGTTTCAACTCTAAACTTGTTCCTCCGGTTTTTACACAAATTATTGATTGCATTATGGGCCTACAATTGTGTTAGTTCAAAGGTCATAAGAAGATTAAGTTAGTAACAGATCGTATAGAGGCCCTAAATTATATGTTTAGCGGATGTGATCATTATCATGTTTTCAAGGACATTGTGGATGATATTAGAGTGTTTCTCCGTAGAGATTGGTAAGTTGGGGTCACTCATGAATATAGAGAGACCATAACTATAGCTGATCATTTAGCAAGATGATCTCACAGCATAGATGAGAATTTTTGTTTGTTTCATCAACTCCTCGTTTTATTTAAGAAGTGGATGTTGATGAAGTTTAGGAGTTTTTGTTGAAGTTGTTGTAATACCTCTATTGGCATTTGATTCCAATATAATAAAATAATAATAATAATAATAAAACAAAAAAAAAAAAAAAAAAAAAAAAAAACTAGAGGACGAACCCGTATGTTCTTGAACTCTGTATTCTCGGTCAACTTTGAAGGTGGATTGCGGTATTGCCAAACGCTCTATAGTCTTAAAGAGAACACCTTTGCAGCCTATGATGTAATGAGAGGCCCTATTCCTAATACTAATCAAGTATGGCCATGAGGAATTTTTTCTTTTAATTCCTATTTTGAAACATCTCGTTGAATGATTAAATGGTTAGAAGTCACAAAAATTTTAATTTTTATCTCGAGATTAAATGACTATATCTATAAATATTATAATTTCAAGACCAGCGCCTATTAAACTTGTAATAATGGTTATTTTTTTAAAGTCAACTTTATGGTTTTAATAAATGATAAGGGTAAGAAAATTGTGGTATTTTAATTAAAGCTTGAAGGCTTATGCCTCAAATATCGAATAATATAAAAGAGCTTGATGAAATTAGTCACAGAATTATTCTATGGCAAAATTAGCCTTGATAATTTTCAGGGCTAATTCCGTGGCAAATAAATTTTAATTCTATGAGAAAATTTCCAACGGGATTGCCACGAAAAAAATTTTGTGGCAAATTCCATAGGAAATTCAGTGTGTTTTGTAGTGCAATTTAATCAAGATATTTATATGGTTTGAAGCAACCTGGGTGTATGTGACAATACTAACTCAGTAAATATCTGTTGGAGGAATGATATAAAATATCTATTATGCCATGTATTTTTACGAAAAAGGATCTGAAAGTGAATTTATTATAATTGCAATTTATGTTAAAGAGTTTAAATATCTTTAGTTCTCTTGAAGAGTTTACAAAGACAGTGAATTGCTTGAACTCTTGAAATGTTTGCAAAATCTACGAATTACTTAAACTCCTGAGGATCTTGTGAATGTTAAGAATTATTTAAAGAAAGCATTTGAAATGAAGGTTCTAAAAAGAATATAGTGTTTTCTATGGAAAAATGCTTAGTTTGAAAGTATCATATCTTTAAACCTTAGGAAGGTGATGAAAAAATACTTAGTCCAGAAGTATCATATTTTAGTATAATTGGATCACTTATGTGCATCTAATTGGTTACAAATGACTTGATATATCATTTTCTTATTAGCATGACATAGTTATGACCAACATCAAGATATTGTAGTGGACTACAACAACATAAGATAATGAAATTAGTATCCAGCTTCCGTTCCAGTCAAATCTAGCAGATTTGTTAATGAAGTCACTTCCTACTACAATAGTATTTGGGAAGCTTTCATAAAATTCAAAGGTATCAACTCATGTCGTCAAGAGGAAGAATTGATACAAATTGTACTCTTTTCCCCTTGTTTATGATTTTATCCCACTGGATTTTCTTAACAAGGTTTTTAATAAAACAACACTTGATAGTGTATCAATGAATAGTATAGTATTTTTTGTCTACAAGATTTTTGTCCCACGTGACCATATTGAAGTTTTTCAACGAGGCATAGGCATATTCATATATAATGGACATCAAGGGGAGTTTTATGGATATAATATTTGTTTGTATTAATAATTCATTGGTTAAAGTATACTTTTAGTCCTTTAAGTTTACATAAATTATACTTTTGGTTCCGTAACTTTATAAAGTATACTTTTAGTTCTATAATTCTAACACTGTTAATTTTGTTAACGGAAAAAGTTGACCCAGGGAACTCAAATGATAACCAATAACATTTAATTACACAAATTTTATATATTCTTCAATTTAACATATTTTAAGATTAAGCTTAATCTCATTTAATTATACAATCATCACTTAAGTTTACACCGTTATCATTTGGGTTTGCATTTTCCGTTAGTAAAATTAACGGTATTATAATTATAGGACTAAAAGTATACTTTATAAAGTTAAGGGACTAAAAGTATACCTCAAGTAAATTTAAAGAACTAAAAGTATACTTTATAAAGTTAAGGGACTAAAAGTATACCTCAAGTAAATTTAAAGAACTAAAAGTATACTTTAGCCTAATTCATTTGTATTCAACTGGGTAATTCATCAGCCATCTGTACATCACACGGGTTATCCGTCTTTACCTAGTTTTACAATAAAGCCCAGTCAAAACATGATCGCACATCTCACCTAATAAAGTAGTTTCCGCAACACAAGTCTTCACACAATTACTTGGCATATTAAAATATAATGACGAAACTGCATTCCAATTTATGGGATCTTTCTCTCCTTCATGATTGACTCCCATTCATGGTTGTATTGACCATTTTTCATGAATGTGGTTTCTGTGTGTTTTTTTTTTTTCCAAATAAATTAAAGTAATCCTGTTTATAACTGCCTTCTTTATATTGACCTATATTATGACAGGTCATTCAAGATATTCTAGGAGCTGCTTTTTAGATTTGCTATTTGAAAGTTATTTTTAACTTGTTACCCGTGTTGTTAGCATATAGCCAGCCTCTTTGCTACAGCAGGTTTCCGTTTTGAATCATACATAGGAAGACTTCTTTTCATGCTGACATGCACACTAGCCTCCCTCCTATATGTAATATGTGTACACACACACAGATATATATATATATATTCCCATGTTTATGATACTATTGAGTTTATAACCATTTGTACTGTTGTTGTTGACCGTGCCAAATAGCAATCTAGAACGGTTCCTATCTTTTTATTTAAAGCATTCCTTAAAAATTTTACCCATTGCCAAAAATGAGTTCCTACCTGCCTATGTAAGCTTACTCAGACACTAACCGCCATATCAATATCCCCAATTTTTTTCTGTATAATTCAAAATGAAATTTTCCCACTTGTTTGTGGAGGCTAATTAAAAATTAAAATATCTCGCTTCGCGGTGCCAAAAAGAATCTTCCCAGTAGAAAATGAAGGGTTGGAGACCATATGCTTTTAAGTATGGGAGGTATGGCCGCAAGGAGGAGGATTGTCCTTTGAACACCAAAAGAGAGCAAGCTTCGCCGGAAAATACTTCACCGGAAAAAACCAGCAGATGGTACGACGGCAAAAGAGACAGAAAAGCAAAGCAATCCCTTTTCGGCGTACCTGGGATTTGGAGCTCTGAGGAATATGGAGTTTGGATGAAAGACCAAAGAACCTTTAGGCAAAGACCATTCAAAGCGGATAACGATAGGAAAGCTCAGCAAAAACCGTACCTAAAGATCAGAAAAACCCGAAGGCTCTGAGGATATGAGACAGCAAAACAAGTTTAAGGAAACTGCAAAAGAGTGGAGGAAAAAGGGTAGTCAGGAAATGAATCAAAAAGAAGAGGACGAGTCTGAAAAAATTGTCTTTAAGCAGCAGGTGAACGTCAGCGCAGTAAATGTGTTTAATGTAGACTTGAAAGCCAGTATAAAGATGTAATGGAACAACGTGGCATAGGTCGTAGGAGCAAAGGACAAGGGAATTTATTAGGGAGAATTACACATAGGTCCCAAGGAGCAGACAAATTACGCACAGGTCCCTTCAAATGACAAAATTACACAGAAGTCCCTAGGAACTTCTGTGTAATTATTTGTGAAAGTAAAATTACTAATATAACCTTCTTCTTTCTTCTCCTTTCTCTCTCCTCTTTCCATTTTCTTCTCTTTCGACAAACACACCAGATCAAGCTTGCACCACCAAAAGAGAAAGAAATTGAGAAATATTAAACTAGAAATCTGCAACATCCACCTAACTCTAGCAAAAATACCTGAAGAACAAATTTTCTGGGACAAATCCGAAGTTTCCGAGACAAACCAAGAAGCCCAGCTGACGGTGGTAAGACGACCACAATCGGAATCGTTGATGACCCTCGATCTTGGTTGGCAAAGATTCAGCAACAACCCAAGTGTTGAAGATAGGAATTGAAAACCTGGATTTTGTCAATTCTGAGGTCCAGAAGTGATTTACAACAAGAAATTCTATATTTACAAAAACAAATTCCTATTTTAACAACAAGTTTTGAAAACCTGGATTTTTTCAATTCTGAGGTCCAGAGGCCATTTACAACAGCAAATTCCAATTTTAAAAACAACTTTTGAAAACCTGGATTTTTTCAATTTTGAGGTTCCAGAGGCGATTTACAACAAGAAATTCTATATTTACAACAGAAAATTCCTATTGTAACAACAACTTCTAAAAATCTGGATTTTTTCAATTCTGAGGTCCAGAGGCCATTTACAACAATAAATTCTATATTTACAACAGTAAATTCCTATTTTAACAACAACTTTTGAAAACCTGGATTTTTTCAATTTTGAGGTCCAAAGGCCATTTACAACAAGAAATTCTATATTTACAACAGTAAATTCCTATTTTAACAACAACTTTTGAAAACCTGGATTTTTTCAATCGGGAAACCAATAAAACAGATCCCTCTGTTATTCCTTTGTTACCTTCCCAAAAAACAGAGTACCATGTCATTAACCCTACCTAATAGCATGAAACCCCAACTTCAATAATTTGCTGTTGTAAATATAGAATTTCTTGTTGTAAATGGCCTCTGGACCTTAGAATTGAAAAAAATCCAGGTTTTCAAAAGTTGTTGTTAGAATAGGAATTTGCTGTTGTAAATATAGAATTTCTTGTTGTAAATCGTCTCTGGACTTCAGAATTGAAAAAATCCAGGTTTTCAAAAGTTGTTAACATAGGAATTTGTTGTTGTAAATATAGAATTTCTTGTTGTAAATAACTTCTGGACCTCAGAATTGAAAAAAATCCAGGTTTTCAAAACTTGTTGTCAAAATAGGAATTTGTTGTTGTAAATATAGAATTTCTTGTTGTAAATCGCCTCTGGACCTCAGAATTGACAAAATCCAGGTTTTCAATTCCTATCTTCAACACTTGGGTTGTTGCTGAATCTTTGCCAACCAAGATCGAGGGCCATCAATGATTCCGATTGTGGTCATCTTACCACCATCGACTGGGCTTCTTGGTTTGTCTCATAAACTTCGGATGTTTCCCAGAAAATTTGTTCTTCAGGTATGTTTGCTGGAGTTAGGTGGATGTTGCAGATTTCTAGTTTAGTATTTCTCAATTTCTTCCTCTTTTGGTGGTGCAAGCTTGATCTGGTGCGTTTGTCGAAAGAGAAGAAAATGGAGAGAGGAGAGAGATAGGAGAAGGAAGAAGAAGGTTAGATTAGTAATTTTACTTTCACAAATAATTACAAAGAAGTCCCTAGGGACTTCTGTGTAATTTTGTCATTTGAAGGGACCTATGCGTAATTGTGTTTGCTCCTTAGGACCTGTGTGTAATTCTCCCAAATTTATTATGTATGCTTTGGGACTAACATTACACATCACGTGACCACATGTGGCTGTTTAGCTGTATCTGTATTTCATCACTGCTTAGCTGTTTCTTTATTTTGGTCAATGCTTAGCTATTTCATATCATCATCTTCATCATCTGTTCTGTACTTCTGTTGCTGCTTCTCGCACAGTACTATATTCATATTCCTCCAGACGATCACGATATTGACTGTTCTTTGAAGATTAAAATGATTAAATTGACCACATTTTTAATCTTAAGCAACATGATTACTTTAATCAATGTTTATGTGGACTCGGAAATTTAATCGAAGAAATTATTCTGTACACACAATTTAAATTTAATCCTCCTCTAGTCAATTTGAAGTTCTTTCAAACTTGAGGGCATAATTTTGTTGGTCTTATAAACTTTGTGTTTTTTATTTTCCTATATATGTGACATTGTGATGTTTCAATAGTTTGTCTCCAATTCAAGGTTTGTTGAAGCAAATTAATTGGTTGAATTGAGGAGGCCTAACCATATATTGTGTGTGGTGACAGTGCAATTTTAGTGTGAAAAATTAGAAACAAGAGTTTGCTGCATTGCTAAGGGATGGTTTTCTGCTAAATTTATATATCCTGTTTGAGTTATTTGGAGTCATAAAGGATGTATTTCTCAGAGGCATAAATGGGGTTCATCACTTTATAGTTCTTTTTTAGTGGCTAGTATGAGCAATGATCCAATACGTGAGTGGATTCTTTCTCGAAGGAAAAGCTACGTATAACCGAGAATCAGTCCTATTGGTGGAGGTTGTATTGATCTCGCTAGTCTGTATGACACTGATGCTGGCTCTTTTTCTATTAAAACAAACATGTATAAGACATGCTGACCGCCTCCCCTATCCTTCAAACATTGGTGGTCCGATCCTTGGCTTTCAAATGTTATTTACTGTATGTTGCATTAAAGTAAATGGTCGTCTCAAGAGATTATCTAAGCTGTTAGCAAGAATCTGCATGATGATGGAGATTAGTTTAAATCAGTTCATACAGAAACCTCAATGTGTTTTTTTTGGGTATCCTACCTGGTTCACCGGAACCTTCAGTTCCGACTAATCCGGATTTCGCCCCTGTCGCCATCAGGCTTACGTCGTGAGGGAAGAGCTGCCAACACCGTTAAAGGAAGAAAAATGCCACAACACGGCCCAAATTGGTATATCCCCTTTTGAAATGAAAACGTGCCACGAGGGCCCACCAAGTTGTGTTTGAAAACACAAGTCTTCAAGTTACTTGGCATATACCCCCTTGTCTTTGGGTTCAACTAGCGAAGAGGTCGGACTTTTTCACCAAAAGGGAGAGGGTTCGATCCTAAAGTTGGTCAAGGCGCTGGGGGAGGCAATCTAGGGATCTATGAAGCAATGGAAACACCGGGAAGAGGTAGAGCATGTGTACTCTCTAACCCAGTATACCTTACGGACTGGGCTCCAAGTGCCCTGCCCTTAGACTGTGGATGAACCCAACCCCTTTCCTAAAATTTTTATAGCAAAAAAAAGTTACTTGGCATATTAAAAATAGATTGACGAAACTGAATTCCAATTTATGGGATCTTCTTCATGATTGAGTCCTATTCATGGTTGATCATTCTTATGCATCCCAATTTTTCATGTAGGTGGTTTGAGGTTTGTGTGTGTGTGTGTGTGTGTTTTTTTTTTTTTTTCAATATATCCTATTTATAATGTGAAATATTAAAATGAGAATCAATTGCATGTCTTTTATTGATTGATTAGAGACATATATATAATGCTAGTACTCAATTTAAGCGATCTGCTTAGCTTCTCACTTCCTCTTCCTATTGCTCAATGTGTGACATATCTTTTTTTGTGAAATACAGGCAAGCCGAAGCTTGAGAAGGGATAGAGACTAGGCTATGAAAGTCTAGCTCCATTGTACATCAAGGTAGCAAAAAAACTAAGAGCAGCTAAGCAATTGGTCCCTCAGAACCATATCCGTACATCTTGTAGGAATTGCCGGAAATAGTAACACATCTGCATCAGCACGAGCATTATGGCCTTCCTTGGCCA
Source organism: Acacia acuminata (assembly GCA_019022655.1). Lineage (NCBI taxonomy): Eukaryota > Viridiplantae > Streptophyta > Magnoliopsida > Fabales > Fabaceae > Acacia > Acacia acuminata. The sequence continues at coordinate 1,905,747 of JAFJYI010000133.1, read as the reverse complement.
TGTAGTCGGCACATGAGATGATGTCTCTTGGGGTATTGTGAAGCCTCACGTCCCAATCTCGGAATAGAAGGTCTCTGGTCTCCTCGGGTGATCAGCATAACAGCAATCCCTTATGAGGATATTGACAGCGTCCAAGGAATCAGAATAGAGAATGATTTTTTGTAAACCCATATGATGTCCCACTTTTAATCCCAACATGATGGCGTGTAATTCTGCCTCAATAACAGTGTGAAGACCAAGGGGCTTGCAAAATCCCGTCAGCCAATGTCCTTCAGAGTTCCTGATCACTCCTCCGCAAGCTGCTTGAAATTGATGTCGTACTGATCCGTCCACATCAATTCGAACCGCATCAACAGGAGGTGGAGTCCATCTTTCCTCGGACCTGTCAAGTTGAAAAATTTGGTGAGATAAGTTATGATTGACATGGCTTTCCATAAGAAGATAATTACACAAGTGGAGCAACTCCCCGGTATCTTTGATTTCCCCTTGGAACAGGAAGTTACATCTAGATGTCCAAAGGATCCAGCATCCCAAGCTAAAGACACGTGGCCATGGGAAATTTTGAAACCTTCCTTTTCCAGGGTTATGATTGGTGTTCCAGTTTAGCCAAACCTGCAAATTTCCTGTAAAAAACTGAGAAAAGTAGTTATTCTTTACACAAATTTCTCGCTCTCTCGCAGTCCCTGATTATGTGGATCACACTCTCTTCACTATTGCAATGAAACGGGCATAGGCTCTCATTTGTAAGACCTCTTTTAGCTTTGAGAGAGTTAGTGACCAGCCTCTCATGGCCAACCTGCCACATGAAATATTTGACTTTTTCAGGAAGATGCCATTTCCACATCAGGGACCAGAAGCTACGATAAAGATAAGCAGATTTAACAGAGAAGCAGCCATCCTTTGCAGCTCTCCAAGTGAAGCAATTAAGGGTGCTATTAGAAGGTGGGCACGTTCTGGATATACTATTGATAATGTGAGGGGGAAGAATACCCCGCCACCTGCTAGTGTCCCACCCCCCATTTGTCAAAAGGTGATCCCGCACAGTCTCATCTTCATTAATTAATGATGGATCTATAGTATAAGTTATGAGTGGTCGATCAAGAGGGAGCCAAAGATCAGACCAGAATTTGGTCCCCTCTCCATTGTTGACTTTTTTCCCCACTCCACTAAGAAATTTCTCCCAAACTTTGACAATCACTCTCCATGCAGAGGATGAGTTTCGCTTTCTTGAAACATTAGGCACGGAGGAGTCACCACAATTATACTTAGACCAAAGACATTGGACCCATAGGGCTTGCTTTTTAGTCAGGAGACTCCAACAGAGTTTCATAATAAATGCTTTATTTTGATTTCTAAGATTTTTGAATCCCAGACCTCCTTCCTTCATAGCCTGAGTGATTTTATCCCAAGCAACAAGATGCATTTTCCTCGCATCCTCTTCTTGAGACCAAAGGAACCTCCTCGAGATCTTGTCAATCTCATTGATAGTATAAATGGGAAGGAGGGTTGATTGCATATAGTAACTGGGCAGGGAGGAAAGCATGGATTTGATCAGAACATATCGACCAGTGATAGTCAGAAATTTGCTTTTCCACATGGACAACCTTTTCCGAGCTTTTTGCACAATGGGTTGATAAGTACTTTTGGTTATCCTTTTATGAATAAGCGGCACCCCTAAATATTTCCCAAGATCAGGAGTAATTCCAATCCCAAGCAATCTACTTAAATCAAGAGCTCTGTTGAAGTTAACGTTAGTAGAGCAGAACATTCTTGATTTTTCCAAATTTATTCAATGACCAGAGACCTCACAGAAGATTTGCATGACTTTACGAACTTCAATCATTTGACTAGCTGAAGCTTCTGTAAAAAGAAAGAGATCATTAGCAAAGAACAGATGGGAGATATGAGGACTTGTTCTTTTAAAAGTAAAAGGTTTCCAACGCCGGGCCTGACACTCAGCCTTGATAAAATGCCCAAGATGTTCCATACAAAGGACAAAGATGTACGGGCTTAAGGGATCTCCTTGTCTAACACCTCTAGAGGGGGTAAAGCTCGGACTCTCATCACCATTCCAGAGGATGGACATAGAAGTAGTAGATATACAAGCCATAATGAGATCAATAAGGTTGTTTTCCAAATTCAAACATATGAGAGTATTTCTAATGAAACCCCAGTCCAGTCTGTCAAAAGCTTTCTCCATATCAATCTTGATGGCAACAAACCCTTTCTTCCTGCCCTTCATTCTCATAGAGTGGATGATCTCTTGGGCAATCAGAATATTATCACAAGTAGATCTGTCCACAATAAAGCTGCATTGTTCTTGACTTATAAGACGGGCCATTAAGCCTCTAAATCTATTAGCCAAGACTTTAGTAATGATTTTAAAGCACACATTACATAAGGATATGGGGCGAAAATCTCTTAACGGCGATGGGTTTTCGACCTTAGGTATGAGAACAATCTTGGACTTATTGATGTTGGACATATTGGAAGGGTTATGGAAACAATCCTTTATAAGATCACAAATTTTGTCCCCCACAACATTCCACTGAGTCTGAAAGAAATGAGCATTAAGGCCGTCAGGTCCCGGGGCTTTAAACGCTCCCATAGCAAACGTTGCGTTCTTTATTTCCACTCTGGTGAATTTTCTTGATAGCATGCGCAAATCATTAATATCCAATAGGGGGAAATTAGATAGCAACTCGCCAGGGTCTTTTACAGAAGCATCTCGAGTATAAAGGTTGAGATAGAAGTCGTGGGCCATCATCTTTGCTGTATCATGGTCTTCAATCCAATCTCCCGCATCGTTCAGGATGGCTCCAATTCTCTGTTTTTTCCTTTTAATCATGGTAGAGGCATGGAAAAACCTAGTATTTCTGTCTCTCGCATCTTTGTCCTTTATATGGAACGTCTTGGGCATTTTATCAAGGCTGAGTGTCAGGCCCGACGTTGGAAACCTTTTACTTTTAAAAGAACAAGTCCTCATATCTCCCATCTATCTAATCAGACTGAATAGCTAACTTACTAGATTAGAGACATATATATAATGCTAGTACCCTAATGGAGAATATCATAACAATTATATCTTCATACTTATATTTACAAAATTAGTTAATAATAAAACTATAATATTATCACAATATTATAATATGAAATTCCATGATATTCTTTGAGATATATTGCTTTCACTCTTCCCCAAGTTGGCATATGAAGATTACCGGTGCCAACTTAGTGGAAAGCTCTTGAAATCTGTCAGCACCAAGCGCCTTTGTGAATATGTCAACGACTTGATGCTACATCCAAATCTTTAATGGAGAGATATCCCGAGATATTAATTATAATGTTTTTTGATATTATTGTATAAATAATAATACTCCATAAATAATAAGTTATTCTCGTAATTTTATTTTAAGGGTAAAAGATTTCTCCAGTGACCCTAAAACTACGTCGTTTTGAACTAATGAAGAGTATGTTTGTAATTTTAGGTGAATTAATGAAAGGTGCAAAATTACGGAAACACCCTTTATTAATTCACCTAAAATTACTAACACACCCTTCATTAATTCAAAACGACGTAGTTTTAGGGATCACTAGAGATAACTCTATCTCCGATTGGAAAAATACTTTTCCCTAATTTTAATACTCTTAAATTTTTAACTAAACATGTATTTATATTATTAATTTTATAGTTCTAATCTTTATTTATTTTTGTAAATATAGTTATAGTTAATATTTCTAATAATATATATACGAATTTATTATATTAACTATTATTAAATTTAATTTATTAATAATATTTATATTTAATGTTATTTATTTTATACTAAAATAAATTGATCAGTAAAACATCACAGGGCATAAATTAAAAATCAGGTGAAATTATAAGAATCGGATAAGAAGAAAAACACTAAAGAGACTAGAATAAAAATAAGTGAAAGTATAAGAACCTCGTAAAAGGAAACAACTACTACAAGGATCTAATTAAGAATTAGTTAAAATTATAAGAATTTATAAATTAATTATCCTAAAAATTAAAAAGGGAGAATTAAGGGGGAAGGACTAAGGAAAAATATTTATTAACAAGAATCTGAATCTTAAAACTAACCAGCGGATTCTCTCAGGAGTAAGATTTGGCGACTCAGATTATCTTTGAAAGTTACTTAAATCCAAATAGCCCCTCGAATTGATAAATAATTAGAAATCGACCTCTGTTTAAATTTTGATTATTTTTAAAAGCTTAAATTCACAAAAAAATCTTATGATATATTTGTTTTAAAATATATATGATTTTTTTGTTTAAAAAAAAAAAAAAAAAAAAAAAAAAAAACTTAAACAAACAGGACGCACCAGAATGTTATGAAAATGAGAAAAAAAAAAAAAAAAAAAACTAAATTCCCAAACAGACAGCTAATATCAGGGGAATTTCAGTTAGCTGGAGCATACGAGAGACTACAAAGCACCGATTGTTAACTGACCATTAGGCTCTGTGTATCCGTGTTTCGTTATTATTATTTTTTTGAATGAACTAGAATTCATTAATAACTCAAAAGACCAACTACAAACAAGAAAAAAAACTACAAACTATTATCCTTCATCAACTACTACCTCCTGGAACGAAGGTGATGGGTGATCAAGGAGACAAAAGTTTCCTACGATATTATGAGCTAGCTTGGCCAAGTGATCAGCTAAGCCATTTTGTTCCCTAGGAATATGACTAAGTAATACATGCCAGTTGTTTGATAGCCACAACCTGGCATCAACTATAATGTCCCTAAAAAGGTGAGAATAATTGCAACCTCTAGTCAAAGCATTAACAACTTCAACATAATCTGATTGTAAAATAACATTTTTGTATTTCTTATTCCAACATATTTGAAGACCTTGGATGATCGCAATGATTTCTGCTATTGTTGGGGGAACTGTTGTGAGTTTACACATGAATCCGCATATCCATCGTCCATCATCTCCACTAATAGCGCCTCCACAGCCGCTTCTCCCTGACTCCAACACTGAAGCATCCACCTCGAGAGTGATAAAACCTTTTTGACGTTCTTGGTTAACCCATCTTGCAGTATTCTGGTTAGAGTAAAATTGACATTTTGTTAATAAATCCTTATCCCAGCTTGCCTTGAAGAGGCTAGCATGTGCTTTGTGCTATCTTTGGTGAGATTCTCGCCAAATAATTTCTTGCAATGATCCGCACAATGTCCCAGCAGATATAACCGAACAGTTTAGCCCAAGGGATTTTCTTTGTAAAATCTCTTATTGTTTCATGTTTGAGATTCCACTGCAGCCACTCGGTGCCTTGAAGTGATGTAAACTTCTCCCATAAGGTCAGGGTAACTACTAAGATCCATCTTTCCTTTGCATTGCTACAATCCCTCATTGGGTGCATCAAGTCCTGCTCCTAGTTGCATCCAAATGGGCATCTTATTGACTCCTCAATACCTCTTTGAACTCTCAGGCGTGCCGTATGAACTCTCCCATTGTTTCGTTATTATTGAATGCGTCATAATACACGCACTACAACACAATTCTTCACATTTACGTGCCAAAGGAAAATATAATGACGAAGAAGCAATGCAATTTCTGGAGACTGTTTGAGGCTGCTTTCTTCAGAAAGGTACTCCCTTTGTTGCTATATTTTTCAAATCTTAATGAATTGCTTGTGGCACAGAATTCTCACGTCACCATAAGATAAATTCTCAATTGGCCTTCATTGTTTCAAATCGCAGGCACACAAGCCTCAATCTCAAAATAACAACCTGATCTATACTCCGTGCACAGAAGAAGAAGTGAAGATGAGGCGCTATACTGAAGTAATTATAGATCGCCCACCAACAAGGCCCTCACATCGACCCGCGGGTATCAAACCTTGTTCCTTTTAGGATGAAGGCTGACGCCTTAGTCAACTATGTCACTCATTGTTGGCATTAGTTTTTCTTATATTTATTAATGATAGCACTAGTTGTACTTTTGTATTGTCGTTTATGTTGGGCGGCACTGTGTATGAATTATGTACTTAAAAAAAAGGAAAAATCTACCTCAGGGCCCAAATTAGCAAAAAAATATCAAAAAAGGCCCAAGAAAAAATCATATGTCAAAAAAGGCCCCAAGGCCTTTTCTAGTATTATTTCATAAACGTTAACAACTAAATCAGTAGCATTGATAACAATATATTAACAACTAAATCAGTAACATTAACAATAATATATTAACAACTAAATTAGTATCATTAACAACTAAATCAATACCCGTTAACAACTATATCAGTAGACGTTAACAATTAACGTTTTATAAAATAATACCATAAAAGGCTCGGGTCTTTTTTGACATTTTTTTACTAATTTGGGCCCTGAGATGAATTTTTCCTTAAAAAAACCCGTTGGGCCAAACAAACTTTTAAGGCCCAATAAGTTGAGGCATCATCAAAAAGAGGGCAACACAAGTCCTAATATATATATATATATATATATAGACACACACATAAAAGCACTTATTAAAATATTTTGAAAATCTTGTAAGCTTATAACGGACTACATTTGGATGAGATCCAAGATTCCACTTGTTATTGATATATGCATAGCAACTGTCCTAAACGAATTGAAAAGTTATAATTCCATAGGCTTAACTATGTGAATATATATATGGCATCTTTTAAAGAGTTGACTACAAAATTTTCTGAAGTTACAAAAATTTTAAGGAGACAACTTTATGGGATGGCATCGGAAAGATTTGAAAGAGGAAATGTAAGTGCTGTATTAGGAAACAGTTGGTCTATAGCTATTATCCCTAGTGCATATATATTCTTCTTATCAGTCTTGCAACTGCCACTATATACTTCAATGTTAAAGTTACTTATTTAATCAGGATTATTAAACTGATAGATAATTTATTGATCAAATATTTTCTTCTATCTGTGATTAGATTTAAGGTTGTGAGTCATGTAAGGGTGGCAAAAAACTCTAGCTTGTGATATTTTCAATGTGAGAAATTAAACTGTGACAATGCTTTCCTTTAATATTTCTGCGATAAAATTATTACTTTGACAATGTTTTGACTAAGCTACAAAGTTGCTTGCCATTGGACATGAAATCTCTTCTTAAATATCGTTGACATGAGGTTCTTTGGTTATTGATGCTGTTGGAACCATATCAGTGTGTCTCTTATAACTCTTCTGCAAACCTTTTTGAAGCAAAGTGTCTTTGATCTTTTCATCTGAGCCATTAACTTCAATAATGTGAGTATTTGGATCAGCCACTGCCTTCCATCACATCATTTAGAATTGGCCTCCTCCATCTGAAGCATCAAAAGCCTTAAGAACTGAACATTCAGACTTGTGTGACTGATTCAATGCCCTCAACTCCCTTGTTCATTGCTTTATTCTGTTTCTCATCTTTAGTATATGGCTTGTCCTTGTGATTTTTCCAAGGAAGGACATAGTAAAGAAGAAGATGCCAAATTGCAGAAAGTCCAACAATTTTTATCTCCGAGCAAAAAAACAATTTTTATCAATCATAGATGGTTTTAAATTAAGTCAGTTGCATATTTTATATTTGTGTTGATGTAGTTTAGTCTCTTACCCTCCTCTATTTTGTTTATGCAGTGAAACCAAGAGCAAATAGAAAGTTTGAATCACCAGCCAAGATCAATCAGTTGTTAGTAAGTCTGGATTGCTGTATCTTAAAACTACAGTTCTGAACTAGTGAACATCATTTGTTTGATGAGATATATGTCAAATTTTGATCGATAAGGAAGTTCATAATGGAGACATAGTCAGTTATGTAAGAACCAGAAGGATAGTTACACTCAGAGGCGAATCACCTATAAGATAAGGGGACAAGTGCCCACCCTTGAATTGGAGAATAGGGTTTTTTTTTTTTTTTTTTTTTTTTTTTTTTTTTTTAAAATTTAAATTAAATTAATACATTTTTAAATGATTGCCTACCCTTAAACTAAGTGTCCACCCCCAATACATCAAGACTGCACTTCCTAATCAGATGGGAGATGAATGATTGAATCATTGTTTAGTGCCTTATATTGAAAAAGATGTATTTGATAGCATTGATAATAAGGCAATTATGATGGAATTCTAAAAAATAAGGCCTAAAAGGATGACATTATAATTATTTTTATTGTAATATATTTTTGTTATTAAAATGTATGTACTTGAACTTATTGAGTGTCCACCCTTCATTGTAATTTATGTAGCTGCATTTCTAACAGCACTTAGCCTTATTTTTCTATATGACAGATTTGTAAAATAACTGCCTCTCTTATTACATCATCAGTATTCACTTGATTTCTTGGATTTTTTTGATATTCTTTTCTTTTCTTATTTATATTCTTTTTTTAATACATTTAAAACTTTCCTTTTTAAAAAAAAAAAATTGGGGGCAACCCCGCCACTGGTGCCACGTACCCTTCATGAATTTTCTGGATCCGCTCCTGGTTACACTGCTCTTACGCTAGCAGATTGCAAAACAAAGTTTCAGCTGAATAATCTATTTCTAATGCTGGTATTTCAAGAATATATCTAGAAAATTTGAAGTATATTATACAAGTGCCTTCACTTTTTCTAAATTTCACCACTGCCTCATTTAATTCAGTTACATTATGAATTTGTGTTGCTAATTTATACAATTTAAATGCTAGACTTAAGGGTGGTAGGTGAAATGTCCTAATCAGGTAAGTTAACTCTCTAATGATAACATCTTTCGAGGTCAATTTCAGGATGGTGTTATAATATTTGAAATATTTAAAAGTAAGACAAATAAATAAAAGGGTTATTATGATCATTAGTAGAATTGTTGGGAAAACTCTATATAGGCTCTCGGTTTCCGAAAAAGGGGTTGATTCTCAAGTAAGAACAAATTCAACCTTACTGTAGCAACTAGCCAAGGTTTAAACTTACAAGCACCATTCCAATTACCAAAATGAAACCTCAAAAATAGCTTAAATAAAAAGCAACAATCCAGTAGAATCACCTTGCCAAATTCTTTGTGGCTAAGCTTAATAGGTTTTGAGCAATGGAGATTAATATTGTACCGGATCTCTTCCACAAATATGGTTATAGTCCAAAATTATCGTACAGAGGATTCTTTGACAAAATTGCTTCATATACACCAAGCTTATTGTACCAAAGATTCTTTAACAAAATTGCTTCATATACATATATACAGAAGCTTGTACCTCTTTCTTGACCCAAAAAAAAAAAAAAAAAAAAAAAAAAAAAAAAGAAGCTTGTACCTCTTCATATTCTGTTGGATGCCCGAAGTGAAGTGGCTTATGGAAACCATATATTTAGTCCAAAAAAATGTCCACTTACCGTTGCCTCTAAACTTATACTCCCTCTTGTCTTTGCTGTAGCACCCATTTAGTAGTTTTTTATGGTCTTAAGCCGCTCAATAACATTAAATTCTTCTTTTTCAAAATATCATTATCAATTATATAAGGGTTTATCGTTTGTCACATCACTTGACATAAGGTTATGTCAAGTCACCCCAAAACTACGTCATTTTAGGAGTTAGAGAAATTAATGAAGGGTATTTTGTAAAATTAACACCCTTCATTAATTTTCCTAACTCTCAAAACGACGTAGCTTTAGGGTTAAGGAATTAATGAAGAGTTTTTTTTTTTTTTTTTTTTGTAAGATTCATAAAAAAAAAAATATAAAAACAAAAATACCAAAACACCTTTTATTAATCCCTTAACTCCCAAAATGATGTAGTTTTAGGGTGACTTGACATAATCTTATATCCGGAGATCTTGTATAAGAAAGACCTCAAAGGTACTCCTTCGATACTCTTTATGAGGTAGAGAAAATGGATTTTTTAACCTTATTTATAAGGCATGTTATTAAAGTTTTCATATAAATATACAATTTTATCTTTCATTTATTATAGGGTTAAGATTCGATTTGGCCAATAAACTATTGACTTAAGAGCGTCTAGCACAATTAACTATTGATTGGACCTTAAATACCAACAAACTATTTAAAATGAAAAATGAGCACAAATCTCCGTTAGCATCTTAACGTCTTTGGTGAAGAGAACCTTGTTCCTGGTTTGACAAAGAAGGGTCGATCACAACGAGATTTAACATTCTTCAAATAAAATAACACACTAAAATACACTACAAAACGGCATTCTTTCACATTCCTATTTTCGAACCTACAGATCTAAACATTCAACATTTCCTTATTATATTTTTTTTTCCCGAATGACACAACAATTAGCTCTGGTAATTGATGCATTGCTTTTGTCGCGAAAGCAATCAATTAAATTAGGTCCTAATTAATTATGCAGTTTAGGGTCAACCTAGGTCATTCTCCCAAGGAGCAATCTGTTGGTTTTTCTTTAGGTTGAATTTAGGTGATAAAAAATGCAATGAAATGAGACTACACGAACTAAATGCAAGATGCAATTGACTTTAAAACCTAAATGATGATGATACTAATCTAAATGAATTTGAATACAATTTTTGGGGGTTTTGATACGAGAGAATAATTAAAATCCTAAGAAGAGAAAATTGAATAAAAGCAAATCAAACAACGAAAATCTAGTTCAGTTATGATGATAAAGGGGACAACTTGGGATTCACATGGAGTTAACTTTCTTAGCCTAAATCAATTAATTAGACCAAGGGATTAATGGAAGATTAGAATTAATGAATTTAATTAACTAATTAAAACATAGGAAACCCTCAAGTTCAATAACGCTTAATCCACTAGAAAACTCATAATGGAATGAGCGCTAGTTAATTAAACCCATTAAAACCACTTAAAATAGTTCCAAGATAGTTTTGGGAATTATGCTCACAATTGCATAATTAAACAACTAGACAATTAACTAACCTAATTAAACAACCAAGAGGATAAACCTAAATTAACAATTCAATCAATAATGAAAACTCAATTATTAATATAATTGACAATTAAACGGTTTGCAAACAAAAATCCCAACAAATATCTTAAACATTCAAATCCAAATTATCAATTTAATTCAAATTAAATAATATGTTTACAATCTAAAACTAGATTGTTCTCAAGAAAGCAATTCAAAATTATCTAAAACTAAATAATTTCAAAATCTTCAAACAAATCGATAAAAGGAAAAAGACTCCCAAGTGCAAGCTCCTAGGTTCTAGCTTCCTCCATGCTTCTCCCAAATTACCTCCTAAAAGAGTTTAAGCTTCCATGAAAACGCTTCCTCCTTGAATTATTATATAACTCACGGCCATTTGATGGGTGGAGGATTGAATAGATGCAATGGAAATAATGGTGGGCCCCGTGTTGAATTCAAAATATGGAAGTTGTGGATTAGCGTGGAACTCCAGCAATAGCTTCTCTTGTGGGTCCCGCAATTGTATTGAATGAATTCAGGAATCAAAACTGATCCTCTGCCCTCAACGTGAATCTCTGTGTGCGTCCGTGGTAGGGGTGTTCATGGGCAGGGTTGGGCAGGGCGAGACCCTTGCCTGATGCCCTATCCGAAAGATCACTGGGCAGCAAAATGCAGCCCAGTGCCCGGCCCTGCCCGATAGAAGCCCTAACATTTTTGTGCAGGGCAAAAATGTGCTAGGCAGGGCGGCCCTTACATGCCCACGATCGCTGACGAGATCAAACCATGCCTGAAGTCCACATTAGGTAGGAGGAGCAGAGCAACATATCTTGCCGGACGAACTTCACCTCATTGCCGGAATACTAGACTCAGCCCACGATCGTCGACGAGATCAAACCACCACTTCTCCTTCATCCTTCTTTGCCAAAGTCGCAGATCGAAGGAGAGCAAAGAAATGAAGGTGTTCGTTCCCACTGAAGAAGAAGAAGAAGGATCCGGTCTGTTCAGCTGTCGCTGAAGAAGAAGAAGGATCCGGTCTGTTCTCATTTGCGGTGCTGTGAAGAAGAAGAAGAGAAGGAAGTGAGACGAATGAGAAAGAAGAAGAAGCCGGTAATGGATCTGACTACCTAAATAATTATTAATCATTGCTATTAGTGAGTGTAGTGGCAGACATAGAGGGATCATGGGCAAGAAAAGAAAGGTGAGGGAGATTAATTAAATTTAATAAAAAAAACACACAATTTAACAAGTAATTCAATTTCAAATAATGAATGTTAATTATTTATCCCACCTCACCAAAAAAAAAAAACTCACAATTTAACAAGTCATTCAATTTCAAATAATGAATGTTAATTATTTATCCCACCTCACAAAAAAAACAAAAAAACAATTTAACAAAAGAAAAAAAATTTAAAAGGGAAAAGTAAATTAGTGAATTTGTTAATTATAGTGGCAGACAAAGGACATCCACGAGGAAGCAAAAGAATGATGATAGAGATTTGTTAAAAAAAAAGGAAAAAAATTAAAAAAATATTATAACTATTGGGCAGGGCCAAATGGGTAGGGCCAAATGGGCAGGGCGGCATACCATGCCCGATGCCCGCCCTGCCTGCAAAAATGCCCAACCCATTTGTGCTCGCCTTGCCTCCTAGCCGCTTTTCCTTGGGCTGGGCATAGCGATTTTTCAATAGGCACGGGCGGCCTGACAGGGCGTTGGACATGATGAACACCCCTAATCCGTGGTATGTCTTGCGGCTCTCAATGAGAGCGGGTCCTACTAGGCTGCAGCTAGGTTAATTTTATGGGAGGAAAAAAGGGCATTATGAGTACCAACTTGAACCCATTAAAATATAAGAAGCCCAATAAAATTTCACCATTCGATTTCCTTTTAGCTTCCCTGAAAAATTCTGCACTATAAGATCTTCTAATATGATAAAATCGTAATCTATCATATCTTAAGAAATATTATTTAATCACAAGATAACAATTAGGATATTGATAATTTAAGCACAATAATCACATAATTAATTCAGATTTATATTATTTCCTAAAAATGGCTAACAATTCAAATATTATCTAATAAATCCAAATTAGCCTAAAATAGTCCCAAAATAAATGAATAAGGAGGGATAAAATATATTAAAATTTGGATTTATTAGTAATTTGATTGGCTGCATTTCTAGCGGTAAATTAGTTTTCATGAACAACCTGAACTTGGAAACAGTCCAGAAAAATCGTAAGTCGACGATTTATGACCAAGGTACTTGGAAAATGATATAAAAGGGAAAAAGGAATGGGAGTTACTCCAACATTTGTTTAGCGTAGGACGAAGATGAAGGCACTCGCTTGTTCCAGAACATCATGTAGCCGACCGGCAATACAGCTCCGATCATCATTATAGCGGCTCCAATAAGGTACCGGCTTTGTCTAGGTGGTTCAACCTCTAGGAAGATCCTAACCTACATCGTAGGGAATTATGAAGTGAAACAGAGAAAGATTTCAAAGTAAATTAGATGGAGGATCGAAACTATAAAACTATTGATCCAAAAAAGTTCGCTCCGAACGAGATCAGATTGGGGTGACCAAGAGAGAAACAAGTACTTACAGGCATGCTGGCGAAGTCAAAAGCAGACAGATTCGTTGTGATTGCACTCTTTAATCGTTATCACTGCAATTGGAGAAAGGGCTGATGCATTGACACAGAAGGATCTTGGCAGCTTTTGTTTGCCGACAAGGGCCTAGCGAACCCGTCAGACCTCAAAGGTCGGCGCTTTTCTGTATGAGATGGGCCCTTGTGGAATTTGCTAGGATCATCTTTTCTCCACTTTATTTTCCAACGGACGTTAAGATGCTAACAGAGATTTGTGCTTATTTTACATTTTAAATAGTTTGTTGGTATTTAAGGTCCAATCAATAGTTAATTGTGCTGAACGCTCCTGAGTCAATAGTTTATTGGCCAAATCGCACCTTAACCCTTTATTATAATCTATACTTTGTTTTCTTAGTGGGTAAAGTATATTAAATAAGAATAAAGTTAAAAGGTTGTTAAATTTTAAAGGCATAGTTAATAAAGTTTAGGATTTTTCTTAGGGTAAAGGAGCAATTTTACTCATGTAATTTGGCTCAGGGAGCGCTCAGCACCACGTAAAATTTTCTAGACCAATTTTACACATGTGGTTAGCTTTTGGGAGCAAAAGTCACATGGAGGGTTAGTTGACCAGACGGTCAACGTCCATTTGGATGGACATGAACAGTGATGCTGATGTGGCCATCAATTTGGAGAGAGAACATGCCAAATGGACCCAAAAATGCTGATTGGGATTGACAAGTTAATTAAAAAAGAAAAAAAAACTTAAACACCCAAAAAAAAAACTCCATCGGGATAAAAAAACAAATCCATCGGGATTCCTCTACTCTCATACGCGAATTAGATAGAAGATAAAATTGGGAAATCTAGAAACCCTATGTTCATCATCTCCGACACCGTTCTTCCCAGTCTCTCTACTTTCCGTTACCAAAAATCAAAAAGCAGCTCCACCCAATGGAAACAAAAACCAATGCAGAACAAAGCAGACACCAATAGCCTTCTCAGAATCTAACACACTAATCATTCGCTCATTAATTGATGGCTATACACGAAGAAGAAGAAAAAGAATCTGATTCTGGGAAGAATAGTGAAAGTGATTGAGTATTTGGAGCCATTAATGTCGATAGAGATTCTGGGCAAGTTCCCAGATAACTCAGCTTATGACTTTGATTACTCTCACAGCTCAATCTGGTCTCTTTTGATCTCTCGACCTTTCACTCCCATGGATTTGGATTCCTTCACTCCCTTCAGGAATCTCTCCTTCAACAACTATGAAAATATAACAACAGTTTTGCAGATTTCGATGTATAAAAAAAACACTTCGAATAAATTTCATAGAACCAAATACTCAATCACTGTGCTTCAATAAACACTTGCACTGTGTTTATAGGTTCTTAAATACAAGAAGCATACCCAGAAATTTTAGAACGAAAAACAAGAAATGAGATAGGCGAACAGATAGTAACTTAAATATAGAAATTCATAGCCTTGCATTTGCAGCTCACCGTCGCTATAATCGTCTGCAAAATCAATCCAAGATCGATCAAAAGGCGTCGCTCTAATCGTCTCGCAAATCACAAATCGTTCACTTCAATCTGGTGGTCGAAGATCTTTCACCTTGTTTTGTAGATGATTGTCGGTGGCAGACGACGGAGGCAACGTCTGGTGAGGAAGAATGGTGGTCGGAGATGATGAAGGACGGTGGTTGGAGCTGATGAAGACGATGGTCGAAATTTTTAGGGTTAAGTATTTTCCCAATTTGATCGTGGATTTACGGTTTAGAGCAAAAAAAATTTGATCGTGGATTTAGGGTTCAGAGCAAAAAGATTTGACCGTGGATTTTGGGTGTTTTAATTATTATCATTTTTTTTGCGTGTTTAAGTTATTTTTTTTCTTTTTTAATTAACTTGTCAATCCCAATCAGCATTTTTGGGTCCATTTGGCATGTTCTCTCTCCAAATTGATAGCCACATCAGTGTCACTGTTCATGTCCATCCAGATGGACGTTGACCGTCTGGTCAACTAACCCTCCATGTGACTTTTGCTCCCAAAAGCTAACCACATGTGTAAAATTGGTCCAGAAAATTATACGTGGTGCTGAGCGCTCCTTGAGCCAAATTACATGTGTAAAATTGCTCCTTCACCCTTTTTCTTAATGAGTTTGAACATGTTGAAAGTGCTTCTTATCCTTTTCCTCTTCTCTCTCTCATGAAACCGTCCTCAATGCTGCCAACATTCTCTCTTATATGCCCACGAGTAGATTCAAGTATCCTCCAAATGCCAATAACCCATAAAGCATGCCACCTTTCAGCTTTTTTTCTTTTACGCAAAGGAAATTTATCTATTCAGTCATAATAACCCTCCTCAGACAACACATAACGTGTTGCATGCATAACGTCTTGCACATAGAAAATTTGTCTTCTTTTTAACGTTTTGCAGGCACAACTTATTTTAAAACCAAGGAAATTTGTCTTTTCTAAATCTTTTTTACTTTAGCTTTGACATAACGTGCTTATTTTCCTACCTTTCTGAATTACTCTAATTGCATATAAATATTAAAAATATAAATAAAATTTGAAGAGAACAAAGAGAGTGAAAGTTGGCTCATCTATTTGTTATTGTAATATATATATATACACATAATTACTTTTGTTAGTTAATAAGATACTTTTATTATTAAGGAAAATTATTTTTTTATAATTTCATATTAATAACTTGAAATCTTCATTTTCTCACTAGTTTGACCCTGGTTTAGCTCATGTTTGAATGCGGTCTGATTTACTAACCCTTTACTCAGTATTCCGACCGATTTACTGACCGGTCCGATTTTAATAACCTTGGTTATTAGGCTAAGATAATTGACAAAATATCTAATACTCTCTATAAATGAAGATGTCATATATAATATATACTCCCTTTAATGTAATGATGTGGTTTTGAAAAGTTGAGTGTGTTTGGTTTGATGATAGAGGAATAGATCCTCAAAAAGATATTGACCAAATTGCTATTAATGAAAAGAATAATCTTTTTTTGTTGAAAGTGTATTTTTAAAATATTGAAAATTTTTCATGGGCTATTTAGTAAAGATGAGAGGGGGAACTCTCTCCTCATTCCATTCCCTCCTTACCCTCAAACCAAACATAGTATTAGTGGTCAGAGGGGATTTTCGAACATAAACAAGACTAATTCTGGGACGCATCACAGCCATTGATTCAATGAGATCGGGACCTTCAAACTATTTTTCATCCACCAGTTCTACTATGTTAATAGTAATAGATTTAAGAGTTAAGGAACAATTAGGCCAACGAACTATTACTTCAGGAGTGCTCATTATAAATAACTTTTAAGTGGATCAAAAATACCAAAAAACTTTTAACAATGTGGAGTCAACACAGAAATGGAGTAAAACTTTTTTGTGCTGGGCACTCATGGAGTAAAACTTTTTTGTGTTGTGTGCTCCTAGAGTAAAAGTTTTTTTGTGCTGATTGCACAATTTTAAAAGTTTTTTGGTATTTTTGGTCAACCTAAAATTTATTTCTGCAGGATGCTCTTAAGGTAATAGTTTGTTAGCTAAATTGCTCCTTAACCCTATATTTAAAGGCAAAAGGATAGTTAAAAAAACCCTTTGTGCCGCTGGAGGGGTATCTTGGTCATTTCATAAAGAAAGTGGGGAGAACAAGGGTAAAGACTCCATGGGGAGGGATGGTGATGAGGTGGCAGAGTGTGATAGGAAGAGAGGGATCTGAGGATATGGGGGACACAAGCACTGACATTTTAAGAAATATTTTGAAAACTCCCTCTCAAGACCCAAATAATCAAAATATTATGAAAAAGGATTTAGAAAAATCACATGTGGAGCTTTTCTGATATTAATTTAGGAATGTTAACAACTATATCAGTACAATATTAATAATTAAATCAGTACACGTTAACATTAAATCTTAACAACTAAATCAGTATATGTTAACAATTATATTAGTACAAGGTTTTCTGAAATAATATTACAAAAGGTCGGGTTTTTTTTTACATATGATTTTTTTAGGCTTTTTTAATAATATTTTGGTAACTTGGACTATGAGGGGCATTTTCTCGATTTTTTTACTTGTACCACTTTGGTCCTATTTATGAGTCCTTTTTGACCAAATAAATGAGATCATGACAATTTTGTCCATATTATTGTATTAATGAAAATAGAGAGAGAATAAAGATTTGAAAGGTACTCATTCATAAATGAGGGTAAAGTTAAAAATTTACCAAATAATCATTGAGCTACCTACCTCTCCTTGAAATGAGTGATTTGATAAAAAAGGACTTATAAATAAGATTAGAGTGGTAGCAGTTAGAAGTTTGAACATCCTCAAGGGTAAACTAGGAAATTGTGGGGAAGAGAGAGTAATTTCTTTTTTTTTTTTTTTTTTACAAACGATCAAACAAGAAATATAAACTACAGCAAATTACACCCGGGAATTCAATCCCAGATTGTCATGATTAATCGTCCCTTGCAAGAATTCAGGGCACGCATCAAGGAAAGATGAGGACGATATTCCTCTTTTTGCCAAAAGATCAGCCACCTGATTCCCTTCTCTGAAGATGAAATGAAAACTGAGATCCCAATCCTTCCTCCTGTAATTCTGTATCTGCCACAAAACGAGATCCCCCTCGAAAGCACCTCTCCTGCCATTTAACATGAGGGTGTGTTTGGCATGGCTGTGTATGCTATATTAAGCACATCAAAAGCACACTCACTGTAGAAGCAAAAAATATGGGTGTTTGGATTAGTGAATTATTTGATGTGCTTCAAAAGTGAAGCTGTATTGTTTTTTGAAGCAACATATGGTTGCTTCTCATCACATCACAATCTACCTCCTGTCCCTTCTCTCTCCTCCTTCACTCCTTTTAACCGTTGTACCCCAATCTCCTTCTCTCGTCGTGCGTTCTCTCTGCAATTTGCTCATTTGCTGATCTAATATGGAAATAGTTTAAAATCATCTTGAAACCAGAGCGCACTTCATATCTAAAGATGCAGTCATGGTTTAACTTAAATTCGAAGATGATTGAATTTATTTGCCAATCCATTTGTTCCATAATCCATTTGTTCTCTTTGACCGGCAATGGAATCTCATTTTTTTTAATACGCTTTAACTCAATCCATTTGTTCCTGATATAACGCTCCTCATATATCGGAATTGCTAATAATACGCTTTAATTTTTATTTGCTGATTTTATTTGCTGATTTTGTTCTCTTTAACGCGCACTTCACATCCGATTGATTTTATTTGTTCCCGATTTTATCGGAATTCCCTATTCCAGTTAGTTGGATCTGATATTTCATTGTGTTGTAATTTTTAATTTAAGCATTTCATTTAGAAACCAACTTACAATTTATATTTATTTTTAATTTTTATCCCAAATTATCACATTTTATACAACATATATATATATATATATGATTCATGCCCTTTTTAGTCATTTTCCATCTCATCTATCTTTTTAAAAGCTATGCCAAACAAGTGTCCATCAAGAAAAAAGCTACTTCTGCCACCGCTATCCCAAACACAAATCACATCAAAAAAAGTCCATCAGAAAAAAAGTCCAACAAGAAAAACACATCAGAAAAAAAGCCACTTTTTTCGCCGCTATCCCAAACGGGCACTCAATCACCTCCTTAGCATCCGACTCCACAATCACCCGGCGAAAACCCAGCGCCTAAGAAAGCTCGAGACCCTTTAAGATTGCCCATTCCTTTGCCTTAAAAATCAGACAAATTCCCAGCCGATGAGTGAAACTTGCGACCCATTCACCTCGGTAGTTCCTCAAAACTCCCCCACATCCTGCTCTTCCCGAATCCTGAGCTACCGCTCCGTCAACGTTGAGCTTAACCACTCGACATTAGGAGGAGACCACAAAACTGACTGTCAGGAAGCAAGCTCAGCATTACCAAAATCCTCCTGAAGATGAACAAAGTTACCCCAAGAGTTCTTAATCACCCCGGCAGGATTCATAGGCTTCTCAAATCCTTTCGAAAAGATACTTTCATTGCGCCATAACCATAACTTCCAAGTCGCCACACCCCAAACTTGCTGCCAATTATCACCAGCATGAACACCCAGATGGTTGTTAAGATTAGGGATGCCCCAATCAGTCTACGAAACTGTGAAAAATTCAGTCTTGCAATCTGGTTTAAGTAATGAGTTCCACAAGCTTTTAGCATATTTGCAGTCTCTAAGGATGTGTAAAACATCTTCAACCTCTTCGTTGCAGTGAGAACACAAGGGAGAAGACGACGACCATTGGCTTCTCCATAACTCGGTAGGAAGACGATTATTAAATGCAGTCCACAGAAAAAGCCTAATTCGTTCAGCCCCTTCCCACCTCCAAATATCTTTGAAGACCTTGATTCCTTTCTTCCCACTCAAACCCTCAATGAGGTTATAAGCACTCTTGATCGAGAAAATGCCATTCCCCGTTTTCTTCCAAACTAATATGTCACTCCCAGCTTCTAGATTAGGTGGGATACAATGAAAGAAATTAGAAATGACATCTCTAGGTAGCACAGTAGATAGCATTTCAAAGTTCCAGCAACCATTATGAGCCTACTTAGCAACACAGTTGTCCTCATCCTCTGCCGACAGCGACCTGATACACATAGCCTTAAGAGACTTGTCCTTTAGGAGCCAACAATCTAAGAAAAAAATTAACATTTTCACCATTCTGGATTTTCCATCTTGAACCCCTGGACACTAAATCTTTTTGGCTAGCAATGAACCTCCAAAGGGGTGAATCCTCATTCTTGGTGAAGAACAGATCATTATTGTCCCTCAACATATTTTTTTCAACAAAACCTCCGTCTATAGGCCTTTCGATCTAGAGAGAAGCTTCCAATTTATCTTAGCCCCACAAGCCGCATTTACATATGAAAGTTTTCGAAAGCCGAGGCCCCTTATCCTTCGGAAGACACACCTTATTCCAACCAATCGAATGAAAACCATAGGGAGATTCACTGTGACCCCATATAAAATTCCGTTGAATCCTCTCTATCTCATTACAAATAGAAACAGGAAGTTGGGCAACTTGCATCGGATAAAGAGGTATTGCACTAATAACAGATTTAGCAAGGCAGATTCTGTCGGCCCTAGACAAGCATCTCCCTTTCCATGTAGACAACCTACTCCTAACCTTATCCACAATGTAGTGAAAATTTTCGGTAGGCTTCCTCTTTCTTGAAAGAGGAAATCCCAAATATCTACCAATTTCCACATAGATATGAAAATCAGATATCGAGGCTATGCTTTGCTTTACACTCGCCCTCACTTTAGGGGAGAAATAGATGGATGACTTTGGTTTACTAACCCTTTCACCAGAGGCATCACAAAACATCGAAAGACACTTAATCATACACCTTGCCTGCTCCTGAGAGGCTTCACCAAACAACAAGATATCATCTGCAAACATAAGATGAGAAATAAGAGGGCCTTCTTTTGAAACACGAATTGGCTTCCAACTACCCTTGTTAACTTTATCCGCAATTATGTGAGATAGCTTATCCACACATAAGACAAATAAGAGAGGAGAAATAGGATCTCCTTGTCTAAGCCCTCTCTTGGCAGAAAAGAACTTAGTCTGCGCACCGTTCCACA
This sequence comes from Acacia acuminata, assembly GCA_019022655.1. Taxonomy (NCBI): domain Eukaryota; kingdom Viridiplantae; phylum Streptophyta; class Magnoliopsida; order Fabales; family Fabaceae; genus Acacia; species Acacia acuminata. Next base: position 1,884,682 of record JAFJYI010000133.1, on the reverse strand, counting down.
GAATATTGAAAGAGACAGAAGAAATGCACTCCATAATCAAATTAATGAAATTAACTCCCATCCCTACCTCTTCAAGAACAAAGCTCACAAAATCCCACCGAATACGGTTGTAGGCCTTTTCAAGATCTATCTTCATGGCCACAAACCCTTTCCTTCCCCTAGCACGCTTCATAGTATGCATGATTTCTTGGCCAACTATAATGTTGTCATGGATTTGTCTCCCTTTAATAAAACTTGCTTGAAAGGGAGAAATAATAGAATCCATTAAATCTCTCAATCTTCCAGTGATGACTTTTGTGATGCATTTGTAGTACACCGAACACAAAGAAATCGGTCGAAAATGACCAACCATTTCAAGGTTCTCTCTTTTGGGAATAAGAGAGATAATGGTCTTGTTGTGATCTGCTAATTTCTGCTTCCCTTCAAAGACACTCCTAACAAAACCACAAATAGCTGGCCCAACCACGTTCCATTTAGATTGAAAAAAAAAAGCTAGGAAACTGTCACAACCGGGAGCTTTGTAGGGGCCAATTGCAAACATTGCTCTCCTGATTTCTTCATCTTAGGGTAAGATGCACAGACTCCCCAATCTATCTTCCCCCAAAACAGGAAAGTTCGAAGTGGTGATCAATGTGCATGGGCCTATATCTTCCCTATGATACAGGCACTTGAAATGATCAATCACCATCGCCTTTAGCTCCGTTTCATCATCAATCCAGACTCCACTCTCATTTTTAAGCATCATAATTTTATTCCTCCTTCTTCTCATAGAAGTTTTGAGGTAATAGAAGCGAGTATTCTGGTCCCCCTTGGTGATCCAGTCCGATCTAGCCTTCTGGAACCATTTGATTTCCTCCCGAACTAACATTTGGTTAAGATCTGCCTGCAAACATTTCTCAAGCCAACATAGATAAGGGGAGTGGGTGTAACAAGACGAATTCTGAATGCCTTTTAATCTAGCAATAAGAATTTGCTTTTTTTTTCAACTAAACCAAAACACTCTATTCCATACAGTCAGATCCACTTGAACCTTACATAAAGACTCTCTCAAGTTAATCGTATCATCCCAACTATGCAACAAAAAATTATCAAAGGAATTGTGACAAAGCCACATAGCCTCAAACTTAAAAGGACGAACAGAATTACCTCTTTGGTCGACAAAGAATTCCATATGCAAAGGATTATGGTCTGAATACAAAGTACGTGGGAGAACCTTCACTACGCACTTGCTGAACAAATTGAGAAACAAGTTATTCCCAAAAGCTCGATCAAGCCTCTCGTACAGTCTAGTCTTCCTAGGAATCAGTGGCCCTTTCCAAGTAAATTTAGTCCCTGAAAACCCAAATCCGACAAGCCACATTCCCTCGATCTGTCATTAAACCACTGAATTCTTTGACTATTACCACCCACACCTCCAATTCTCTCTATAGGGGACAGAATGTCATTAAAGTCCCCACAAACAATCCAAGGCTTCACCATTAACGTAGCAAAGGATTTAAGGGAGGACCAGAGAGCAACGCGCAGATGAGAGTGTGGGACGGCATAAACCACCATAATGATAAGGGGCGGTTTACCTCTGAACTCGCATTCACAATGAATAAACTGACGATTAACCTCTATAATTTTCAGCTTTAAGACGTCGCTTCTCCACATTACCGCCAAACCGCCAGACCTGCCTTCACTTTGGACATGCTTGATCAAATCAAAACCCGAAGATAGGAGAGGGTGAAAAGTCAACTCTTTAGAAGCTTTTGTCTCAGCAAGAAAAATAATACTGGGCTTACGCCCATTGCAAATGGCCTTGATATTGGGAAGGAGATGCTTATTACAAGCACCCCTCACATTCCAAAATAAAAAACTATCCATAAGACAAATAGTCCAAAAAATAGAGCCCACAAAAAAAAATCACAATCCCTGAGATTCAGGGACCATCGACACTTCCACAATATCCTCATCTTCAATGCGCTGACAAGAAGGAAGCCCCACTATCTGCCCATTGTCCTGCATAGCATCCACGAAATTATCATCTCCAGGGTCCAAAGATTCCTCCACCATTAGTATACCGTCTCCCTGGCCCACATCACAGGCCTCCAAAGAAGGTGTATTCCCCGATTCGTCCAGGCCCACATCCTCCTTCCCATACTCGACTCTACACACACTCTCCCCTTCAGAATTCACCACCTGCTTAGCCACAATAGAAGCTAGCCCAGTGGTACTTTTAATCATTGGTCCAGGCCCATTAATAATCTCGCCTACTCCTACCTTTTCCACCACGCACGAAACTGTCTCAAGAACCAAACTCATGTCACCCTTCTTTTCCCTGGATCTTTTCTCAGGCCTTTTACGAGGTTGACTTCTCATCAAACTTCCTTTCTCCGTACTACCCTCTTTATCTAGTTGCTTTCCAGTGTCCCCTTTGAAGAAACGGCTATCACCCAAGAGGGGGGTGAATTGGGTGTCTGATAAAACTTCAGATAACTTTGAAAATCTTTTCGCAACTTATGAAGGTAGTTTGAATGACAGAATTATTTTATAAAGAAACAATCAGTCATCAAACATATATGCTGGAAATGTAAGAGTTTAGGGAAGAGAATATGCAAATTGAGATTTATACTGGTTCGGCCCAACTATTGACCTACGTCCAGTCCCCAAGCTCCACTTGAGATTTTCAATCCACTATCTCCTTGTTTAACCGGGCACAAGAGAAAGCCTTTACAACCTCACAAGTTTAGTCAGGCACTTGTGCAGCCTTTACGATCTCTTACCGAGATACTCTCCCTTACACACTGTAAGGATACAATTACACACTCTGTAAACAAAGGATAATCCTTTCACTCTCGGACTCACTCCCTCTTACAAGTTGTAATTGATACACCCACACTTAAAGTTCCTTAACCTTAAGATTTAATATCTGAATGAGATGAATAAGTGTTTAATAACTCCTCAGGAGTAGATAGCAGATGAACACTGAAGTACAAAATCAATCATCACACTCTCTACTGAAAACTATATAAACATTGTGAAACAGAGAGCATGTGAGTTAATCATTGGATTCATGATGTTGGCATTTTGTCATTGCAAGCTCTTGTCTCTAACCCTTTCTATCTTGAAGGCTTCTCCTTTTATAGTTGATGTAGAGTATTCGACTGTTTAAGCAATTCTTTGCATTTAGCATATGATTGTTGGAAGAAATAAATATAGTCGTTGGAGCTTCTGACATCATCATCTACTTTTTGATAATTTGATGTTAATCCTTCATATAATCATCTGAAACTCATTAGAAAACTGATTAAAAGCAATTAGGAATATTCATGAGTGATGATATGAAGAAGTGAAATCACAATCAATTAATTTAGATTTCCGGAGACGGTAATTTGAAGAAACAGAGGATGATCATGCTCGAGTAAGACTGATAGTATGCTTGAGCAACCAATAGAAGAAGTACTTTGGAAGAATAGAAATCACCCTATGCTCAAGCAAGAATCTAAGCTTGCTCGGGAAAGCTTCTCTGAGAACCTCTTCATTGATGCTCGAGCAAGTCATGCCTCATGCTCGGGCATCACTTCGCCAGTGCTCGAGCGAGCCACAAGACATGCTCGGGCAAGATCCAAACAGAGGCGAGAAGAGCCATTTCAACAACGCTGCTCGAGCATGATTTTACTTCTGCTCGAGCATGGTGCTCGAGCATTACATTTTCATGCTCGGGCATACTTCATCTAGAGGCTAAGAACTGAAGTAGAAAGGTGCTGCTCGAGCAAGCATTTACCTCCGCTCGAGCAAGCCTTTTTCTCTGCTCGAGCATGCCTCTTCCACTTTGCCATTTTCTTACTTGTTACGTTGATGCTCGGGCACGCCAGTTATGCTGCTCGAGCATGGATGGATCAATTGTGAAATTATGCTTAGGGATCAGTTAATGCAGAGCGCAGTGATCACCTATTGCTCGAGCAAGGATCTAAGCTTGCTCGGGTAAGCTTCTTCTTATGCCTTTTTGAGAAGAGATTTGTTTCGCTGTTGCTCGAGCAAGGTATTCCATCTGCTCAAGCACCATGCAGGGGCAAAAGAATACAAAGGAGGCTAGTGATGCTCGAGCATACTCTTTCCTTTGCTCGAGCATGGTGCTCGAGCATGCCCTTATACTCTGCTCGAGCAAGATTCCTTATCTTGCATATTTCTTTGATCAGCCTGATGATGCTCGAGCATGATAAATGCTCTGCTAGAGTAACACTTTCCAAAAGCCATTACCACGATGATGCTCGAGCATGCTGTTATACCTTGCTCGGGCAAGACTCTCCAAGAGAACATCTTGCCTTTTCCTTTTACTTTGATGTTGCTCGATGTTGCTTGGGCATCCCAAATTCCTTGCTCGGGCATGCCCTCTGAAATACTTGAGCAATCTATCAGTTTCCATTGTCCTTCAAAAACGCAATAGCATTAGCAGTACAAGGGGCAATTTCTAGTGAACGTGTCGTCTTCGATATAGCTCTGAATTTGGAAAATCACCCATGCTCAAAAAGCTCTTTAAGTCTTCTTTCCAATGCAAGAAGAATGAGCCCCAAAATCATTGTACTTTGTCCATTATCATCAAATCAATGGGGGTTGTTCTTGATCAGCGTTTTTTGCAACATTCTGAACTGACCGTGGACTTCAAAACATCATATATCCTTCATGTGATCTTTTTTTCTTTGATCTTGATGTTTTTAAAAAAGTATTTGAGTCTAGTTTCAAATGGCACTGGTTTAATCTCATTTGGATTTGTCGTTTGTGAGATACACTCAAAAGACCGAAGCTTGGTCTGGTTTGTGACGTTGATTTTTATTTCAACTTGTAAAAATCATAGCTCTCTCATCTGAACTCCTTTGGACTTGAATTTTATATCAAAATGACGCATTGGGAGTCTAGTTTCATACAAAATTGGTTTCATCTCAATCGGGCTTGTGGTTTGAGATATATCATTGAATTACTAGAGGTCGCCTAAAACATAGGTGAACAGAGTACTGAAATACAACCTTGCTCGAGCACCAGATTTTCTTTCTGCTCGAGGAGGCATTTTTTATGCTCGAGCATGAGCGGATTTTATGCTGAAAGGAGCTGGAAATGTACCGTGCTCAAGCATGACATTGTTGTGCTCGAGCATGACTTCAGGAATGCAATTGTAGCTTGTTTTAACTCCGAATTGACCCATTCCAACTTCCATATCATCGTGGAGACTTCTAAAATCAATCTAAGAACTTGAATAATCATATTCTCATTCCATTTAGCAAGTTCTTCTTTCTTTCCTCTCTTCTCTTGATCATTCTCCATCATTTAACATGGACTCATCATTCTCTACAAGTTCTACCTTCTTCAATATTTCCTCTTTTTCTTCTTTATGAAATCTCTTGTCTCCTTCTTGTTCTATAATTCAACTTGGACTAATCTACATTAATTATAGTTGTTAGTCAATGTAGGAGATAAATATATTATACAAACTTTTTGCTCTTAAGAATGACATCTATATAAGGCATCATCAAAACTAATCATATCCAACACCCTTTGTTCGACCATTTCTGATCTCGAACCACGATAATCCCCAGCTGTTGACTCGTCTGCACATCCTCATGCTGCAATGTTACCTTTTGATGACAAACAACGTTGTCAGGCTCGATGCCCTGCAAATCCTCTGCCTCGGCCAGGATTTCAAAACGAGACCCTCCTACATCATGCGTTGGGAGGTGCCCTTTCCCATCCTTTTTCTTTGGCTGATGTCGCTGCCGTTGAACCACCTTCTATTGATCCCTATGCTTGGCCACAACTTGCTCCAGCGGCATCTCCCTCTTCTCTGGTGAGGAACCCTGAACTTCATTCTGATTCTCGCTGCTGTTACCATGATTAGATTTCTGACTAGGACATTGAATCTCGGTATGACCATACAAACCACACGCTGGACAGAGCAAGTGCAACCCCTCGTATTGAAGAAAATACGAGGCCTCATCTAGCTTAAACCCAGACATTAATTGTTTTCCAAGGTCGATTAAGACGCAAATTCTTGCATAATGGCCCCTTAAGTGACTGGCAGTATTCATATCAACTCTGATAGTTTCACCTATCCTATTTCCTATATAGGTAAGTGCCTCCCGATCATAATATTCCAAAGACAACTTAGGAACTCGAACCCACACTACAACCTTATCCACCTTTCCTCTTGCAGGGATGAAATTAGGAACCCAAGGACGCACCGTGAAATAATGGTCGTAGACCATCCATGGTCCCCCAGTCAATGCATGAAGGAAGTCTTCCTTCTTGGAGAACTTAACTACATAATAACCATGACCGATGTCAATCAGATTAATCACACCTTTTTTTTCCCACCAAGGTTGGATGCGAGATAATAAAGCCTTATTTCCAATAGCCTTGTCCAACAGCTTGATAATGACGGCTTTCCTCTATGCTCTGAACAGACGTTTTTTGATTTTTTCCGAAAACGTAAAAGTTGGAAAGTTTCTTTCCAGGTCCTCCTTCGTAACACAACGAGGAGTAGATTCCTCTAACTCCAGGTCATCGTCGAACATGGCATCCTCAGACCGACTGTCATTGCCTCTATTGTCTTCTTCCTCAGAACTATCACCATTCCCAGATTTTCCTTTCAACTTTTCTGCAAAAGAAACTCCACCCTTCTAACAATGCTTTTCGTCGCTCCAAGCACAGGCCACGAACCCATGGGAAGGTTGGCTATATTGGACTCATCATGATTCTTGATCTTTTACGAATTCCTCCTTAACAGCTCATCCTCCTCTTGAGATGGAGGACTAGGGGGACATGAAGGATCTCCAGAGCTCGCCATTTTCTGTTTTTGACAACGCTTCCTTGTTTTCTCTAGAGTAAAAAATTAAACATTTCAAATAAATAAGAAAACTGGAGGGGGAGAGAGAGAGAGTAGGGCCCAGGTATCTGCTGCTATTGGGGCAGGTCCAGACAACGACAAGGTAGGTACTGGTTTGGTTTCTGGATTCCTGACCAAACAGTAGGCCCTTCCTTCCCCGGACTTCAACGCACTCCTTGTGTTCTCCTCTTACCTTCTTCTCAATTCCTAAACCAATAAACCAATATAACACTCTATAAAGAGGTTTTCAATTTTTTGTGTTTGTCTCAATACATTTTTTTTATCTTATTTTAATTAATTGTTATATTATATTCTCTTACATCATTTTTATTATTTCTATTTTATATTCATTGGGTATTTAAAAAAAATAGATAATTATTACATTTAATTATTTTAGGGAAATTCTATTTAAATACCATTTGAATTTGTAAAACACCTAGAAGCCTCTCCAGAATTTGTAAAAAGACTGAGAGGTATTAAGGACTTATGAGGGATATGCAAATTCGGGTGAAATTACTCTTTTATCCTTACTTTTAAATAAATCAAAAAAATAAAAATACCCTCACCGGAGGGCCGCCACCGGGCCGGCCACGGAGGACCAATGGCGGTAGCCACCGGTAAGGGGTGGAGGTTTTTTTTAACAAAAAAGTTATATTCATTGAAAGTGTGGGGGGTGGGTTTCAAACCCCCAACCCCCCACACATCCATGGGGCCAAGTGGCCCTTGGGCCACTTGGTTCCTTTAATATATATATATATATATATATATACGGTTTAATGTTTTCGCTTTTCTTTGTAGAAACATTTTTTGATACACACTCACATAAAAGTGAGTGGGTCCAATTCTCTTTACAATGGGACCCACTCACTTTTATGTGAGTGTGGTAGAAAAAATGTTTCGCAAAGAAAAAGCGTAAAAACATTAAACCCATATATATACACATTAACAAATATATATATTCTTCTTAATATTTTTTCAACGATATATACAAAACTTGCAACGGTATTTATAAATTCAATAACGCCATTTACAAATTTTTTTCAAGTTTACATTTTTTCCCTCTTAATGCCTCGAGTAAAAAAAAAAAAAAACGGTATTTACAAAACTTGCAATGGTATTTACAAATCCAAAGAACGCCATTTACAAATTCAACAACGCCATTTACAACTTTTTTTCAAGTTTACATTTTTTTCCTCTTTAATGCCACCGAGTAAAAAAAAAAAAAAAAAAATCAACGGTATTTATAAAACTTACAACGATATTTACGAATCCAAAGAACGTCATTTACAACTTTTTTCAAGTTTACATTTTTTTCCTCTTTAATGCCTCGAGTATTTAAAAAAAAAAATCAACAAGCATTTACAAATTCAATAACGCCATTTACAATTTTTTTCAAGTTTGCATTTTTTTTTTCTTTTAATGCCTCTCGAGTAAAAAAAAACAACAACAACAGTATTTACAAAACTTGCAACGGTATTTACAAATCCAAGAAACGCCATTTACAAATTCAACAACGTCATTTACAATTTTTTTTAAATTTGTAAATTTGTAAAGAGGAAAAAATGTAAACTTGGAAAAAAAAGTTGTAAATGGCATTATTGAATTTATAAATGGCGTTACTAGATTTGTAAATACCATTGCAAGTTTTGTAGATACCGTTATTTTTTTTTAATACTCGAGGCATTAAAGAGGAAAAAGATGTAAACTTGAAAAAAAGTTGTAAGTGGCGTTATTGAATTTGTAAACACCGTTGCAACTTTTATAAATATCGTTAAAAAAATGTTAAGAAGAATATATATATTTGTTAATGTGTGTATATATATATATATATAAAAAGAACCAAGTGGCTCATCTGGCCCCATAGATGTGTGAAGGGTTGGGGGTTCGAACCCCACCCTCCCACACTTTCAACGAATATAATTTGTTTTTAAAAAAAACCTCCACCCCCTTATCGGTGGTCGGCAATGACCCTCCGTCAGGGTATTTTTATTTATTTATTTAAAAGTAAGGGTAAAAGGGTAATTTCACCCGAATTTGTATATCCCTCATAGGTCCTTAGTACCTCTCAGTATTTTTACAAATTCAGGAGACTTCTGGGGGTTTTACAAATTTAAATGATATTAAATGGAATTTTCCCTTACTTTTAACTATTTTTCAAAAACACCCGAATAATACATATAGCTTTTAAATAATAGTACAATCGTTGTTTATTCTTTTCCAATTTACACGTCACATTTACAATTTCTAATATGAGTCAGTTGAATTTTCTTCACGAACGGAAAGTCATTTAAGTTTGAGCCATGTGCATCTGGCATCTTTCAGTTACCTTTCCTCTCCATCATCTTCCCTTTCCCTTCATCATTATTAGATTAAAAATTTCAGTAATCCAAATTTTCTATTTTATAAAAATATTATTATTATGTTATTTGAAAAATACATAAAAATTAAAGTTGTTAAAATTTGATTTAGGGAGTTGTAGATTATTGTAGAATCAATTTCCGTCCATTTTTATCACAACAATTGTGAACGGTATATATCAAATTTTAGAAGTTTTAAATTTACTTATGTATTTTTAATTTGGTAAATAATTGAAACTAAGAAAAATTATAATCTCTATGCCTTTATTTATATCACTACTAGGAAAAAAGGAAATTGCGCAAATTCACGTAATTTTAAGCTGCGGCAAAAAGGCCGCCGGTTTACTTTTTTGCAACTAACCGTGTTCCGTCTTAAAAAGCTGAAAGTTTTGTTGCGCTCTTCCCCGCCGGGCCCTCGGCTCCTCCCCGTCCCCCGGCTCGTCGCCCCCGGCTCCGCCCATGTCCCCCACTCGTCTCCTCCCACCCCCGCTCCTCTCCGCCTCCCCTCGCCTCCCGCTCCGTCCCGCGTCCCCCCCGCCCCCCAGCCTCCTCCCCGCCCTACCCCTAGCCCCCCCCGCCCTCGGCTCCTTTTATCCTCTCCACACTCGCCGTTCTCTAGTCACCGTGCTCTTCTCCGCCGTCCGGTTACCCTCCTCTTCTGGTCTCTCTCATCTTCGGTCAGATCCCCTTTGCCATCCGGCTTCCGGTCGGCCGTCGGGTAAGCTCCCTTTCTTTCTTTGTTTTTTTTTCACCACATTATTTATTATGAGAAATTAGTATAGATAAAAATTGGAAAAATTAGTCATATTTATTACTCATGAATAAATAGGTTATAATTTAACATTATTGTTTATTGAGATTATAATTTGGTTAATAATGAAAGTCTATTAAGTATTTAGAGGAGCAGTATAAATATTATTGCAATGTATAGATGATTAATTTTGATTTTTCAAATAAATCTTGGGTACAAATTCATTCGGTGAAGGCCATATATACTTCAAATCTCAAGAATGCTATATTTTTGAATATTTATTTTGGTTACTGGATGACTGTAGTATTTTATTTTGGCCTGTTCAAGCACCATTATCTGGATGACTGTATATTTTGATCCCTCCTGGGAAATCTTTCCATATTTTTATCAGTATATTTTTGTCCAAACCGATACGTGCTTTGCTTTATACTTTGATGTGTGATGCAAATTAACCTGGGAAAAATAAGCTAAAATTAAAAAAAGTAAAGGATCGCACTACCCACCACTTGAAAGGGCGAGACTGGTAGGTGTGTAACATGGCTTATTGATGAAGACCTTTTGTCATTAGCCTCGGGGTCCACAATCAACAATTAACCAAGGATTGCGTATAGGCAAACCTAGGATCGTTCTCTCTTTTTCGAGGAGCCTTTTATTGAATCCTAAGTAATCTAAATGTCATGCAAATGCAATGAAAACAAGGGGGATTGGTTTTGGATTTTTAAATTAATAAATTAAAATAGAAATGCAATTTAAATGAAGCAAAGAAAAGAAAATGAGAAGAAGAAGATTAAAATTGATCAACCCAACATTCAGATTCCAGAGACTTCCATCATTGAACAAAATATAAATAACCCACGTTTGGCTCTGGACGAACCGATATCTCTGCATTCGCCCAGAAAATCCCTCGACTAGATGATCGCCTAGAATATGTCCGAACAACGGCGTCCCACCGTGCGATCGCACGAAAACTTAAAACCTAGTTTGAATTCAGTCCTTGGGATAAACCAAACCGAATATTAAATCTAATATTCGAACTATTTCCGAAATCGGATCCGATAAGATGAAAATAGAAACGAGTTAAATCACCGATAAAGCACAAGTTCTCTGGATGAATCATGGAATCCTCACATTGGGTTAACCACGTAAACTTAGCCAAGCATGGCTAAGCAAAACACGAAGAAAAGATGAAGAAGAAAACCAAAAAGAAATCCTATTCAACGTAATTGAGAATATGTTTTTAGCCATCTAATATAACCTATAAATAGGAAACACTAGGGCTACAAGATTGGCCCAAAAATAGGAAACCTCTAAAAATAGGAAACCTCTAATAAATGGTCTTTTATTACAAAATTCGAGCAGAATAAAAATCCAGAAAAATGGGTCTGCCTTTAGCTCCAATTTCGTCCATCTTCTTGTCCGAATCAGCCTTCCGAGTCTTCATAACAATTGTAGCTCTCTGAATCATCTAAAAAAGGAAAGAAGAATCAGGCTAATCGGATATCTAGATCAAAAGTTATGGCGAAAATACTAAATCACTGTAAATCTGGAATTTAATCATAAAGAATGAATCAAATCCAATTAAAAGCTCAAAGCCCAATTAAGTAATAAAATCCATTATTTATTAACTAAACAATCCTAAATTTATTCACCAAGAGATACAAATAAGTGTAATAATATTCAATCATCACTTATATTGTGTTGACATTTTTCTTCTAATAGTTTCTTCTAAAATCTTGTGTAGGTGCTAATTGGATAACCAATTACAATAAAATTTTGGGAAAAAGACACATATAATAAAGATCATTTAAATAGTAAAGGAGAGAGAGGTGCTTCCAATTTCAACATCCCTATGCGATACTATGTCTTTTTGAAATTGAAATCAAATGACACAAATGATCTCCCACTTTTCTTTTTAAAAAAAAAAACCCTATCGCGTCGGCCAACAGCCACCTAACTCACACCAGAGCTCCAGTGGCCGACACCAGAGCTTCAATGAGAATAATCACTACAAAAAAACGTAACGTTTGTCGCGGTGTACTTGTAGCGGTCAAGCAAAACCGCTACAAATGAACAAATTAGTAGCGGTTTAAACCCAAACCGCCACAAATTAGTAACGGAAGCATTGCCGCCAAAATGCTGACCATTTTGCTTCATTTTTTGTCACGGTTCACAAAACCCAACCGCTACAAATATGGCGCCAGCCTTGGCGCGTTATGGCGCGAAGTCTGTCGCGGTTTTTTCATAGAGGTTATGTCAAAATAACTGCTACCAAATCACGAAACGACACACTTTTGTCACGGTGAGAAGAAAGCGACACGTTGACCGCGTCAAAACTTCAAAATTGGTAGCGGTTCTCACAATAACCGCTACAAAATTTATTCTATAAATAGCTAATTCCATCCGTACAACAATTATAATGTTCAAAAATATTCTAAATCGGCTTTGTCGCTGAAAGAGCATTCTTGGCTTTGTTCTCAAAAATAGAAGACGGGCATATATCTGCGATCGATCTCGGAGATGAGTGCCGAGATATTTGTCCGTCTTCTCATCGTTCAAGCCGAGAAGGTTCCTTCAAAGACAATCCGATTCAGATATTCTATTGACCGAAGACTTCTACTCCTATAAATATGTCTAACATGCCACGGAGATTGTATCCATTATAGCCACCGTTCTTTCGTTAAAATATCTCGATCAAAATGATTCGAGTTTTTCTTGGAAGATCGGTGGCTATAATGAATCCGAATCTTCAGTAAACTTATTATTCCTAAATTTATTAAGATCAACTCTTTTAGGGAAATTTCAATAAACCTGTTATTCCTGATTTAAAGAAAATAATTGAGAATATTTTTTTTGGAATAAGGAAAAATTCCAATCTAAGTAGTTTATCGCTAAACTAATTTGTTTGGATTTTTTTAAAAAAATTTATTAAATTAGTAGCGGTTACACAAATCACCGCTACAGATTAATTATTTTGTAGCGGTCTACCTCACGAACCGCTACAGAATTTGAATGGTCGTTCATTTTGTAGCGGTTATGTAACCGCGACAAATGTGCAGAATTGTCGCGGTTTGGGTGGCGATCTTTATTGAATCGCTACAAAATGATTAATTTTGTAACGATTACTTGGTTTAACCGCTACGAAACGCAGCGGTTTTTATATTCACTTTTGAAATTCACGCGCTACTGTTCACCTTTTCACCTTTGTACTTTTCACATCATGGTTTCTCACGACAAGGGAAAAGAGAAAGTAGTTGAACCCCCGAAAAGGCCTATCAGGGGTAGTAGTAGTAGAGGAGGCTGTAGGAGAGGGCATGGGCACCGTAAATGTCTCCGTTCAGCCCCCTCGATAAATGTCTCCCTTCAGCCCCCTCGGATAAATGTCCCCCTTCAGCCCCCTCGATAAATGTCCCCCCACGGCCCCCTCAGGTTGGGAATGAGTTTGATGGGCTCGTTGAAAATGACCTAATCCCAAACCCTGAGACCCTACAAGAGACCGTAGGTGGAGAGCGAAGCGCAAGTTTGTCGCTTGAGGACATCCTCAATGGTGATGATGACGAGATCGAGATTGAGATTCCCATAGCGGAGGCGGAGCGGTTTCTCGACGAGGACAACGAGCGGAAACAAGGGTACCCCCGACTGTTGTCTTCTCGTTCCACCGGATTTACGGTGGATATCGAAGGTAAGTATAAGTAGTTTATTGGCAAAAAATAAAATTTAAATTCCTGATGTGTGAAAATTTATGTAAGTACAATACAACAATTTTTTTTTATTTGTGCAGATGAATATGGGAACATCAGTAGGAAGACGCTGGATGTTCACACCCTCGGTCGAGAAACGACTACCGTGTGATAGTCCCCTAGAACACGGACACGGACCAGCCGATCGGTAGTGGTGGTCACCTGTTGAACCGATACCTGTCACAATTTGGCGGGAATTGGTATGGTTCCCGATCTTTTTCCAAAATTGGAAAAAGATCCCGAAGGAGACCAAGGACAAGGCGTTTGAGGACGTTGTGCAGGTAAATTGCGGTTAATTTAGTTATCTGTTTCTTAATTAATTATTACTTAATTACTAATTATTTTATGATATAGAATAAGTTTAAATTGTGAGCCAACGCAAAGAGGTATGTAAAGTTGAAAATGGGAGAAGCGTGGAAGAGTCGGACGGGTCATCTCTACACCCAACAGAATGGAGATTCGACTATGCCTCTACAGCAACTGATGGAGAACGTCTCAGACGGCGTGGACCCAAATCACTGGGCAGCTTTTGTCCAATATAGGAGGAGTGCAGAGGCACAGGTACGTTTTTTTAATTAATCATAGTTCTGTTTTTTTTCTATGAGGGTATTGTATAATTACTCATTTATTTTGCGAGGCTCTATCCCGGAGGAACACCGGATCCATGGCGCTCAAAGGATCAATCATACGGGTGGATCCAAGACGTTTGCTGTGACCTACAGTGAGATGGTATGTTAAAAGTTAAATTAATTTTATGTTTGATTGATTATTGTTTTGTTTTGGAAATAACAAAGTTTATACTCTTTTAACTCTTTCAACAAGAGAAGACTCGACAGGAGGGTGGTCAGACGGACTATGGGCAGTTGTGGACACGCACACATAGACACCGTGATGGGACACTGATCTCTGAGGCAGCAGAGGAGATAATAGTAAGTTACAATTAAATAGTTAATGTTGCATATTAAAATTTAATTAAATTGATTGATTAATGTTTTATGAAATATATGCGTCAGAGCTGGATTGAACAGAGCCAGCAAGAGATACGTCAGTCGCAGACCCCGGAGTCATAGGGTTCTGTTGATCCTACAACCACATTGAAAGCTGTTGTGGGCCCAGTCGAGCATCCTAGCCGTGTTAGGGGCTTTGGGCTAGGCGCCAGGCCTAGCATGGTGTACCGCAAGGACTCCTCTTCTACCGCTGGGAGCGCCGGCTCGAGCAAGCCACCATTAGAGGCGGTTGATGCGATGATTGCCGAGCGGGTTCTTTGCGAGAGGGCCGAAATGAGGCCGGGACTAGGCGCATGCGGGAGTGTCTCAACGGTTGGTTCGCTAATCAGAGGACTAGCTGGAAGTCACTTGCCGGGGCCTTGTTAGAGTTGCTACCGAACAGACGGTTCCCATCTCCTGAGCCTCCCCCTCCGTTCATCTTCGAGAATTCTCCCCCGCCTCCATCGCCTCCCCCCCCCGCCTCCCCGTCCGGATGGTCTTGATCAAGATGAGGGGATTGTTACCTCCGGTCGAGCCCACACCGCCCCGAGAGAGACCCTACGAGACAGACTCCGATCATCGGGCTCCGATAGTTATTAGTTTTTATTTTGTTCGGTAATTCGGTTTGTACGTCGGATGTTTGTTGACAATTTTTTTAAATTTAAATATTTGTTATCTTTTTTTTAAGTCAAAAGGTTTTTTAAATTTAAATTTTATTAAAGAATAAACGGAGTTTATAATTTGTAATAAAAAAGATATGTTAATATTACACAAAAAAAAAAAAAAACAAATGTTAATAAATTTTGTAGCGGTTAAACCCTCAAATCGCTACAAAATATATTTGTCCCGGTTCATCTAGTTAACCGCTACAAATTTGAACTTCAAATTAAAAAATAAGCGCCAAAACTTTCAAACGGTCATCATTTTGTAGCGGTTCGTAAACCGCGACTAGTTTATGGCGCGATTTTTCAATTCAAATTTGTAGCGGTTCATTAACCGCGACAAATTTGAGCTGAAAAATTATCGCGGTTGTTGTCGTAGTTGTTAACCGCTACAAATGTTCCCCCGTTGCATTTAAAGATCTCAAGTTATGGGATGAAAGTAATTAAACATTGTCTCTACATTAATATACTTTCTTTGCTTTGTTTACCACAGATGGATAAATCATGGATTAAGATGCCGCAGCAGTTCTCCAAAAGATATTTAGCGGGATTAAATAAGTTCTTAGATTTCTCCTTCTCTCACGCTAGCGTTAATGGCAAGATCGAGTGTCCTTGTTGTAGATGCAAGTTTAAGAAGTGGCAAACACGGGAAGGTGCTATGGAACATCTTCTTATTAAGCCTTTCCCGAAGCATATACATTCAGGGTGTTCATGGTGAGGAACGTGGTATGAGATATGGGGATCATCTTCCTCAAACCTCACAAGTAGGAAATCAACTGCTACCTCAAGATGATCCGGTTAATGATGTTGTTCGCGACGCTTTTGGTGTTCAAGACGACAACTTTACAGCAGAAGTGCAGGGTCTTGAACCAGTTTTCTACAGGAATGAAGCAGCTCGGGAATTTTTTAGCCTCATGGATTAGAGCGATCGTCCTTTGTATCAAGGTTGTCAGAAATACTCAAAATTATCCTTTCTGATCAAATTGTACCATATCAAGTGCATGTGTGGGATCACTGATAAGGCGATGTCGATGTTGCTGGAATTACTACGAGATGCTTTCCCTGACAGGGACATTCCCACAACATTCTACGAGGCCAAGAAGATAATCAACAGATTAGGATTGCACTACGAAAAAATCGATGCCTGCCCCAACGACTACATGCTTTATTGGGGGGAGGACGCTCGGAGGGAGACTTGTAAAAAGTGTCACACTTCGAGGTTCAGGACTGTTCAGAAGGGAAAAAGCAGAAGAAGAAGCCCGCAAAGATTCTAAGGTACTTTCCTTTAAAACCTCGCTTACAAAGATTTTTTATGTCGTCTAAGACAGCTGAGCATATGAGGTGGCATGAAGCCGACAAGAACGAAGATGGTAAACTCAGACATCCACGAGATGGTGAAGCGTGGAAAGTGTGCGACACAGACTTTCCTAATTTTGCGGCGGACCCTAGAAATGTTCATCTTGCTTTGGCGACCGATGGTTTCAATCCCTTTGGGAATCTTAGCACAAGTTATAGTATATGGCCAGTTGTTTTGATACCTTACAACTTGCCCCCTTGGATGTGTATGAAACAAAGCTCCTTCATTATGTCAATGATTATTCCAGGCAAAAAGGCACCAGGAAATGACATCGATGTGTATCTACAACCGTTGATCAATGAGTTGGTGGAGTTGTGGAATGTAGGCGTGGAGACGTATGACGCGCACGAGAAGACACTGTTCAACTTGCGTACGGCGTTGATGTGGACTATTAGGAACATTATCCGGGTGGAATGTGCATACCGGCCTTGCATGTCCGGCTTGCAATTTTGACTCTAACTCAGTGCGCCTTCCCCACAGTCGTAAGTGGTGCTTCATGGGTCATCGGAGGTTTCTCGATCGTACGCACAGGTTTAGGTTGCAACGCAATCGTTTCAATGGGCAACAGGAAAAAAGAGGACCTCCTCGCATATTATCCGGTGCGAGAGATCATAGAGCAGCTTGTGGATGTTGATTTTGAGTATGGGAAAAAAGATGATCCGGCAAAAAGCGGGACAAAGACGGTCAGGGCTTCTGGTTCCGCGATCCAATAATGGCGGAAGATAAGCGTATTCTTTGCTCTTTCGTATTGGAAAGATAATTTGCTCCAACACAGTCTGGATGTCATGCACATTGAAAAGAATGTGTACGACAATGTGTTGCACACGATTATGAACGAACCAGGCAAGTCAAAAGATCATCTTCAAGCGAGGAAAGATTTACAAGAGATGGGAGTTCGTGCAGACGCGTGGCCGGATAAGCATGGCAGATTTCAACCGGCAAAATTCACCCTGACAAAACCGAATAAAGAAATCTTCCTCGCCACTTTGAAGAAAATAAAAGTTCCTAACGGGTATTCAAGCAACATTTCACGATGTGTGGACGTACAGGCTCGAAAGGTTACTAGGGCTGAAGAGTCATGACTCACATGTGCTTAGTTACTTCCGCTGGCCATAAAAAATACATTGCCTCTCGATGTGTCGATCGTTTTGGTCGAGCTTTGTACTTTCTTTCGGAAGTTGTGTTCCAAGGTGTTGATCGTGGAGGAGCTCGACCCTGCAACAAATCATACGCTGTGCCATTTGGAGATGATCTTTCCTCCTTCATTTTTCACGGTCATGGTTCACCTCAAAGTACACCTTGTTCACAAAACAAAGCTTTCTGGCCCAGTTCACTACCGATGGATGTATCCTATTGAGAGGTACTCTTTTAAAATTAATTACTTCACCATTATATTACTTCCTAGTTGCATGTTTAACCATTGATGTATTGACATCTTTCCTCATTACTTTATAGGTTTCTTGGGAAACTAAAATCTCACGTGAGGAATAAGGCGTGGCCTGAAGGTTCAATAGCAGAAGGTTATGTTGGGGATGAGGTCTTGTATTTTTGTTCCAGGTACTTTAATGACATTGAGACGTCATTCAACCGACCGCCTCGTGTGGACAATTGTCCCGAGCGAGCCGAGTCATCGGGTTCGAGTTGTTATTCCCTTGTGTTGGTAAACCAGTTGGCGGATGTGAGAACTTCAAACTCACGGTACTTGAGAAGTTTCAAGCACATAGACATGTCTTGATCAATTGCACTAAAGTTGAACCGTACCTTCAGTAAGGATTGCACACAGATATATATATATATATATATGTTATCCTATATGTTTCCTAACATTTTATAGGCACATTTCTTGCTCGTCATCGCATGTTTAATTGCAAGGAATTCAGGAGTCATGTGAAGCGTCAGCTAAGGATCCGTACACAGACATCCTCCGAAATTGATAGAAAGGTCCACAGAGAATTCTAGGGTTGGTTTATGAGGAGAATAATGAATGACCACAACCCTCACTCCAAAGATTCGAGCTCTCGCAATCGGCCCGCTTGACCACGCCCAAAGATTTACGGCATACAATGTCAATGGCTTCAAGTTTTGCATGGTTTCATGAGATCAGGGATTGCTGACCCAAAACTCGGGTGTATATGGCACGTTTGGGACGAGGAGTTATGTGAGCAGCAGTGACGGGAACATGCAGTTCGGTGACGTCCCGTATTATGGAAAACTGGTTGATGTGGTCAAGATAACTTACCAAGGCCTTTTCTCTGTCACGATGTTCAAGTGTTTGTGGGCGAATACGACAACGTCCCAGGGACTCACAACTGACGACTTAGGCATTACATCAGTGAATTTCTCCCGGCCTATTCACACTGGTCAGTCTGAAGATGACGAGCCGTATATTCTTGCCTCAGAGGCCTATCAGGTTTATTATGTCGCTGATGAGAGGCATAGGGATTGGAATATGGTGGTTCATTTAAAGCCTCGGGACCTTTACGACATGGGCGATGGTGAGAATGTCGCGTACGATTGTGAGCTGCTCCGGCTGCCGCGCCAAAACTTTGTCCCCGCACGGCGTTGACACTTTACCTATAGTTCGGTATGTTTTTTAATATACGCAATATGAAATTTAAAAATAGCATTTCACAAAATTTTTATATATGTCTTATTCCATATCCAACTCACACGTAACTTTTTATAAAAACTTTCTTTGTAGGGATGCTGACGAAGATTGAGAAGAAAAATTATCACTACTCTTCATTTTCCTTTTGTTTTTTTAAAAAAAAAAACCCCAAAAAAAAACATTTGTAGCGGTTAATAACCGCCACTAATAAGAAAATAACCGCTGCAAAATGCAACCGCTACAAAAAATCAAAGACACCGCTACTAAAATAAACCGCTACCAAAAACTGACACCTTAACCGCTACAAATTGATGCGCTGAGATCAAAATAAATACCCCACCAAACCACATTCAATATGCTTCAGTTCTCTTTTCTACACGCATTTTCTCCCCGTCTTCTCTCATATTTTTGCGTTTTCTCAACGAGAGGTGTTTGAATGAGGTAAGTGTCACTCAGCTTGATAAAATCTAGTGATTATCGAAATATTTGTTTTTTGTTCTATCCTGTTGATATTAACTTCTCTTATTTTACGGGGATTGTCGGATTTTTAACTTTTTTCTTACTTTCACATACTTATTCTTCGATCTACTTTCCCACTTTTTTTTCTATAATTCGTTTTATATTAATGAACTCATAAATTTTTCTTATTATACTCATATATTCTTTTTGTTTTACATATCTATAGTAATCTTATACAATCGAATATCATATTTTAATATCATTTATTTTTAATAAAAATATAAATGATTAATATAAGAATGGTTAAAAATATATATTTTTTTTTCAATTTCATTCATTTGTAGCGGTTACATAACCGCTACAAATAACAAAATACCGAGGCGCCAAAACAAGTTTTCAAACAAATAACGTCAATTTTTGTAGTGGTTCTTTAACCGCTACAAATATAAAAATAAAAAATAGCGGCAAAACTTTTTTAAAAAAATAATGGCCGGAATTATTTGTAGTGGTTTCTCATCGCTACAAATATTTTGGCGGTAAAATTTTTTCCCATATATTTTGGACTATTTAGTAACGGATATATAACCGCGAAAAAATTTATTCATTTTGTCGCGGTTTTTGTACCGCGACTATTGTGCAAATAAGCTTTCAGTTTAGCCTTATATAGTGGCGGTCAACTAAAACCGCTACGATTACGATAGCGGTTTATGTGGTTATAGTAGCGGTTTTTTTTCACCGCTACAAATGTCTTTGTTTCGGTCGATTTTGTAGCGGTTTGTGTAACCGTGACAAATGTTGTTTGTCGCGGCAAAAACCGCTACAAATGCGTGATTTTAACCGCTGACCCGTTTTTTTGTAGTGAATTCACTTGGTAAACTAAAGTTATTAAAACCTAATAAAAAGTGGGAATTCCTCAATTAAACTTGTCAATGACATGATAGTTTAAATTGTTTACTTGGTAAACAAAAGTTGTTAAAACCTAATGAACAATAGTGAATTCTTTAATTTAACTAAACTTATCAATAGCCAGATAGTGTAAATTTTTTACTTAAGAAACAAAAGTTGTTAAAACCTAATGAACAATAGTGAATTCCTTAACTAAAATTATCAATGACCTCAGAGTAATTCACCACATTTCATTATTTTTTAATTTTTATTTTCCAAGTAAAAAAAAAAAACACTATTAGGCTATTACAAGCTTAGTTAAGGAATTCACCACATTTCATTAAGTTTTAACCACTTTTGTTTACAAGTAAAAAATTTACACTTTCATGCCATTGACAAGTTTAGTGAAACAATTCACTACTTTTCGTCAGATTTTAACAACTTTTGTTTATCAAGTAAATTATTCTTGCCAGAGCTTTGGCGCCAATTGGGTGGCCGCTGTCGGCCCAGGATGGCGATCACGGTGGATCAAGAGATGAGGGTTAATGTTTATTCAAAAATAGTGTGAGGGTATTTTTGTCATTAGCTTTCAATTTCAAAAAGACGTAGGATCTCATGGATGTTAAAATTGGAAGCACCTCTCGGTACTTCACCATTTCAAATGGTTTTTATGTGTCATTTTAAATTGAGAAATTTGAACTTTTTATGTCGAAAAAATCCAGCAAGGGAGGCTTGTCCTGGTGATAAATTTCCTCCAGCGCTGTAGTTAGTGTGGGAGGAAGAGGATGATATAGAGAGAGAAAGTTGGGGATTTGTCTGAAAGAAGGGGAAAGGGAAGGTTGCATGAGTTGGCTAACATTGCTCATGATCAATCAGGTAGTGTATTGAGTACCATGTGTAAATGTCACTCAAACTTAACAGTCAATGGTAGGGCGAAATTGGCCCTTTTATAAACTTCTGGAATGATATTACCCTCTTGAAAACTTCCAAACACCGCATGCTCCTTGATAGAAACTTCGGAAGCATTTTCTCCCTTTAATCCAAGATCTTTTAATTTGTGAGAGTACCGCTATATAGCAACTTTTTATTTTACTGTTTGGATTATTTAATTCCCTAAATCTAGAAAAAAAAAATCCAATCTTGTAAAAGAAATCGGACAAAGTGTTTTTTTAGTTTCTTTTAAGTGATTTTATGAGGTTTCGTAAAACAAAAAAAATATCTCTTTTAATTGATTCCTAGATTTTGCAAACACGCTTTGGTGAATGAGCACATAGCTTCTTGTGACACAAAGAAATATCATGCTTCCACAAGAAATCGTTCAGCATATATATATATATATATATATATATAATATGCCTATTTGTATCTAATTGGGTCTTCAGCATTGTCCTTCCACTAGATAATATATCCATCATAACAAAGGGGGAAAAGGATGATATCCCTAATATCATAGACAGGTCAAATAAGGGGAAAAATTAAACTAGAGGCATATAATTAATGATCAAAATAGAAGTGTTTGAACAAAATAAATGTGCAAGATATATTATACTAAAAATTCAAGATGATGTTCTTCAATTTCTGTCACCAATGGATGCAAGGGTTTCCACGTAATGAAAAGCACTTCTAATGCCATATTCACCAGCAATAAGAAACTCCTTGAGTTTATTACTAGTGAGATTAAAAAGATTTATACCAACTTTTGGTTGAGGTTCAAAGTCAAAAACAACTTCATTCCTCCAAATATTCAGAGGATGTAAGCTCCGTAAACGAGGGCTGCCAAAAACCTTGGTCTTACTCCATCTTTGCCCAGATCCGCCAGATGTAGCCTCCTCCATTACCCAGAATTCAATGCCCGAAAGCAAAGCAAGTTTGTTCTCATACGCGATCAACCTTATGTGCCGATGAATATACTGTACGTCAGGCCTTGGAATGAAGGTAAACACTTCTGTTGCTATGTCAAATGAAAGTATGTCGATTTGGTTGTGGTAGGACAACCAACAAATAGCTTCATCAGTAGCTGCAAAACTTCCAAGAAATCCTACACCCTTTAATAATTTGCGGTTGATAAATTCTACTTTCTTCCATGACCCTGTAGACAATGAATACACCTCTGCAGGTTTATAGTCAAAAATTTTCACTATCTTGTAATCATTTACAACTCTACTAAACCCAAATGCTATACGGCAGAAATGATTATTCTTAATTTGGGGCACGCATTGGACCTCCCTGGTGGATGGATTCCACAAGAAAAGGGAACCACTAACTCCGAGTTCAAAACTGTGCAGAAGACAGACGAGGCCATAGCTAGAACCAATGATATAAACTGGTTGGTTGACCGAAGGTGCACTCGGAGGCAGAAGAGTTTTCTTGTCGGAATCCAGCATACTGAATGTGGAATAACCGCATTGGAGGAGAAGAGAAGGGCCACGATGATGACTTGAGTGGTGGAGGTGTTCTGTGATGAACAACGAGGTCTTGAAGAGATCATTCCAATCTTTACAAACACATCGGAATCGGAGTAGAGATTTCACCGGAAGTCTTTTGAGAATGCTAGAGATGATTTCGTGGGGAAGGAAGAATTCGTCGTCTTCCATCTAGAAACTTTGAATAAGAATTCTGGAGAGCGTTTAGGGGTTATAGAGGTTGTCGAAGACTCGGAGGACCTCTTGAATATAAAGGGAAAAAATATTCTTTCCGGTGTACGGTTAATTGATAGCTACGTGATCGCGATGATCGGATATTAAGGTCAAGATAATTTACTTACGTCCAAAATCTATCCTAACATCAAAATCAAAGAATATATATTGTTATGACTAATGATATCTTTGGAAACAAAAGATAATGTCAGCTCCGATGCTCGCATTAGAATATCATTTCCAGTGCTATTAGTTGGCGGCAGTGTAGGATCTCAATATTCGGATATATATAAGAAGGTCTAGATAAAAAATTGATTTAAATAAGTCTAAAATTTATCTTAACGTCAAATCTCTCTCTATATATAAATAAACATATCTTTAACTGATTTTATAATTATCAAAGGTAAGTTAAAAGAGAATCTTTTGCTTTAAAATATCATAGATGATTTTATAATCTTTTGCTTTATAATTCTCAAAATTATTTATGAATGATACAGCCTTTAATTTATTACAACCGTTGTTATTCTGAGAATTTTAACACTAAAAAAATATTTGTTTCGAGAAACTACGGGAGAAGAAACTACGGGAAAAAATAAGATTCCATAACAAACCAAGATTAAGAGAAAAACAGACCAAACTCCTATTAAAGGTTTGAGCAAATTGATTGATAACGTTATTGTTCAGTTAAATTCAATATAAAACAAATAAAAATACAAAAAAACCCTATTTTCTCTTTAGAACTGCTTATACTGTTTTGACGTTTTTCTTCTAATATTTTCTTCTAAAATCTTGTCTAGGTGCTAATTGGATAACCAATTATAATAAAATGTTGGGAAATAGACACATATATATAATAAAGACCATTTAAAAAAAGAAAAGGATAGAGATGTGCTTCCAATTTTAACATCCTGTGAGATGCTATGTCCTTTTGAAATTGAAAGAAAATGACAAAAATGCCCTCACACTTTTTTTGAAAAAAAAAACAAAAAACATTAGCCCCACCCCACTGGCCGGCGGCCACCCAACTCATATTGGAGCTCCAGTGCCTGGCACAAAACTCCAACGGGAATTATTCACTTGGTAAACAAAAGTTGTTAAAACCTAATAACTAAACTTGTCAATGGCATGATAGTGTAAATTTTTTTATTTAGTAAATGAAAATTGTCAAAACCTAATTTCATTAACTAAACTTGTCAATGGCTTGATAGTAATTTACCACTTTTTATTAGGTTTCAACAACTTTCATTTTACATCAAAAAATATTTACACTGTTAGGCTATTAACAAGATTACTTAAGGAATTCACCACTTTTCATTTGGTTTTAACAACTTTTATTTATCAAGTAAAAAATTTACACTATCATGCTATTGACAAATTTAGTTAAAGAATTCATTACTTTTCATTAGACTTTAATAACTTTCGTTTACAGAGTGAATTATTTCTACTGAAGCTCCAGCGCAAGGTGGCGACTGTTGGCCATTGGACGGCGGTGGCCAGTGATCGGCGAGGTGAGAGTTATGTTTATTTTTAAAAAAGGCGTGAGGGTATTTTTTTTTCCATTTTTCAAAAAGATGTAGCATCTCATATGGATATTGAAACTTATACTCTGCTAACAAAACGCAATATACATATTTTTAATTATAAAAATATTGTTTAAATTTAATTATACTATTTTTGGAGATAAATTGATATTTATAATTTTTAGATAATATTAAATGGAAAATCATTTTTTTAAATTATGTTTCAAATTCATAGCATCAACGATCTCAATTAGAGCCGTCAAAACGAGCCAAACCCATCGGGCCGACCCGTTTAACCCTGGCCTTTTAAGGGCCGAGCTTGGAAATTGGAGGAGTAAGGTGATGTTTGGTCCTGAAAGGTCGGCCTTGGAGGGCCAAGTGCTTACACAGGCTGGCCCTGGAGGGCTACGGGCCGGCCTATCGAGCCCTTCAATTTTTTTATTCTTTATTTTTTAAAGTTGAACACTTGTTGAAGTTGGATCCTTCAATAATTTATATGTACTTTTTATTTGTTATAGAGTTATTTATCCATTTAAGTACAAATACATAATAAATATACTCTAATTTTATGATTTGATTTATTGTTTATTGTAGATAAAGATTATAGATGTGTTCATGAAGTCAGAGAAGAAATTCTTGATATTCTTACTCATGAACGAGAGCTTACTACTCAAAGTAAATAACAATCAAATGTCGTTGAAATTGATGATAGTGGCGAAGATGACGACAATAATAGTCATTGTACTAATGTCACTTAGTAGTTAGTAGTATGCTTCTTATGTTTTATATGAGTTATTTGTGAACATAATTTGCTTTTGATTATGAATTAGTAACTATGTTTATTTGTTAGATGATTTATGTTGTAATTTACTAATTATATTTCTTTAAGAAAATGGAGGAAAATTAATTAAAATTTGGAATAATAATTTTCGGGCCTCGGGCCGATCCTGGTCCTGGTACTCTCGGTAGGGCTTTGAAAAACAGGTATTTTTCTTACTCCGAAGCCCGGAGGGCCGGCTCTGTTAGGCCCTGGCCCTTAAGGGCCGGCCCTGATTGACGGCTCTAATCTCAATATAATAATACTAATATATAATTTATAAAAAAATATTATTTATGAATGATACAAACTCTATTTTATAACAACCGTTGTTATTCTGTGAATTTTAACACTAAAAAAAGATTAACTCAATAAGCAAAATTATCATATATTTTTTTTTTTTATTAAATTATCTATGATATTTTAAAGCAAAAGATTCTCTTTTAACTTACCTTTTTATAATTATAAAATCACTTAAAGATATATTTATTTATTTATATATATATATAGAGAGAGAGAATTTGATGTTAAGATAAATTTTAGAAATATATAAAGAAATTGTGTATCTGGACCTTCTTATATATCCGAATATTGAAAACCTACACTGCCGCTAATTAATGGCACATGAAATGATATTCTAACGCGAGCATGGAAACTGACAGAATCTTTTGTTTCCCAAGATATATATCCTTTGATTTTGATGTTAGGATAGATTTTGGACGTAAGTAAATTATCTTGACCTTAATATCCGATCATCGCGATCACGTAGCTATCAATTAACCGTACACCGGAAAGAATATTTTTTCCCTTTATATTCAAGAGGTCCTCCGAGTCTTCGACAACCTCTATAACCCCTAAACGCTCTCCAGAATTCTTATTCAAAGTTTCTAGATGGAAGACGACGAATTCTTCCTTCCCCACGAAATCATCTCTAGCATTCTCAAAAGACTTCCGGTGAAATCTCTACTCCGATTCCGATGTGTTTGTAAAGATTGGAATGATCTCTTCAAGACCTCGTTGTTCATCACAGAACACCTCCACCACTCAAGTCATCATCGTGGCCCTTCTCTTCTCCTCCAATGCGGTTATTCCACATTCAGTATGCTGGATTCCGACAAGAAAACTCTTCTGCCTCCGAGTGCACCTTCGGTCAACCAACCAGTTTATATCATTGGTTCTAGCTATGGCCTCGTCTGTCTTCTGCACAGTTTTGAACTCGGAGTTAGTGGTTCCCTTTTCTTGTGGAATCCATCCACCAGGGAGGTCCAATGCGTGCCCCAAATTAAGAATAATCATTTCTGCCGTATAGCATTTGGGTTTAGTAGAGTTGTAAATGATTACAAGATAGTGAAAAATTTTGACTATAAACCTGCAGAGGTGTATTCATTGTCTACAGGGTCATGGAAGAAAGTAGAATTTATCAACCGCAAATTATTAAAGGGTGTAGGATTTCTTGGAAGTTTTGCAGCTACTGATGAAGCTATTTGTTGGTTGTCCTACCACAACCAAATCGACATACTTTCATTTGACATAGCAACAGAAGTGTTTACCTTCATTCCAAGGCCTGACGTACAGTATATTCATCGGCACATAAGGTTGATCGCGTATGAGAACAAACTTGCTTTGCTTTCGGGCATTGAATTCTGGGTAATGGAGGAGGCTACATCTGGCGGATCTGGGCAAAGATGGAGTAAGACCAAGGTTTTTGGCAGCCCTCGTTTACGGAGCTTACATCCTCTGAATATTTGGAGGAATGAAGTTGTTTTTGACTTTGAACCTCAACCAAAAGTTGGTATAAATCTTTTTAATCTCACTAGTAATAAACTCAAGGAGTTTCTTATTGCTGGTGAATATGGCATTAGAAGTGCTTTTCATTACGTGGAAACCCTTGCATCCATTGGTGACAGAAATTGAAGAACATCATCTTGAATTTTTAGTATAATATATCTTGCACATTTATTTTGTTCAAACACTTCTATTTTGATCATTAATTATATGCCTAGTTTAATTTTTCCCCTTATTTGACCTGTCTATGATATTAGGGATATCATCCTTTTCCCCCTTGTTATGATGGATATATTATCTAGTGGAAGGACAATGCTGAAGACCCAATTAGATACAGATAGGCATATATATATATATATATATATATGCTGAACGATTTCTTGTGGAAGCATGATATTTCTTTGTGTCACAAGAAGCTATGTGCTCATTCACCAAAGCGTGTTTGAAAAATCTAGGAATCAATTAAAAGAGATCTTTTTATGGTTTACAAAACCTCTTTACAGCTTAAAATCACTTAAAAGAAACCAAAAAAACACTTTGTCTGATTTCTTTTACAAGATTGGATGTTTTCCTAGATTTAGGCAATTAAATAATCCAAACGGCAAAATAAAAAGTTGCTATATATCAGTAGGTACTCTCACGAATTAAAAGATCTTGGGTTAAAGGGAAAAAAATGCTTCCGAAGTTTCTATCAAGGAGCATATAGGGTGTTTGTAAGTTTTCGAGAGGGCAATATATCACTCCAGAAGCCTATAAAAGGGCTGTTATGTTTGAGTGACATGTACACATGCAATGTTAGAAAACTCATGCAACCTTCCCTTTCCCCTTCTTTCAGACAAATCCCCAACTTTCTCTCTCTATATCATCTTCTTCCTCCCACACTAACTACAGCGCAGGAGGAAATGTATCATTAATAAATCAAGAGCGAAGTTTTTATGGACGCCAAGCAATTAACATGTTAGGACCAGCATACTCCTTATTAACAAAGAGTCAAAGACTTTTCACAGTGAACATCCCAAAATTCTTACAGAAATATCCACCAAAAAACTAAAGAGCACACAACAATCCCCAAATGCTCTCTTCTAGAATTCTGATTCGAAGTTTCTAATGGCATCATAGTGAAGCGACTGATAATGGAAGAAGACAAATTCTTCCTTCCCCACGAAATGATCAATCTAAGATCGCAGATCGAAGCTGGAATGGCGAGCAACGAGAGCGGCCGAGCGACGCGAGCGGCCTAACGGGCAAGGGGCAAGCGTTGCGAGCGACGACGTGCGTGAGTTGAATCGGGAGCGATAGTCTGGGAGACGTCAGTGTCTCTGTGGAGGAGGCTGAACTTGAAGGAAGAGGCGGTTGTGAGTGAGATTGAAGACCAAGATTGGGTGAGTGCAAAGAGAGTGGATGAGTGCAGAGAGTGGGTGAGTGAAATATTCTCGAAATTTTGCTAATAATAAACTGATTAATTAATTGACTTATTAAGTTAAAAAATAAATGCATGGTAAAAATTGTAGGAATCCCTAAATTGTAGGAGATAGAGATACAAAAAGATAGGGAATAAATGTGAATAGCATATATTTAAATTTCAAATCTGATTCTGATTATATATTCCATATTTATATTCAAAGTTATAATTTGACTTCAGGTACAATAGCCCAAATATTTAGAAATTAAAAAATAATTATTATTATGATAACTATATTATTAATATGAAAATATGAGTTCAAGAGGGATAAATATGTTTCTTATCGAATTATGTTTAATATTAAAAAAAAATATTCTTCTTGTTAATGCAAGAAAACAAAACCATATATCAGTGATTAAATATGCCCTATTGGGCTTAAATATTACCAATGAGAAATTTTATTTTGTTTCTCTTTAATGAAATTATCATTATATTTTTTTTTTTAAAAAAGGAAAAGAACTGTCAGATTGCTTTTATCTTTCCAAACTTTTCAATCCTTTTTCTTTATCGATGAGTACGGGCAAAAGAGGAGGAGCGAAAATCTAGAAGCTTCACCATTTTGCTCAATCTTTGTCTATTTAGTGTTGTCGTTCTTCATTTTTCTGAGGTTGGTGTGCGCGGGTGGGGATGAGTCTCCGTCGTTCTTCTCCTCTTCCGGTATTTCTATCACTTCTCCCTCTGTTCCACCCTAGTCGACACCGTTAGTGGGTGTGGGCGAGCATCTCATCTTGTCTCTTCATATCCAGTCGGCGATGTTGCTTTCTTCGGTCTTTGCCATTTGGGTGATTTGAAGCTCTAATTCTTTTCTCCATCTTTCTCTGTATCATAGCGTTGCTGTGTGGGTGCGAAGAGAGCACTGCCTTCTCTTTGTCTCTTGCTTCAGTTGTGTGGGTATGTGTATTATCTTCTTCCTATTTCTCAGATTTCCCAAATGCTTCCATGTCTGATTTTTGTATAAATTGCTGCCTTTTCTTTTTGTTTGTTGTGCGTGGATTGGAAGAGATGGGTGGCTGATTCATTAATCGATAATTAGTAATTAGGTTGAGTTATATTAATTAGTTAAGATTATATTTGTAGTTTCAATATATGAAATTTGGATTGTGATTAAAAAAAAAAAAAAAAAAAGGATTATTCTGGAAGCTTGTAATATAGAGGCACACAGGGTGTTTGATAAAATGCGGAGAATTTAAAGCTATAATGGTTAAAGATATCATAGACTAAATCATGAAGTCAAAGAAACTTTGCAGCCGATTTTGATGTTGGGATAGGCATGGCTAGATGGTTTGTTTTTATGACTTGAACTTTGATTATTGTGAGTTGCTTGATCAATTGTTTGGTTGTGAAACTTGAGTTGTGGCAAATTAGTGTGACAAAAATGTTTGTTTTATGAGTTAATCTTGAGTGGCTACTAGGTGTTTGTTGAAATGCTTGAAAGGAAGGAGACTTAATTTGATATGTTACTATAGTATTTATATAGTGGTGAAGAACGTATTCACACAGACACATCAACTTTTTAAGTCTTGCTCAAATGTGAAATTTGAAAACTTTATATCTTCATGGTGATGTTGGAAAGAGGTCTATTGAAAAATCCCAAAGATTAAGCCGTTTATTCTTTTGTTCGCATTTGGGTGGTATAGGAAGTGTGGAATGTTGGATTAAAGAACTTAATGAAATTGAATTCATTAGTATGTTATAGTGGCATTGACATAATTATATAATGTACAAACCACTTAATATGAATGTTTAAACTTGAAAAAGATTTATATGCATCACAATGATATAGAAATTCTATAGAAATCAAAAGGATTGCTTGGTGAAATAAGTCTTTATGGTATACTTAAACAAGGAAAATGAAGGATACTTTTTTTTAGACTGTTGAGTTATATTAGGTGAAAAATTACAGTTGTTGGAAGGGACCTATCTTCTTTTCTACAAGTGTGAATGTGTGGCTATGCAATTTAACAAAGAAAATAACTAATTAAATTATCTTGAGTTTGGGATGGATGTTTAATCTTGAGAATACATGAAATAAGAGAATCATATTGAGGTGTTGATATTATTCTATTTGTGTTAGGCATTTAGGTGGCTACAAGGGTGACTATCTTGGGAAGTTTTGTAAAGAGTGAATTATATTTCGGAATGTACCAGGTAAGTGGATAGCGTCCCATTATAATTTTTATAAATGATATTTTACTACTTGACATACTTTTATGTTAATTACCATTTTTTACAAGTATGATTTTGCCAATGAAAGTTTATCATATCCGTTTCATGTTCTTATTGATATTGAAATGAGTATATATATTGATGGTTTTATTTATTTTGATTTATTCTTCTCCTATTATTCCATAGTATGATTCATGATTATGTACGAAAATGCTAAGGAAACTTTTTTGATTTTCTCACAAAATTTTCATGTTAATATAGCCTTGTATTTTGGAATATTTGTATGCGAGTTTTATTATTTGGAAGGTTCTTTGTTGACAAATTGAATTTGAAGGAACGTTTTGAGATATTGTTTGTGAACTTTCATGCTGGGGTATCTTATTATGAAGTAATTGCTACGAGTTATCATGGTATTGAAAGAAAATGACTTTTCATTGCTTTGATAAATTGGCCCCAAGCATGCTTGAAATTGTTTTGAGAGGACTGAATACAAAATCTTAACTAACAAAAAAGACTTGTTAATCCTTGGTGCACCATGGTTAACCTCGAGCTCGCTTGATATTTGTGGGATTCATTCTCACGCTTGTTATTTGTGGGTCTTGTACTTGCGCTTGTTTTCGTAGCCTCGTGCTGCGCTTGGTTCGTGGCTTTGTGCTGTGCTTGGTTATTTACCCTTGTGAACTGTGTTCACGCTTGTTTTCGTAGCCTTATGTTGCACTTGATTATTTTCCCTCGTGGACTGTGTGTCCACGCTTGTTATTTGTTCTGTTGAAGTCCTACAAAAGGATGAAATTTGAGATTTATTGTTTTTTAAATGGTTTTGAGAACAACTTGTTTTATTTCCTAGTTGGTATTTGTTTGTTCAACGATCTTCCATACCGCTTTAGTTATGCTTAGTAATAATCTTTTATGTAAATTCGTTTATGGTTATGATTTCGTACTTGGTAGTTGAAATTAACAAGTTACATGTCTCTTATATATTTGCATCATATCAAGTTATTTCTTTATGTATTTTAGTTATTTTCATTACCTTTTGTTAATGGGACATTATTCACTGGAAAATTTATCTTTGGCTTCAGATAACACAGCGGACCTTATGCATCTCGTGATCAATGAGGGCATCATTATTGAGTTAAACCTTGCAGATTCATGGTGAGCAAATTCTAGTTGATGTCCATGTAAACCTTTGCTTTTATAACTTAGATGCTCCACGTAAGCTATAGGCAGGATCCTCACCCTACTCTTGTTTTGCATATATGTTGATATGGAGTGGAGCTCCAATTTAAGTAAAAACTTGTAAGTATTGTTTGAACAATCATATAAAAAAATATTTCCAAGGAACCTATATATATTCCATATGGTATGTGAGTTTGTTGGTAGGTGCAAGATATTTTATATGTTATAGGCCAAAGGTTTATCATATTCCAAGTCGATCACCCCTTAATTTTCAAAGCGTGACAGTGAGTGCAGAGAGTGGATGAAGTCTATGAGGGCCCATTCATTTTGGTGAGTTATGGCATGGAAACTTTAGGCTTTAGGCTCCCAATTTATTTTTGGGACGTCTAAAAGTCCCTTTTAGGCATCCGAACTAATAATTAGGACGCCTAAATTGAAACTTTAGAAAATTTTAGGCGTCCCAAATTTAATTGGGACGCCTAAATCCTACTTTAGGCATCCCAATATCTAATTGGGATGCCGAAAGACCACTTTTGGCATCCTAATTTTGAAAGGGATACCTAATATGTTAAAACTTTAATTTATAATTACAAAAATACCACCGCCTTCATTGTTTATTTCCCTTTTAAAAAATTGGACTTTTTTAGGGAAGTAAAAACTAGTTTTTGTAGTAGTGACAGGATCAGTCTCGGAGCATGTCAATTGATTATACTTAGTGCTATGGTTATGTGATTTGTGCATTCTAATCTAGATGCATATGATATGATTTTTGAATGCTATACATGTCGTTGTGGACTGTTTATGTTTATAATCAACTGTTATATATTGTTTATACTTTGTTTGTGAGATTGATTTGTTACTCTATGGTCTTTTAGGATTTCAACCCCTGTTACTACCTATAAAATCTCAAACTTACCCAGAAAGGTTGGACAAAGTCAAAGTAGGGGGTAAATCTCCAAAGGAGAGGTAGTGGACATAGAAATTTGGTGGCTACAGTTTGGGATTTTAGATAGTACTAAAGTGTATAGCATAGACTATTTAGTTAAAGATATTTTGGAGCTGTAATATTATGTCAACAGTATTTGAATCACTGTAGTGT
This sequence comes from Acacia acuminata, assembly GCA_019022655.1. Lineage (NCBI taxonomy): Eukaryota > Viridiplantae > Streptophyta > Magnoliopsida > Fabales > Fabaceae > Acacia > Acacia acuminata. The sequence continues at coordinate 1,851,360 of JAFJYI010000133.1, read as the reverse complement.
GAACTCTGTAGTTTTAATCCTTTTGTAACCAAGATTATTATCAATATACTATACTATACCTTTGTTGCTCACTATATTTTGATGAAATACTCTTATAAATGTTGTAATTACAAGAGGTATGGCAAAATACAATATTATCCTTTATATGCAATTACACTAAAAGCTAATGTCATTTTTGGTAAATTTGAATATGAAAAAGCTATTCTGATAACAATATCCAAATATTATCATTTTATCAAAATCATTTTTTTCAATAATCTATTTTGCAAAAAGCTATTCTGAAAAAATCATTTTACCTCATAAATCCCAAAAGTTATTTTTCAAAAGCTATTATAATTGATGATGAATGAATAACTTACAAGTTGAAAGTCTCCCATATGTATGATCTTGTGTCTAGAACCCCACTCATGGAGTCATAGTACTAAATCCTTTTGCATATTGGATTTACGGCTATGAGCATCTAGTAGTTCCTAAGTACAATAATAGATCAGACCATGATGGCAAAAAAAAAAAAAAAAAAAAGATCATACCATCAAGACAATTACAAAATAAATAAAAATTAATTCAAACAGTTAATGATGTTCCCACCCTTGAACGTAAGGCACAAAGAAGTAAGTATCACTTCTTTTTCTAATGATTTTTAATTTACAACTATAATGAACCTTTGAATGAAAGTTCATGGTTTTAACATCACAATCGTTAAGTTTAGTAAACGGTGATGGTGTTTTCTTAATAATTGTTAAGTACTCGACTTAGTATTTTACCAAGTTATGTGTTTTACATAATAATTGTTATTTATTTATTTTTTAAAAATAATTTATAAAGTTAATCATTCATCATGGGTTAAATATCATTTTTGCCATGGAAATTTAGCCTAAGGAGCACTAGTGACCCGGAAGTTTTTTTGGTTTTCGGTTTTGCCTCGGAAGTTTAAAAACATAGTAATCTTACCCATCAGTTGATCTTGACCATTGAATTGTTGCTCTTCTTTGTAAACTTTCGAGGCAAAATTGCACCTAGAAAAAACTTTTCTGAGCAAATTTGCTCCTAAAAAAAACTTTTGGAGCATATTTGCTCCATTTTATTAATGTCTGAGGAAAAAATGAGACCAACACAACTTCCGGCCAGTGCTTTTTAGGTTAAACTTCCATGGAAAATGGTATTTAACCTTATTCATCACCATAATTTTCAAACCAACAAAATTAAAAAAAAAAAAAAAAACGAGAGTTTGAATAAACTAAAAAAATAAAAAGTTATGTGGATGAAGGATCTGTTGCATCATCATATTCTTATCCTTCTCTAGTAATTTGTCCACTTTCTCGATTAAAGAGCGAAAGAGAGAGCTTAGTTCCTTCAAAATCAATGAAGAGCAAAAGTCAAAGTTAGATATGAGAAGGTGGAATATATCGAAGTGGATAAATAAATAGAGTTCAATTTTCAGACATTTAAATGGAAAGGGTTTCACGGGTTATCTAGAAGAATGTGTCCTTTGGAATAAAAAGGGTTACATTATTTCTACAAAAAAAAGGGTTACATTATAGAGCCTTGTAAAATGCATAAATTAGTTACAATTGTTTACTAATATTTATGAAGAGACAATTTTTTTTTAAAAAAATATTTTTAGGTTATATTGTCTTAATGATTAATTTTCTTAATATTCAAAAATTAAAAAATAAGTAGTGGTTTTTAGTCCTTACTACTACTGCTATCCTCCGCCTCTTCCTACCCCTCTCCCTAGCTCAATACATGATCAACGTCTGAGGAAGAAGATGAAGGGTCTGATTGGAAATGATCATTTAAAATATGATTGTGATGAAAGATGAAGTTCAACTTCCTGTTTAGATTGTAGGCATGTCTAGTGAGACACCTTGTAGAGCAGTCAAGGCTGGTCAACGTTTGCAGCAGAGCCTCCATTTGATGAGGAGGTGGTGATGGTGGCGGGAGGAGGAGGAGGAGGAGGACGAGGTGGTGGAGGAGGAGGGTGAAGATGATGAGGAGGAGGAGGGCAAGCATGGGGATGAGGAGGAGAGGGAATTCATTAGAGGAATATATATTTCCAACAAAATTTGTTTGTCCTTGGATATCCCTAAAGATTTTCCAAATTAAACCCATGGATACATATAATTCAGAGGAATATGTGAGTGATTCACATACAACATCTTTTTCTTTTATCGAGGGTTCTACTGAATGGAAAGAACTTTCTATCGTCTGACAATGATGATGGAGAGAAGGACGGGATTATGAAAATGTGCTTTTTAGAAATATCATTAATAAACAAAACGAATACTTCGTTCTAAAGTATATAACTTTAGCAGAGCTAGTACTTGGTGTTGGACCGAATGCAGTTTTGAAAAGGTGCTTTTTACATTTGTACTTTATATGACGATTGTTTATTATGAAATGTCATTTTTGTTGTTCATACTCTACAGTCAAATTATATTTGTTTTTGCTTTTTTAAGGTTGAAAAATGAATAGTTTGTAATGTTGGATATGATTAGTTTTGATGATGTCTTATATAGATGCCATTATTAAAAGCAAAAAGATTGAGTAATATAGTTATCTCCTACATTGACTAACTACTATAATTAATGTAGATTAGTCCAAATTGAATTATAGATCAAGAAAGAGATAAGAGATTACAGAAAGGAGAAACTGGAGAAAATGTCAAGTTCAAGAAGAAGAAGAGATATTGAAGAAGGCAGAAGTTGCATAGAATGATGAGTCCAAGCTAAATGGTGAAGAATGATCAAGTTTGGAGGTGGAAGAAGGAAGAACTTGCTGAATGGAATTAAGATATAATTATTCAAGTTCTTATATTGAAGCTAGAAGCCTCCAAGATCATATGGAAGTTCGAATGACTCAATTCAGAGTTAAAACAAGCAAAAATGAGGTTCTGGATGAGCAAACTCAAGTCTCCAAGTATTAAACTCGAGTTTACTACCTTGCTGCAGTAATTTATCTATCTGATATGAGCAAACTCGAGTTTAGGAGTGCAAACTCAAGTTAAGGACTTCAAACTCGAGAAAACCACTACAAACTCAAGCCAATAAGTGTCTTCAGCATTTTTGGTGTCTCTGGACTAGGCAAACTCGAGCCTGTAAGTACAAACTCGAGTTTGCAGCGGTCATCAGCACTTCAGCTCCATTCTGTTTCACGTTCAGCTCGGGCGAGGTCTGGTATTGCAATGATATCTCACAAACTAGAGATCAGATTGAGATGAAACCAGTGGCATATGAAACTAGACTCCCAATGCGTCATTTTGATATATAATTCAATCCCAAAGGAGTTCAGATCAAGGAGCTATGAATTGTGGAAGTTGATAGAGAAACCCACGCCACACAGAAAACCAAGCTTCAATGTTTTGGGTGTAACTCACAATCTACAAATCTAATTGATCTGCAATTAGTCGCATATGAAAGTAGACTCAAATATCTTTCCAACAAGCTTTGAATGAACCAAAACGGAGTTCAGACCAGGGAGATATGGTCTTCAAAAGTTGACAAAGTTGCAAACTCGAGACCAGACCAAGTCAGAAGCAACCAAGTCATAGTACAACTTGCAAACTCGAGTTTATTAGTGACAAACTCAAGCTCAAGAGTTCCAGAGAAGAAATGAACATTTGGAAAAAGCCAAACTCGAGCCTATAAATGAACAAACTCGAGTTTAGCTCAGACAGAGAGCAACCAGGTCCTGAAGAACATCCAAACTCGAGCCTATAAGTAGCAAACTCGAGTTTGCGGGTTATAGAGAGCAAAGATTGGTTTTAAAGAGAACCAAACTCGAGTCTATTAGTTGGAAACTCGAGTTTAGAGCTTTGTCGAGAAACCATCGTGAAATAATTTTGAAAGACATTTTGAGCAAAATGTAAACTCGAGTCTATTAGTGACCAAACTCGAGTTTGACACTATTCATGTCAAAAATCAGTTTTAGTTCTCAAAACATAAACCGGAGGTTTCCAGTCCAAACTCGAGTTTGCACTATTCATGTCAAAAATCAGTTTTAGTTCTCAAAACACAAACCGGAGGTTTCCGATGCAAACTCTAGAGTTTTCTTAAGTTAAAATCACATTGCTCTCTGTAAGGACCAAACCAGAGGTTTGTAATGGATAGTCTGGAGTTTGCAACTCTAAACTCAAGTTTACAACTTCTAAACTGGAGTTTAGCTTTGACAGTAAAATTTCTGATTGTAATTGATTAAGTTTCAAAATCTTTTAACTTAACCAAAGACAAGCCAAAAATGAATTTCATATAATCATAGTATGAGGTAAGAATTAAATATCACCATAATTCCTCTTATCCTCATAGAAGCTTGCTTGGTTGAGATGGATTGATGTAGATTGCTCATTTTCCGACGTTCACCATCAACATCAAGCATAGCTTGTTGAGCTTTCTCAAGAGTTGGATCATTTCTCTATGTTACATTCTTGAGAAGCTTTCTCTGATCTTACAAAACTGTATAAATATTTTTCTTTCTTGGTATCCAACATTACTTGGATCCAATCATCATTAGTTTGTAGGAACCAAAATTAAATTCACATGCTCTTATGAATATCATCAATTCAGAACAATAGAGCGCAGTGAATTAATTATGGGTTCATGCATAAAGAAATACTTTCTTTTCAAATCATCATGAATGCATAAAGAGTTCAACCTATTAATCATTTTTCTTAACTACACAAGAAGAATTGGAATTGTTTACCACATGTGTATCTTGAGCTCCAGATAATGATTGATCACAATCGTCCATGAGATCTTCTTAGGAATCATCTTCCTCTTGTTCTTTTGTGTTGACTGAATTATGGGAGTATTCAGTGATTTCTCCTTCTTCAATCTCCAGTTGTTCATCAGTCCTAGATGTGCAGTTTATAATTTTGGATGAACTATCAATTTCAACACAATTGTTAGAAGCATATATAAAATCAAGAGTATCCCATATTTCCTTAGCACTAGAGCAAGACTTGATTTTCTCATAATCATTTTCTGTTAATGCACTATAAAGGATTTTCATTGCTCTAATGTTCAATGAAAACATTTTCTTTTCCTTTTCTGTCTAATCCTTTCTTGGTTTTAAGTCAAAAACATTTGTAAAAACATTCCACATATAAAAATCAGTTGCTTTGATAAAACTAGTCATTCTAGCTTTCCAAAACCAAAAATCAATATCTTTGAAAAGAGGTGGAATGGTTAAATCAAATCCTTCTGAAAACGTGGAACACCCAAAATCAACCATTGACACTCTTGAGACGGTTAAGTCCTTTAAACAAGAGCCTAGCTCTGATACCAAATGTAAGAACTGGCTGAACCCAAGAGGGGGGTAAATTGGGTGAAGTATAAAAATTTAGGAACTTTGAAAATCTTTTTTGCAACTCAGTAAAACCAGTTTGTATGACAGTAAAGAGTTATAAAGTAATAGATAGTCATTCAAACAAATATGCTGGAAACATAAGAGATAAGGGAAGAGAATATGCAAACTGAGATTTATCCTGGTTCGATCCAATCCTTGACCTACGTCCAGTCCTCAAGCTCCACTTGAGATTTTCAATTCACTATCTTCTTTCAACTTGATTACACGTTCTGTACTTGGAGTAATCCTCTCACTAGTATTCACTCCCCCTTACAAACTGTAATCAATACACTTGCTTGATTACACACTCTGTACTCGAAGTAATCCTCTCCCTAGGATTCACTCCCCTTACAAGCTGTAATCAACACAATGTGTTTCCCACTCAAGATCACCCAATCTTGAGTAACTCTCAGAACGATAGAATGATTACAATAAATCTTCTCTCTTAGAAGTGAATGAATAAACACTGAAGAGCAATACAAATTGTTGGTTATGATTAGTTTTGATGATGTCTTATATAGATGTCATTAAGAACAAAAAGATTGTATATAATACTTATCTTGTATATTGACTAACTACAATATATTTGATGTAGATTAGTCCAAAATGAATTATGGAGATTAATCAAGATGAGAGATTGAAGAAGGAAGAACTTGCTCTATAGAATGAGAAAATCATCATACAAGTTCCTAGATTAATTCTAGAAGTCCCCACGATGATATGGAAGTTGGAACGGCTCAAATCGGAGTGAAAATAAGCAAAATCAAGTTTTGGGATGAACTAAAACAAGCCAGGATGTTTAGATTTGAGTTAGAATGATTTCTACAGTGTGTTTGGGCATCTGGTATGATTAACTCGAGCCAAGGAACTCATTACCTCGAGTCAGGGTCATAACCTCGAGTTAGAAGCTTCACTACCTCGAGTCGTGGTGATTTTTAAGCGTTTTTGGCATCTGGAACACCTTAACTCGAGGCAACCAACTTATGCGCCTCGAGTCGGGGCTAACTCGAGTCAGATTTCCTTCGCCTCGAGTCAAAGTGCATTTCCAGCACTTCAGTTGCACTCTGTTCCACGTTCAGCTCGGGCGACCTTTGGTAATTTGATGATATCTCTCAAACCAGGTATCGGTTTGATACGAAACCAGTGGCATATGAAACTAGACATCCAACACGTCATTTTGATATATAATATAAGTCCAAATGAGCTCAGATAGGAGAGATATGAGTTTTACAAGTTGACACAAACATCACCGTCACAGTCAGAACCAAGCTTCAATGTTTTGAGTGTATCTCACAAAATACAAATCCAATTGAGCTAAAATAGGTGCCATTGGAAAGATGACACACAGAGCTTTCCATCAAGAGTTGAATCAACAAAAACGGAGTTCATACCAGGGAGATATGGCCCTCGAAAGTTGACACACGAATTTCTGGAGTCAATTCAGCATAGCCTCGGGTTTCTTCTATATCTCACTTTAGAAGGCACTTTTTACCTCGAGTTAAAGTGTCTACCTCGAGTTTTTAGAGCAGACAGAAAGATTGAACAATGGAGAGAGTTTTTTACCTCGAGTCGAAGCTCCACCTCGAGTCAAATGGCCTTCCCGAGAGTTTGAAGAATGTAGAACAGTTTTTACCTCAAGTCGCCATAATGTACCTCGAGTTTTCCTTCACCTCGAGTCATGATCTCGCACCTCGAGTCAAAAACCATTCTCGTTTGTTCAGTTTGGATATTAATGATTCACTAACTCGAGTCTCTATTCTATTACCTCGAGTCTCTCACACTTACATCATACTTCACCTCGAGTCTGCATGTCTGTCACCTCGAGTTTTCTTCACCTTGAGTTTAAGTCCTCTTGCCTCGAGTTGTATCAAAGAGTAACTCAAGTCATTGTTTCTCTGTTTCAAAAGAAGTCTTCTGCAAACATCGAAAACCTCGAGTCACTCATCTCCGCCTCGAGTTGCTTCAGCCTCGAGTCAAAGATCTCTGAGCCTCGAGTTAAAAAGCATCCTGAAAACATTACTTTGAATCCAATTAATCGATTAACTCGAGTCAAGCAAAGATCAAGTTGGGTTCTGTGGTTTTTCTTCACCGTGTGCGAAATCTTGAATTCTCATCAACAACATCCAAATGAATCCCAAAAGATCTTATACTACTTCTAAACATCATTCAACATTTATTGTGATATCATTAATCATAATGTTGAGTGATTTTCGATGATTTAGCAACGGTCAGGCAAGCAAGAGTTCCGTAAAACAGAGACGACCAGAGACAACGGATTGAATTAAGGCGAGATTGGCGCGGATGGTTAATTGCTAAACAACGGTCATATTCAAACAAACAAATTCAGATCCTACAAACGGCTCTTTCTCTCCAACTACTATAAATACACGAAGGACTGAATTCATCAGTACGAATCAACGCATACACAAAGAAAAGTGCTCAAAGCGATCAATCTCTAGTCTGATCATATTTTCGAATACCTCTAAGCTTCAGTATTCATTATTTTACTCTATAAGAGAGGTTCATCATTTGTATTTACATTTGTTCAAATCTCAAGGTAGTGGTATCTTGAGTGTGGGTATATGATTACAACTTGTAAGGGGGAGTGAGTCCTAGTGAGAAAGGATCATTCTAAATTACAGAGTGTGTAATTGTATTTTTGAGATAGTGAAAATCCCAGAGTGTCTGGGTACTGGACGTAGGTCAAGAGTTCGACCGAACCAGTATAATTCCTCTGTGTCATCTCTCTTTTCCTTATTACTGCTTTCATCGTTTATCCATCATACATCAAAAGAATTTTTGAGATCACCTATTCACCCCCCTCTAGGTGATATTCCACCTTCACAAATCACTTCACTCTCTAAGCTGTCTAAACATGAAAAACAGAGAGTAAATGATGTGAAAAACAGAGTATTAGCATGTTGAAGATGTAAGCTTGTGTCTCTCGTTTTTCTGCTTGAATCTATCTTCCTTTATATATATAAATCAATATATGACCATTGTAATCTTCAATATAACCGTTGACTTCATTAGACAAGGTTCTGGTTCAGTTTTGGTCTTCTTCTCTCTCTAATCTTCTCTTAATCCAGCTGTCCACAAGTTCAGAGTTGACTTCTTGAAAATAAATCCGTTGGAATAGCGATTCTTGGATGTGGAAAGCGGACATTAATCACTTGCAAACGTGTGCGAGAGGGATTACCCAAAAGTATGCAACTTTTCTGGGTTTTGCATTTAATGAGCTGATGTCACTTTTTGCTTTATCTCTTAACCTTCAATAAACATCTTCTAAATCATCTGAAACTCACCAACAAAGTGATTAAACATATCTAGGAATATAGAAGAATGATAATGGAAAGTATTAAGATCAAACAAGAAGGTTTTACAAAATCGTCGGATTTGAATTTCAGATTCAGCGATGTAAACTCGAGTTTGCATTTGATAGACTCGGCTTTCCTTTTGTCGTCGAAGGTTGGATTTCTCTATGCAGCCAAACTCGAGTTTGTAACTTAAAGACTCGAGTTTGCTATCCTTTTAGCTTAGAAGATGGTTTTGATCGAAGGCAAATTTGAATTGAGAACTTGGAAAACCTGCGAACTCGAGTTTGCAACTTATAGACTTGAGTTTGGTTTTGTCTTGAATAGCTCAGATGCTCTCTGTATTGTCTAAACTTGATTTTCCAACTAATAGACTCGAGTTTGGTTCTCTTTAAAACCAATCTTTGCTCTCTGTAACCCGCAAACTCGAGTTTGCTACTTATAGGCTCGAGTTTGGATGTTCTTCAGGACCTGGTTGCTATCTGTCTGAGCTAAACTCAAGTTTGTTCACTTATAGGCTCGAGTTTGGCTTTTTCCAAATGTTCATTTCTTCTCTGGAACTCTCGAGCTCGAGTTTGTGGACTGATAAACTCGAGTTTGCAAGTTGTCTTGTGACTTGGTTGCTTCTGACTTGGTCTGGTCTCGAGTTTGCAACTTTGTCAACTTTCGAAGACCATATCTCCCTGGTGTGAATCTGTTTTGGTCCATTCAAAGGTTGTTGGAAAGCTCTTTGAGTCTACTATCATATGCGACTGATTTCAGATCAATTGGATTTGTAGATTGTGAGTTACACCTAAAACATTGAAGCTTGATTTTCTGTGTGGCGTGGATTTCTCTGTCAACTTCCACAATTCATAGCTCCTTGATCGAAACTCCTTTGGGCTTGAATTATATATCAAAATGACGCATTGGGAGTCTAGTTTCATATGCTACTGGTTTCATCTCAATTCAATCTCAAGTTTGTGAGATATCATCGAAATACTAGACCTTGCCCGAGCTGAACGTGAAACATAATGGAGCTGAAGTGCTGATAACCGCTGCAAACTCGAGTTTGTACTTACAGGCTCGAGTTTGCCTAGTCTAGAGACACCAAAAATGTTGAAGACACTTATTGGCTCAAGTTTGTAGTGGCTTTCTCAAGTTTGAAGTCCTAAACTCGAGTTTGCACTCCTAAACTCGAGTTTGCTCATATCAGATAGGCAAATTACTGTAGCAAGGTAGTAAACTCGAGTTTAATACTTGGAGACTCGAGTTTGCTCATCCACAACCTCATTTTTGCTTGTTTTAACTCTGAATTGAGTCATTCCAACTTCCATATGATCTTGGAGGCTTCTAGCTTCAATATAAGAACTTGAATAATTATATCTTCATTCCATTCAGCAAGTTCTTCCTTTTTCCACCTCCCAACTTGACATTCTTCACCATTTAGCTTGGACTCATCATTCTATGCAACTTCTACCTTCTTCAATATCTCTTATTCTTCTTGAACTTGACATTTTCTCCAGTTTCTCCTTTCTGTAATCTCTTATCTCCTTCTTGATCTATAATTCAATTTGGACTAATCTACATTAAATATAGTAGTTAGTCAATGTAGGAGATAACTATATTACTCAATCTTTTTGCTTTTAATAATGGCATCTATATAAGACATCATCAAAACTAATCATATCCAACATGTAAGTGTTATATGACAGTTGTTTCAAAAGAACTGTCACATTTGTTACTAAATAAATGACAGTTATTAACTACTCCCTCTGGTCCTTATTATAAGCCACTAACTAACTTTTCTTACAAACCAATAAAAATAGTTAAAGTCAACAAAGTTGTCATAGAATTTAAGTAATTTTCAATATCACCCTTACTAATTGCATTAAACTCTAATATTATATTAATTATTACTCTCACCCACTACCCTTATTAATTAATTATGGGCATACATGGAAAAAAATAATTAATGCTCCTTGGGAACAAGTAAGTAATTTATAAAAAGGACCAAATAAACTTACTAGTTGGTGTCTTATAATAAGGACCAGAGGGAGTACAACCGTTATTTTCAAGAATTCCGCGAATTCCACCTTGTAATACATGATAGTGCACATATTTAATCATTTTTAAGTGTTATGTATCCTTACGCGATATGTGCCTTTATATACATGACATTTATTAGCTGTAACTTTTAATTATGTATTAGACATTATAAATGCCCAAATCTATAGTAGTATAAGGATAAAAAGAGTGCACCTCTTTCAAGATTTCGATTTAGAAGAAGAATTGAATGGGTAAAGTACTCCCTCCAGTCCTATTTATAAGAGTTTGAAATTTGAATTGTCTTGGTCATTTTTATAAGAGTGTGACAATAATTGTCTAAACAATTAATATTTTTTTTTTCCTTTTACACTTCTCTTTAATTATATGTATTACATTCGTTAAAAGATTGGTGATACTTTTATTTACTTTGCCATTTCTCTCTCTTACTTGCTCCTCATTGATAAGAGCATGTCACTCGATTCTATTTATAACTTCATTTTGACCAAAAAATTTTGGTCCATATTATAACTCCAGTTTCAGAATAATAAATGAGTCTTTTACTTTTTTGCCCCTATTTTTTTGGCTGCCTTTTGCTCCTATTAAAAAAAGAATTTATTCAAGTTGACTTTTTGAACCAATCATAATTAATGAGTTAACTAACTTTTTTTAATATGTGAGAGTTAATTAATTTAGATTTATAAATAAGATCGAGTAGTGTTTGGTAACAAAAAAAAAAAAAAAAAAAAAAAAAATTATTATTTTAGACACACTTATTATCTTTGACTAATTTTAATTGCATTCTGAGAATATGTAATTCGGTCACCAAGTTTTTCCAAATAGGACGGGATGGATTACTAGTATATTGCAACGTTGAAATTTTGATGCATTCTACATACAGTAACAAGTGCAATCATAATTGTTAAATTTTTTTTCCCAAGATGGGAATTAAATTTTCTACAACTAATATTTGCATCTTGGGCAGCTCAAAATTTTTAACATCTTTGACGACAATTTTTATTTTTATTTTTTTATTTTTATTTTAGGAATACAAAATGTTTGAACAGCCTAATAACTCCTGAATCTGGAATCTCATTACTAGTATTGATCCCAAGAGTCAAACCGTTAGCCGTTATAAAAAATAATGAAGTAGTATGAATTAGTACAATGTATGCATATTAATCACACCCTAGCTAATTTACATCCATATAAATAAGTTATTATTATTAATTACTAATTACTCGTAATTCAACTAAAGATGATAAAAGACTGAAAATTATATTCGGTCTTTAAAAAATTTCCCTCTTCCCATCTGAGTATTTACTGCGAATGAGTATTTCCGATGAGGATCAGTATCTCTTCAACTTCCTGAGCATATGAATGGTCACCTGAGGTGCCATTTTCCAAGCTCTCGTTTTCCCAGTGAAGTCTCTTCATTCCTTCACTCCGACCCATGTTTATATAAACTTCAATATTCATGAATCAATTTTCACTTCTCCTTCTTCCCTTGACCCTGTTCAACCCTTTCTAAAAGTTCTTAATACGTTCAAATCGTAAAAGGGAAGTTATCAGCCACTTCAACTGCCATAGCCAGAACCACCCTTAATCAAAGACAAGATTCACTGGCCATGGTCGTAAATGACCAACCTGAGCCTCTCAACTTCATTGTTCCTCCCATAATTACCTCTTACAATGAGAAGATTCGACCAGTTCTTGATGCAGTTGAGAATCTCAGGCGCTTTAACATCACCAAGGAAGGTATTCAGCTTCGGACCATTGTTGTTGTGGTGACCAGTCTTCTGGTAAGTCCAGTGTCCTAGAATCTATCGCAGGAATGAGTTTTCCGCGAGGACAAGGAATCTGCACGTGGGTACCTCTAGTTATGAGGCTCCAGAACGACCCTCTGCCAAAACCAGAGCTTGTTTTGGAGTTTAATGGCAAGCTGTTACAACAGATGAAAAACACGTCTCTGATGCTATAAACTTAGCCACAAACGAGCTTGCTAGTACTGCAAAGGGGATTTCTAACACACCTTTGACTTTACTGGTGAAGAAAAATGGTGTTCCTGATCTGACAATGGTGGATCTTCCAGGTATAACCAGAGTTCCGGTTCATGGACAGCTGGAAAATATTTATGATCATATTAAAGATATAATCGTGGAGTATATTAGACCTGAGGAGAGTATAATATTGAATGTTCTATCTGCAACTGTTTATTTTCCAACCTGTGAATCCATTAGGATGTCACAGAGTGTTCATAAAACAGGCTCAAGAACTCTTGCTGTTGTGAGAAAAGCAGACAAAGCCCCTGAAGGATTTCTAGAAAAGATTACTGCCGATAATGTTAACATTGGACTTGGTTATGTTTGTGTGAGGAATCGAATTAATGATGAGTCCTATAAATAAGCTAGAATGGAGGAAGCTTCACTGTCCGAGGACCATCTAGTCCTGTCCAAAATCGAGAAATCCATTGTGGGTATACCTGTTCTAGCCCAAGCTTGTTCACCATCAAGCTTCAATAATTTCAAGAACACTGCCTGACATTGTGAGTGTAGGAATATTATGCATTTATTATGATTATTATCTTATTATTATGATTAGATATAGGTATTTTATATCTTAGGATAATATCTGCTATTATATCTCAATTAGTTTGATTGACTTTGATTTGATTAGATTTTATGAGATTCTAGGGTTAGCTCTAGGTTTGCCTATATAAAGGCCTATATATGTATTCTTTTTGTGTAGAGATTAATTAAGAATTATATTTCTCCTTCAAAGTCCACATGGTATCAGAGCGTTCTTGGCAAATGTGAGTTGTTCCGGTGGCTGCTGTTACTGTAGCATTAACAATAATAGTGGCCAGCACTTCTGTACAAGTGCATCTCTGTTTCTTTTCCGATCTGAGTTCGTTTATGTCAGATCTGCTTCTAACTTTGGTGATTGGTCGAGGGAGCCCTCGGTTGCTCCTTTCTATTTTCAATTTATAGCGTCACCTGAGAATCAACAAGCACCAGATTCTGTTTTCATTGACACAAAGGGAGAGAGTATTGTCTGTTCTTGAGGCCTTTTTTGTTGACACGCGCTGTCCAAGAAGGTTCCTCGTCGTCCGATTAGCAAAACCTAGGTGGTTCGATCGAGCTCCGACTGCGGGTGACCAGAGCGTGGAGGTGATTGTGGCATCTTCTGGTGTGGGTTTGAATTTTCTCGGCGATCTCCGGTGAGAATTTCCAGATTTTGGCGACATCATCGTTTTCTGATTATGAAGCACCGCTAGATTAAAAATATTCAACCCTAGTAATGTTTGCGGCACAGTTCTTCATCAACATCATCGTTGGTGGTAGTTCCTCTGTCATCGTGTCGCTCATATCGTCCGACGACTGGTCCCGTCGTCGTTTCCAGCACAGTTCTTCATCAAGATCATTGTTGGTGGTAGTTCCTCTGTCATCGTGCCTCTCATCTCGTTCGACGACTGGTCCTGTTGTCCTCAACTCATGAGCATAGTTCTTCATCAATAACCCATCTCCTCTTCAACGCTGTCGTCGTCGTCGAGCCTTTCATCATCGTTGGTGGTAGTTCTTTTGTCATCGTGCTCCTCAACTCATCCGACGACTGGTCCCGTCGTCCTAAACTCAACATGTTTTTGGAGATTGAAGTGTCCCAGCCGGGCACCGTCTCCCAACGTAGTCGAGTATCTATTTCTCTCTAAATAAGCCTCTGAGACTCAAAAAGTACAAGCTTAAGGGGAGTGTCAGTAGTATAAAGTTGTATAAGCAAGTTGGACATGATCAACATCTATGATCCAACTTGAGGGGGAATGTGGGAATATTATGCATTTATTAGATATAGGTATTTTATATCTTAGGATAATATCTCCTATTATATCTCAATCATTGATTTTGATTTGATTAAATTTTATGAGATTCTAGGTTTAGCTCTAGGTTTGCCTATATAAAGGCCTATATCTATTCTTTTTGTGTAGAGATTAATTAAGAATTATATTTCTCCTTCAAAGTCCACAATGAGAAAAATCAACGAGAAGCTCAATTCTCAGCTTCCTGAATTGGAGAGATTGCCAAAGAACTTGAATTCTGCTGCCGAAGCTATGACTACCTTCATGCGTATAATTGGACTGGTGAAAGAGTCACTGAGGAAAATTCTTATCAGAGGAGAATTTGTTGAGTACCCTGATGATAAAAACATGCATTGTAATTCTCCATTGGTCGAGAAGCTCAATGAGTATTCAAAAGTTCTTAATGATTGTCCTGAAAGCAACCACACTAACAACTTTCTCATGGAAGAAATCAAGATTCTTGAGGAAGCAAAATGGATAGGCCACCCAAACTTCATGCCTCGACCTGTGTTTCTCACTCTATTGCAGACCAAAGTGAAAGAAATTGCACTGAGGCCTATTCAGTTTGTTGATGATGTGTGGGATTATCAAGAAAAGGTGCTCATTGACATTATAAGTGCCATTCAGATAACTATTACCAGCTTCAGAAGTCTACATGCAAAGCAGGAGAGAACCTGATAGCTAGAATGAGAGAGAATTCAAAGAAGCATGTAATGGAGTCTATTCAAACTGAGAAGCTCATAGATTACACTTGTAATCCAGAGTACATCGCTGAAGACACTAAGCTGATGGCTCAGCTTGATGCCTTCATGAAACAAGTCTTTGATGATGAGGTTGTTCCATCGACAGTGATCCTGGAAGGACTCGGAGAGGTCGAGGTTGGTCATCTTAGAACAATGTTCAAACATGTTCTTCAGAATGCGTTTGACTTGAAGATGAGGATGGTAGCTTATTGGAAGATTGTACTTAGGAGGTTGATTGAAACCATAGCTCTACATCTGTAGCTAAGTATAAACAATTTAGTGAGTAGAGAGTTGGAGAAGGAGATCACTGTTGGGTTGATGTCTCCAAGAGGAGGAATTGAGAGCTTGTTGCAGGAATCACCCTCAGTAGTCGGGAAGCGTGCGAAGCTTAATCGAAGCATTCACGTTCTGAGGGAGAGTAAAGAAGTAGTGGCTAACATCATTGACAGGATTTCTAGCTATGGAGATTAAATTTGTTGTGAAGATTGGTGGTTTTGGTTTGTTTTGTGCTTTTGGAAACTTTTGGTTTTTGTTTCTGATGTTGTCTTGGACTCTTGGCCAGTGTCAAAGTATCAGGTGTCTGTGGGAAATGGTGTTGTTCATGTTTGCTCAGTGTTGGTCGATTTCCTTGATGGCAAGTGAACTAGTCGAACAAGTAACAAAGTGTAAGTCGAGTATCGTCCCACAGAGACTGAGATACCGAGAGATGACGCGCAATTGCTATGACAGTTGTGAAAGCAGAAAGTAAATATAATCAGGTTGAGGGGTTTTGCAATTATGCTATTAGCAAATGAAACAAAATAACTTTAAAATGAGAGAAGATATCATTGAGAGGTTAGGCTGGACTCAGACTCATCCTTAAGTGCATCAATCCCCTAGTTGCTCTACCCAATGCTATAGCATCTATACTGTACAGCTTTCGCAATTGCTACAGCATAGCTACCATCTACAAAGCTATTTGGTTAACCTACCTCTATAGTCTACCGAAGCTTCTGCGTTCGATACTTATGATGCTAACTATACTCCTTCCATATTCCTATGGCAACTTTCCAGTCAGAAGATCCCTGCTACGCTCAGGGTGTTATTGTTATGAGAGGTAGACCCATTCCTGAAGCCTACAATAATAGGTCTAGCCGTACACGGGCCGCCTAGCAAACACTGTTTTTCAGAGGTCTAACCCCAACCCCTTGCCAGTAAGCTGAGGCCACAAATCTAGCCCTTAACTTCCGTTAACCGACTAGTAATTAGAACACCGATACGCAAACCAAATTTATTGAATTAAGAAATTGCAACTGCGTTCATTCAACACTTAAAGACTCATCCTCGTCCAGCCATATAAAGTTTAGTTCATGACTGACGAGGGACACAAAAAAAAGACACTAACAGAATGACCCATGATCGAGAGGACAAAGATAAAAAGGAAGGAAAACATAAAGCTTGATGGAATTTCCGACGGCGTGGTCGAGGTCCTGTCACGTCACCACTCCATGTCTTCTTCGTTCCGTCGTACTACAGGGAAGGATGCTGGGTTGTCTGGAAATCTCGTGCTATTGTGAAATCTCTCACTATTCTCTTGAGTCTGCCGAAAGTTAGAACCTAGTTCTAGGTCTCTCCGACTCTGTTAGGGTTGGCGCTGCTGTTTCCTTTTATAATCAGACTTTTCTTGCGGCGTAAGTCGCAGCGAGCTAGGCCTTTCCTAATTCGTCGTGATCTATCATATCTTCTGCTCCGAGTAGATTGCTTCTGTTGATTCTGTGGGATTCTTCAAATCTCTTAGTTCCGATCCTCCGCATCTTCTATTCCATTATATCAGCAACATATCTGTCAATATCGCCATTTATTTATTCCTGAAATCATCTGGGTAAACAGTCAGAAAATATTTCACATAGCATTGCGTCCTTTACTTTTCTATAGCATTCGGGATGCCTTGTATTGCACTTCGAATCGCTGTGAGAATGCTATAGCATCATATCAGCCCTGCTATACAATTTCCCTTAAAAACAAAGTAAATTGTTCCATTCTTAGCACATGCAAATGATTCCTCCTCTTTAGTCCCTATACCATGAATGTATGCCCTTAGATTATCTGCAGTTCAGCTTGTATTTAACATTTAATTCAGTCAATAAGTATAGGGAAAACATGGTACGAATTGTGCTCATCACTCACCCTAAAATTTAAGTTTTTGTCTGAGGGAAAGGATGCTGTTTATGTTATTTGCGTGCGTTTTATGCTTTTTAGTTGTTGCCAACAGGAAATGAGATATTCAGTAACTTAAGAAAACAACCAAGATACGGACAACGATATGAATCGCCATATAGTAGATGGGATAAGTCCACCAATATCAAAAATAAAAGACAAGAACCTTTACTAGTTTAAGATAATTGGTGTCTTTGTACATATATTGGGTGAGTTTGCAATTGATAAGTATTCGTTTGGTAAGGTCCTCAAAACAAAATTATCCTCTCAGTCTATTTTAAATATCATTGTAAACCTTTTTCAAAAATTTAAATTTATATTACATGGACTTGTTAATTCAAATCTCATTTCCTTTCATATAGCCACTTTAAAGTAAAATACTTCTAACCTAAATATTATGTATACTTGTGTATATATAATCATTTGAACGTTAGTGTCATTACTAGTTTTTATAATTTGATTGAATTTTAATTTTGATCCTTTTTAATCTTAGGTGTGAGTTTAAGGATTGGTGGTTTTTGCCTGTAAACTTGGATTCAAAATAGATGCGTATAAAACTACAAGGATGGGCACTAAAGCCCATTCAGAAGGTTTAATGTGTAGGGGACTAGTCATTACTATCGGTGGTAGATATCCTGGGCCTACTAAAGAACATTATAGGGACCAAAGTCAAGAATTTTAAACTATAGAGATCAAAACAAAAAATTAAAAAATTATAAGTACTAACAATGATGTTAATCCATCATTTAAAAATCTTATAAAATTATAGTTTGATTATTTTCTTGACAATATTGTTTATTATGTTTGGATTAAACCTTGCCTAACTCCTTCCGTATGCATTTGTCCCAGAAATCGTTCATCTAAATTTTATATTTATTTTTTTAAAAAAAAATTCAGCATAACAACATCTTATAGTAGGATTATTATTTAATTATAAATTATTGTATATACATTTAATTATGTTTTTTTTGGGCATGGAATATATATTTATAATTTTTAAATCTTAATGTTAAATGAAATCACATTGTTAAGGAAAAATAACATTTGAGTTACAGACCCCCAAATGTCTACTAATTAAATTAGCGAAAGGACAAATATGAGATCTAATAAGAATATGAGACTTTGAAATTTGAGCCTTGACAACTTGAGTATACACAATGACAACTTATGAATAACAATTACTCCCTCCGGTCCTAATTATAAGAGCTAGTTGACTTTTTTGGAGAGATTAAGGAAGCTAAGTAAATTACTTTAGAGTATTTTTATTTTTATTTTTTTCAAACTAATTAGTTTAACTAATAAACTAATATATAATTTAAGGATACACAACATATGAAATGATTAAGTAACTTATTTAGCTTCCTTAATCTCTCCAAAGAAAGTCAACTAGCTCTTATAATTAGGACCGGAGGTTGTAATAACTTAGATATATACAATGACAACTTTGAGAGCTCAAGTTGTTGATCTCGATACCAAAGTTTCTAAGTTTTATATTCAAGTTGCTAACACTCAAACTTCAAAATCACATATTTCTACATATCATATATTTGGCCTTTTGCTAATTTAGTAGACATTTTAGTATTTTTATAATTCAAATGGTATTTTTATGTTATTTTCTCTCTTTTTTTTAAAAAAAAAAAATTATGTTTCCTAATTTATAGCATCATCGATCTCAATTTTATTTTTTCCAACGCATCGATCTCAATATACTAATACTAGAATATAATAAAGAAATTTATAGAAAATAATATTATTATTAATAATTGACACAACCTCTAGCTTATAAAAAAAGTAAAAACCGTTGCTGTGCTGAGACTTTTCACACCAAACAAAGTTAATTGAATAACCAAAATTATATTTCAGGTCAAAAAAGAATAACCCAAATTATTATAAAATGTTTTATATTGTATTAAACTATTTATGAACAAATAAAAATACTCTTATTAAGATGTTACTGTATTTGTTTGCTTGGTTCATCCCAAACGTCAAAAATACAAAGCGCCAGTGTCTCATGTATTACGATCGATGTGAGCCAGCAGGCAGGGTTTATGAATTACGCTACGCCTGATCAATTTAACTTGAACTTGTATCCCTTCTGGTTCTCATTATAAGAAAAGAGTGTTTTTGGTACTTTTTAAGGAGTGGACTTTTCTTTCCTGTTTTATCGGTCTGCTGCTCTCCTTTTCTCATAAACACAGTTCTTTTGCTTAGAATGAAGCCCCAAAACAATGGATGAGTATTCCTCCCCGTAAAAATAGGGAATCCACATCCCATGCTTTTCTTTATGTGCTTCTTTGGTGCTTCTTTCCCTAAGAAGCACATAAAGAAATATTGGTGACATTTTTTATTATTTATTTTTATTTATTTAGATTAAATTATATGTTGGATCCTGAAATATTTTTTACACCCAGTATCTCAAATTAATTAATTTCTAGGATACTTGATACGGTAGGAAAAATATTTCTAAAAGGAGGAATAAAAATTAATTAATTTGAGATATTGGGTGCAAAAAATATTTTAAGGTGCAACATATAATTTAATCTAAATAAATAAAATCTATAAACAATTTTTTTAAAAAATACCATCAATATTTCTTTATGTGCTTCATGGGGAGAGAAACACCTAAGAAGTACATAAAGAAAAGCATGAAATGTGGACTCCAAAATAGGAAGGGAAAATTTCATTTGATGGGCCAACTTTGTGAAAAAAATTTTGGAAAATAAAATTTATAATTCAATAACAATTTAATATTTTGGGTTAAATTTAAGAAGTTTAAACTAAACTTTTTAAAGTTATAATAATTTTTAAATACTTTATAAATTTAAATGGGAATAAATTCTCCAGGTCAGATACAATACAATTAATACTTAATTGTGGTTCATTGTTTTTTGTCCCTCATACAATACTTTGTTAAACATGGCAGAAGTTGAATTTTATGAATATAACTTTAAAAAGTTGGGTTTAAAATTCTTAAATTTAACCAAATATTAAATTGTTATTGAATTTTAATATAGGGAAAATGATTTTTTCAATCACGGGAGATAAGTTTATATCCAAAGTGACCCCTAAAACTATGTCGTTTTGAGTTAATGAAGGGTGTATTTGTAATTTTAGGTGAATTAATGAAGGGTGTGTTTATAATTTTATATGATAAAAAGTAAACAAAACTATGGAAACACCCTTCATTAATCCAAAACGACGTAGTTTTGGGGGTCACCGGAGATAACTTATCTCCAATGACTGGAGAAATCCTTTACCTTTTAATATATATATTTTTATAGATTTCACAAAGATGGGCTATTAAATGAAATAAATTAACTACTCTTTCTTAATTCTAATAATAGGAGATTCGACCAAATCCCAAAAAAATTGTTTTTATTTTTATTTTATTTTAAGTTGGATTCGAGGAGAAACTACTAGAGAAAAATAATATTCCAAAACAAACCTAGATTAAGAGAAAAACAAACCAAACTTTTATTAAAGGCATGAGCAAATTGATTACGTTCTTGTTCTGTTACTATTATAAATATAGGGGATTGAGCCGCGCCTTTGTAATGCAATGGCATGGGAGTTTGGCTCCCCTCCCCATGTCCAGGGTTCGAACCCTACCCTTCCCCTACTATGTGTATCAAAAAAGAAATATAGGGGATTGGTTGATTAGTTAGGAAGTTAGAGCCTAGTATATAGAAGGTGTTAACTATTGAAATTAATGTGTTGGGTATGGAGTTGACATTTGTGGGCACTACAACAAAAATTGGATATTACTACCCTAAAAAACGTCCCTTATTAAAAAATAGGAAGTAAAAAATGGAGGCAATGGCATTCTTGTAAATATATGGAAGGAAAATGAGCCTTAGGCGACTGAATTAATATTTGAATTTAGGCGACTGAATTGAATTCGGTCGCCCAAATTGGAATAATTTTTTTTTTTAGAATAAAATTTATTTGTTTGGCGCCGTAAGTGGGTTTGTTTTTTTAATTTTTTTAACATTGGATTCGGAGTCGCCAATTTTGGATTTTAGGCAACTGAATTGTATTCGAGTCGCCCAAATTCGATTTTGGGCGACTGAATTGCATTCAAGTCGCCTAACATGAATTATTTGTGGATTTTTTTGGCTCCAAAAAACTCTTGAAAATTGATATCATTTTTGAGACTTTAGACTACCTAAATAACAATTTAGTCGCCTAAAATAAAATTTTTGGCACCATTTAGGATTTTTTGGCTCCAAAAAACTCTTGAAAATTGATATTGAGACTTTAGACTACCTAAATACCAAATCGAGTCGCTTAAAATGAAATTTTTGGCACCATTTAGGATTTTTTTGGCTCCAAAAAACTCTTGAAAATTGATATTGAGACTTTAGACTACCTAAATACCAATTCAGGTCGCCTAAAATGAAATTTTTGGCGCCATTTAGGATTTTTTTGGCTCCAAAAAACTCTTGAAAATTGATATCATTTTTGAGACTTTAGACTACCTAAATACCAATTTAGGTCGCCTAAAATTTTTTTTTGAGACTTTAGACTACCTAAATACCAATTCAGGTCGCCTAAAATGAAATTTTTGGCGCCATTTAGGATTTTTTTGGCTCCAAAAACTCTTGAAAATTGATATCATTTTTGAGACTTTAGACTACCTAAATACCGATTTAGGCCGCCTAATTTTTTTTTGAGACTTTAGACTACCTAAATACCAATTCAATCGCCTAAAATGAAATTTTTAATTTCATTTATCCCTTCTCTCCTCTGCACACCATTTAATTCCCCCACGTACGCCTTCCTCTTCTCATTTTCGATCTGCACATACGCCTTCCTCTTCTCTCCTCTACACCCCATCTTCTCTTTCGATCTATTCCTACTCCTTCAACACTCTTCGATCCGGGTCGGGCGAGGAGACCGAGCAACGAGACGCCGAGAATCTGCACTTCGAACAAGAGTCACCATCAATTTCATCCAAAAACGCTACCGCTAGTAAGTGTTTTTTTAGATCTCGACTCTTGTTGATCTTTTAGATCTGAGAGGGCACCAATTTTTGTAGATCTGGAAATCTCCTCGTGGCTCTAAGACGATACTATGAACACCAAATCTCTTGCTGATCTGAAATTACTCTGTTTTTTGCATTATTGTTCCTTATTCCTTCCATTTTAGGGGATTAGAATGTGAGTCATTAGTTACTTGTTAGCTTTTTTTTCTTTTTTTTTTCATTGTATCTTCCTTTTGTCTTTGTTTTGATTACTCTCTTTGTGTTCTTTTCTTGTTCTTGCTTTGGTTTTGGAGTTTCTTGCTTGTAACATAAAAAAGAAAGTATTTCTGGAATTTGATTTTTGATTTGTTCTTCTATGGCCAACCCCGTCGGGGTTTTTTTTTTAAAAAAAAAACCAGTAAGGCAACCTGAATTTAAATTCTGGTCGTCTTAAATTCAGGTCGCCTAATGTAAGACGACTTGAATTTAATTCAGGTCGCCAAAAGTATTTTTTTTTTACTACGCCTCACGAGACGTCCCTAGAAAAAAGGACGGTATATGGGTCAAATTTAGGACATTTTTTATGTTTTTTGTAGTAGTAGGGGAGGGAGTTAACTTAATCTCCCTCCAAGAGAGAGTTTACTTGGTCTCTCTCTAAGAAGGAGCTAACATGGTCTCCTTTAGGTTTTAGAGTAAACCCACGTTACTCATTTCATGAGCATATTGCTCATAGTCTCCTTCTAGATTTTAGAGCTAACCCAAGTAGGTTACTCATTGTATGAGCATATTGCTCTTAGTTGTTAATACATGATTCTTCATCTTGTTTCTTCAAGTATATTTGTTAAGTTTCGGAATGCAAAATCATTTGAAGCTAGAGAAATGGCAGCTGAGTCACAAGAGCATCCCTGCCATGGTCATGGTGCCCAAGAACAGGAAGAAATTTGTGCAGGATGACCAAAACATAGCTCTTGTTCTCCAACTGCTTGATCGCGAAGAGGGAAATTCAAGTCACAAGAAGTTCTTAATCTCTATCTTAATTTCATTAACAATTTGTAACAGCGGGGAGGAATATGCAACAGAGGCTCAAGGTTCAGCAACAACAGACGCTGTCACCCAGGGATGTTAGCCGCTACTATGTCCTAGATTGAGCCTATTCCGAGTGGAAATTTGCCTCCAGGCTTTGACACTTCTACATGCCACAACATTTATGTAGGAAACATGCATGTAAATGTTACTGAGAAACTTTTGCTGAACTCTTTCAAAGTGTTGGTCCACTCGCTGGCCGCAAGTTCATAGGGAAAGAAAAGTCCTCATATATATGGTTTTGTGGATTACCATGATAGAGCATCCGCAGCCCTTGCAATAATGAATTTGCACGGACGCCAACTATATGGTCAGGCAATTAAGGTGAATTGGGCATATGCCAATACCCATAGGGAGGATACTTCAGGGCACTTCAATATATTTGTTGGTGAATTGAATCCAGAGGTTACTGATGCAACTGTATTTGCATGCTTCTCAGTCTATCCTAGTTGTTTGGTTTTGTTTCTTTCTGTGATCAGCAGGATGCTCAAAATGCCATCAATGGTAAGTGGTTGGGAAATAGGTAAATACGATGCTACAGGCATATTGAAATAGCAAGCAAAAATATATGGAAGTAGCAAGCAAGGATTAACATGGAGAAGAATCGAAGAGATCATTTTATTATTTTTGTTAATTGAAAACTAATCAATTTAATTCACCTTAGCCCTTATTTATTTTTGTGTTGTTTAAGTTGAACATCTTAAGGAGTGTTTAACTTAAGGGGGCGTGTTAAAAATATAGGTAATTGGTTTATTAGTTAGAAAGTTAGGGCCTAGTCTATATATAGAGGGTCTTAACTATTGAGATTAGTGTATTGAGTGTGGAACCCTCACCATTTGTGGAGAAGGAGTTAACTTAGTCTCCCTCCAAAAGAGAGTTAACTTGCTCTCTCTCTAAAATGGAGTTAACATTGTCTCATTCTAGGTTTTAGAGTTAGCCCAAGTGGGTTACTCATTGTATGAGCATATTGCTCTTTATTGTTAATACATGATTCTTCATCTTGATTCTTCTTCAATTACATTTGTTAATAGTTACATATTCAATGTAAAACAAATAAAAATTCAAAAACCCTATTTTCTCTTGAGAACTAAAGTCCGGGCTTACACTGTGTGCTGGCGTTTTTCTTCTAATAGTTTCTTCTAAAATCTTGTGTAGGTGCTAATGGGATAACCAATTATAATAAATTTTTGGGAAAAAGATACATATAATTAAGACCATTTAAAAAATAAGAGGTTCTTCTAATATTTTCTTCTAAAATCTTGTGTAGGTGCTAATTGGATAACCAATTATAATAAATTTTTGGGAAAAAGATACATATAATTAAGACCATTTAAAAAATAAGAGGACCGAGATGTGCTTCCAATTTTAACATCCCTATGAGATGCTATGTCCTTTTAACATTAAAAGCAAATGACAAAAATGCCCTCAAACTTTTTTTTTTAAAAAAATAAACATTAACCCCCACCCCCACCGAACACGGCCACCCAACTCGTACTGGAGCTACGATGCCCTCCAACGGGAATTATTCACTTAGTAAATGAAAGTTATTAAAAGAAAATAAAACATGGTGAATTTCTTAATTTAATTAAACTTGTCAATGGCATGACAAAATTTTTTTATTTAATAAATGAAAATTGTTAAAACCTAATTTCCTTAACTAAACTTGTCAATGGCTTGATAGTAATTCACCACTTTTCATTAGGTCTTAACAACTTTTATTTCCCAAGAAAAAATATTTACACTATTAGGCTATTGACAAGTTTAGTTAAGGAAATCATTACTTTTCATTAGGTTTTAACAGCTTTTTTTATCAAGTAAAAAATGTACACAATCATGCTATTAACAAGTTTAGTTAAAGAATTCACTACTTTTCATTAGGTTCTAATAACTTTCATTTACAAAGTGAATTATTCCTACTGGAGCTCCAACACAAGTTGGGTGGTGACTATCAACCGTTGGATGGCGGCGGCCGGTGATCAACGAGGTGAGAGTTAATGTTTATTTTTTAAAAAAGTGTAAGGGTATTTTTTCATTATCTTTCATTTTCAAAAGATGTAGCATCTCATATGGATGTTGAAATTGGAAGTCTCTTAATGCTTTACCATTTTAAATGGTCTTTTGTGTCATTTTAATTAACAAATTTGTACTTTTTATGTCGGAAAATAATCCAGCAAGGGAGGCTTACCTGCTGAGCTTACATGCTTGATATGGAGGGTGAGAAAAGCAAAACTACCTCATAATAATGATCAAGTCATTCCACATCCCCTTGCTAAAACAGAAGGGCATGTGAATAAAATAAAAAAAATCAAAAAGTAAAACTTCCGATGGCCACATTGCCACATACCCATGGAAAGGGGAATGTTCAATATAAGAACATAGATGTCTAGCTGATGAGCTAGTGTATTGATATTGGATCAGTTGAATGCCCCAAGATATCTATAAGGCAGATACCAAAGGGATTATGATTGCTCCAGCATATCTATAAGGCAAATACCGAAGAGAATGGTGGATCACTATGCACATATATGGCGTTTAGCCAAAAGGGGGTAGGGTGTGTGCACAGTGAGGTTGAATAGTAAAATAGGATGAATAGAGAATGTGGACCTTTTAGGTTAACGTCATAGTTATAGAGATTACCTTAGGGTTTGGACCCTTGGGCCCTGTGCGCCTTGTACCCAACATGTCTAGTTGCCACACCTGCAATTGTCATCTCTGGTTAGGGTTATGTTATTCCTTGATTATAGCCTTGATTATAGGCTAATTATGATCCTTCTTCATTATTGGCAAATTCTGGTATGCTTCGCCCTTATTGGGCCTCATGGTAAGTGTGCCTCTTATATAAGTCAATAAAAGTTGCCCCCAACTCGATAGTTTAGGTCTCTGGGCTGCTGGGATATGTTGATTGCCTAACCCGAACTTCATGTTCGAGTTATTTGGCTTATGACCGAGTCTTGATAGACTCTGAATTCATTTGTTTCTTGTGATTGGTCCCAAGATCTGTGATTTGGGTCAATTTGCCTAGAAACTGCTCTTTTCCATGTCTATTGGGCCATGAGTTTATTCGTATCCTGATTCAAACATGGAAAATGGATTTGACCGCCATAGTTGAATCACTTGACTTCAATATGAGTTCTAAAAGAACTTTGGACTTATGAGAGTTCTACATGAATTGCCCCCAGATGTAACATTTCGGGTTGGTTCACTCTAAAAACCACAGTTGTTGCTCTTCATGATGGCCGAGATCCCATTTTTGGTCTAAATTCAAATTGCCGAGTTTGCACATTTCTGCCATAGGTGTTGGCCCCCTGTCCGGGATATCATGGAAAAAAGAAAGATATTGGCACATGAACGAATTCCATTTGCCTATATCGCTGATAATTTAACAGTTGTATATCTGCTACCGTCATAGCGCATAACCATCATTATTAGTGTGATACGATCACTTCCTACCGCCTTTGATATCTGTGCGCATTTAATGCCCACGTTGTTTCACGCACGCCATCATTGCTCATTTCAGGAGGACATTTTCTTTTTGTGGTGAGTTGTCTCTTCGGCCCCTGACTCTTCAGATTGGTAACGTTTATATCACATTTCCCTCCTCTTCTCACCGCTTCACTCATTCGCAGTTTCCCATTGCTCCCTAAAAAAATCTCTCACTTTCTTGAGAAAACTTCCTATGTACAATCCTCCGTTCACCATTTTCGTTCCTCCAACCTTCTTAAAATCAGGTACGTTGGGATCCATACACGCAACAGAATTATAAAAAATTCCTCTGGTCCTTTTCTTAAGGCTCAGCTCAGTAGTTTTGAGCATCCCATGCAGTTCAGAAATTGATTCCTCCATGTTGTTGATGTTGTAATCCATGAAAAAGTTATCATAACTTCCTGGGAGCGAGTTCAAGATCACATCTGTAGCCAACTCCTGGGACATGGGGAATCTAAGCCTTTGAAGGTAATCAATGTAGTTTTCATTTTCAGCATGAGGACAAACTGATACACCTTTAGCCATCTTGCAAGAAAATAAGGCCTTTGTGGTCTCATACCTCTCTTGCTTTGCCTGTTGCTGGAAAACTTCCATGAGATGATCAATTATCTCGGAGACCTCTACAAGTTCTAGATCTCTATCGAGGTCTGGAACCATAGTGGCAGGCATCAGGCATCTTGCATCCACAGAGTCATCCTTATGCTTCATGTAAGCACCAGTCTGAGCTCTTGGATCAGTAGCTGCAGACTTGTCGGGAATGGGTTGATCGATGAGATACTCCTTTCTTTTGTGCTTAGGATCAACACTTTAAGTTCCCAAACATGTCAAGAAAGTTTGTCTCATCGAGTTCGTCCTTCTCAAGGACTGATCACAATGATGGTGTTGTAGTATTGCTAGCCTACACGATTCTACAATTAAAAGATATGCAAAGTTTAATTTCTAATCTCCCTCTGAATTAACAACCCTCATTATAATGAGTGGGCTAAGATCCATATTTGGCTTAATTTTAAGTCCTCTTTGGCAGGACGATTAAAACCAAGTTATTTAGGTATACAACCCTTTGCCAATTACATCACATGTAACTCTTAGATCTTTATGGGATTTGATCATCATATGACCTGGCATGTTTATCCTATCTACTGTCTTGAGATCCAAAACCATTTTGATAATCTCAATTAAGTCAAGACAATAATGAATGCTGAATATCACCATTACTCACTCTTGTCTCACCAAAATAACTCAAATGCATCAACTTTGGTGGAACATACAAATGTGCGATCTAGGTTTTGACAAGTATCCATTTATTGATGGCATTATGACTTAAGATTTTATTTAGAGGGTATTATTTGATATAATCTCTAAATTAATTATGAGTGATCTTAATCAAATCATAATTAAAACTATAAATTAATTATGAGTGATCTAATCAAATCATATTTAAAAATCTAAATTAATTATGAGTGATCTATTCAAATTATAATTAAAAGTCTAAATTAATTATGAGTGATCTAATCAAATCATAATTAAAATTCTAAATTAATCATGCAATGATCAAATCAAAACATAATTAAAACTGTGAATTAGAACCGTGACACAACATGACTCATCTAACCTTAAATCTTCTCAAGCCAATGGGAGGACTTCTCTAAATAATAAAAGAAAATACGTAAGGAGAAACCTTGTTTCACATACGAGGGGAGTGGGATGAGAAAGGAATGTACATCAAGAATATTTAGAGAGAGGCATGGCTCGCAGACCATATTTAAAAAAATTTACAATACTTGTAAAACTCTATAGCCATGTTGTTCACCATACCCAAACAACACTTGAAAGGTAAATCACAATATATATTAATTCATACAATTATGAAATAAAATATTATTCATGATTAAAATTCAAAAATTTATATTATATTATATAATATAACATCATGATTTAAATTCTCGCGCTACAAACAGCTAGTCACGGCGATCCCGCTAGCTGGTTAGCGGACGAGGTCAAGGGGCAGCGCCCTTGCGGGGGGATCATGCTGCCCCCCGGAACTTTTGAAAACATTATATTGTTTTAGAAAGGGAGTTTTATAAAATTTAAATTTCAAGAACAAAACCCCAACGTCCTTGGAGCTTTTCAAAAGGCATAATCACGAACTTTGAAAACATTGTGTTTTAGTCACCACGCAAATCACATGGGCCCCATTCTTCGTAGAACTGAATCTGGAATAATCAGATCAAAGTCCTCGGAACCAATCAGACCCATGACTCTGAACGTGTATAATCCATGACTTGGCATCGTCCTTCACTTTTCTTTCAGACCAATTAGAATGGCCTAAAAGATAAGTAATACCACATTTAGATCTGTAACAAGACGTGACGCTCCGACTACTGTGAACGTGAACGACCCCAGTGTAGCCAACTTTCGAGCATGATCAACGTCTCTGAACTTTTCAAAACACGACCTATGCGCGAACGTAATCTCTGATCTAAACGATTCAGACCCTCATGAAACAGCCACAAAATCCGATTTGAATGATTCAGAAACGGCTGCCTAGAACTGACTTGCTATCTGTAGAAACCCTAACGCGAGTTTTTCAATTTAAACATATAATAGGATTCGGTTTTATCATACATACGCATAACAAATTTGGTTTGATCCATATATACATCACAAGTATTTGCATATAGAAAACCCAATCTAAATGCTCGGTTGATCTGGCTCTGATGCCACTGTTGGAATCCGTACACGCAGCAGAATTATAAAAATTTTACGAATCCCATCGGAGGATCTATCAACGGTGTTTAAATCAAGGTTCGTTAGAAAAAACCGTACCTATGCGAAGGGTTGAATGTTTCGTTCAATTCGGTCTGGTGCGCATCTCCTGCTTCGTGCGTCTCGACCATCGTATGTCTTGAACATGGTGCCATCTCATTCGATCAAACAGGATCAGACTTTTCGAGTCTCCTCCCTCTACCAGTATCCACATGAATAGCCTTGAACATAGACAGCAGCGTGATAATGCCTTCAATGTTTTCTCGCGTCTCTCCTTTCTCTCTAGGGTTTCTTGCGGCTTCTTTAATTCATCCGTTTTTTTCCTCAATACGACTAGATCAATATCTATTTAAAGAGTTTCTAAAACCCTAATGAGCCGTATTAAAATATTCAAAATTAATCTAATTAATCTTGAAATTTGAATTTGAATAAAAATAATATATTAATTAAATCATCCAATAGATCTAATCAAATATATTTATTTAATACAAATTATAAGCCAACAGTTTTAATTTATCTTTATAAATTAAATCTAAAATATGATATCTTTCTATTTAATTAAATCTAAGATACTATATCTTTATTCGAAAATTAAATTGAGATACAATATCTCAATTTATTATAGTTATTTAATTTATAAAAAAATTAAATACTATATATAATAATATCATTATCTATAAATAATATCATTATTATTTTTGAATTTAATATATATATATATATATATATATATTTCATCCTGGATTAAATACAGCATTCATTAAATCTTAGACATATCTAACATTCTATGAATCTGGACAATTTTTCTCGTGTTGGACTATTCTTGTCTGTGACCCTGTAGGCCAACATGAGATTGGCAGCAAGCCAATACTGTACTAGCCCACAAGTCGCAAGCGGCCTCTAGCAAGACATTGCGACTACTCAATTCATATGGGGATCGATGATACGATACTAGCTATCGTACAATCATGTCAAGGATGAGGCATGAAAAATGTCAACTTCCTGTTCTTGAACATTACTTTCTCAATTCTTGAGTAGTCTAATTGAAATGGAAACTCCTTTCCATTGTAGTATGGCCATACATTTCTCAGATTCATTCATCGAGGGCCACAATATTATCTCTACAAATTGAGGGACAAATTCCATCTTGACCATTCACATTCCTCTGCATGAAAATCACTGATCCCGATCCAAGCCTTTATCATCACCCGGTCAAAGGTGACTTTTGACTAGGTCAAAGAGCAGCGACTCATCATGTAGGAATCCATGATGATCTCAAGTCATAGGGCGTTGTGACACGGTTATACATGAGATAAGCTCATAACTAAATCCATGCAGCTTTCTCATAGTGGGTCAGTCCAGCACCTTGTACTCTTCTAAGTGCCTATGACTTTGATTTGTATCTCCATATCTCATCAAAGTCATACTGGTCTTATTTCATCTTTGCTCCCACGCAGATGACCGACCAGAGACATTTGGGATAATCTATAAGATATATCCAAGGATACAGTTTCACTATAAACATGTGAATGAAATGATAACTAAATGGAGAACAATGACTTGCCCCTAGGGCATAATTTCCAACACCGCCATTTCCTCTATGCCATGAAATAGTCCTTCTACATATCCGCCATGTATTGTCTTCGTCATTATGTTCTCCAACTCAATCTATTGTAACTCGTATGATAAAAAACTGAAACCAAGTCTTCCATCATTTGTGGATTTCAACTCAAGCTTTTGAAAAGGGCTGCAAATGGTCCAAAATGTGATTTATTAGAATAAATTTTAATTCAAGAATAAAGTAGTTCTTGATGTGGGTGTTGGGACTAGAATTTTATCTCTCTTCTGTGCAGTCTTTGGGGTCACTAGGATGTGTTAATTTGCATCACTTGAGTTGCCATGTTGATATTCGTTTGCTTCCTTTTCATTGCAATATTGACAATGTCTCTATAAAATTTACTTGATAAAGGGTATTGATAGTAGAGAGTATTTTGATAATATGTTTTTCTCATTTTGGCCTAGGTGGATGATGGAGTTGTGCTACCAGATAAAGCATCTTTATTTCTTACCGCAATTGAAGATGTAGACTACAAAGAAGAAAAATAGAGTGTGAGTTCCTCTCACCACTAGACTAGGATTAGTCCAAGCTATTATTTACCTCGTGCTACAGTGAAGTATATGAATATTTTTTATTAATGTATTCATATTTCCTAAAAGTATGTTTGCATTGAAAAATTCATTTTTCCCCACAGGTGGAACCAATAAATTGGTGTCTGTTGCTGTTTTGGCTAATGTATAAAAACTTCAAATCTCATGTTTCAGATTGTTATAAATTGCCATCTACTCAAGGTGGGCGATTATAGATTATTTGATTTTTCTTAAATTTAGCGTCCTGCGTGCTTAAAATTAGTATGCTTAAATATCTTGAGTTGGCTTAAGAATTTCTTTTCGTGTGGGTGACGCAAAGTTGCGAACTAATTTTCTTATCTTTGTCCAAACAATGGATATCTCTAAAATGGTTCCTGGAGATGCGTCCTTCACATCACCTTTTAAACTTGTTGCTAAACGTGATGATTATATTCATGCTCTTGTAGCATATTTTGACGTATCATGTACTAAGTGTCATAAACTGATGGGCTTCTCTACAAGTTTGTTTCTTCCTTTGCTAAGTTTTCTTGATTTATTGTTTTGGTTTTTTTTCTTTGGGTTTGTGGTTACTTAAATGAAGAGAACCATGCTCTGTTTATTGGTGCATATATCTTTTTTTTTTAAAAAAAAAAAGAATTATTCATTGAATCCTACTAATTTCTAACAAAGATTTAGCTTCTATAGGAAAATTACAATGGGAGGGAGTAGACAAGTGAATTTAAGAAAAGATATTCGCTATTTCTAAAACCGCTATGAACTGACGGCATAAAATTATTCTCTTTTAAAAATCTCCTGCAAATTTTTGGGTTAGGATAAGTCTTTTTCATATTTTGAATAGTAGGTTGATCTTTATATATGTGATGTTGCCATCATTCAAGAGTGCTTGTTGTATTTGGGCAGACTACTACAGGATCAATTAGATTGGGTAGGGCCATCAGTCCAGCCTGAAGAAAATGGTGGCCTAGCTTGAAGAAAGTTGTTTCTCTCATAACAGGACTGGAAGCAAAGTTTAGTGAAGATCCATAAAGGGATTGACAAGATTATAGAGGACAGTATCAAGGAGAATCAAGTAGAGATGCAGAATTTGGCTGATTTTGATTAATTCGTGTCGTTACTTGCAAACACTTGTGAACTTACTAGAACTTTTTATTGGCTATCCATGTTTGACCTAAAGTGTATGCATC
This sequence comes from Acacia acuminata, assembly GCA_019022655.1. NCBI lineage: Eukaryota > Viridiplantae > Streptophyta > Magnoliopsida > Fabales > Fabaceae > Acacia > Acacia acuminata. The sequence goes on along the minus strand of JAFJYI010000133.1, from coordinate 1,818,259 downwards.
TTCTTAAATTAGATTGAGTTGTTTGTTAGAAATGAGGTGCTACACAATTGCAAATTCTATGGAATTTTTGCCATTTAATTTTTGTTTTTTAAAAAATTGACTTTGAACGGCAACTTTTGTCGCCACTGATGCATGTTTTAGTAGCAACACATAAGTCACAGCTGATACATGTTTTAGCGGCAACACAAAAGTCGTCGCTGATATATGTTTCAGTGGCGACAAATGTCATTGCTAATACCCCTCTTTCAACGGCGACCCTAATTTCCACGCCTTATGATGTACTTTAACTGGTGACAAAATGTCACCACTGATTGTCTACTTTCACCGATGACATAGAAATGTTGCCACCAAAAGTATCAGCGACAGTCATATCAGCGACGACAATGAAAACCCTTTAGCGGTGACATTTAGACTTTCAGCGACAACTTTTGTAGCCACCAAAAGTCTTTTTGTTTTGTTTTTTTTTTTTTTTTTTTTTTTTTTTTTTTTTTTTTTTTTTTTTTGGGGTAGTGGGAGAAGGCTACATTTGGCGGACCTATGCAAAGATGGAATAATACTCATGTTTTTGGCAGCCCTTGTTTATGGAGCTTACATCCCATGACTATTTGGAGGAATGCCTTGAATCCATTGGTGACAAAAATTCAAGAACATCACTTGAATTGAATATTTAGTATAATATATATTGCACATTTATTTTGTTCAATCACTTCTATTTTGATCATTATATACCTCTAGTTTAATTTTTTCCCCTTATTTGACCTATCTATGATGTTAGGGCTATCATCCTTTTTTACCTTTTGTTATGATGGACATATTATCTAGTGGAAGGACAGTGCGGAAGACCCAATTAGATAGATAGGCATATAAAAAATAAAATATGTTTTACATTTCTTCTGGAAGCATGATATTTCTCTGTGTCACAAGAAACTATGTGCTCATTCACCAAATTGTGTTTGAAAAATCTGGGAATCAATTAAAAGAGATTTTTGTTTTGTTTTGTTTTACGAAACCTCTTTACAGCTTAAAATCACTTAAAAGAAACTAAAAAAACACTTTATCTGATTTCTTTTACAAGATTGGATTTTCCCCCCTAGATTTAGGGTTCCAATTAAACTTGAAAATGCCCTCTTAAAAATGAGAAAATGTTGGTCAAAATTAAAGTCAAAACCTTGATACAGGGATAACTAAAAGGAAGGGGCAAAATGAGACACGTGTATTGCGTGATGCGTGGTGATAAATGAAGGGTGGACCTCACTCCCTCAAAACATGCTAACCTGGTTACCATATTTAGAAGCCGCCGTAATTTAGTTTCTGCCTATGTCGGTGAGATTTGACAGTAAAGAATGTCTTTCGATTTTTTTTTTTTTTTTTTTTTTTTTTTTTAATATTCTTCACTATTATATCAAATTTTAATGATTGAAATTTAATATTATATAAAAATATTATTATAATATTAAATAGGATTAAAATATCAATCTTAAAACTTGATCAGACATTTAATAGAGACGAAACGGGGAGAGATCAATAAACACATGCTTTCCGGAGATCGAACCGCGTTCCAAGATAAGGAGAAGCAAGCAAGCGAGGGTCGTGTCGTGGTGTGGTCCAGCGATGGTTATGAGAAATAAGTGGCTGAGTTGGCGTGTTTTTACTATAGATTACTATTCTATTGCCACATCGACATTTTCAACTATTAGGCAAAATTCAAGTCATAAAGAGTGCACTAAGATGTCTATTGTGTCTGGAAAAAAAAAATCAAGAACAATAATATCTTTAGGCAAAACATGATTTGTTTATGATAAAATATTGGGAGTGTACTAAATAATTAATACAGTAGATTAATAAGTGATAATTTTTTTTAAAATATTTTCAAATAGGTAGGCGATAATTGTTTTCTTGAAATGCTTCTTTGACCAGCAATTTTTCTTTTTCTTTTTTAAAATGCTAGTACTTGATCAAATAGGGAATATAACACGGACTAAGGAGTTATAGTTTCTTTATTTGAATGCGACTATCGTCTTCGTCCTCCATCTCTCCTTCAAGAAACAAGATAGTCACAGTTGAATTTGAAAGTGACTGCGTGGCTCTGTGAGCCTCCTCTTTCACCAAGAAAATCTCAGGAATTGGTATATTTTAACTGGAAGAAATCATTTCGATCAAATATGTTCGTTGCTCTTTCCTTTCGAGCTGCATTATCTTGGATATTATAGTCTTCCATTCTTTTCCGATAGACCAAAACAAGAGTGACAATTGATGTATTCCAACCTCCAATTGTATTTGTCAGCATATAAGTGCTTTTCTTTCGCATTTTCTTTTTAACGAGGTTTTTTCAGTGTAGCATTTGAATGTAAAATTTCCTAGTTTCCTACGCAAACGTGTGAGGCAACGAGTTTTTATGCACTAATTATCATTTTCTTTGGAATGCATTTGACTTACTTTTAAAAAAAGAAAAAAAAAAAGGAAAAGTGTCCTTGTTAATGAGAATACTTTATTTAAGAAGTTTTAAATCAACTTGTACTTTGAATTGTTAAATGAATGGTGCTTTTTAAAAAAAGAGAAGAAGAGGAAATAGTTGGGAGATAAATTTTTCGTGATGTGCACTGTATTATTATTTTACAACTTTCTGATTAAAATATTTTCAATGTATTGAAGTCAACTCTTTTTGTTTTCATTCTCTGTCCTAAATTCCATACACTTTCCTCTGAGTGGTTTTCTTTTCTTTTTTTCCTTTTTTCCCTCTCTAGCACTATTAGAAAGATGGCAATGCGCAGAGACACACTATTTCTTCTTGAAGAAATTGTGACAAATATTTTCAAACAACTCTGTGTTAAATCCCTTATTCGATTCCAGAGTGTGTGCAATTTTTGGAAAAATCTCTTGAAACCCGGATTTCATCGCTGACCACCTCCATCACTCCAAGCCTTGTCTTCTTTTGAAAAGTTGACGTGCACAAAAGGTTCTGCAATTACGTGTGATCGATTGCGACATTGATGTGATTGAAGTTTATAACCCACCTTTGATCGATTCCTCATCATACTATGAGATCATTTACACCAATGGGTTGTTTTGTGTTCTGATGGATTCTTCCCCTTCTTGCCGTAATTCCCTTGCACTGTGGAATCCTGCTACTCGAGAGGTTAGGCAGATCCCTAGAACATCTGAAATTCTTGAATGTGATTGCATTGGATTTGGGTTCAGTACAATTGTTAATGATTATAAGATAGTGGAAATATATCATGCGGATAATGGATTGATTATTAGGGTTGAATTATATTCTTTAAGCACAGGTTCATGGAAGCTGATAGAATTTGCATGCTTAGAGGATGTTAGTATTTTCACTGACAGTTTCAATGACGGTTTCAATGCCAATGGATCTATTTTTTGGGATGCTATAAAGGGAGGGGAAGAGGAGTTTCGTTAAATAGTTTCATTTGACTTGGCCATGGAATTGTTTTCTTTGATTCCATATCCTGATCTATCTGCAAATTGTTCTTCTAAGTTCAGTGTGTATGAAGAGAAGCTCTGCATACTCTCTCCTACAAGGATTGGTGACTTTTCTCAGATTGATTTGTGGGTGCTTGAGGAGGCAATAGGTTCTTCCATTGAGAGATGGAGTTGGACTAAAAAATATACGAGTAATACTTGCCCATCCCAGTTAGACTTTCCTGGGACTGTTTTGAGGAATGAGATTTTTTTGAGGTTCGGAGAAGATGGTCTCTATCAGATCAACATCCTTACTGATGAGTGTAAGATGTTTGCTATCCCTATACATTTTTTTTGATAAAGTTTTCAGTTATGTGGAAAACCTTGTATGCAAAATCGACTTTGAAGAGCCTGGATCCGGAAGGTTAATGTTTTGATTCAAATTCATGGTTTATCTTTGCAATATTATAATTGGAGAATACTTTGGACGTTTTATTTCCTATGATGATAAGATAAGAGCCAATCAGATGGGTCTGGTTTGCGTATTCGTGTTCTTCTCTCAGATTCATCAATCTTAATAATTTCCGTTTACTAGATGGGCAAACTAGGAAAGTGTCTCTGGTCTTGGAGCAAGGGGGTAGGATTTGTACTTCTAGTATGCACATTGGGCATGTTGCCAGGAATTGTAACTCAACTTCCAATGTGCTTTTTGAAGTTCTTGTTTCTGTTGTGGGATCTCGATCAGTTGCTGTTAAATATGATTATGGCACTAAGACATATATTTCTACTGCGTAAGTGACTGGAGTTAGGCTTGTTGCACATTACTTTGCACCGGAGGTTACCAAAGCTTGAAAGCGCAAAGTAAGTGAGCTGTCAACTTCAACCATATTGCATTCTAAACGAGCTAAATATATTCTTCACATGATGTTTCAGTTACTAGTGTTGCGGGCTTCATGATCAAAGCTCCCGAATCCTTAGAGAAGCTTATAAAGCTTGGGGGGAAATTCTTTTGCTCTTTTACTTTGACAGCTTCTTATGACTGTAAATTCACAGTTACTGCTACGTGATTTCAGGAGTCATTTCATTTCCCTCTTTTTTTTTTTCTTATGACACTAAGGTGCCAACACTCTTAATTTGTTGACTAGTCTTGGATGGTACATGATGATTTGCATACCAATAACAGATAAAATCTAAAAATCCGAGGGCATGTTTAGCATAAAAGAACAGGGTTTTAAGAAAGGGAAAAGGAAAGAGAAAATCCCTGTTGGTGTACTTGGTAGGCCATAACAGTTCTATTAGAAAGCTCACTTCCATCTCCCGTCAAATCTGGGAAGAAAATGCTACTTAACTTGAAAATCATAAGTTTAAGGACAAAAATAACCATACTCTTAATAGCTTAAGGACTAATTATCTCTTTTTTTTTTTTTTTTTTTATATAGAGAATATGTCTCATTTACTTGCTTTTTAAATTTGTTACACTCAAATATATATATATATTTTCCAATCCATACCAAAAATTTAAATTGGTTCTATAGAAGGCCCATCTCCCTCTACGATTCCCTTTCAATGTATGAAATGTGACTCTAATGCCCGTTTACATCACAGCATTGTAACAGATTCCTCTGAGAGACCCAAATCATACAAAATTACACATTAACAGTTGGTGGGGGCATAAAATTAATAAAGACAAAAGTCATTCGAAGCTTCATAAGTCGCAGATATGTGTAGATGTATGCTTTCTGGCCGTTTACATCACAGCATTGTAACAGATTCCTCTGAGAGACCCAAATCATACAAAATTACACATTAACAGTTGGTGGGGGCATAAAATTAATAAAGACAAAAGTCATTCGAAGCTTCATAAGTCGCAGATATGTGTAGATGTATGCTTTCTGGAAGAGTGTCTATGCTGTCCCACTAACAGAACACATTTACAATCTACAAGACAGCCATAGCAAAAGCATCAGTTAAAAGCATGGCATTCTTACCTCATCTGCAGTCATAGCAATGAGTGCTGAATTTCTTGAGGGAATTTTCAAACAAACAAGCACAAAAATGATGAGAGAAGCATTGGCTAACAAGTTATTTAACCCAAGAAAATACAGTAGTACACTATATAAATAAAGAAATTGTGTGCAACTAGGAAGTGGGCAAGGAAAACAGGGGAGGTGGCCCATGTACAAAACTGGATACTAGATCCTGTTCTTTGGCTATGTATTTATTTAAGGCCTGGGTAGACATATGGTGGTATGGACAAAACCAAGAGACATCGTTGTAAACCATTTCTCCAAGAATCAACGCCAATAATTTAGAACGAGCTCAAGGTGATTTTTTTTTTTCGGTTCCAGAGAATGATCACTTAACCAAAATGTGATGGAGTAAACATGGAGGCTGTCTGGGAGCAGATGCCAACGGAATAAACAATGACTTGAAAGAAGCTGTACAACTTACGGCAATCCTGGCATAAATTCATATCCCTAGTATCTCCAGATAAACCGCGAAAACGCAGATAGATCAATCAATAATAAAAGAACATTCGATTCCAATTTAATGCCCAAAGGACGGCCGAGTCTTGTGCGGCTAAGTGCATAAACATCAGGAGAGAAACACTAGATAGGAAAGAAACAGACTCCGAGTCAATCTAAAAACAATACTGACCCCTCAACTGACTAATGCTTAACCAATTATGCAACACAAAAGCGAAGAACATAAAGAGATCTACAACATTACTACCTCATAAGCGATCACTTAATAATCATTAGATAACAGATTCAAATACTGTTTTTGATAATAAGAAATTGAGCCCATCAATAACGAAAGCTTACCAAATATTTGAGTTCAGAGTTACAGGAATGTGGTGAATACAATCAAAACGATCCAATTGGATTTGTCAGTATGATTGAGCTCGAGTTTTGAGAGGGGTGATAGTGGTGAGCGTTTATTTTCGACGGATCTAGAGGAAGCAGAGGAAGGACAATGAGAGGGAGAAGGAATGGGAGCTCAACAATTATGTGCGGGAGCCTGTAACGACGACTCACGAGTGCACAACAAGTACCAAGAACTGGAGGAAATTCCAGAAATTTCAAGCCCTAACCTCTAAGCAAAATTCCAGTCGGAGGTAAAATCTAAAAACGAACGACAGCTGCAGAAAATGCCGCGCCGTTTCTCCTCATTTTATTATTTATTGAAGACGATGTGTGTGTATATATATATATATATATATATGTATATAGGATAGTATATTGTTACTACTAATTTTATGTTACTACCAGGTCACTACCACTTTTTTACGTTAGATCAAAATCTCAATAGGAGAGAAAAATAATAAATATAGATAAGATTCTGATCTAACAGTGAAAAAGTGATAGTGGCTTGGTAGTGACATAAAATTGGTAGTGACACTATCCTATCCCTATATATATATATATGACTTCTTTATCGATCGTTTGTCTTGATTTATCAAATCACCTTAAAACTACGTCGTATTATGAGTTAGGGGAATTAATGAAGGGTGTTTTAGTAAAATTCATATAATAAATACAAAAACAAAAATATCAAAACACCCTTTATTAATTTCCCTAACGCCTAAAACGACATAGCTTTAGAATTAGAGGAATTAATGAATGGTCTTTTGGTAAAATTCATATAATAAATACAAAAATACTAAAAGACCCTCCATTAATTCTCCTAACTCAAAACGACGTCATTTTAGGTTAGGGGAATTAATGAAGGGTCTTTTGCTAACATTTATATAATAATAAAACAAAAAACAAAAAACAAAACAAAACACCCTTCATTAATTCCCCGAACTCCCCAAACGACGTAGTTTTGGGATGATTTAACAAACTCTTATATCAAGTAATATAACAAACAATAAATATATATATACATATATATATAAAGATCTTATCTAATATATATAGATGATATTATAAATATATCACCATCCTTAAGAATTTTCCCCTCAATCTTGATAAAGTTCTCTTAGAAATCGGGAGCTTTGATCAAGAAGCCCGCAACACTAGTAACTGAAACATCATGTGAAGAATTTTTGAGCCGGTTTTAGACCCCGCTCTCCGAATCAATTGGGTCAAACTTTTGCTTACATGTGAACCTCTCACAAAATGAGAAACTTTCCTGAGAGGTATCACCTCTATCCTCGTGTCGTGACCAACATTGCATATTGACATCATGAAACATAACCTCCTGTGCAAAGCAATGTGCAACAAGCCTAACCCCAGTCACTTAAGCAGTAGAAACGTATGACTTAGTGCCATAATAGAGATCCCACAACAGAAACAAGAACTTGAGAGAGACCATTGGAAGTTGAGTTACAATTCCTGGCAACATGCCCAATGTCCATACAAGAAGTACATATCCTACCCGCTTGTTCCAAGACCAGATATACTTTCCTAGTTTGACCATCTTGTAAACGGAAATGATTAAGATTGATGGACCTGAGACCAAGTTCTGAGAGAAGAACACAAATACGTAAACCAGACCCATTTGATTGGCTCTTATCTTATCATCATACGAAATAAAACGTCCAAAGTACTCTCCAATATATCTTGATGTCTCCTCGGTATGATATTGCAAAGGTAAACCATGAATTTGAATCTAAACAGGATGCTGCTAGACATTCAGATATCGGACAAAGAAGAATTTTTCGTCCATGTAATTAGAGCAATGAAAGAAACCTTGGAGCATCCATGAACCATGCAATAACATATAATTTAAATCCTCCTCATAATGAAAATACAAGATATAGGAATGATTAATCTGTTGAACCACTAATACCAACCCTTGTAGCTTCCAGGTGAATCTTTATCCGAGATTGCAATTTTGAGACATGCAACTTACGACCATCTATAACTTTCGCAAAAGCAAAGTTCTCCAATCAAAAGTTAATTTGTTAGAGCCATAGGATGAATGCCTGAATGAGTGTTATTAGATATGCTAGGAATCAAAGTAAGAACAGGCATCCAACCAAATATATTGAAGGTATAACAGATCCAACAAGACAATACCCAGATCAGGAAGACAAGCTTCCCACAATTTTAAACATTCGACCTTCGAAAAAACACTGCCTCAAAGAACAATCACGCAAACATGAAGCTTAAATGGTCATTAGAAAAGAAATAGGAGAGAACCGAACCAAATTCCAGCGCTTAAACAGGGGAACGGTGAAGGTAGGAAATCGGGGAGAAGAAGACTCACATACACGTGTAAGAGTAAGAAGTTCACTTATGAACTAATCATACTCCATTAATATATACTACATCCACTGCTTAATATGATAGTTAGTTGAAGATTAAATTTAGACCTATATACCCAAATCCACTTTATCTTCTAAATATATAATTTTTTTCTAAAACATCTCTATTAATTTCATATATTAAGGAGTTTCTATCCGACCAGCTAATTATAATAAAAGATTGTATTTTAAGAAAAAAAAAACATATAAGTAGTATTTATTCAAGTAACTAATATAAGTAATTTTTTTAATCTATCTAAATAAATTAACTAGTTTTTATATTAAAGAGCATAACTAGTGTGTGTGGGTGTGTGTATATATATTATATATATGTATAAGGAAATTCCAAATTCTCATGAAGAGTAGCTTGCATTCTACAACCCTCCCCCATTTTGTTGTGCACTCACCAGCTGGTCACACAGTTCAGTAATCTCTGCCACGTGAGCACCATGCATGTCTACGTGGGATCCATTCCCTCATCCACGTAACGCATCTTCCTCTTGTTCACCTTTATAAATTATAACCCATCTCCACTTCACTCTCTCACTCCCTCAAGCAGAAGCTTTCTGACGACGGAATCCATGACTTCCACTGACCAGTCGAAGGCGAAGGGTTATCCCGTAACGGAGATGCTGCAGCCGCTAAAACCCATCAACCGGTTCAGCATGCATGGGTGCAGCTTCGCAATTTTCAGCCACGAAATGAGCCGTCAGATCGAGACCCGCCATTTCTGCTCTCGCCCCTCCCAGGACTTCCTCCAATGTGTCGTCTACGCCTCCAACGAACTCAAAGCCTCCCTCCTTTGTACACTCATGCACTTGTTTCTTTTTATGAGTTAACAGTGTATATAACTCTTCAAAGAGTTGAAATATTTTGAACTAGAACTCACATGACAGGAGATATTTGAAATAGCTGCTCAAATATGCCTTAGTTGTAGTACTTGAATATATCCAATTATGATACTTAATTACTTATCACACTCTAGTTTCCGGTTTATAAGTCCAGTTTGAGGGGAAAAAAAAAATTGGTCCTTATTATAAATCCATTTTCAGAATAATATAAATGATAGTGTTACAATTTTACTTCTATTAAAGATAGAGAGACAATAAAGAGGTAAAAATACTTATTTATTAATGAGGGTAAAATTAAAAATTAGGTAATTTGGACTTATCAATTTATTAAGTTAACTAACTTTTCTTTGTATGTGAGAATTAGGTAATTTGAATTTATAGGAGGCACTAAATGAGTTGATGAATTTTTTTATATATTTGTTACATCAATCAATCTAATATATCCTTCTAAACCTTCAAGCCATCCAGTTATTGTCCACGTGTCTTACCTACATGGCGATTTTCACATCATTGAATGGTTCTTAGTTGGACTACGACCTAAGTACCTAAGTACCATGTGTTAATATTTTCAAACCCATTTACCATTCACACGACATTTCAAACGGGAGTATCAACCCATTGGCTTTGTAAAACTCATTTTTCAATGATCCATTTAATTCAGTCATTGATGAATTGTGCGATGAGGACAAACGACCCAAGGATAATCACCATTGGTTGATTGACTATTCTATTCATCTACCAAGTATCCATTTCTTCCCCATGCAGCTTCCACTACGGCGACATTTAATGTCACCGCTGAAAGTTATAGTTTTCAATGGCAACTCTCATATGTTGCTGCAAAAAGTTTGTTTTAGGGGTGAATTAGTGTCGCCACTGAAAGTCTTTTTTTTTTTAATTTTTTTTTTAGTTTTTTTTCTTTTTTACTTATGATATTTATACAATAAATATGTTTACTGATGTAATTTCTTATGAAAAAATAAATTAATTTTTTGGATTATTGTGAGATAAAGAAAGTTTGAGAGATAGTGTGTTGTGTATGAGCAAGTGAGAGGAAGGAAGTGGGAAGAGAATGATATAGTGTTGTTAATTCTTAGAAATTGATAATATTCCAATACATTTTATTTTATTTTTAACCATTTTTTAAATCAAAATGTACATAAAAAGAAGTTTATAGAAGAAAATGTGCATGTCAAAGTATTAAGTAAAAAGTCAAAGAATTTCTTGTTTTATCTTGTATGTTTGTTAGTATAATAGAGATATATTTATTAACCTTACATTGTTACATTAAGGTTGTTGCTTAAAGTTGATTTTCATTAATTGTAGTAAGAGATTGTATTTTTAAATGAAAAGAGAAACTTGATTTTTAGTTGAGAAAGCTTTGTCAAGTGCTTTTGAAACTTAGACTAATACATATATTCATTGAAATACTATTGGAGAGGAAATTGATCTAGTTTTATGAAATGCAAAGGAAAGAAATAATCCTGGGCTCCATTTAATCATTGAAGTCAAAGAATCATTTGCATTTATCACTTTTGAGTCTAAAAGTAATGTTTCAAAATTCTTTTTCCATATCAAAAGTTATCATGGCTCAACTTAATTGAATTCACTAAGCCTCTTGTTTGATCATTTGTTAATCAAATCCTTTTGGAAACGATCTCTATTATCACTTTATTAATTGATGCGACTCGTACACTTGCGATAGCGAACATATGTGTACTTATAAGAGAGGTGATAATTATGTCTGTACTGGTGTGTGTGTGTGTGTGCGTGCGTGCGTGCGTGCGTGCGTGCGTGCGTGTGTGTGTGTGTGTGTGTGAGATGAAGAATTAAAGATACAATGTATGTGTGAGCACTACTACAAAACAACTCTTTTACGTCCTCTTTACCCCCCTTTCTGCATCCCTTTTCTCGGGGATGCCTTTTTGGGGGGCGTAAAAAGTTAAAGTTTACGGTGTCTAAATTTCTTTTAGGACGCCATATAACTAGCTTACGGCATCCTAAATTTTTTAAGATGCCATATCGCTTTTTTTTTTTTTTTTTTTTAAAAAAAAAGCCCTAGGAGGCTTGCAATGGAAGAAGTGTGAAGGTTTGAACAAGGCTTCATCGAACTATCACATACAAATTCCAGATATACATAAACAATCCAAAAATCAAAATCATCCCAAAACATTGAAAGCCCAGAGGAGGGGCACATTCATAACTCATTTATCAAGGATTAACAGATACAGATAATACAATACAGATCCAAAAAAAAAAAAATTCAGATCTAACAATAATTAGAAGAAAAGGGGAAAAAAGCATATGACAATAAATATTGTTGGTTATATTTAGTTTTGAAGATGACAAATATACTTATCATTATTAAGAGCAAAAAGCTTGTATGATATGTTTATCATATAAATTGACTAATTGCTATATTTAATTTAGATTAGTCCAAGTTAAAATATGGAGAATGATCAAGAGAAGAAAATAAAGGAAGAAAGAGTTAAATTATCCAGAATGTTCAAGAAAAGAGAAGAAAGAAAGAGTTGAGTTATGTAGATTAATCAAGAAGGAGATAAGAGTTCACGGCAAGAAGAACTTGCAAAGAATGTCAAGGAAGGCAAAGGATCAAGAAGAAGAGGAGACATTGAAGAAGAAAGAACGTATTGAGTGGAATGAGAAAACTATTATACAAGTTCTTAGATTGATTATAGAAGTCTTCACAATCACATGGAAGTTGAAATGACTCAATTCAGAGTTAAAAACAAGCAAAAATGAGCTTCAGGATTATCTAACTTGAGCAAGAAGTCACAACTCGAGTCTACTGCTTCGCTACAGTGATTTGCTCTTCTTGAATGAGTTAACTCGAGTCAAATAACATTAACTCGAGTTAATAAGTGATTTAACTCGAGTCAACCATTATTGACTCGAGTCAACAATCTTTTTTAGCACTATGTTCAACTCTGTTTCATGTTCAGCTTGGGCGAGGTCTTGTAATTTGATGATATTTCCTAAACCAGAGATCCGATTGAGGTAAAACTAGTGGCATATGAAACTAGACTCCCAATGCATCATTTTGATATAAAATTCAAGCCCAAAGGAGTTCAGATGAAGGAGTTATAAATTTCACAATTTGGAACATCAATTCACACCACACAGCAGACCAAGCTTCGGTATTTTGGGTGTATCTTACAAACTACAAATACAATTGAGATGAAATCAGTGGATATAAAATAGACTCAAAAGGGGTTCTACCAAGATTTGAACCATGCAAAACAAAGTTCAGACCAAGGAGATATAACCTTCGAAAGTTGACAGTCAGTTCAAGATGTTGCAAAAACGCTCAACATACAATGAGTTTGAAATGAGTTGTTAACTAGGCTTGGATGACTTGAGTCAAGACTGGGAAACTCGAGTCAATGTTAGGCAAAGAGGAATAAATATTGAAAAAGTTTTTAACTCGAGTGAACAAGTAGCAACTCAAGTCAACAACATAGTACACAGTAGCAGTGCACAGTTCCTCAACGTCTCCTAGAATTCAGAAATTAATGTTATCAATTGACTACTACTTGCTATACTTCTCAATGTTATTAATAATTTTTGTGAGCAAGTTCAAATGATCAGAAGCTCGGATTGAGGATTAATGCCAATGCTAGCAAGCACAAGTGAGCCACTGTCAGATGGACTAGTTTAACTCGAGTCAAGGCATGATAACTTGAGTCATTTAAAGACAGAGAGCAATGAAGTTTGAGAAAGGTTTTTAACTTGAGTCACAGCTGATGCAACTCAAGTCAAGATGAGACAAATAACAATCTGGAGTAAAGCATCAACCTCTTAACTCGAGTTAATCAAAGATAACTCGAGTCAACATCCTGCTTCAGAAAATCACAGTTGTCCGAAATCTCAAAATCATTGATTTTGATTTCATTACTTCTTATCATCACTTATTACTATTTCTAACTATGTTTAATCAATTTGTTAATGAGTTTCAGATGATAATATGAAGGATTAACAATAGTTTACAAAAAGCATATGATTACGTCAAAAGCTCCAACGGTAATATTTTCCAACGATCATATACACTCAACGGTCATATTAAAAATTGGAAGAATTGCTCAATGCTCTTCCGTAACTATAAAAGGAGAAGCATTCAAAATAGACAGTGAGACATGAGCTTACATCTTCAATATGCCAATAATCTCATATTTATATCACTTACTCTCTAATTATCTCAATGATCATATAAACTTCTATAGAGAGTGAAATGATTTGTATTGTTCTTTAGTGTTTATTCATTCGCTTCTGAGAGAGAAGATTCATTGTAATTATCTTATCTGAGAATTCATCAAGATTGGGTGATCTTGATTGGGAAATCTATTGTATTGATTATAGCTTGTAAGTGGAGTGAATCCTAGTGAGAGGGTTACTTCGAGTACAGAGTATGTAATCAAGTGGGTGTATTGATTACAACTTGTAAGGGGGAGTGAATCCTAGTGAGATGATTACTTCGAGTATAGGGCGTGTAATCAAGTTGAAAGAAGATAGTGGATTGAAAACCTCAAGTGGAGCTTAGGGACTGGACGTATGTCAAGGATTGGCCGAACTAGTATAAATCTTAGTTTGCATATTCTCTTCCCTTAACTCTTATATTTCCAGTATATGTTTATTTGAATATCTGACTGTTGGTTTAGAAGAACGAAAATATTTTCAAAGCTGATAAGTTTTTAATCATTCACCCAATTCCCTTCCCTTGGGTTCAACCGGTTCTTACAAATATATCATATATCGAGTCAAACACAAATTTAACTGCTTGTGAGGGAGGAGCCTGGAAGGCATAGTTTGAGTAAGAGTGACACAAATCGAGTGAGGGCGACACAGATCGAGCAAGAGTGACATAGATCGAGCCAGAGCGACATAGATTTAACCACAGGTGAGGGAGGAGCTTGGAAGGCATAAATCGAGCAAGAGCGACACTGATCAAGCAAGTGCGACACAGATCGAGCGAGGCAATGCTAACAAGAAAACCTGGAAGGTGAAGAGTGCATAGATCGAGCGTGAGCACAAATAGAGGGAGCATAGACAGCGGATTGAACTTGACACCGACGACACTTCAAGAGAGTGTGCATGCGATTTGGATATGAAATGGCGAGAGGTGGGGCGATCTGAAATGGCGAGAGGTGAGGCGAGAGAGTGCCGATATGAAATGTTGAGAGAGTTTTATGCGATTTAGATTTGAAGTTTAGAGATTTGTTTAATAGAGGGGTGGGAGACTAGCGAATTTGGCGTCAAATGAAAATTGGGCTGCTTTTGGCATCTAAGTTTTAAATTTAGACCCAAAAGTGATATTTTTGGTGTCTAAGTATTAAAATTAGACGCCAAAAGTGTTGCTTTTTGGCGTATTTTGGGCGCTAGGGTCCACTTTTAGCATCTAAATATTTAAATTAGACACCAAAAGTCAACTTTTCTCACATATAATTACAAAAATGCCACCGCTTTCTTTTTTACTTCTATTTTTTCAAATAGGACGCCAATTAGGCAAGTAAAAGCCATTTTTTGTAGTAGTGGAGGAAAGGAGTGCAAGCATAGAGAGGGGATAGTTTGTAAGATAGAGAGACAGGGGAAGTGAGAGATGAAGTATGTGAAAGGGAGGGAGAGATAATACAATTGAGATGAGTATACAATCCAATTAATTGTTTAAGATAATATATTATTTCTCGTTATTGAGATTATGTTTCTCATTATGCTTACATCTTGAATTTAGTCTTTAAATTTAAAAATTATAAAATGCAAATTTAAATATATTATTTTTATAATAATTTAAATATATTATTTAGTATGTGAGAAACTATGATTCTTTTTTCCCCTTAGAAACCATTATTCTTCTAAAAGATTCACATATTCTCTCCAATACAATGGGAAATTTATTTTCCCTCCAAAAATTTCATACTTCCCTCCATTTAACTTAATTGGCATAATGAAAAAAAAAAAACATTTGGGCCTTCAACTCATGAGTCTCTCGAGCTCAACATTCCTCTTCCCCAAATCGAAATCCTCTTATTCTCGGTTCTCAATCTCAGCTCCATGCCTGCCTTCAAATCTCAATCACGCAAGCCGACGGCAACTCATCCGGGATCTTCTCTCGATAAAAAGCTTCATTTGATTTAGTGTTTGCCTTCCTGCTAATTGAAATGAAGGCACGATTCCCACATTCTCTAACATTTTTTTTTATTCAATTCTGATTCTGATTCTCCTTGACCTTTACTCTGCTCACTTTGTCTCTCATTAAAGATATGAGGTGAATGGTGAATATTTATGAACCAAATCTTGCTATTTCCTAAATCCGGATTAAGTAGTTTTTTTTTTTTTTTTTTTTTTTTTTTTTTTTTGCCGCTACTATTATGCGAAGTAATAGAGCTTCTGGTTGGGAGAAAATATTTTTGTTCATTTGTTAGTTTATTTGATTATATGTCGTTTGTTGTTATGTTATGGTGTTGCAACTTTAAGGGGTTAGCTGGAAATCGGCCTTTATCAGAATTGCTTTGTGCTGATGAGGCAGCAGGAGGAGGCGCAGTTTCAGAGGATGGTGCCCAAGCCAAGAAGGGAGAGTTTCATCCTGATGGTGTCGAAAATCCTCCTAAACCTGTAAGTTGGCTTAACAGAAGCAGAAGAGTTGGAGAAGTATGTCTCCATTAGAAAAGAGTTATATAAGAAAACTAAAGAGTTCGATTCTAAGATCATTGGTTTTGAAACAGCTATTAGGAGGCCCTACTTTCATGTATGGCCCCTCAATGTTGCAGAGCTTCAGAATTGGCATAATTATCTGGATTTTACAGAAAGGGAAGGTGACTTCAGCAAGCTATCTGAACTGGTTTTCCATGAGTGCGATTTCTGTTTGGTTTTTCCTATTAGAGATTGACTTACAATAAGTAATATCTGCTGTATCATATGCTTTTATTGGCTAATTCGTTGGATGAAGAAATTTTTTAATGGGGAAATTGAACTGAGACTAAAGCATAGGCCTTCGATTTGGTTTCTTGAGGCTAAGTACTTCGAACTCTAATTTGTCAATGGACATTCTAGGTTCGTCATGTGTTTGCAAAAGTTTATTCTTTTCAAAGTGCGAATGTTATGCATGCAGGTGTCTTGTAATCTTCCTAGTCATCTGTCTCTGGCAAGGAGGGTCCCTCCTTTCATATTTGAGGGGCCTCTCTGTTCTCCTAAGGAGTATTTCTTAATATAATGCTTTGTATTTTCATTTGTGCTTTGTATTAATGCTTTTAGTTTATGTGGATATGAATTATGAGTAGAAACAATCTATATAATATTCTTCTCTTCTATGTTCTGTACGAATCAGGTTGTGAAGTTGTATGAAAGATGTGTCATTGCATGTGCCTATTATCCGGAGTACTGGATTCCATATTTATTCGTATGGAGGCCAGTGGGAGCTAGGGACGGAGCTTTTTGAAGACAATACCCAAAAAAAAAAAAAAAAAAAAAAAAAAAAAAGTCTTAAATATTTAATGTAAATTGGATATTTTTTTTATACATTTGGCCTAAAAATTCATACATTTAACCCAAAACTTAGTTAATGAGTATACATTTGGCCCCTCCAAATATTTCTTTCAAGCTCTGCTACTAGGAGCATGGATCTTGCAAATAATGTACTTGCTCGAGCAACACAAGTCTTTGTGAAGGTGATTTCTAATGCTTGTTAAACTATGAGTTCATTCAGCTTAAAACTGTAGAGAAGTTGGTGATCATTTGCTTTTAGTTGCATTATTTTCCTAAACAGTGAGGGTTAATTTGATTGGTTGAATTCCTTTAGAATGAAAGGAATGGAAAGATAAACTAATATTATGCTGATTTAAGTGCTGTGTAATCATGCAGTTTACAATTAAAATTTATTTTGAGACAATTGTGGCTTAATTTTTTCAGTTTAATCTAATTATTGTGTTTTGGTCACTATACAAAGACAACCTGAGATACATCTTTTTTATGCACGTTTGAAGGAGCAGAATGGGGATATAGCTGGTGCCCTAACGGCCTATCAATTGGTGCATACTGAAATTTCTCCTGGTCTTCTTGAAGATATAATCAGGCACGCAAATATGGAAAATAGACTGGTATGCCGGTATATGGGCATTATGATTTGGCTTGGTAGGCAATCTAAATTGAAATTGCTCACCTCATTTACATCTCATCAATTTCCTAGGGTAACTTGGTCGACACCTACTCTTTATATGAACAGGCTATTGTCATTGAAAAAGGAAAAGAACATTCACTGACATTACCAATATTGTTTGCTCAGTATTCTCGGTTTGTATATCTGGTAAGTTCTGCAACATTTGTGAGCGCCCTGACTCTCTTTTCTAATTTGAAGCTTGTCTGACCCTTAGGTTATTGGGTATTTAATTTCACTTCCTGCCCATGTTATTAAATTTTAATCTTCCCCATTTGATTTAAACTTGCATTTCTGATAACACATACACACAAACTATGTAAATAAGACCCTACAATATAAACACATAAGATACCGATTCTTGCTATACGCTATCATGTCTTGTGTGTATCCAAGCAGTCTCCTAAATCCACGATCTAGTAAAAAAAACCAAAACCTTTATTTATCAACAGTGCATTCTTACTTGCAAGTTATTATTCAGTTATTGGAGTATCATATTAATATTCGTTGCCTCTGTCGAGTGATCAGTTTTTTTTTATTGAATTATGTTGTTTCACAATGATTTCTGGCCCAAACTTGGTTGAAATTTGTTTCTATTTTCTGCTGGTTTAAACATCTAATAAAAAAATTTAGGAGGAGCATGCAAAGATGGAAGCAAATCTTGCAGAAGAACTTGCAAACATGGAAGCAGAGCATGCAGAAGAATGTGCAAAGATGGAAGCAGCAGCAGAACTGGCAAAGATGGAAGCAGAGCGTGTGCAATTTGAGAACAAGAAAGAACAAATGGAGCAGAGAATACATGTTCAACTAGTTGTCTTGATGCAATAGGGGCAATTAGCAGCTCCTACTTCATCTACTCCCAGCCTTCTTGTTCCACCAGATAGTCATTCATCATAGTTTTATGTTTGATCTTTCCAATATACAATCTGTAGACTTTGCTTAAAAAATTTAAATACTTGATGTTAATTTTGAAGAATTGTGCAAGTATCATTGCTAATTAATATATTGTTAGTTTAAAATTTCTTTTGATCTTTATAAATACATCAATAAGCACAGATTTTAATATTAGCAATGTACATTTAAAAAAAATTGATACATGTATTAGCAACAACAAAAACTATCGCAACTAAAACATGTTTCAAGAGTGATAAAACTGTTGCCGCCTATACCCCTTTCAGCGGTGATGCTCGTTTTGGTGCCTTCCAACATACTTTTAGTGGTGATAAAATGTCACTGCTGATTGTCTACTTTCAGTGGTGACATAAAAATGTTGCGACCAAAAGTATCAACGATTATGTTGCCGCCAAAAGTATTAGCGGCGGTCGTATCGGTGTTGACAAAATGTCACCGCCGGAAGTCTTTTTTTTTTTTTTTTTTTGTAGTGTTCGTTGGCCATGTCTCGTACTACAGATGAATTAAAAAAACCCTAGTCATGCTCTTTTTTTTGGGTATCCCACCCGATTCACCGAAACGTTCGGTTTCGACTAATCTGGATTTCGCTCCGCGTTAGGCCCACGGTCGTGGGGGAAGAGCTACCAACATCCTTCTTGATTGCCTATATAACGAGGTTGCTCTTACTGGACTAAACATTCTAAAAAGAGATCAAAATACTTGATTTAGTCACTATGCCTCTACCTGGGATGTTACTACCTCCTTCACTTGAGGCACCTGGATTCTCTCCTATACTTTTCCCCTCCGCTGCCATTTTTTTTTTTCAATTTCTCATCTCTCATCTCTCATCCTCCAATCCCTTCAAGCCACCTTGCCCCTCCCCTCACCCTTTTTTCACACTTACACAGTTTATGCCACAAAAAGGACCTGAAACACAAAATTTTGAGATCTTAAAAAATTATTTTAGGATACTGACTGGTGCTAAAACAATACACCAAGATACTGACTGGTACTAAAAAAATACCTCATGATCTTGAAAAATTATATTTAGGATCTTAAAAAAACTTTCAGGATACTGACTGGTACTAAAAATATACTGCAAGATATTTTTTTAGGATCATGAGATATTTTTTCAGCACTAGCCAGTATCCTAAAATATATTTTTAGTACTAATCGGTACCTTGAATTTTTTTTAAGATCCTAAAATAATTCTTCAAGATTATGAGATATTTTTTCAGTACTAGTTAGTATCCTGAAAATTTTTTTCCAGATCCTAAAATAATGTTTCAAGATCATACGGTATTTTTTCACCACCATTCAATATCCTTAAGTATTTTTTAGTACCAATTAGTACCTTGCTTTTTTTAAAAAAATCTTTAAATAATTTTTCAAGATCATGAGGTATTTTTTAGTACCAGTCAGTATTTTGATGTATCTTTTTAGTACTAGTCAGCACCCTAAAGTTTTGTTTGTAGATAAAAAAAAAAAAAATTGTGTTTCAAGTCCTTTGTGGCATAAACCGTGTAAGTGCCAAAAAAGGGTGAAGGTTGGAGCAAGGTGGCTTGATGGGATTGGAGGATGAGAGATGAGAAATTGAGAAAAAAAGGTGGCGAATGGAGGCGGAGGGGAGAAGCATTGGAGAGAAGCCTGGTCCTCGCTCGAGTGAATGACTCACACAACTTCCAGGTCATTTATGCGAAGGTCACTGCTGGCTTCTAGGATATTCCTCATGAAATGAGCCATCACAAGTTAACCTACAATGTTGTCTTAGCTGATGAAAAGGTCCACTCAGCAACCACGATACCATTGTTAAATTCAATAATATTCCACCTACTTCTTAATTGGCCGCAACTACCTATTATAAGCCTTGCTTCATCAGTACGCCGTTTCTCATTTTAACTTCTGTTTCCATTTTTTGGGGTCACATAACTAGATTTTATTACTGACTTATTACTGTCTCCTTCTTTTAGATGTTGTAGGGCTTGTCACATTAGTATATGGTGTTAGTGACGTACAAGTGAATAATGCTAGTAACTGTACATTAGTATCTAACATGTAGTATCTAATACGTCTATACTGCAGATGAATTAAAAACCCTAGTTGTACTCTTGATTTCCTATATAATGAGGTTGCTCTTGCTGGACTAAACAAGTTTGAATACAATTTTGAGATTATGGATGAGTGGTAAATCTTAAATAAAATTATTACTGCTTCATGTTTTTAAATAATGGTAGTCGTCACTACCTGTTAGATACAAATGTATTGTACTTTAAATCTTCCCACCCAATGGAAATCCATTTCATTGTTGTTTTTGAGGCACTCCGGCATTTTGGGATTGCATCAATTATTCAAATTCAAAGGTTGTTGCTAAGGATGATGTTGTGGTTGCACTCATCTTGGTCAAGATGGAGCGAATTCGTGGTATAATTTTGTCTTTTGTTTAACTTAAAAGAAAGATTTTGGTTATCTTAACAGCCTAAAAACGTTTAAATTTGTTCTCACAGGAAGGAAGACAATTTTCATGAGCTATTGTGATCTTTCTGAGGCCCATTTCAACTACAAGAGTCGTGCTGTAATGGATTGAACGTCTCCGGACTGCCGAGGATGTCAGTCGGGAATCCTCTCCTAGCGCTTGACTAAACATGATCGAAAAGTTTCAACATTTCAATGTTGCAACCTTTTGTTATGTATTAGTGAACCCTATGTTATTTCACCCTAAGTATTTTAGTAACTACTTTTTGAACCCTTGACCAAGACTTGCTTACTATCTGGGATTATCATGTAATGGATCATATGTCAAAGAAGGAGTTATGTATTTTTCTGTGCTTTCAACTTTTTGGAAAAAGTTGTCATCGTTCAATTTTAATGAAGGAGCTCGTTTATGCTCATTTGATGCACCAAATAGTCATTTCTGTTGGTTCTCGAAGAGATTTTGATGATTGCCCACAATTGTAAACGAAGAATGAGGATTTGCTCTCGATGTTGGAAAACCCCGAGTGAGAGCAAACCTCGAGGTTTCGGAAAACCTCGAGGTTTGGCCTTATGAGGGAAGTATCGAGGTTTTGTATTCTAACTTGAGAAAACTTGATTTCACAAAGATATGTGAAACCTCGAGGTTTATTAAGAAACCTCGAGGTTTTGATCTTCCAAAGAAAACCTGGTTTCACACCAAGTTGTGAAACCTCGAGGTTTACCTCAAAACCTCGAGGTTATGCCTTGGCGCCAAACTAAGGATTTTAAAATTATATGTGAAACCTCGAGTATTATCCGAAACCTCCAGGTTTCTGGCTTCCCGAGAGCTAATGGTTTTCAAGCAAATTGAAAACCTCGAGGTTTCCATAGAAACCTCCGGGTTTGTGTTTTGGGTCAAAACAAACAACCTTGTCATTTAGGCAAAACCTCGAGTATTTCGAAAACCTCGAGTATTGTGGCAACCCGAGAGCAAATGAACTTGCACTCATTCTAAAACCTCGAGGTTCCTTGAGAAACCTCCGGGTTTGGTTTCATCGCATCTTTCTTTGGGTTTCACACATGATGTGAAACCTCGAGGTTTCCGGACAAACCTCGAGGTTTGGGATAAACCCAAGGAACCTTCGTGATTGCAACATTATAAACCTCCGGGTTTGAGGTTTTGATGTAAAAACGTGTTCAAGCTTAAATGAGCAAACCTCGAGGTTTGTAAACAAACCTCCGGGTTTACGGACGTTGTTTGAAATTCGAACTTAACGATTTTGCTATACCTTCGTGTTTGATCTCAATGCTTTCCATGATTATTCCTTATTGGTACTAGATATATTTAATCATCTTTTTAGTGAGTTTCAGATAGGTCAAGGAAGTTTTACAGAAGGTTTAAAGCAAAAGCAAAAGTGATGTCAGAACATTAAATGCTCAACCTAGAAACTTGCATCCTTTTGGTTAATCCATCTGTACACGGTTGCAAAGCATTAAAGAATGATTTCTACATTAAGCAACATCCTCTCCAATGGATTAATTTGCAGAGAGTCAACTCTGACCATCCAACCACTTTGGACTAAGTAAGTTTCGAAAGAGAAGAAGACCTAAGTAGCTCACAACTTCTGTGGATCATCTCCAACGGTCGATTATCTATGCAACGGTCAATTAATGCTATCTAGCTATAAATAGAGCTGCATTCAATTCTTCTCAACTACTACAACAACGAAAACGCACAAGCATTCAAGTTTCTTAACTACCTTTCAGTTTTCACTTGTATTCGTCTTTTGACATTATAAGCTTCGGTGTTTATTATCATCTACTCCTAGAGAGAGCTTTTTATCGTAAATCATTTATTGAAAAGAATCACAAGTCAAGGGGACTTGGTGATTTGGGAGTTCATTGATTACAACTTGTAAGGGGAGTGAGTTCTAGAGAGAGAACTACTCTTTGAGTACATAGTGTGTAATCCTTGTGATAGTGAAAAACCCGGAGAGTCCGGGACTTTGGATGTAGGTCAAGTTGTTAAGACGAACCGCATATAAATTCTCGTGTTCGACTATTCTTCTCTCTACTGTTCATATCTGTTTTTGTTATCTAAAAACGGAGCGATTCGAAAAGTTTTTAAAATACCCAATTCACCCCCTTCTTGGGTATATAGCTCCACTTTCATTTGGTATCGAGCAAGGTCTTCTCTAAAGAGCTTAACATCTCGAGAAGGATCCAATGGAAGGCATTCTACCGTTGGAGCTTCAATCAGCAGACCTCCTCCAGGGTTTCAATGGAGAGCATTACTCATTCTGGAAAGCCAAATTCAAGGTGTTTGTAATGGCTACAGAATATGGTCTCTGGAGAGTCTTTGAATGAGGAGACTACGCTCCAACTGTTCTGGAAAATGGTCTCAGGATTCCAAAGGAAGAAGAAGATTATGATGAAAATGACGAAGAAATGTCACACTCAACAACAAAGGCGGTTCTCCTTCACGCGAGTGCTCTTAGTCAACAAGAATATTTCCGCGTTTGCAACTTAACCTCTGCTAAAGCCATGTGGGACGCTCTGGAGATTGCTCATGAAGGAACCGTTGGAGTTAAGCAAAATAGAGTCAACACTCTAATGACAGAATATGATCTCCTTCGTATGAAGTCGGAGAATCTATTGGTGATTTCAGGTGAGATTCACTCATCGATCAATCAACTTGCTGCATTGGGGAAAGAGTATAAGCAACTTTGTCCAAGTAAGGAAAATCCTCAACATCCTCAATAAGGAATGGGAAGCCAAAGTCACTGCCATTGAATAAGCTCGTGGAGATTCTATGGCATCGTAAGCGCCCTTTTTGGGAGCCTTTCGAATATGAAGCCAAGCTCGAGTTCAAAAAGGGACTTGATGAAGTCCATGGCAAAAATAAGGGAATTGCCCTTAAAGCATCAAAGAAACTAAGGCATCGAGATGATGATGAAGATCCAGACGAAGATGAGGAGATTGGTATGATGGTCCGGAGATTCAAGAAATTCTACAAGAAGGACCAAGGTTTCAAGAAGTTTCACAAGGGTAGCTCCAGCTATGAGGCAAAGAAGCCAATCATTTGCTACGAGTGTGAGAAGCACAGCCACATCAAATCGAATGTCCCAATCGAAGAACAAAGACAAAGAAAAGAAGAGGTTCAACAAATTCAAAAGAAGGCATATGTCTCGGTATTTGGGGAGATAGTTCATCGATGAAGATGATGAGGATGAGGAAGAAAAAGCAAATGTATGCTTAGTTGCTGAAGAAGAAGAACATCGTATCAACTTCGAAGAGGTATATGATTGCAAACCACCTTATGATAAATTATTTGCTGAATATATGGCTGTGCAATCCGAGTTTGAAAAATTAGCTGACAAATATTTCAAATTGAAAAACAGAAATCTTACTCTTGAATTTCAAGTTGAAAAGTTTTCCTCTTCAGAAAATATTGCTTGTGAAGATTGTCGATCTGAAGAAAAAGAACTCATACCTTACCAAGGCACTTGAGAAATTCACTAGAGGAAGTGAAATGCTCAATGTCATTTTGAAACAACAAAGATTTATAAATGACGATCGGGAGTTGGTTACAAACCTAATTTTGATAAAAAGAAGGGAAGAAAGAAGTCTGGTGAAAAATCCTATATGAACTACTTTACAAAATCAGTCCATTCTTCAAACCCGTTTGCACACTGTAATTACTGCAACAAAAAGGGTCATACTACTTCTTCCTGCTTTCACAAGAAGGAAAGAAAGAGTAAACCCATAGGGAATTATCAATGGGTGCCAAAGGGATCTTACAAGATTCCTAAGACACAAACTAACCCCAAAGGACCCAAGAAAAGATGGGTACCTAAGGCGATTTCTTGTGTCTTGCGAGGTTTGCCTAAGAGCATCAAAATCCAACAAATGGTACATTGACGGTGGATGCTCTAGGCACATGACTGGGATCAATCCAAATTTGCCTCAATCAAGCCTAAGGATGGTGGCAAGGTGACCTTTGGGGAAATCAATCTGGAAAGATTCTTTGGAGTTGGTGAAATTGGCAACAATGAAGGACCACTAATCAAAGATGTCTACCTAGTCGAAGGACTTTGCCACAATCTCCTCGGTGTAAGCCAAAGCACGATAAAGGTAACTTAGTTATCTTCGATTCGAGGAATGCTTGATTGTGAGTAAGGATATACTTCCCTTAGAAAACATTAAATCAAAAGCCTTGTTTAGAGCCCCTAGAGATGGCAAGCTGTTATACACTTAGTCTCTCTAGTAATGGTTAAATCTCGAAAAATGTTTTGTCAGTAACCTGGATGAGAGTTGGCTTTGGCACAAGCGATTAGCTCATGTCAATATGATTCAACTTGACAGATTACTTAAAAAGGATCTGGTGATTGGTGTTCCTAAACTTCATTTTAAAAATAACATGCTTTGTGATGCTTGTCAAAAAGGGAAACAAACCAAATCATCATTCAAATCTAAGAACGAAATTTCAACTAATAGACCTCTTCAATTGCTTCATATGGATCTAGTTGGACCAGCTAGAGTGAGAAGCCTTGGAGGTAATCTTTATACTTTAGTCATAGTTGATGATTTCTCAAGATTTGCATGGACTATATTTTTATCCTCTAAAGATGAAACATTTGATCAGTTTGTTGTTTTTGCCAAGAAGGTCCAAAACGAGAAAGGATTCTCTATTTCGGGGAATCGGAAGCGATCATGGAGGAGAATTCGAAAACAATGCATTTGCTTTGAGTTTTGTGACAAGACATGGGAATAGACCACAACTTCTCGGCCCCCAAGAACTCCCCAACAAAACGGTGTTGTGGAAAGAAAGAATCGAGTTCTCACCGAGATGGCAAGGGCCATGCTGAATGAGAATAACACTTCTCAAGTGTTTTGGGCTGATGCAATGAGCACCACATGCTACATCTCAAATGGGGCATACCTCCAGAAGAAGTTGGACAAGACTCCCTATGAGCTATACAAAGGAAGAAAACCCAATCTAGCTCATCTGCATGTGTTTGGATGTAAATGTTTCATCCATAACAATGGTAAGGATAACTTGGGAAAATTTGATCCCAAAGCAGATGAAGGTATATTTCTGGGATATTCAAATAGAAGTAAAGCTTATAGAATCTTTAATACTCGTACTCGCATTGTTGAAGAATCTATGCATGTTGTTCTCTGTGAATCCAAATCTGATAAAACTATGGATGATGATGAAGGAAGTATCTTCAAAAATCAATTCTTTTCAAAAACTACTCCTGCTTCTATTGAAAATCCTGAAAATGTTTTCGAGACTGATCCTCAAAACAATGTCAAAAATTCTGATCAGACTCAACCTAGAGCTTGGAAATTTATTAGAAATCATCCTTTGGACCAAGTTATAGGTGATGTTAATCAAGGAGTAAGAACCAGAAATAGCACTTTAAATGAAGTAACTTTTACAGCATTTATATCACATATTGAACCCTCAAAAATTGATGAAGCCCTTTCAGACAATGATTGGGTAATAGCAATGCAAGAGGAGTTACATCAATTTGATAGAAATCAAGTTTGGGACTTGGTACCTAAGCCCAAGGACCATCCGGTCATTGGCACTAAATGGGTATTCAAAAACAAACGAGATGAGTCTGCTATCATTGTCCGCAACAAGGCAAGACTTGTTGCCAAAGGCTATAATCAAGAAGAAGGAATTGATTATGAAGAAACTTATGCTCCGAGTGGCAAGATTGGAAGCCATAAGAGTTCTTCTTGCCTTTACCATGTGAAAAACTTTAAACTCTATCAAATGGATGTGAAAAGTGCTTTTCTAATGGTTTTATTCAAGAGGAAGTTTATGTAGAACAACCTCCGGGTTTTGAAAACGTCCATCATCCGGATCATGTATATCGTCTCAAGAAGGCCCTATATGGTCTTAAACAAGCTCCTAGAGCTTGGTATGAGTGATTAAGCAAATTCCTTCTTGATCAAGGTTTTATTAGAGGAAAAGCAGATACAACTCTCTTCATAAAGAATAATAAGCTTAATGAAATCTTAATTGTACAAATATATGTTGATGATATTATATTTGGTGCTTCTAATGATACATTGTGTGAAGAGTTTGCAAAGAATATGCAGGGAGAATTTGAGATGTCTATGATGGGAGAGCTCAATTACTTTCTTGGCCTGCAAATTAAGCAAAAGAAGGATGGGATCTTCATATCTCAAACCAAATATCTCAATGATCTGTGAAGAAGTTTGGGATGGATCATTGCAATGGAGCCTGATACTCCTATGAGCTCAAGCGCTTCATTAGATGCTTGATGAAGAAGGAACAGACTTCAACATCACAAAATATAGAGGAATGATTGGATCATTGCTTTATCTGACAGCTAGTCATCCTGACATCCAATTCAGTGTAGGGATGTGTGCAAGGTTCCAATCCGCTCCCAAGGAGTCCCATGCTGAGCATGTGAAGAGAATCTTCAGATACCTTGCTGACACTAGGATTGTGGTTTCCCAAAGGACAACCTGAACATTTGATAGCATATTCAGACTCTGACCATGCTAGCTACAAGATCGATAGAAAAAGCACAAGTGGAATGTGAGTTTCTTGGAGGTTCACTTGTGTCTTGGTTCAGCAAGAAGCGAGACGAGTGTGGCAGTATCATCAACGAAGCCGAGTATGTGGCGATCAAGTTGTTGTGCTCAAGTCTTATGGCTCAAACGGCAAGCTGGTCGATCTAGGAATCAACCGAAGGAGATCCCTATCTTATGTGACAACACAAGCACAATAAGCTTAGCCAAGAATCCGGTGCAACATACTCGGACTAAGCATATTGATGTGAGGCATCATTTCATAAGGGATCACGTTCAGAAGAAAGATGTCAAAGTCATGTTCATCCCAACTCATCTTCAACTTGCTGATATCTTCACCAAACCTTTGCCCAAGGAGTCATTCAACTTTATTAGAAGAGAATTGGGAATGGTAAATCGCAACGAGTTGTAACTAATTCTTGCTCAAATTAGTAATACATTGTAATCTTGATGATTAAAAGTCACTAACTTAAGCATCAGAGTGTCTAGACATGTTTTATGCGGGATCTTGTGGTTTTTCTTTGTCGAGGAGCAAAACCTCAAGGTTTAGAAGCAAACCTCGAGGTTTGGTGGAACATGGTCAATCATGGTTTTGCTGTCAAAGAGCAAAACCTCAAGGTTTTGCTAAACACCTCGAGGTTTGGTGATACATAACCAAAGTCAGAAAATTCAGAGAATAGAAACCTCGAGTATGCGAAGAAACCTCGAGTATTTGATGAGACAGAAAGCTTACCACTCTGAAGGACAGTAAAACCTCGAGGTTTTTTTAAACAAACCTCGAGGTTTTCGTGCTGATGGGTCATAGGTTCACAGAACACCTTTGACATCCAGGTTAGTACCCTCTCATCAAAACCTCGAGGTTTGGCATGAAACCTCGAGGTTTGCTATCACCTATATATATGCGTCACTGTTCATGTTCTTCAAACCTCGACCTAAACCTCTAGGTTTTGCTTCCTCTCTCGTCACCCACTCTTTGAATCTCCCATTTTTCTATCTAATCCTCTCTTCTAAACCCTCAAATGGCATCGAAATCCAAATCCCAAGCTACTTCTGGTTCTGATTCCAGTGGGGATAAAACGAAATCATGGTCTCCACCTCTACCTCCTCCTCGGCAACCGGTTGAAGCCTCATCTCCATGTCCTTCTGATCGTCCTGTCAGGAAAAAGACTCGGTCTACTCATCTTCGTTATGGCATTGACAAATCGATCAGAGGCGTTCAAGGAGAACTCCCTGATGAAGAATCTCCATCGAAGGGAAGAAAGGAAACCAAGGGCCCTAGGAAAGAGGTCTCCTTCAAGGAACCTGACAATGAACCTGCCAAGGGTCCTTTAAAGAAGAGGAAAGAGCCTG
Source organism: Acacia acuminata (assembly GCA_019022655.1). Classification (NCBI taxonomy): domain Eukaryota; kingdom Viridiplantae; phylum Streptophyta; class Magnoliopsida; order Fabales; family Fabaceae; genus Acacia; species Acacia acuminata. The sequence goes on along the minus strand of JAFJYI010000133.1, from coordinate 1,789,302 downwards.
AACCCAAAGGCAAAGGGAAAGGGAAAGCACGTTTTCGCTCGATCCTCTTTGGAAAGGATCCATCAAAGCGACGAGGAATTTCAAAATCCATTTGGTCCAACTAAGGCAAGAACCAAGAGGGCCTCATTTGCCGGTCCCATCAATCATCAAAGGGTCGATCATCCTCTCACCCTCAACCGAAGAAGAAGAAGATGTGCCTCCTATCATGGCCAATGCAATATCGGACATATACAAGCACATCTCTCCACCAAATGGTTTTGTCATTGATCCTCGCTGCTCTTCCCAAAAGGCGCGACAATGAAAAATTCGAGGGAAGCATACCTTCATCGCCTTTTCTATCCTGTGGTGGTTATTGACTTAAAGACATTTCAGAAAGAATGTCATTTTGATTTATCGCCTTGGCTGAAACCATATGAATCCTTCATTTCCATATCTGCCCCTTTTACTCCAAACTTAGTTCGATTGTTTTATTATAAGATGGAGTATAACAATGAATTGGGCGATTATGGAGAAGTGATTGAGGAGAGGGTCACCACCACCGTTAGGAATGTCTCCTTTACCTGTCGGCGCCATTCGAACAAAATTCTGAGAATTGACAATCCCACTTTTCGACTTTTCTTACAGTAACCAGGAAGTCTTCGAAACACTTAGGCCTGGTGAGTCTTTTCCTCCAGATCAGCAACTCCGACTCACATTCAAACCAAGCTCCATGCCGGCTGTGAATCATGTCTTATGGTATGTCTACTCGAGGAACTTTATTCCTAAAGGCGGCAACTGGACTCACTTCACTCATAATGACTACAGACCCTTTACTGCTTTTGTGAGGAAGGTTCCCTTCAACCTTGGTGACTGGCTTCTCAAAAGGATGACTGAGTTCCGCTTTGCCAAGAGACAATTATCTCATATTCCGTATCCATCATTGGTATCGGTCATCCTTTTCTACTACAAGATTTGGTATGTGGGTACTGCTGACACACTTGAGTACCCCCCTTCTTCGGGAAAACTGAGATGAATCTGATGAAGATCAAGTTTGAGGGGGAAGGTTCTGCTCAATCTCAGGCTCCTTCACGATCACATCCGCCCTCACAAGCTCAAGAGGCCCAGTCTGCTCCTCCACCTCCTCAGCCATCACTGTCATCTGAGCTGGCTTCTCAGATTAAGCAAATTGTGGATGCTGCTCTTGCCTCCATGACTATGCGCATGGAGTTTGAACTAGGCAAATTACGGGCTGAGATGACTCGTGGACATACGGGTCTAATTGAGATTCAGGATTCCATCAAGGAGCACCTTGAAGCGATTCTTTGGGCAATCGGCCGAGGTTAAGGAAAAAACTAAAGAAATTGAGCTCAAGATGTCCACTCAGCTCATTTCTCATTCGGTCCTCACTGATAAGGTGGACAAGATCATGCAACATCTCCACATTGGCTCCTCTTTTACTCCTGGCTCCAATTTTGATCCAAGTCTTTCTGGCCCTTCTCCTAGTTCTCCCTCACCTTCCTTCACTTTCACTTCCCCTCCTATCCCTTCCTTCTCTCAAACTCCCTCAACTCCCATTTTCCCTCTCCCGTCTCTCGAGGCTACCACTCCCACCACCATAATCCTTCCTTCACCATCTACCCCTACCACCGAGATATTACCCTCTCCATCCATTGCCACCCCGATCTTCATTTTTAATCCTTCTCCTCCATCTACACCCTTGGTCAACCCTCCTTTTGAAGATGACAAAGGGGGAGAGACAAGCAAGGAGTAGCAGTAGCCTTTGAAGTTTAGGTTTAGAGGTTTTTGGGAATCATGGCATTTTGTGCATTTTGTATTTTGATTTGTATTACAGTATCTTGTATTGCTTCTTAACTGAAATACAACTTATATGTTCATGCTTCTGCTCATAACTGATTGTTGCCTTGCACTTATGCACATAACTAAGTCCCTGAAAACTCTGATAATTTTAAAGTTTAATTACAACATGAAAAATTTCTTGAACTTTCAAAGATGTTTGCTTACAAGTGTTGTCATCATCAAAAAGGGGGAGAATGTTGGTTCTCGAAGAGATTTTGATGATTGCCAACAATTGTAAACGAAGAATGAGGATTTGCTCTTAGATGTTGGAAAACCCTGAGTGAGAGCAAACCTCGAGGTTTCTGGGAAAACCTCGAGGTTTGGCCTTATGAGGGAAGTATCGAGGTTTTGTATTCTAACTTGAGAAAACTTGGTTTCACAAAGATATGTGAAACCTTGAGGTTTATTAAGAAACCTCGAGGTTTTGATCTTCCAGAGAAAACCTGGTTTCACACCAAGTTGTGAAACCTCGAGGTTTACCTCAAAACCTCGAGGTTATGCCTTGGCGCCAAACTAAGGATTTTAAAATTATATGTGAAACCTCGAGTATTATCAGAAACCTCCAGGTTTATGGCTTCCAGAGAGCTAATGGTTTTCAGCAAATTGAAAACCTCGAGGTTTCCATAGAAACCTCCAGGTTTGTGTTTTGGGTCAAAACAAACAACCTTGTCATTTAGGCAAAACCTCGAGTATTTCGAAAAACCTCGAGTATTGTGGCAACCTTGAGAGCAAATGAACTTGCACTCATTCTAAAACCTCGAGGTTCCTTGAGAAACCTCCGGGTTTGGTTTCATCGCATCTTTCTTTGGGTTTCACACATGATGTGAAACCTCGAGGTTTGGACAAACCTCGAGGTTTGGGATAAACCCAAGGAACCTTCGTGATTGCAACATTATAAACCTCTAGGTTTAATGATAAACCTCCGGGTTTGAGGTTTTGATGTAAAAACGTGTTCAAGCTTAAATGAGCAAACCTCGAGGTTTGTGAACAAACCTCCGGGTTTACGGACGTTGTTTGAAATTCGAACTTAACGATTTTGCTATACCTTCGTGTTTGATCTCAATGCTTTCCATGATTATTCCTTATTGGTACTAGATATATTTAATCATCTTTTTAGTGAGTTTCGGACAGTCAAGGAAGTTTTACGAAGGTTTAAAGCAAAAGCAAAAGTGATGTCGAAACATTAAATGCTCAACCCGAAACTTGCATCCTTTTGGTTAATCCATCTGTACACGGTTGCAAAGCATTAAAGAATGATTTCTACATTAAGCAACATCCTCTCCAACGGATTAATTTGCGAGAGTCAACTCGACCATCCAACCAAACTGGACTAAGTAAGTTTCGAAGAAGAAGAAGACCTAAGTAGCTCACAACTTACGTGGATCATCTCCAACGTTCGATTATCTATGCAATGGTCAATTAATGTTGTCTAGCTATAAATAGAGCTGCATTCAATTCTTCTCAACTACTACAACAACGAAAACGCACAAGCATTCAAGTTTCTTAACTACCTTTCGGTTTTCACTTGTATTACGTCTTTTGACATTATAAGCTTCGGTGTTTATTATCATCTACTCTTAGAGAGAGCTTTTATCGTAAATCATTTATTGAAAAGAATCACAAGTCAAGGGGACTTGGTGATTTGGGAGTTCATTGATTACAACTTGTAAGGGGGAGTGAGTTCTAGAGAGAACTACTCTTTGAGTACATAGTGTGCAATCCTTGTGATAGTGAAAAACCCGGAGAGTGCGGGACCGGATGTAGGTCAAGTTGTTAAGACCGAACCAGTATAAATTCTCGTGTTCAGCTATTCTTCTCTCTACTCTGTTCATCTCCGTTTTGTTATCTAAAAACGGAGCGATTCGAAAAGTTTTTAAAATACCCAATTCACCCCCTCTTGGGTATATAGCTCCACTTTCAATTTCTCTCCATGTGGATAATATATTTAATTTAGTTCAATAATATTTGTTGTGAAAAATAGCAAATAAACATTCATAACAAACTATTACATAAAAAAACGTTTCCTAATACTATTCCAGTATGGATTTGAAAAGTTGTGTAGAATCTCAATGAGTATTAATGCAGTGTTAGGTACTTAGGTGTCATGTCATTAATTACAATGAAATAGAGAAACAATTTCAAATCATAGTGTTTTAAGCCTTCATTGTCAGTGTTGGTAAAAGTCGAAACCGGTTTCCCCAAGCAGGGGGAGTTCGGTTCCTCTGGGCCGTCTAGATGAGAGTATGGTTTGAACATCTTGGTTAAGAGTAGTGATATAACTCTAGTGATGTGATACCTAAAGGACATATACCCTAAGGAAAAGGGTTGGGCTTTGGTAAGTTATGACCCTAGAGATAGAGGAGATAGCATAGAATATGGGTTCTGTTGCTAACTCTAGGACTCCTGCCATGGAAATCAGGGTCTGAACTAAATCTCCACTGGGTGTTGTAGGAATTTAAAATGGAAGATGTACAGAGAAGTCGGTATTGCTTAAGTTTCCTTGTAGGAATAGTAACTTACTGATTAAATTTCCCTGTAGGGACAATAACTTATTGACTAAGTTCCCCTGAGGGGATAGTACTTAGCATTTATAAGGAAGCCAGATATGTTGTACTTGAATTAGTACATATATGGGGTATCGGTACCTAGTGATAGGTAAGTTTGTAGCGGTATTAGTACCCCAAATCCGACTAGAGCTGGGAATCAGGCCTGGGGTAAGAAAACATTTATTTTTCAAAGCGACTGAGAGAGCACCAGGGGCGGGCCGGCCCTCTAGTGCTGAAAATTACTATTCAAAATTTTAACTATTTTTCCTCCTTTTTTCTTCAAAGAAATATAGTTAGTAAATTACAACAATTAAAGTTCTAATCTATCAAATAAATGTTGTCAGCATTAATATCAAAACAACACAAAACATCCAACAAATAAACACAGTCACTAATTCATAATCAAAAGCAAAGTATGTTCACAAATAACTCATATAAAACATAAGAAGCATACCACTAAGCGACATTAGTACGATGACTACTATTGTCGTCATCTTCACCACTATCATCAATTTCAATGACATTTTATTGTGCTTCGCTTTGAGTTGGCTCTGGTTCATGAGTAAGAATATCATGAATTTCTTCTCCCGCATCATGAACACATTCATAATCTTTATCTGCAACAAATGATAAACCACATCATAAAATTAGAGTATAGTTATTATGTATTTATACATAAATAGATAAATAACTCTATAACAAATACAAAATACATATAAATTAGTAAATTACTATCATATGTGAATCCATGCATCCAAATAATAATAATAATAAATTAAAAGGGCCTGTAGGGCCGGCCCGAGGCCCTCCAAGGCTGGCCCTTTTAAGCCTGAGGCCCTATAGGGTTTATTTCATTAAATTCCTCTAATTTTCAAGCCTAGCCCTTGAAGGGCCAGGGCTTAAAAGGGCCATTCTGATGGGCTTAGCTCGATTTCCCAGCTCTAGATCCAACAGGTGCTTTGAAGTTAAGCATCCTTAAGCGAGAGAAATCTTAGGATTTTTAACCCCTAGGAAGTAGCATAGGGATTCGAGATCCTTTGAGCTAAAGCATGAATACCTTGAGGTATAAAACATGGTAATCCTTTGGGATATCATGAGGATAGATATAGTAATGATATGCTTGCATCTGATCTAAACAGAAATGGTGCTTAGGTCAAGGTATGATTAAGCATTGCATAGGTTCCAATAGCTGAGAGTAGGAACCCTAAGGCAGTATGATTGAGGTTACCTTATGTTCTAATACCCGGGAGTTAGTTCCTCAATGGAACCATACAATAGTTAGAACCTCAATAGCTACAGGTTATGGTCTCATGATTGCGACAAATATGTAGTGATGTTTGTGACTAATGGATTCCATAAGAAGTGGGTGATTACCCGATTAGGGAAGTTGGATTTGTGTTTATTCCTGGAGCTGGACTAATAACCGAAGTCCACATATAGAATGACCCCAAATAAGATGGCAAAATTAAAGACAGTGGATTACAGAAACACTAAAGGGTAGGAACCTGATAAGATCTGAGTTCTCGTTATAACGATACTTTAATTCAGAGACGATTAACTGAATATAGAGCTACTTATGGGAAGTTTCAATCGAAGAGGACTACTTATGGGGAGTTCAGATCGGAACAGTCTGCCTACGGGGGATGCTGACTGAGGGATTGGCCAGTCAAAGAGGACTGAATGAAGCACTGAGTCAACAACTGTAGAGTGGAACCATTGTGACGTTGAATCGTTGATATCAAACCATAGAGCAGAGCTACCAATGTTTCTGCTTTCATGGCAAGTACATTATAATGAGTCCCACATCTAATGGGTTTCCTAGAAAAAAGGTTTACGTGATCCAGTATATCACCATGGGATGCTCCAATGCTGTATGGCATATTTGTGTTATGGTATGACTACATAGTGGGCAGTAGGACTTTTGGGGCCGGTGTGTCTATAGGTCATTAGACATATACATGTTCAATAAAAATCCCTAAGTCTTGTGAGATTATTGTGTCTATAGGCTGGCAGAAGCTCATGATTAATAGACCATAAATACCGAGAAGTGTCCCGAAGAGATTGTGAAGCCCGAGAGTAGTGGGCAATGTCCGAAATAGCCAAAAGACTAAAATAAGATGGACTAAGAGTCTCATATAGCAAGAGCTAGAGCCTCAGTAGCACAAGTTATGGTCTCATGATTGGAACAGATAATTGTAGAGATATTGGTGGCTAATAGATTCCCTAAGGTGTAGGAGATTACCGGATAAGGAAATTTGAGTACATTCATGTTAAGAATGTACGATAGGTAAAGAAACCCAGCGGACTAGTATGTCCTTCGGTAATCAAGTTTGATATGAGAAGCCCTAAGTCCTATGAGATTGAGATGTTCATAAGTTGGCAGAAATCCACACTTAATAGACAATGGATTACAGACATTGCTTTGAAAATGGTCCAAAGGCTGAGATAGAATGCATTAGTCAGTGATGACCATCTAAGATTAGTTGTCTAGTTCCTAGATAAGTTTAAAAATTGAATTTTAAACTTGCCAATGCACCTGTTGTGTTTGTAAAAACTTGCCAACACACCAGCAGTGAATGTACCCAATCTAAAATATTTCGCCTTGTAAGGGCTTTTTCTCCCATTAAGGGCTGGATACCATGCGTGCAACGGGTCATGGCTCCAAGGACGGGGGTCCTTGACGGTGGTGGGTCGTTAGCTAACGGCATTGCTAATGCCAGGTGACTCGATTCTGGTCAAGTAGACCAAGAAGTCCTTGAGGCCAGAGGGATGCAGGGCCGGATGTAAGGATTGAGATATATCGTTGTACTAAGAGGTTGAAGTGGTGGCATGTATTGTTAAATTTCATAAAATGAATTATCCTGCTCAAAATTACGTGCCGGTAGTAAATGTTTTCTAAAATTGATCTGGTAGTGAATTGCTTTCACAAAATTTGAGTTGGCAGCGATAACATTTTCTTTGAAAATGTGAAAGTACTACTACTTCTGTATAGTGCGACTGTGAAAAGTACCGTGACCATGGAAAATTTTCAATGTGTGAAAATTTGAAATTGAGACAACAAAAAAGTCTTAGGTAGCAATGACATGATTGTCGATGATATTATAATGAAAAGAAAAAGCAATGTAGTTGGAGATTAGGATATAGGAACATAAACTAATAGAATGATCTAGAGATTTGAACCAAATGGGTCCGATAGTATTTGCTCGCTATAATACAAAGTAGAAGAAAGTAGTCTGAGAACCTGAATGGAAAAAGCTCAGATGAAATAGATGAGCAAAGGCTCGAGGCGGTAAGACTCGGTGTTCAAGTTTGCATGGGGGTAATGTCCCTGGGCCATAAGACCTATGATGCTTAGCACTGTGTGGAATGCTGATTAGCATGGTGACTGTAGACTACTATGTCTAGAGTACGTCTTGAGGCTGGCAAAACGTTTGCTGTACCAGGTGATAGATGAGATGCCTAAGGCCTGAGGATGATTCCCTAGGTGGTGAGGCTAGAATTTCTAGTGTTGTGGTAATAAAATGAGTCGAAAGGCCAATATGTGATAAGCGAAAAGGCAAATGAGTCAAGCAGTGAGGCCTGCGTAACCAAACGCTGAGGATAGACCAGTAGGTCCTGTATTTGAGTATTATACTTGGGTACAAGATGAATGAGACAATTGTCTGAATATTATGGTGCGTACTAAGTGAGCATGCATAGGAAAGGAATAGACTATATGTCTATTTCGAGGATGAAATTTAAATTAACGGGAGGAGAAATGTAATACCGATTTTCACTTTACCGAAAAATCCTGTATTTTATTAATATGTGACCATAGGAATTGGCTTTTAATGTGACATAAAATCACATAAAATAACAACTATTCCCAATCTAAAGGAGTCAAGAAAGGGAATGGATGACACTTAGCCAAATTGGTATATATTATCAACAATTCCCTAACACATGAACTTGCACCAATAGAGATTAAAAGCTAATACTTTGGAATCCCTAATGAGGCCATAATTTCGGCCTAAGGGTAAGGGTTAGGAGACAATGAAAATTAGTAGTTGTCAAAGGGAGTAAAGCACATAAGATTTAGTGCATTTTGTGTCAAAGGGATTAATATCTAATTCCTTGATAACAAAATTGTGCATGTGTCTCAAATTTGAGAAAGGCAATAAAGACCTCATAGAAGGGCTGATATTTTGATCAGCTAAGAGGCCAAGCAAGACACTAGAAAGCTTGATGAATAATTCACATTTACACCTTGATTAGATAATCAACCAATTAGGCATTGACTTTTGGCATTAATGGATATTTAAACCCTTAATTGTATCATCAAATGACATCACAAAACTGCCCAAGAAGTCTTCATTTTTGGCGGGGCACATGGGATTGAGTAATGAGCCAAGATTTGAAGATACGATAGCCTTGAATCAAGATAAGATCACATGGCTTTAAGCCAAAAATCTTCTCAAAACTTCTTCATATTTATTGAGCCAACAAGCCATAGGAAGATGACACTTGGAAAATCAATCCAAGGGCTGAAAATGGGTCATCACATTCGTCCAAAATGAAAGGATGGGAAGAAGAAAGAGAAAAATTGTTGATTAAGTCTTGAAAATGATATTTTGCAAAGGTAAGATAGTAATTTAACTTGTGGGGCCCACAACAGGCTTATCTTCCATTATATAAGCACACGGCCTCTCCTTGTATATCATCACAATTGAAACACTTAGTTGATCTTAGAATGAGAGAGAGGGTCGAAATTTAGAGAAGGAAAGAAGGAAGAAATTAAAGAACTCAAGAACACAAGGTAAGTTGTTCTTGAGATTTGGTAGTTATCTTCTTATGCTTTCCATTAATTTTTAGCCTTGATGAAAAAACTTTCTCATTGTGTTTATGATGATGAAAACCGAAACATTTGGAGCCAAGGAGAAGTTGCAAGAAATGCAAATCAAGTCAAGGTAAGAGATGATATTGACCCTATGTTCTTGCAGTTGTTGGAAAATTATGGTAATTTCTCCTTGATTTGGAAACCTCAAACTCTAAGGGGAGGTTCTGCTCAAATGGTTTTAAAACATGTTTAAAGGCCAAATAATGAGTTAGGAAGAGACTTGGCACATAAAATCATAGATTTTACAAAAGCCTTAAAACTCTCGCTTTAAGTTTTGAGAAGGCGAAAAACTTGCGCTAGTTTGAACAAATTAATGGTATCCAAAAATCATGATATTTTCATAAGTAAAGTTGACATCCAGAGATTTATTCTGATATAAAATAAGGAATTTTTACAGCTTTGTACAAAGAGAAAATGATTTTTGAAGTTGGACAACATTTCTAGAAGTTAATTGGTGTAGTAGTAGTTGATTGTGGATTTTTGCTGATCAAATGATGCTAAAAATCCTAAAATTTTCTCTAAATCAAATTAGAAATAAAGGGCTTTCTTTTGAAGTATAACAAGTAATTTTTAGAGATTTGTACAAAAAGATGTGAATTTTTCAAATTGATCCATGTTTCTGGATATGTGATCTGAACAAAGGGAGAAAGATATAAAAACTAGGAATGTCTCGGATTTTATGAGCTTCTGGGAATATTTTTCCATGAAAATAGACATGTCAAGGGTCATGTATATTTTTGAAGCACATCAATTGGATTTTGTACATTTAGTTATGATTTTTCAAAGTTGTTGAAAAATCCTCGCAGAAATTAAGTAATCGGAAAATTAAGAAGGGATAAGGTTAAAGGTTGGATAACTTATACATTAAGGGTAAAAAGGTCAAAAGTGATAAAAATAACCCTTTGGATATTAGTCTAAGTGATATGATATTTATTACAATATCATATAAAATATGGAAAAGGAAATAATGTGATGCTAATATGTTAGGATATTCGAGAAGTCCAAGTCAGATTTGATTGAAGGACATGCATATTACTAACAACGCGTGAAAAGTACATTCGGGTACGAGTAACTCTAATTCCCCTATATATTGTATGCCTATATATGCTTGATTGAATCATGGTTGTAGATTCGTGACCAAGACTAGGTCTTGGGGTCATATGTGTTTACATTCAGTTGGCTGTGGATTGTTGCATTTATATGATAATTAATGTTGCATGCTTGTTTTCCTAGCGCTAAGGAACCCGTGACTGGGTCACGAGGTACTGGTGAGTGCTTTAGATTATGTGTCTTGGACACAAGGCACCGGTGAGTGCTTAAGTTGATAACGATGCATTTGCTGTGTGCTATTGTAGTAGGGCATCAATGTGTTCGCTGAATGTTGTATTGTTGTGATTATCTATCATATATTTCAAATTTGTCCAAACTAAACAGTTTTAGTGCTTCTTTTATAGCATATAAACAGAGCTTCTAAATTTCTTTAAAATTTAAAAGAATTAAATTGAGACCCGGACAAACCAGCTCTAAATTCTTCGAAAAAGTTGCAAGAATCATATATAAAACACAAAGTCATAGTAAAATATTAAGTGCATTATTTAAGGATGGTGAAGGAAATACAAAAAATTTTGGAGAAATGAATTTCAAAATAGAGCAAAGAAAAAAGAATAATTGGAATAATAAGAGAAAACAAATTGTTACAAGCATTGTTGTGAAAAACTAGTGTAAAAACGTCTTTGAAACATACGTGAGTCATACGTGCTTTGAAACGCAAGGAAAAATTGTCCTAAGTAAAAACACCGCACAAACACGTAAAAAACGGTATAAACGTAAGTTTTTACCGTTTTTACTTTTTTTAAAAAATGCAAAACCCTATTTTTTATCGTTTAGCATCGTGTAAGTATTGGAGACTAGAGTTGCCTCCTTGAGACCTTGACTCCATCGGCATCGGCCGTCAAATCATTTCCGTGAGGAAAACAGAGAAAGAATGGCCTTTTGAATAAATATGATGGCGCTTTTCATAAGCTTGAGCAGCCGTCAAAGGTTGGAAGAGGATCTTCTCCTAATCCTTTTTCTTCTTTTCCTTCATCGCCCCATCTAAGCCGTTGCTTGGGAAGGGGAGAGAGAAGTTAAAATAGTATTGTAATTGATTGGATGGATATGATTTAGAGATAATGAGGGATAATGAAAAAAGGATTAAGAGAGAAACCCAACCCATCAAAGATTTGTCTTTATTCCCGACAACTTGGGTGAATTTTATTGGAGAAAACATTTTTTTTATTCTTTGGGATGCGAATTTAAAAAATATAATATTATTGAAGTTATTTTTTTTTCTCAAGAGATGGATTTCTTGATGATCTTATGAATTTTATATACTACTATAATGCTACAGCCTACAAGTCATCAAATAATCTTATAAACTTGAAAGTATACTTTTTCTACCCAAAAAAAAAAAAAAAAAAAAAAAAAGTATACTTGCTTTTTTTTAAAAAAAATATTATAAACCCAATTATTATCCCAATAAATATGAATTTAGTTTCTAAAAACTTAAATAACATCCTTTTACAAAAATTAGTGGTTGATTGTCTTTGTTACTATCGATTTAAAAATAAACCATCCTCACATAAAGAAAATATTATTTTTTTTAAAATACATATACGTTTGTATCCTACCTTAAGTAGTAGTAGAAACTTTACTTTCGTGTCATTTCTATAGTTTATGTTCTATCACCTCCTTCCTTTTCTACGTAGAAACTCCATTTTAACACATTGGTTACAAGTCCATATTTCGGTCAAAGTACTTCACCTTTACATGGCATATTAAAATATAATGACAAAGCTGCATTCTAATTTTTGGGATCTCTCTCTCTTTCACACTTCCATATAAACTCTGTTACTTCTTCCTCACTTATGGCATCGAATTCCCAGAAAAAAAAAAGAAGCAAATATCTTCGACGCCCAAACATCAATCTTTTTAGTCACCTCATAGATTTCCTTGAGAAAGGTACTCCTCTCACACTATATCTCTATTATGTGCTCTGAATAAATTGATTATCTCATGTCGAGTTTCATTACAGCTTCAATAAAGTTGCGGTCTGATGTAGCAATTGCCGGAATTATTGGCCTTGCTGCAAATTTGCATTGTCGTCTTCGTCATTATCTCACTTCAAGCAAATCCCATATACACAAGACTCAATTCAAAGACGAGAAATGGAACAAAGATGATTCGGAGCCTCAACCCAGAGTACCATCTGTCAATGGACGGAAGGATATTCATGCAATTCCAATGCTTTTGATTCTTTGGAATGGAGAAAGCCAATTTTGGGGAATGTGATACTCACTTAATCGGAGTTTATGGCTCAGATGATGAGATCAAAGATGGTATGCTTGAAAAATTTTATAGAAGAGTTCAAAGAGACAAAATGTTTGGTATGGTTGTAAGAGCATCTATACCCAAAAATCCTGACCTGAGGAAGATTCAAGAGAATATGGCTAGAGAACTGGGGCTTTCTTTTAATCACATATCCAAAGATAAAGGAGCCATGGAATTAATTCGAAGGATCAAGAACGAGCAGAGTATTCTTATTGTAAAGGATTTAACCTAAGCAAGGTAGTAATCCCATACAGTGCAGATCACATTACTCACCTCTACAACTGAAGATGTCCTCTCCAATCATATACATACCCAAAAGAATTTCTTGGTCTGATGATTCTTTCCATATCCAATATGTTGTGAGGGGCTTGCTATTTTTTGCTTGATAGGCAATAGTATGTGTCGCTTGCCTTCTATTCTGCTTAGATTTGGAAATTTGTGTATTATAATCTGTTCACGGAAGGTCACTGTTATGGGAATGTCAAAGGAGTGGGTGCTATGAGTCCCGGTCCCTCCAAGTTGAAATTGGTGATTCTGTCGGTCGACTTGCTTCATAAATTAAGATACATACTCCCTACTCTACTTTTTAGAAGATATTAGAAATTCTTAAATTTCTTTCGTACTCTTTATAAGATATAGTTTCAATTGTTTGAATATTAAATGCATTTCTATCAATTTTATCCCTAACTAATTCTATTTTCTATCTTAATATTTTTTTTCATGCGTTCTTTTTATTTTTATTTTTATTTTTTATCGCTATTTTTCTTCTATTTTTCATCCATTCATGTCAACTTCTATAGCCGGACCTAGGAATTTTATTGACGGGGGCGAAAATAAAAAATGCTACATCATAAATAAAAATACTTGAAATACGATTAGACCTAATATACAAAAAATTGAAAAAAAAAATCTATTACAAAAATTAAGATTACTTCACTTGACTCTTACTCTATGTGTTTTCATGTTGTTAAACGTATCTATAATTGAATGTGTGATCGATTGCGACATTGATGTGATTGAAGTTTATAACCCACCGTTGATCGATTCCTCGTCATAGTATGAGATCATTTACAACAATGGGTTGTTCTGTGTTCTGATGGATTCTTCCCCTTCTTGCCGTAATTCCCTTGCATTATGGAATCCTGCTACTCCAGAGGTCAGGCAGATCCCTAGAACATCTGAAATTCTTGAATGTGATTTGGATTTGGGTTCAGTGCAATTGTTAATGATTATAAGATAGTGGAAATATATCATTCGGATAATGGATTGATTATTGGGGTTGAACTATATTCTTTAAGCACAGGTTCATGGAAGCCAATAGAATTTGCGTGCTTAGAGGATGTTAGTATTTTCACCGACGATTTCAATGCCAATGGATCTATTTTTTGGGATGCTATAAAGGGAGGGGAAGAGAAGTTTCGTTGGATAGTTTCATTTGACTTGGCCATGGAATTGTTTTCTTTGATTCCATATCCTGATCTATCTGCAAATTGTTCTTCTAAGTTCAGTGTGTATGAAGAGAAGCTCGCATACTCTCTCGTACAAAGATTGGTGACTTTTCTCGATTGATTTGTGGGTGCTTGAGGAGACAATAGGTTCTTCCATTGAGAGATGGAGTTGGACTAAAAAATATACGAGTAATACTTGCCCATCCCGGTTAGATTTTCCGGGACCGTTTTGAGGAATGAGATTTTTTGAGGTTCGGAGAAGATGGTCTCTATCGATCATCATCCTTACTAATGAGTGTAAGATGTTTGCTATCCTTATACATTTTTTTGTAAAGTTTTCAATTATGTTGAAAACCTTGTATCAATTAGCAAAATCGACTTTGAAGAGCCTTGATCCGGAAGGTTAATGTTTTGATTCAAATTCATGGTTTATCTTTGCAATATTATAATTGGAGAGTACTTTGGACGTTTTATTTCCTATGATGATAAGATAAGAGCCAATCAGATAGGTCTGGTTTGCATATTCGTGTTCTTCTCTCGAATTTGGTCTCAGATCCATCAATCTTAATACTTTCTGTTTACTAGATGGGCGAACATTGTAACTCAACTTCCAATGTTCTTTCTGAAGTTTTTGTTTCTGTTGTGGGATCTCGATCAGTTGCTGTTAGATATGATTATGGCACTAAGACATATATTTCTACTACTTAAGTGACTGGAGTTAGGCTTGTTGCATATTACTTTGCACAGGAGATTATGTTTCATGATGATGTCAATATGCAATGTTGGTCAGGACATGAGGATAGAGGTGATACCTCTCAGGAAAGTTTCTCATTTTTTGCGAGCTTCACATGCAAGCAGAAATTTGGCTCTATTCGAAGAGCAGGGTCTACAAACGGCTCAAACTTCAAGATACCAAAGCTTGAAAGGGCAAAGTTAGTGAGCTGTCAACTTCAACCATATTGTATTCTAAACGAGCTAAATATTCTTCACATGATGTTTCAGTTACTAGTGTTGCAGGCTTCATGATCAAAGCTCCTGAATCCATAGAGAAGCTTATAAAGCTTTTGGGGGGAGGAATTCTGTTGCTCTTTTACTTTGACAAACTTCTTATGACCGTAAACTCACGCTTAATGCTACGTGATTTCAGGAGTCATTTCATTTCCCTCTTTTTTTTTTTCTTATGCCACTAAGGTGCCAGCACTCTTAATTTGTTGACTAGTCTTGGATGGTACATGATGATTTGCATACCCATAACAGATAAAATCTCAAAATCCTAGGGCATGTTTAGCATAAAAGAACAGGGTTTTAAGAAAGGGAAAAGGAAAGAGAAAATCCCTGTTGGTGTCCTTGGTAGGCCATAACAGTTCTATTAGAAAGCTGACTTCCATCTCCCGTCAAATCTGGGAAGAAAATGCTACTTAACTTGAAAATCATAAGTTTAAGGACAAAAATAACCATACTCTTAATAGCTTAAGGACTAATTTGTTAGTTATGATTAGCTTTGATGTCTTATATAGATGCCATTGTTAAAAGCAAAAAGATTGAGTAATATATTGAGTAATATAGTTATCTCTTGCATTGACTAACTACTATGTTTAATGTAGATTAGTCCAAGTTGAATCATGCAAAATAATCAAGAAGGAGATAAGGGATAAATGGAAAGAAGAACTTGCAGAGGTTGTCAAGGGAGCAAGATATTATCAATAGATTTTGGAGGATAACCAAGAAGAAGAGAAGAGTCTAGAGAAAGATGTTATCAAAAGAACTTGCACAATATAATAGGAATATCAACATTCAAGTTCTTGTGATACTGGAAGTCTCTATGATAAGCTGAATTTGGAATGAAGTTTCATCACTTTATGGATATTGAAGAAGGT
Source organism: Acacia acuminata (assembly GCA_019022655.1). Classification (NCBI taxonomy): domain Eukaryota; kingdom Viridiplantae; phylum Streptophyta; class Magnoliopsida; order Fabales; family Fabaceae; genus Acacia; species Acacia acuminata. Next base: position 1,773,350 of record JAFJYI010000133.1, on the reverse strand, counting down.
AGAAGTTGCAGAGAATGATGAGCCCAAGTTAAATGAAGAAGAATGATCAAGTTGGGAGATGGAAAACTCGAGTCAGCCACCTCAAAACTCGAGTTTATAGTGTGTTCAGCATCGCTGGCGTCTCTGGACTAGGAAAACTCGAGTTTCCAAGTGCAAACTCTAGTTTAGGATTCAAAACTCGAGTTTCCAAGTCAAAACTCGAGTTTGCGGGCCATCGCTCTTCAAAGAATCCCCGTTTCACGTTCAAGACGGCGACGTCTGGTAATTCAATGATATCTCCCAAACTAGAGATCGGATTGATGCGAAACTAGTGGCATATGAAACTAGAAATCCAATGCATCATTAGGATATAAAATTAATTTCCAAAGGAGTCCAGATGAGGGAGCTATGATTTTTGAAATTTGGAATAAGAATCACCATCACAGTCCAGACCAAGCTTCAATTTTTTGAATGTATCTCACAAACCACAAATCTAATTGAGATGAAATCAGTGGTATTGGAATGTAGACTCATAGAGCGTTCCATCAAGAGTTAAACGGACCAAAACAGAGTTCAGAACAGGGAGATATGGCCCTCAAAAGTTGATAGTTATTTTCAAGAAAGCTCAACAAAGTCAAAACTCGAGTTTGTAAGTACAAAACTCGAGTTTTCGGGTTACAGAGAGCAACGAACTTCAAAGCATCTTCCAAACTCGAGTTTGTGAAACCAAAACTTGAGTTTTGATCAGACAGAGAGCAATATAGAGTAACACAACCTCAAAACTCGAGTTTCCAAATGAAAACTCGAGTTTTCATCACAGATTCAGAAAATCACCGTTTCAAAAATCATGATTCTTCTGATAAACATCCAGATGATTACCCAAATGATTTATAACACTTCTTAACATCATTTATATCATTTGTGTACATGTTTTAGTTGATCAAAGGCTGTTAAACCGAAGATCAAAGTAAAGTAAATGCCGATGTCATAATATTGTTCGAAAACGAAGTTCTAACGGCTAGTTCCATTTGAGTCTAACGACTATATTTCTTTATCCAACGGTCATTGAATCTTCTCAACGGTCATATATTGATCTCTACCTATAAAAGAGGATAGATTCAAGCAGAAAAATGCAGAGATACAAGATTACATCTTCAACATGCTGATACTCTGTTTTTCATAACATACACACTCTGTTTTCAATGTTTACATAGCTTAGCATAGAGAGTGAAATTATTTGTAATGCACTTCAGTGTTTATCTTATTCACTTCTGAGAGAGAAGATTCATTAGAAACATTCTATCTGTTTATTTGAGAGTTACTCAAGATTGGGTAATCTTAAGAGGGAAACATTGTAACCTTGCATTGTGTAAGGGGGGAGTATCTCGGTGAGAGATTTGGCTTCACAAGTGCCTGGGTGAACTTGTGGAATTGTAAAGGCTTCTCTTGTGCCCGGATAAATAAGAGGATAGTGGATTGAAAATCTCAAGTAGAGCTTGGGGACTGGACGTAGGTCAAGGATTGGGCCGAACCAGTATAAATCAGTTTGCACATTCTCTTCCCTTATCTCTTATATTTCCGGATATATTTGAATGTGCATATATATTTGAATGATCGATTATCGCTTTATAAATTACTTCGTCATTCAAACTACTTTCAGATAAGTTACGAAAAGATTTTCAAAGTAACTAAAGTTTTATTAAACACCCAATTCACCCCCCTCTTGGGTGATAGCCAGGTTTTTCATAATTATCTCTTTTTTTAAAATAAAGAATATGTCTCATTTACTTGCTTTTTAAATTTGTTACACTCAAATTTTTTTTTCCCAATCCATACCAAAAATGTAAATTGGTTCTATAGAAGGCCCATCTCCCTCTATGATTCCCTTTCAATGTATGAAACGTGACTCTAGTGCCCGTTTACATCACAACATTGTAATGATTCCTCCGAGAGACCCAAATCATACAAAATTACACATTAACAGTTGGTGGGGGCATAAAATTAATAAAGACAAAAGTCATTCGAAGCTTCATAAGTCGCAGATATGTGTAGATGTATGCTTTCCGGAAGAGTGTCTACGTCCCACTAACGTAACACATTTACAATCTACAAGACAGCCACACCAGAAAAAAAAAACGCATGTAGCAAAAGCATCAGTTAAAAGCATGGCATTCTTACCTCATCTGCAGTCACAACAATGAGTACTGAATTTCTTGAGGGAATTTTCAAACAAACAAGCACAAAAATGATGAGAGAAGCATTGGCTAACAAGTTATTTAACCTAAGAAAATAGAGTAGTACACTATATAAATAAAGAAATTTGTGCAACTAGGAAGTGGGCAAGGAAAACAGGGGAGGTGGCCGATGTACAAAACTGGATACTAGACCCTGTTATTTGACTATGTATTTATTTAAGGCCTGGGTAGACATATGGTGGTATGGACAAAACCAAGAGACACCGTTGTAAACCATTTCTCCAAGAATCAACGCCAATAATTTAGAACGAGCTCAAGGTGATTTTTTTTTTCGATTCTAGAGAATGATCACTTAACCAAAATGTGATGAAGTAAACATGAAGGCTGTCTGGGAGCAGATTCCAACGGAATAAACAATGACTTGAAAGAAGCTGTACAACTTACGGCAATCCTAGCATACATTCATATCCCTAGTATCTCCAGATAAACCGTGAAAACGCAGATAGATCAATCAATAATTAAAGGACATTCGATTCCAATTTAACGCCCAAAGGACGACCTAGTCTTATGCGGGTAAGTGCATAAACATCGGGAGAGAAACACTAGATAGGAAAGAAACAGACTCCGAGTCAATCTAAAATCCCCCTAACTGACTAATGCTTAACCAATTATGCAACACAAAGCAAAGAACATAAAGATATCTACAACATTACTACCTCATTAGCGATCACTTAATAATCATTAGATCACAGATTCAAATACTGCTTTTGATAATAAGAAATTGAGCCCATCAATAACGAAAGCTTACCATTTGAGTTCAGAGTTACAGGAACGTGGTGAACATAATCAAAAGGATCCAATTGGATTTGTCAGTAAGATTGAGCTCGAGTTTTGAGAGGGGTGATAGTGGTGAACGTTAATTTTCGACGGATCTAGAGGAAGCAGAGGAAGGACGATGAGAGGGAGAAGGAATGGGAGCTCAACAATTATCTGCGGGAGCCTGTAACGACGACTCACGAGTGCACAACAAGTACCAAGAACTGGAGGAAATTCCAAAAATTTCAAGCCCTAACCTCTAATTAAACTCCAGTTGGAGGTAAAATCTAAAAACGAACGAGAGCTGCAGAAAATGCTGCGCCGTTTCTCCTCATTTTATTATTTATTGAAGATGATGTATTAGGGGAATTAGGGGAATTAATGAACTCTTAAAATGACGTAGTTTTGGGATTAGGGGAATTAATGAAGGGTGTTCTAGTATTTTTGTTTTTGTATTTATTACCCTTCATTAATTCCCCTAACCCCAAAAACTACATCGTTTTGAGAGTTTATTAATTCCTCTACCCCCAAAACGACGTAGTTCGAGTGACTTGACATAACCTTATGTCAAGTGACATGACAAAAAATTAACTCTATATAGGTTTATTGTTTGTCATGTCACTTGACATAAGGTTATGTCAAGTCACCCCAAAACTACGTCGTTTTAAGAGTTCATTAATTCCGCTAACCCCAAAACGGCGTAGTTTTAGGGTGACTTGACATAACCTTATGTCAAGTGACATGACAAATGATAAACCTATATATATATATATGGCTTTGTAGATCGTTTGTCATATCACTTATATAAGGTTTTGTCAAATCACTTTAAAATTACGTCATTTTAGGAGTTAGGGAATTAATAAAAAGTGTTTTAGTAGAATTCATACAATAAATACAAAAACTAAAATATCAAACCTTTCATTAATTCCTTTAACTCCTAAAACGATATAGCTTTAGAATTAGAGGAATTAATCAATGGTCTTTTGGTAAAATTCATATAATACATACAAAAATATCAAAAGACCCTTCATTAATTCCCCTAACCCAAAACGACGTCGTTTTGGGTTAGGGAATTAATGAAGGGTCTTTGACTAATATTTATATAATAAATACAAAAAACAAAAACAAAATACCCTTCATTAATTCCCTGAACTCCCAAAATGACGTAGTTTTGGGGTGATTTAACAAAACCTTATATCAAGTAACATAACAAACAATATATATATATATATATATATATAAAGATCTTATCTAATATATATGGATGATATCATAAATATATCACCATCCTTAAGAATTTTGCCCTCAATCTTGATAAAGTTCTCTTAGAAATCGGGAGCTTTGATCAAGAAGCCCGCAACACTAGTAACTGAAACATCATGTGAAGAATTTTTGAGCCGGTTTTAGACCCTGCACTCCGAATCAGTTGGGTCAAACTTTTGCTTTCATGTGAACCTCTCACAAAATGAGAAACTTTCTTGAGAGGTATGTAAGTGGAGCTATATACCCAAGAGGGGGTGAATTGGGTATTTTAAAACTTTTCGAGAAATTGCTCGTTTTGAAGCAATGAAAACAGAGATAAATAGAGTGAGGGAAGAAGAAGTCTGAACACAAGGATTTATACTGGTTCGGTCCAACTCTTTGTCCTACGTCCAAATTCCCCGAAACACTCGGGATTTTCCACTATCACTCAATTACAATTACACACTCGTACTCGATGATCCTCTCCCTAGGACTCACTCCCCCTTACAAGCTATAATTGCAAACAATCGATATACACACTTTGTACTCAAGAGTTATCCTCTCCCTAGGACTAACTCCCCCTTACAAGTTGTACTACGATTACAATCGATACCCACTCTACGTAAACGAAGGATGCTCCTCAACCTAGGACACACTCCCCTTTACAAGTTGTACTCGATTTTCCCAATCTCCAAGTCACCCGACTTGAGATTGTTACAATGAATGATATACAAGGAAACAAACTCTCTCTAAGAGTAGATATGATAAGCACCGAAGCTCAATGTATCACAAGATACTACACGATAAAAACTGAAGAAATAAATATGAGACTTGAATGATTTTCGTCTTCAGCGGGTGTGTCTCTGTTGAGAAGAAGTTAATGCACTCTATTTATAGGTAGAGAACATTAAATGACCGTTGCTTGATGAATCCAACCGTTGTAGGGGATTAGCTTAAGGTCCGGTCATCTTCTCTCTAAACTTCGCTAATCCAGTGTTAATTTGATCGATGTGATTCTCGAGAATTTGCCCGTTGGAGATTACTTTGCTTGTTGTAGTAAGCATTCTTTAACGTTCGTAAGGCGTGCTCGGATGGATTAGGCGAAAGTAGGTTGATTTGCGAGAGGTGCATTAAATGCACCGAGCACCTTTTTTGCTTTTTGCCTTGATCTTCATTAATCTTCATCTGTGCTAACTGAAATTCACTTAATAAACTTGTTAAACTTATCTCGGGAACATAAGTGAATGATTTATGAAAGCAATAGGATCAAACAAGAGTGATTTGCAAATTCGTGTAATTCAAAAATCAGTTTTTACCATTGTATACTTAAAGATGTTCATGCTTACTCAAAGATAGCATACTTTCACTTACATACTCCAAAGGTGGAAGTATACTAACCTGGACTTCAAAAATGTAGTGTGAATTTTTGAACCCACGATGACCATACTCGAGTTTAGCTCTTCCTTACTTGAGTTTAGCATACTTTCACTTACATACTCTAGTAAAGGTGGAAGTATTGACTTAGCTTGAAAATCTTGATTGCTTTCTGGAAGTCCAATACTTGAGTATGGATCTTGCTTACGGAGTATAGCATACTTTCACTTACATACTCCAAAAGAAAGGTGGAACTATTGACTTAGCTTGAAAATCTTGGTTGCTTTCTGGAAGTCCAATACTGCGGTATGGCTACCCATACTGCGGTATTGACTTAGTTTGAAAAAATTGGTTGCTCTCTGGAAGTCCAATACTGCGGTATGCAAACCTATACTGCAGTATTGACTTAACTTGAAAGACTTGGTTGCTTTACGAAGTCCAATCTTGTGGTATGCAAACCTATACTGCAAGTATTGACTTAACTTGAAAGACTTGGTTGCTTTCGATGTCCAATACTGCGGTATGCAAACCTATACTGCAGTATTGACTTAGCTTGAAAGATTTGGTTGCTCTCTGGAAGTCCAATACCGTGGTATGCAAACCTATACTGCAGTATTGACTTAACTTGAAAGACTTGGTTGCTCTCGGAAGTCCAATACTTGAGTAAGCAAACCTATACTGCAGTATTGACTTATCTTGAAATTATCTGTCAACTTTCAAGGGCCATATCTCCCTAGGATGAACTCTTTTTTGGTCCGTTCAACTCTTGATGGAAAGCTCTTTGAGTCTATTTTCATATGCCACTGATTTCAGCTCAATACAATTTGTAGATTGTGAGTTACACTCAAAATACCGAAGGTGGGTCTGGACTATGACGTTGATTCTTATGGAAACTTGTAAAAATCATAGCTCCTTGATATTGACACCTTTGGACTTGATTTATATATCAAAAATGACGCTTTGGATGTCTAGTTTCAAATTCCACTGGTTTCACGTCAATCCAATTCCTGGTTTGAGAGATATCATCGAATCACCAGAGGTCGCCCGTGCTGAACGTGAGACAGTGTGGAGCTGAAGTGCTGATAACAGTTGCATACTCGAGTTTTCACTTGCATACTCGAGTTTCGAGTCCCAAACTCGAGTTTTGTGTTCCAAACTCGAGTTTTCCTTGTCCAGAGACGCCAGAGGAGCTAAAGACACTACAAACTTGAGTTTTGAGTTGTATACTCGAGTTTTGAGTCTAAAACTCGAGTTTTGTGTTCCAAACTCGAGTTTTCTCATCCTCGAAGTTGATTTTTGCTGACTTTAACTTCAAATTGACCCATTCCAACTTCCATATGACCTTGGAGAATTCTAGCATCAATCTTAGAACTTGAATAACGATATCTTCACTTCATTCAACAAGTTCTTCTTTCTTTCTTCTTCTCTTGATCATTCTCCATAACTCTAACTCCTTCTTTCTTCTCTTCTCTTGATCAATCTCTATAATTCATCTTGGATTATTCTACATTAAATACAAATAGTTAGTCAATGTAGGAGATAACTATATTACTCAATCTTTTTGCTTTTAATAATGACATCTATATAAGACATCATCAAAACTAATCATAACTAACAAGGTATCACCTCTATCCTCGTGTCGTGACCAACATTGCATATTGACATCATGAAACATAACCTCCTGTGCAAAGCAATGTGCAACAAGCCTAACCTCAGTCACTTAAGCAGTAGAAACGTATGACTTAGTGCCATAATCATATTTAACACCAACTGATAGAGATCCCACATACAACAGAAACAAGAACTTGAGAAAGAACATTGGAAGTTGAGTCACAATTCCTGGCAACATGCCCAATGTGCATACAAGAAGTACATATCCTACCCGCTTGTTCCAAGACCAGATATACTTTCGTAGTTTGGCCATGTTGTAAACGGAAATGATTAAGATTGATGGACCTAAGACCAAGTTCTGAGAGAAGAACACGAATACGTAAACCAGACCCATTTGATTGGCTCTTATCTTATCATCAAACGAAATAAAACGTCCAAAGTACTCTCCAATATATCTTGATGTCTCCTCGGTATAATATTGCAAAGGTAAACCATGAATTTGAATCTAAACAGGATGCTGCTAAACCTTGGAGCATCCATGAACCATGCAATAACATATAATTTAAATCCTCCTCATATTGAAAATACAAGATATAGGAATAATTAATATGTTGAACCACTAATACCAACCCTTGTAGCTTCCAGGTGAATCCTTATCCGAGATTGCAATTTTGAGATATGCAACTTACGAGGGATTTACCAAAATAAATAATTAAAAAAAAAGTACCAGATTAGATCAGTTGAAAAAACATTTACTAAAATAAGACAGTCAAACTTGACGTTTGACTAACACCATCGACGCCATTGTGCCGACCGTACTTAAAAAGAAAAAAGATATTGAGTAGCGTCGGTCAACCGACGCCACTCAATATTGAATAATTAAGTGGGCGATACGCCACTTTCAATTCTATAAAAAAAATTAATATTATATATAATAATATATAATAATAATAAATGATACAAAACTGGAATAATTTAAAACTCTACTTCATTTAATTTGGAATCAAAAGAAAGAAAGCATGGGGCTTAAATAACTCACTAAGAACTCCCTTTAAAAGATTACACGGTACATTTTAGTTATAATAACAGATCCCAAAATGTTTGATGAATAATAAATATATCCCCCGTTTTAGGATCTGTTGTTATAACCAAATTGTACCGCGTAATCTTTTAAAGGGCATTCTTAGTGAGTTATTTAAGCCCCATACTTTCTTTCTTTTGATTCCAACTTAAATGAAGTAGAGCTTTAAATTATTCCAGTTTTTTTATCATTTATTATTATATATAATATTAATTTTTTTATAGGCTGATGTCACCACTTAATTATTCAATATTGAGTGGCATTAGCCACAGTGGTGTCTGTTTGACTGGTCTAATTTGGTACATTTTTTTTTAAATATTTATTTTGGTAAATTTCCCCAACTTATGACCATCTATAACTTTAGCAAAAGCAAAGTGTCTCCAATCAAAAGTTAATTTGTTAGAGCCATAGGATGAATGCCTGAATGAGTGTTATTAGATATCTTTGGGAATCAAAGTAATTAAGAACAAGCATCCAACCAAATTGAAGGTATAACGGCTCAACAAGACAATACCCGATCAGAAGACAAGCTTCCCACAATTTTAAACATTCAACCTTTGAAAAAACACGCCTCAAAGAACAATCACGCAAACATGAAGCTTAAATGATCATTAGAAAAGAAATAGGAGAGACCAACCAAATTCCAGCGCTTAAACAGGGGAACGGTGAAGGTAGGAAATCGGGGAGAAGAAGACTCACATACACGTGTAAGAGTAAGAAGTTCACTTATGAACTAATCATCTCCATTAATATATACTACATCCACTGCTTAATATGATAGTTAGTTGAAGATTAAATTTAATCCTATATACCCAAATCTACTTTATCTTCTAAACATATAAATATATATATATATATATATTAAAGCATCCCTATTAATTTCATATATTAAAGCGAATGGCGAGCCCGGGATTTAAAATTTGTGGGTGCACAATTAGTGGTGGGCGCGCCCCCAATTTTTTTTTTTTTTTTTAAGGAGGATAAAAGGCAATCCACTTATTCGTAAAGTTTAGGACCAGAAATTAGGTTCAATTGAAATGTATTTCCAAGGAAATCAATTTAAACAGAACAATATACTCTAATCTCATGGCATATAGATACTCAGATGTTACACAATCAAATTCCAAAGCAACATGTAAGGAAAAATTATTATGGTTTGTCATATGTGATAGGAAATTAAAAAGTCCAACATCAACAAAAGAGAAAAGGAGCATAACAAATGCTATAACTCACCAGGCTATCCACCAGAGAGCACGACACTTTCAATAGATTAAAGAAACAATATAAACCAAAAAAGTTTCTGCAAAAAAAAGAAACAAAAGAATATAAACAATAAAAGAAAAGAATGTAAGAACCAGCTGAACCCAAGAGGGTGGGTGAATTGGGTGAAGTATAAAAATTTAGGAACTTTGGATATCTTTTTGCAACTCAGTAAAACTAGTTTGTATGACAGTAAAGAGTTATAAAGCAATAGACAAAATCATTCAAACATATATCTTTGGAAACATAAGAGATAAGGGAAAAGAATATGCAAACCGAGATTTATCCTGGTTCGGTCCAATCCTTGACCTACGTCCAAATCCTCAAGTTCCACTTGAGATTTTCAATCCACTATCCTCTTGTTTAATCCGGCACAAGAGAAGCCTTTACAAACCACAAGTTCACCCAGGCACTTGTGAAGCCAAATCTCTCACCGAGATACTCCCCTTACACCTACTGTAAGGATACAATCTGTTTCCCTCTCAAAATCACCCAATCTTGAGTAACTCTCAGATAAACAGATAGAATGTTTATAATAAATCTTCTCTCTCAGAAGTGAATAAGAAAAACACTGAAGTGCATTACAAATAATTCCACTCTTTATGATGAACTATGTAAGCATTGAAAAACAGAGTGTGTATGAGAAAGATGTTGAATTCAGAATGTTGGCATCTTGATAGTGCAAGCTCTCACACATCAACCTTGAATGATTCTTCTTTTATAGGTTGAGATCAATATATGACCGTTGTAATCTTCAACATAACCGTTGCCTTCATTAGACAAGGTTCTGGTTAAGCTTTAGTCTTCTTCTCTCTCTAATCTTCACTTAATCTAGCTGTGTAGAAGTTCAGAGTTGACTTCTTGAAAATAAATCTGTTGGAATAGCAGCTGCTGGATGTGGAAAGAAATCTTTAATCCTTTGTTAAGCGTGTGCAGAAGGATTACCAAAAAGAAAGCAACTTTCTGGGTTTTGCATTTAATGTGCTGACGTCACTTTTTGCTTTTGCTTTAAACCTTCAATAAACATTCTCTAAATCATCTGAAACTCACTAACAAAGTGGTTAAATATAGCTAGGAATATTAGAGAACGTTAATGGGAAATATTAAGATCAAACAAGAAGGTTTTCCAAATTCGTCGATTTGAATTTCGAATTAGCGATGAAACCTTGAGGTTTGTTTCTCAAACCTCGAGGTTTGGACTTTAGCATGTAAAATCGATTTAAGTCCAAAACATCGAAACTGGAGGTTTTCATCCAAAACCAGAGGTTTTCAATACATTAAAAACCATTGTGCTCTCGGGTTGGCCAAAACTCAAGGTTTCGAGATCAAACCTCGAGTTTTCATTCAACTATGAAAACTTTGAGATTTTGCGCCAAATAAAAAACTGGAGGTTTTGAAATGAAACCGCGCGTTTTCAAAACTATGAAAACGTGAATTCTCTCTCGCTGGACAAACCTTGAGGTTTTTACTCAAACCTTGAGTTTTCACTTAATTGTGAAAACTTTGAGAAAACATGCTAAACTCAAACGGCGGTTTTGAAAAACCGCTAAAACATGAATTCTCTCTAGAAGTCAAAACTCGAGGTTTTGATCAAACCTTGAGTTTTCCTACTTCTGAGGAAAACTTGGAGACTTCATGTTGAACTGAAAACTGGAGGTTTTGAGTAAAACTGGAGGTTTTAAACCAAACCTCAAGTTTTGCTAGTTTCAAAAAATATTCAGAAGTCTCTCGTGATGAAACCTTGAGTTTTCTCTAAAAAACCGGCGGTTTTGCTTTGTTCAGGAAACTTGGAAAATTCTTGGCCAATTTCAAACTCAAGTTTACATGTCCAAGCTCGAGGTAAGAATCCAATGCAAGAAGAATCAGCTCCAAACTCATTGTATTATGTCTGTTATGATCCGATGAATGAAGATTGTTCTTGACCAGCGTTTTTGCAATGTCCTGAACTAATTGTTAAACTTTCAAAGGCCATATCTCCCTGGTCTGAACTCCGTTTTAGTCTATTCAAATCTTGATGGAAAGCCTTTTGAGTCTCCTTTCATATGTCACCAATTTTAGCTCAATCCGATTTGTAGTTTGTGAGTTACACTCAAAACATCAAAGCTTGGTTTGCTGTGTGGCGTTGATTTCACTGTTAACTTTAATAATTCATAGATCCTTGATCTGAGCTCCTTTAGGATTGAATTTTATATCAAAATAACGCATTGAGAGTATATTTCCATATGCCACTAGTTTCACCTCAATCAGATCTCTAGTTTGGGAGATATCATCGAATTACCGATCATCGCCCAAGCTGAACGTGAAACGAGTAGACTAGAGTTGCTGATTGGTGCTGAAAACTCGAGGTTTTGCTTGTAAACTCGAGTTTTCACTTGTAAACTCAATTTTTCCTAGTCCAAAGAGCTGAAGACACTCAAAATTCGAGTTTTGAGTCCTTAACTCGAGTTTTCTCGTCCTAAACCTTATATTTGCTTGTTTTAACTTTGAATTGAGCTATTCGAACTTCCATATGATCTTGGAGCCTTCTAGCATCAATATAAGCACTTGAATATTTATATTCTCATTCCATTCAACAAGTTCTTCCTTCTTTAATCTCCCATCTTGATTATTTTTCATAATCCAACTCTTTCTTTCTTCTCTTCTCTTGATCATTCTTTGTCATTCAACTTGAACTCATCATTCTTAGCAAGTTATACCTTCTTCAATATCTCCTCTTCTTCTTGATTAATCTCTATGATTCAATTTGAACTAATCCACATTAAATATAGTAGTTAGTCAATGTAGGAGATAAATATATCATACAAGTTTTTTGCTCTTACTAATGGCATCTATATAAGACATCATCAAAACTAATCGTATCTAACAAAGAAAACTTCAATTTAACATAGAAAAATAATAATCAAGAGTCAACTTGTAAGTTCTGGCTGAACCCAAGAGGGGGGGTGAATTGGGTGAAGTATAAAAATTTAGATTCTTTGAAAATCTTTTCGCAATTCAGCAAATTCAACTTGTATAACGAAAGTGAGTTATAAATCAATTGACAAACATTCGAATGTAAATGCTGGAAATATAAGAGATAAGGGAAGAGGATGTGCAAATGATTTATACCGGTTCGGCCATATCGTTGACCTACGTCCAGTCCCCAAGCCTCACTTGAGATTTTCAATCCACTATCTTTGTTCAACTTGATTACACGTTCTGTAACTGAAGCAACCCTCTCTCTAGGATTCACTCCCCCTTACAAACTATAATCAACACACTGCTTGATTACACACTCTGTACTCGAAGTAATCCTCTCACTAGGATTCACTCCCCCTTACAAGTTGTAATCAACACAATGTATATCCCACTCAAGATTACCCAATCTTGAGTAACTCTCGATAGAAAGATAATGTGTTTACAATAAATCTTCTCTTTAGAAGTGAATAGATAAACACTAAAGATCAAATACAAATCACTTCACTCTCTAAGTTATCTAAACATGTAAAACAGAGTGTAAATGATGAGAAAGCTGAGTATTAGCATGTTGGCAGTGTAAGCTTGTATCTCCACGTTTTTCTACTTGAATCTGTCTTCTATTTATAGGTAGAGATCAATATATGACCGTTGAGAAGATTCAATGACCGTTGGATAAAGAAATATAGTTAGAAACTAGCCGTTAGAACTTTTGCACGCTTTTCGATGTTCGACACGATCGATATTTTGAAGATTTGCATCTAATCCTTCGTTTAATCACCTGAAACTTGTACACAAATGATATAAGAAGTGTTATAAATCATTTGGGTAATCATCTGGATGTTTATCAAAAGAATCAGGATTTTCGAAACGCGATTTTCTCGAATGAGATGAAAACTCGAGTTTTGACTTGGAAACTCGAGTTTTGCTTTCGCTGGACTTTGTTGAGTCTTCTTGAAATAACTGTCCACTTTTGAAGACTATATCTCTCTGGTCTGAACTCCTTTTTGGTCTGTTCAACTCTTGATGGAAAGCTCTGTGACTCGACTTTCAAATGCCACTGATTTCAGCTCAATTGGAGTTGTAGTTTGTGAGTTACACTCAAAACATTGAATCTTGGTTTTCTGTGTGGTGTGGATTTTTCTGTCAACTTCCACAATTCATATCTCCTTGATCTGAACTTCTTTTGGGCTTGAATTATATATCAAAATGACGCATTGGGAGTCTAGTTTCATATGCCTTTGGTTTCGTCTCAATCTGATCTCTGGTTTGTGAGATATCATCGAAATACCAGAGGTCGCCGTGCTGAACGTGAAACGAGTTGTTGAAGAGCTGATCACGGAAACTCGAGTTTTGCCTTGGAAACTCGAGTTTTCTTAGTCCCGAGAGGCCGAGATGCTGAAGACACCCCAAACTCGAGTTTTGAGTTGCAAACTCGAGTTTTGAGCTCCAAACTCGAGTTTTGTATTCCAAACTCGAGTTTTCTCCTATCCGAGAGGCAAATCACCGCGGAAGTAGGAAACTCGAGTTTTGACTTGGAAACTCGAGTTTTCTCATCCCGAACCTGATTTTTGCTGACTTTAACTTCAAATTGAGCCATTCCAACTTCCATATGATCTTGGAGGCTTCTAGCTTCAATATAAGAACTTGGATAATTATATTTTCATTCCATTCATCAAGTTCTTCCTTTCTTTCTTCTTCTCTTGACCATTTTCCATAACTCAACTCTTTCTTTCATCTCTTAACTCCTTCTTGGTTATTCTCCTTAATTTAGCTTGGATTGATCTACATTAAATACAACTATTAGTCAAATTAGGAGATAACTATATTACTCAATCTTTTTGCTTTTAACAATGGTATCTATATAAGACATCATCAAAACTAATCATAACCAATCTCCCCTTTTTGATGATGGCAAATACTATAAGAAAAATATTTATAAATATGAAACTACATTAGATGCAACATATTTTTCTTGTCATTCTCTCCCCCTTATTTGTCATTAGCAAAAAGTTGAAGTAAAGAAGAAACACTTAGAGAGACAAATATGAAACTAGATTATAAAGAATCAAGAAACTGATATTCTCTCCCCGATTTGAAATTGTTTTCATTCTAAATATCATGCAATTTGGAATGTTTTTTATGAAAACAAATTTGAAAGAATTTGGAGAGGTTTTCAAGAAATCTTTCACACTTAAAACATATAGATACCAAGCATGTGCAAAATTTCTACTGAGTATAAAAGATAGAGTTTAGAAATGCTCATGTTGGTTTTGTAAATTGATGAATCATTGATGAAGTCCATTTGCTTGCTGTATGAAATTCGGTTGTGTTACCATGGCCGAGATGAAGCAAAGGTAGGCTCTCTTCGTTGTTGTGTGAGATTCTTTGAAGGGGCTCAATAGCAAGATCATGAATATCCTCTATGATGCAAATAGGATGAAAGTACGGCTTCTTGAAGATTATTGCCTCCGAATGAATATGATCGTACTCGGCTTCCATCCTTTGCTTTTTCTTCAAGGATCATCTATGTAGAGCAAATCTCAGCTTTAAGGATTGATCGCCAAAGTTGTAACACATAACCAAATTTCCGTTATGAATTGAAAACTTTCTTTGCAAAAGAGATTTGTTAGTGCAACAAATATCAAAATATCCCTTTCTATATGATATTTTCAAATTAAGATAATGAAAGGAAAATATAAGATATTTTCAAATATAAAATTAACTCATCATCAAATCTAATAAGAGATAATGAATGCAGATGGGTATACTTAAAAGGATTTTCTTCAAATAAAGGAAATGAGCTTTTAAGATATCAAACACATATAAATGATATATGCATATTATTTCAAAATACAATACCTCACTCAAGTAATATCGTAATTACTTGAGCCATAATCATTTGTAATCCATAGATGCATTATTGGCTAATCACATTCGATGATGTGACCAATATTGAGGATCGCTGGATGTGAATGAGCTTCAAGAGGATAAGTCTTTATAGCCACCAATTGCTCTGAATGCATCTTAGAAGAAGAAATCCCAAATGAGATTTGAATTGGATCTCAAAATTAGTTTCTGCTCATAGCTTCTCATCAAGTGAGTATGCTCCTTATCATCTTGGTTTAAGCTTCTTGCTAGTGTTGGGATGTCACTCAAGTGATGCCACGAATTTGCCGACATAGCCACCGAAATGATCTATTTTGTTGGCCTATGTTCTTTGTGTCCAACAACAGAACATTTTGGTCAACTCCTGCAAAATATATGTTCTTTGGTACTCAATGATTCTTGAGTCCACAACTGATTAGACATGACAACTCTTAAGCTCTTATAGAATTAAATCATATGATATTTGAGCAAAGAGTATAACAAGTTAATCTAAGATTAAGAACATAATTTTACCCAATCAAATAAGTTCATGCCAATGAATCAAATAGGGTAACAACTAAATGATACCAAGAAAATTATTTCTCAATGACATTTTGTAAATATACTTTATGCGAGAAAAGATGTTATTGATAAAATACATGTAAGTTTGAGCATAGGGAATCTTATCCATAAAGATGGGTATTTATCAACCCACAGTTCAGATTTTTCAAGAATGATAATGAAATGTACAAATTATTTCAAATCTTGAATGTTCTTTCAAAAATATGATAATGCATTATGAAATCAAAATTTTGATGGATGAAAGATTCATTTTTGAAACATGTTTGAAAACAATGCTTATTTTAAACATGGTGGAAGTCAATATATCGAATGTATCAAAATGCTTCAGATTTCGAGAACATGTTGAACATTTGAAGTTAACATGTTGAAGAATTTTCTGAAAAGCAAAAGTCATGAAGGTAAAGCATTATCAAGATATGCTTAGCATAACATATATATATGCATAATGACTTTGCTATCGCCAAGAGATAATCTTGCTTCTTAGATGAAAGTCTTGAAAGTATATCAACAATCAAGGCAAGATTATGAATATACATAGATAGTTACTCAAAATATGAATGAAGACAAATGTTTATGTATTTGGGTAACACAAGGAGTACTAGGATTCATGGACGATGAAGCACAAACTCATTAGACCAAATGACTAGAGTTCCATAAAATTATCCTAGTAAGTTATTCCATATAATGGTTAATGCACTAACATTTAATGCATTAATGAACATTCATAGTACTTGGAATAGCTTGACCAATAAGGATTTATCCAATAAGCATAAGTTTTCACAAATTGAATTCTTTTCTCGGAAATAAGCTTGAAACTCACATAAGATTAACTTGTTAGACATGAGGTCCAACTAGTTAGAGAATGAAACTAAAGATTTCAAGCAAAACATTGAATTCCAAATATCAATATGTGAAAGATAAGGAAAAACTCAACTGGAGAAATTTGAAGCATATCCAACATTCGGTAACAATATTAACTTCTAGTTTTGAAATACCATTTGAATGCAATCAAAGTATGGATATTTTTCAAAATCATTTGTATGCATTTGCATAAAAATAGTGTGAATTGAGATCCAAACAAATTTTAGATTTGTGCATTTCAAAAATATGAACTCAAAAAGTTATTCACGATTCACTTGTTTGATCATCAAAAATTCACTAACAAATTGATTAAACACAGTTAGGAGTATTAGTGATTGATGATAGGAAGTATTTAGATAATACATGAAGATTTCGCAAACTGAAAAAAAAACTGATTATCAAATTGAGTCTTGAAAACTGGAGTTTTCAAATGAAAAACTGGAGTTTGTCATCAGTGCCTCAAGCAAAACTCGAGTTTTCATATCAAAACTCGAGTTTTGGACTATTCATGTCTAAAATGAGTTTTTAGTCCAAAACATCAAAACTTGAGTTTTCATTCAAAACTTGAGTTTTCAAAATATTGAATAAGAGCAAAGCTTTTCCGATCAAAACTCAAGTTTCCAAACCAAAACTTGAGTTTTGGACTATTCATGACTAAAATGAGTTTTAGTCCAAAACATCAAAACTTGAGTTTTCATTCAAAACTTGAGTTTTCAAAATATTGAATAAGAGCAAAGCTTTTGTTTGATCAAAACTCAAGTTTCCAAACCAAAACTTGAGTTTTGGACTATTCATGACTAAAATGAGTTTTAGTCCAAAACATCACAACTTGAGTTTTCATTCAAAACTTGAGTTTTCAAAATATTGAATAAGAGCAAAGCTTTTGTTTGATCAAAACTCAAGTTTCCAAACCAAAACTCGAGTTTTGGACTATTCATGACAAAAATGAGTTTTAGTCCAAAACATCAAAACTTGAGTTTTCATTCAAAACTTGAGTTTTCAAAACATTAAAAAAGTGCAATGCTCTCGGCTTGCCCAAAACTCGAGTTTCCAAACCAAAACTCAAGTTTTCATTTAAAATATGAAAACGTTGAGAAATCTATGCCAAGTCAAAAACTGGAGTTTTCTATGAAAAACCGAGTTTCCAAAAACCGAGTAAAACTTGGAAACTCTCTCAAGTGGAAAACTTAAGTTTCCAAACCAAAACTTTAGTTTTCTCACAACTTTGAGAAAATTTAGAAAACTCATGGCAAACTGAAAACTGGAGTTTTCATATCAAAACTCAAGTTTTCTCAAGTTGAAAACTTTGGTAACTCTCTATATAGCCAAAACTTGAGTTTCCAAATGGAAACTAGAGTTTTCAACTCTAAACTGGATTTTGCTTTGGCAGTAAACTTGCTAATTGAAATTAAATAAGTTTCAAAACCTTTTAGCTTAATCAAAGACAAACCAAAAAATCAATTTCATGTAATCATAGTATGAGGTAAGAATTAGATATCACCGTAATTCCTCTTATCCTCATAGAAGCTTTCTAAAAAACTTGAATCATTTCTCTATGTTGCATTCTTGAGAAGCTTTCTTTCATCCTACAAAACTTTATAAATATTTTTCTTTCTTGGTATCAAACTTTACTAGGATCCAATCATTGTTAGCTTGTAGGAACCGAAATTCACATGCTCTTATGAATATAATCAATTCAGAACAATAAACCACAGTGAATTAATCATGAGTTCATGCATAAAGAAATACTTTCTTTTCAAATCACCATGAACGCATAAAGAGTTCAACCTATTGAACATTGCAATCTGTTTAAAAATATTTATATCAGGATGTGAAAACCCAATTTAAAACAAATAGTTTGCAATGCTCATTCCTAAGGTTACAAAATATAAAACCTCAATGATTATTTCAGATTATAGCATAGGAGGTTTTACCATTGCATACCTTAGCCTTAGGAACTTGAAGGATTGCATTTGCTCACCCAATTTATCATTCGTTGATACTTTGTCTTAGTGAATTTAGTCTTGGGATGAAGCAATGCTTTCTCATATGATGTAGACTGCAAGAATCCTTTCCCTTGTTCACAAGAGATCCTTCTTTTCTTATTCTCCTCAAGATAGTTGAATGGTACTGTGGTAATCCATTCTTGAGGTAGACGATACTCTTCTTGCTTGTGTCCATTGCTTCCTTTGATGTTTAAACTTTGTAGTTCCAAAGAATGGGTGCCTTGAGAGTTCTCTTGCTTGTTATAGATGCTATGATCTTCTTCATTGGTGCATGAGAAACTCTTGGCTTCTTCTTTATCTTCTCCGTACCTTGATGTCCATTGATATTCAAATCATCCCGCACACATGGAGTACTAGATGGACATTTTGGTACCCACTTATACTTGGGTCCTTGACTGTTAGCATTGGACCTTGATTGTCCTTTACCAACCCAAATAAATTTATTTCTCACATTAGAATTTCTCCTAATATAGCATGTATGAGAAATATGTCCAGATTTTCCACAATAATTGCAAATAATAGAATTATGCTTATTATGAACAGCTTTGCAAGAATTGTGTGAGTCTAGTGAATGCAATGTCAAGTGACTCATATTTGTATATTCTTTCTTCTCACATGATTTTCCAAAGATCATTTTCGAAAATATGTTTGTTTTTCAAAATAGAATCGCAAATGTTTGAAAAACAACTCTATGTGATTGTTCAAAAACATTTTCCTTATCTACACAAGAAGAATTGGAATTATTTACCTCATGTGCATCTTGAGCTCTAGCTAATGAATGATCACGATCGTCTATGAGCTCATCTTGGGAATCCTCTTCCTCTTGTTCTTTTGTGTTGACTAGATCATGGAAGAATTCAATGATTTCTCCTTCTTCATTCTCCACTTCCAATTGTCCATCAATTGTGGATACACAGCTTATAGTTTCAGATGAACTGTCAACACTTTCAACTTCAACACAATTGTTAAAAGCATATATAGAATCAAGAGTATCCCAAATTTCTTTAGCACTAGAGCAAAACTTGATTTTCTGAAAATCATTTTCGTTAAAGCATCGTGAAGAACTTTCATTGCTCTAATGTTCAAAGAAAACATTTTCTTTTCTTTTTCTGTCCAATCCTTTCTTGGTTTGAAATCAAAAACATTTATAAAAACATTCCACATATGAAAATCAGTTGCTTTGATGAAACTAATCATTCTAGCTTTCCAAAACCAAAAATCAATATCTTTGAAAAATGGTGGAATGGTATAATCAAAGCCTTCTGAAAACAAGGAACACCCAAAATCAGCCATTGAAACTCTTGAGACGGTAAAGTCCTTTAGACAAGAGCCTAGCTCTGATACCAAATGTAAGTTCTGGCTGAACCCAAGAGGGGGGGTGAATTGGGTGAAGTATAAAAATTTAGATTCTTTGAAAATCTTTTCGCAATTCAGCAAATTCAACTTGTATAACGAAGTGAGTTATAAATCAATTGACAAACATTCGAATGTAAATGCTGGAAATATAAGAGATAAGGGAAGAGGATGTGCAACCGATTTATACTGGTTCGCCCAATCGTTGACCTACGTCCAGTCCCTGAGCCTCACTTGAGATTTTCAATCCACTATCTTTCTTCAACTTGATTACACGTTAACAGAATCAAGCAACCCTCTCTCTAGGATTCACTCCCCCTTACAAACTATAATCAACACACTTTGCTTGATTACACACTCGTACTCGAAGTAATCCTCTCACTAGGATTCACTCCCCCTTACAAGTTGTAATCAACACAATGTATATCCCACTCAAGATTACTCAATCTTGAGTAACTCTCAGATAGAAAGATAATGTGTTTACAATAAATCTTCTCTCTTAGAAGTGAATAGATAAACACTGAAGATCAAATACAAATCACTTCACTCTCTAAGTTATCTAAACATGTAAAACGAGTGTAAATGATGAGAAAGCGAGTATTAGCATGTTGGCGTGTAAGCTTGTATCTCCACGTTTTTCTACTTGAATCTGTCTTCTATTTATAGGTAGAGATCAATATATGACCGTTGAGAAGATTCAATGACCGTTGGATAAAGAAATATAGGCAATTAGAAACTAGCCGTTAGAACTTTTGCACGCTTTTCGATGTTCGACACGATCGATATTTTGAAGATTTGCATCTAATCCTTCGTTTAATCACCTGAAACTTGTACACAAATGATATAAGAAGTGTTATAAATCATTTGGGTAATCATCTGGATGTTTATCAAAAGAATCAGATTTTCAAACGCTGATTTTCGAATGAGATGAAAACTCGAGTTTTGACTTGGAAACTCGAGTTTTGCTTTCGCTGGACTTTGTTGAGTCTTCTTGAAATAACTGTCCACTTTTGAAGACTATATCTCTCTGGTCTGAACTCCTTTTTGGTCTGTTCAACTCTTGATGGAAAGCTCTGTGACTCGACTTTCAAATGCCACTGATTTCAGCTCAATTGGAGTTGTAGTTTGTGAGTTACACTCAAAACATTGAATCTTGGTTTTCTGTGTGGTGTGGATTTTTCTGTCAACTTCCACAATTCATATCTCCTTGATCTGAACTTCTTTTGGGCTTGAATTATATATCAAAATGAGGCATTGGGAGTCTAGTTTCATATGCCTTTGGTTTCGTCTCAATCTGATCTCTGGTTTGTGAGATATCATCGAAATACCGAGGTCGCCCGTGCTGAACGTGAAACGGTTCTTGAAGAGGCGATCACACCGGAAACTCGAGTTTTGCCTTGGAAACTCGAGTTTTCTTAGTCCCGAGAGAGGCCAGAGATGCTGAAGACACCCAAAACTCGAGTTTTAAGTTGCAAACTCGAGTTTTGAGCTCCAAACTCGAGTTTTGTATTCCAAACTCGAGTTTTCTCCTATCCGAGAGGCAAATCATCGCTGCCGAAGTAGGAAACTCGAGTTTTGACTTGGAAACTCGAGTTTTCTCATCCCGAACCTGATTTTTGCTGACTTTAACTCCAAATTGAGCCATTCCAACTTCCATATGATCTTGGAGGCTTCTAGCTTCAATATAAGAACTTGGATAATTATATTTTCATTCCATTCATCAAGTTCTTCCTTTCTTTCTTCTTCTCTTAATCATTTTCCATAACTCAACTCTTTCTTTCATCTCTTAACTCCTTCTTGGTTATTCTCCTTAATTTAGCTTGGATTGATCTACATTAAATACAACTATTAGTCAAATTAGGAGATAACTATATTACTCAATCTTTTTGCTTTTAACAATGGTATCTATATAAGACATCATCAAAACTAATCATAACCAATACAACTAACCTTTACATAAGAACGATTATAAAATCATTCTTCGATTCTTTATTCCTTGAAAATATTGCATTATATCTTCATCATCAATCGTATCAAAGA
Organism: Acacia acuminata; assembly: GCA_019022655.1. Classification (NCBI taxonomy): domain Eukaryota; kingdom Viridiplantae; phylum Streptophyta; class Magnoliopsida; order Fabales; family Fabaceae; genus Acacia; species Acacia acuminata. The sequence goes on along the minus strand of JAFJYI010000133.1, from coordinate 1,751,127 downwards.
TATCACGTTCGACATAAGTTAGCATGCATGAGTTAAACCAATCATCATTTATCCGATTGTGCAACTTATCCTTAACAAAAGTCATTGTAGAAAAAACCCGCTCAACACTAGCAGTTGCTACTAGTAGAATGAATGCCAACTTTATCAACAAATAAACTAATGGATAAACAATATCCTTTCTCTTCTCAACCATCTTCAAAGCAAGGTCAGAAATTGTTTGCAAATTGACAAAATCAGAATCAACCCTCACATCAACAATAAAATTACCAAGACTTGAAGACAGAAAAGGATTATCTATAAGCTCATCAAACTCTAAAGGATAGAATCTAGCAAACTCAATCAACTTTTCTTTGTTAAAATTAGCAAATGAATCACGAGGATCAAGACAACTCAAACACTCAAGCAACTTGGTATTGACATTATCAAATTGATCATTCAACTCTTGAATCGAGTATCTATCAGCGTATTAAATAGCTCCACCTTAAAGTACTGGAAGAATGTGAATGATTCCAATCTCCGTCTCGATCTCTCTTTAGGACAATAAACCTCATTCATATTTGGAATGTCAATCTCATATTTATCGGCAAAAATGTTCGTTTCTTGAAGCAATTCATCAAAACCATTATCTCTCAACTCTTGTAAATGAAACTTGACTACCTTCACTAAACCAATTGCATTTAAAAGGTCTTGATCTTTTCTTTGTAGTTCTTGTGATAACTCATAAGAAATCCCCAAGATCAATTTCATAAGATGCAACAAGAATACAAATTCAAAATCCTCCATGGCATACAAGATGCAACCTGCATCGGTTCTTGCAACATCATTTTTCGGCTCGTCTTCAATAATTTTCATCAAGGAAATTATTGGAGAAAATAATGAGATGACACTTGTAACCGTACCAAAATGGGAACCCCAACGAGTGTCTCTAGGTCGCTTGAAGGTTGTCTCTTGATTTAAACCTTTCCCAGTTGGTATTTCACCACTAGCATATCTTTCAACTATTAGCTCATACTGATTCATTTGAAGAATTTCCTTCCACTTGCATGAACCCCCCACAACGGTAGCCATCTTTTGAAGCATGTCAAAAAATTCTTGAACCTTCTTGTGATGTTTTGCAACCTTCACAAGTGCTAATTGTAACTGATGAGCAAAACAATGAATGTAGAATGCGGATGTGTTGTCTGCCAAAATCAAACTCTTAAGCCCTTTGAATTCACCCCGCATATTACTAGCACCATCATAGCCTTGACCGTGACATTTAGACAAACTTAAACCAAATTTAGAAAATAGCTCATCAATCGATGCTTTTAGTGACTGTGCAGTAGTATCTGAAACATGGATTATGCCAATAAAACGTTCAACAATGGACCCTTTTTTGTTGACATACTGAAGTATAACTGCCATTTGTTCTTTAATTGCAACATCACGAGCTTCATCAACTAGCAAGGAAAAGTAATCATTGTCGAGATCACTAATTATTGGTTTAAAGTCAAATCAGCACAAGCTTAAGAAAGATTTTTTTGAATCATTGGTGAAGTCAATTTGCAATTATTGGGGGCATTTTGTAAGACCACATCACTCATCTCTTTATTTGGCTTAGAATAAAACTTTAGAATTTCAAGGAATAAACCTTGATGATTTGAACTTGTAGATTCATCATGTCCCGAAAAGGCTCACCATTGCGTAGTAGGAATCTAACACAATCTAAAGAAGTTTTCAACCAAATACGATAATCAATTCTTTGTTGGTAAAAAATATTTGACAAGGCAACATCAATATGTTGCTTTTGCTTCATCAAATCTTGACCAGCTTGATAACATCTATTGTGAACACTCTTATGATCTCCAACATGAACTTTGATTCTATCCTTCTTCTGCCAAGTTTTGAACCCCACACCGACAAATGCTTCCTGCGTCCAACCACTACCTCTAACCTCCATATCAAATAGATAACAATACAAGCAAAAACATGCATCTTTTGATACACTATACTCCAACCAAGAACCACATTCTTCATACCACTTAGGATTGAATCTACGCATTTTTTCAAACATTTTCATTTGAGGTAATGGTTTAAGAATTGGTTGAGTTGGCCCCTTGAGCAAATAAGCTCTCCGAATTTCCTCTCTTTCACTAGGATTTGATGTCATTGAATAAATTGAAGGTCTTTTTCCCGGATCCGCTTCAAGATTTTCTATATTATGAAATTGAGATGCTTGTGGTGGTTGATAGGATTTTTGGATAGTTGGAACTGAAATACTATTTGAAGCTTGCTCATTTTGAGATTCGAGTTCTATATTTGTGGGCTTTAGACGTTTGAAATAAGATTGTATCCCGACATTTTCTACAAACAAAATAGTAAAAATCATCTAGCCTGTACTTAACATGAAGGAGTTCTAATCCTAATAATTTGAAGTTGAAATAATTTCAAGACAAAACAAATATGCAAGACAGTAAAAGCAGAGACAAAACAAACTAGCAAAGGCTTACTAGTAAATAGCAAGAATAAACAGAGAGTGGATGCAGCAAGCAAGCTAATCACATACATGTGTATTTTCTTACGTGTGCATTGATGAAATACCAAGTATGCACTAAATGGTGCACACCAAACCACTAGCATATATTGAACAAAAAAAAAAGGAGATGAAATGAACATTTCACGATATGGGCTATTCAAAAGTATGAGCTAACCTTCTCCAATATATTCAATTACAAATTCGCCTTTTTTGATGGTTTCAGCAGCCTCTACTCCCCAACCACAAAGTTAAGTCTGAGCAAGAAAAAGATAAAAAGCATATATGATACAATTTTTTTAAAAAATTAAACCATTTGAAAGCAAACCTAGAATACAAATATTAGATTAGATGGAGTAATACATTCCGAAATTTCTCACCTTGACAATCTTGATCTTTTTATCTTTGCGAAATGGTCGATTGTTGCAATTTTCTGAGCAGCGACAAGCCTTAGAGCAACTTATGCATTGAACTCTAATAAAAGATGGATTAGATTTTTAATGAATATCAGCAGAATCTGCTTTTGAACTGTCAATTGGCAATATAACAGGGACAGAAGGTAGACGGAAGGTGCTCATATTTTATAACATAATCATTCCATGTAGAAAAAGATGTACACTGGTAGTCCAGACAAACTATACTTTTTTTAACAGTATTTTTTTAATAAAACGTCATTAGCTCAATTGGAGTATAAACATCGCTATCCATACTCTTCATGTTTCAGGATCACCACTGTTGCAATTGTCGGGCATAATTAGAAGGCATGCATTCATTCATCTATATCTAAAGTTTCTAAAGAAAAATCAATACTAAAAGATAAATTGCATTCACCTGCACACGCAATCATCAGAACATGTAGAATTAGAAGAGCAACTAGTGCACCCTGCGCCATCATCTGAATCACTGCGCTTCTTCTTCACGAGGTATACATCTTATATCAACATTAAGTCTAACAAACAGGATGGTTGTAAATGTCATTGAATAGCAGGCCCCTGAGTAATTGGAACGCCTAATAATACCACCAAGAGTGAAAATCAAATTACCAAATAACTAACATTATAGCTGAGGCATGGAAAACGATTACTTTAGAGTTTAGAATATATGTAAAAGGAAAAAGATGGAAAAGAGGGAAAAGAGGAGGAAAAGAAATTGACTCCTACAAAGTAAGCAAATCAGCTGTTGGTCACTAAAAGAAAAGAAAATCACATAGCATTCCAGTAATTCATAAACTCGCACAAATTTCCCAAACAACAAATCATGATCCCGGCAATGACATTAGAAGAGTAATCATTTCGTATTCCTCATTTTTCCCATACACTTGCTAATAACGTTATTGGTTTCACCTAGATGCACATTCGAACGTGAAACGCAACAGAGACAGTGTAAGAAGTACCAAATTACCTCCAAGCGTTTGTACTCTTTCTCCGGCATTCCAGCCCTAAAGCTGGCAAGCGCTTTATTACAGAACTTGAGTTGATTGGCGGTGAGAGAAATTGGTGGGGGTGAATCGGAGGAGGGATTCCAGGGTTTGTGGGAAGAAACAAGTTCATCCAGTGCGTGGGGGACGGACAGGAAAAATCGCGAAGAGAAGGCTGGGGGACGGACGGGAAAAATCGCACAGGAGTCACGGGGGTGGGGGTTCTTTAATTTATTTAATTTATTTTTTTAAAAAAATTCCTTAAAGTTTGTGACCGCACATGTGATCACCTGCCCAGACGTGCCTCCGCCCCTGTATTAAGGAGTTTCTATCCGACCAGCTAATCATACTAAAAGATTGTATTTTAAGAAAAAAAACATATAAGTAGTATTTGTCACAAATAACTAATATAGCTAATTTTTTTAATCTATCTAGATTAGTTAACTAGTTTTTATATTGAAGAGCATAACTAGTGTGTGTGGGTGTGTGTATATATATTATATATATGTATAAGGAAATTCCAAATTCTCATGAAGAGTAGCTTGCATTCCACAACCCTCCCCCATTTTGTTGTGCACTCACCCGTAGTCACACAGATTCGATAATCTCTTCCATGTGAGCACCATGCATGTCTACATGGGATCTATTCCCTCATCCACGTAGCGCATCTTCCTCTTGTTCACCTTTATAAATTATAACCCATCTCCACTTCACTCTCTCACTCCCTCAAGCGAAGCTTTTGACGACGGATTCCATGGCTTCCACGACCGGTCGAAGGCGAAGGGTTATCCCGTAACGGAGATGCTGCAGCCGCTAAAACCCATCAACCGGTTCAGCATGCATGGGTTCGCAATTTTTAGCCAATATATGAGCTGTCAGATTGAGACCCACCATTTCTGCTCTCACCTCTCCCAGGACTTCCCCCAATGTGTCGCCTACGCCTCCAACGAACTCAAAGCCTCCCTTCTTTGTACACTCATGCACTTGTTTCTTTTTATGATTTAACAGTGTATATAACTCTTCAAAGAGTTGAAATATTTTGAACTAGAGCTCACATGACAGGAGATATTTGAAATAGCTGCTCAAATATGCCTTAGTTGTAGTCCTTGAATATATCCAACTATGATACTTAATTACTTATCACACTCTAGTGTCCGGTTTATAAGTCCGGTTTGGAAAAAATAAAAATAAAATTGGTCCTTATATTATAAATCCATTTTTAGAATAATAAATGATAGTATTACAATTTCACTCGTATTAAAGATAGAGAGAGAATAAAGATGTAAAAATACTTATTCATAAATGAGGGTAAAATTAAAAATGAGGTAATTTGGACTTATCTGTAAGTTTTGGCTGAACCCAAGAGGGGGGTGAATTGGGTGAAGTATAAAATTTAGATTCTTTGAAAATCTTTTCGCAATTCAGTAAATTCAACTTGTACTACGGAAGTGAGTTATAAATCAATTGACAAACATTCAAATGTAAATGCTGGAAATATAAGAGATAAGGGAAGAGGATGTGCAAACTGATTTATACTGGTTCGGCCCAATCCTTGACCTACGTCCAGTCCCCAAGCCTCACTTGGGATTTTCAATCCACTATCTTTGTTCAACTTGATTACACGTTCTGTAACTGAAGCAACCCTCTCTCTAGGATTCACTCCCCCTTACAAACTGTAATCAACACACTGCTTGATTACACACTCTGTACTCGAAGTAATCCTCTCACTAGGATTCACTCCCCCTTACAAGTTGTAATCAACACAATGTATATCCCACTCAATACTACCCAATCTTGAGTAACTCTCAGATAGAAAGATAATGTGTTTACAATAAATCTCCTCTCTTAGAAGTGGATAGATAAACACGAAGATCAAATACAAATCACTTCACTCTCTAAGTTACCTAAACATGTAAAACGAGTGTAAATGATGAGAAAGCAGTATCAACATGTTGGCAGTGTAAGCTTGTATCTCCACGTTTTTCTGCTTGAATCTATCCTCTTCTATAGGTAGAGAACACCATATGACCGTTTATAGCCGTTGCCCATATCGGACAAGGTTTGGGTTGAGCTTTCGTCTTCTTCTCTCTCTAGTTTACGCTTAATCGGTGTGCGAAGTTCGAGTTGACTTCTTGACAATAGATCCATTAGAAGGATAGCTGCTGGATGTAGAAAGCATTCTTTAATTCCTTGTAAACGTGTGCGAAGGATTACCCAAAAGTATGCAACTTTTAAGGGTCTTGCTTTTAATAGTCTTGACGTCACTTTTTGCTTTTGCTTTAAACCTTCACTAAACATCTTCTAAATCATCTGAAACTCACTAACAAAGTGATTAAACATATCTAGGAACATAGAAGAATGATAATGGAAAGTATTAAGATCAATATGAAGGTTTTGCAAAATCGTCGAATTTGAATTTCAGTTCGGCGATGCAAACACGAGGTTTGTTTTCCAAACTGAGGTTTTCCGCACAATAAAAAACTGAAATGCTCTCGGGTTGGTTTAAACTCGAGTTTCCAAGTAATAGACTCGAGTTTGGTTCTCTTCAAAACCAAAGTTTGCTCTGGAACCCACAAACTCGAGTTTGTTACTTATAGGCTCGAGTTTGCATGTTCTTGGGGACTGGTTGCTCTCATGCGAGCTAAACTCGAGTTTGTTCACTTATAGGCTCGAGTTTGGCTTTTTCCAAATGTTCATTTCTTTTGGAACTCTCGAGATCGAGTTTGTAACTAGCAAACTCGAGTTTGCTAATAATCTTGTGACTTGGTTGCTTCGACTTGGTCTGGCTCGAGTTTGCAACTCTGTCAATTTGCAAAGGCCATATCTCCTTGGTCTGAGCTTCATTTTGGTTGATTCAACTCTTGATGGAAATCTCTGTGTGTCAGATTTCCAATGGCACCAATTTCAGCTCAATTGGATTTGTATTTTGTGAGATACACCAAAATATTGAAGCTTGGTTCTGACTGTGACGGTGATGATTGTGACAACTTGTAAAATTCATAACTCCTTGATATGAACTCCTTTTGGCTTGAATTATATATCCAAATGACGCATTGGGAGTCTAGTTTCATATGCCACTGGTTTCGCCTTAATCCAATTTCTGGTTTGGGAGATATCATCAAATTACCAGACGTCGCCCGAGCTGAACGTGAAACAGAGTTGAGCTAAAGTGCTGATGACCGCTGTAAACTCGAGTTTGCACTTATAGGCTCGAGTTTGCCTTGTCCGAGACACCGAGAAATGCTTAAGACACTTATTGGCTCGAGTTTGTGATTCCTTTCTCGAGTTTGAAGTCCTAAACTCGAGTTTGGGGTCCCGAACTCGAGTTTGTTCATGTCGAGAGAGGCAAAATACTGCACAAGGTAGTAAACTAGAGTTTAATACTTGGAGACTTGAGTTTGCTCAACGGAACCTCATTTTTGCTTGTTTTAACTTCGAATTGAGTCATTCCAACTTCCATATGATCTTGGAGGCTTCTAGCTTCAACATAAGAACTTGAGTAAATATATCTTCATTCCATTCACAAGTTCTTCCTTCTTCCATCTCCCAACTTGATCATTCTTCATCATTTAACTTGGAGTGACATCTTGCTTCCTTGACAACCTCTGCAAGTTCTTCTTTCTTTAATGTTTCTCTTTTTTCTTGAACTTGACATTTTCTCTAATTTCTTCTTTTTATAATCTCTTATCTCCTTCTTGATCTATAATTCAACTTGAACTAATCTACATTAAACATAGTAGTTAGTCAATGTAGGAGATAAATATATCATCAAAACTTTTTGCTCTTATAAAGGCATCTATATTAGACATCATCAAAATTAATCATATCTAACATTCTCCCCCTTTTTGATGATGACAAATACTTTAAGAAAAATATGTATGAATATGAAAATATATCAAAAGCAACAATGCAACATATTTTTCTTGTCATTCTCTCCCCTTATTTGTCATTAGCAAAAAGTTGAAGTAAAGAAGAAATGCTTAGAGAGAGTCAAAGAAACTGATTTTCTCACCCGATTGAAAGTGTTTTCATTTTAAATATCATGCAATTTGGAATGTTTTTATGAAAACAAGTTTTAAAGAATATGGAGAGGTTTTCAAGAAATCTTTCACACTTAAAAGTATATAGATACCAAACATGTGCAAAATTTATCTGATGAATATAAAAAGATAGGGATTAGAAATGCTCATGTTGGTTTTGCAAATTGATGAACGATCTGGCCTGAGATGAAGCAGTCGTGTGAGATTCTTTGATGAGGCTCAATAACAGGATCATGAATATCATGTATGATGCAAATAAGATGAAAGTACTGGCTTCTTGAAGATTATCACATCTAAATATGGTCAGTACTCAGCTTCCATCTTTTGCTCTTTCTTCATAGATCATCCATGTAGAGCACATCTCGGTATCAAAGATTGATCACCAAAGTTGTAACACATAACCAAATCTCCTGCTACAAATTAAAAACATCCTTTCCGAGAAGAGATTTGTTAGTGCAACCAGATATCAAAGTATTCCTTTCAAAAAGATATTTTCAAATAATAACGAAAGGAAAATATAAGATATTTTCAAGAGTGAAATTAACTCATCATCAAAACTAATAAGAGATAATGAATGCGAGATGAGTATGCTTAAAGGGTTTTTCTTCAAATAAAGAAGGTGAGCTATTAAGATATGAAACACATGTGAATGTGAAGCTCCCCCTTAATGAATGCATGACTGAAAATATGAAGTTCCCTTTAATAATACCAAATAATAGTGTGACACTAAATGTTATGAGATTTGGAAAAATCTTTACTCACAACATGGTGCCTCAGATTTAAGAACTTTCAAGTTCACTTGGGTGGACTTGAAATTGATAAAAAGAAATCACTTATGCTTTCTATGATGATAAAAGAGTTTAAAGCATAAGGATCATTTTAAAAATGATTTTGCTTAGGATGAACTTCATGGAATAAAATGGAATGAAATCAAGTTAGCCTAGCATGATTATGGTATATACGTAATACAATACCTCACTTGAGTAATATCATAATTACTCAAGTTATAATCCTCTGTAGTCCATAGATGCATTCTTTGGATAGCTATTATCAATTGTTCGAATGCATCTTAGAAGCTAAAATCCTGAATGAGCTTTGTATAGGATTAGTTTCTGCTCATAGCTTCTCATCAAGTTAGCATGCTCCTTATCATCTTGGTCTAAGCCTCTCGCTAGTGATGGGATGTCTTTCAAGTGATGTCACAAAATTTGCGAGACATAGCCACTAAAATGGTCTATTCTATTTGCCTATGTTCTTTGTATTCAACAACGAGAACATTTTGGTCATCTCCTACAAAAATATATGTTCTTTGGTACTCAATGAATCTTGAGTCCATACAGGATTAGACATAATAAACTCTTGTGTTCTTATAGAATTAAATCATATGATATTTGAGCAAAGAGTATATCGAAATCAAATATCAAAACATAGTTTTACCCAATCAAATAAATTCAAGCCAATGAATCAAATAGGGTAACAACTAAATGATACCAAATATGTTATTTCTCAATGACGGTTTGTAAATATACTTTATGCGAAAAGATGTCATTGACAAAATACATATAAGTTTGAGCATAGAAAATCTTATCCGTAAAGATAAGCATTTATCAACTAATAATTTATGAATGAGATCGGATTTTCTGAATATGCGAGAATGTTTCAAATCTTGAACGTTCTTTCCAAAATGTGCATTATGAAATCAAAATTTTGATGGATGAAAGATTCATTTTCGAAACATGTTTGAAAACAATGCTCATTTTAAACGTGGTGGAAGTCAATAGGTCAAAATGTATCAGAATGCTTCAGATTTTAGAGAACATGTTGAACATTGAAGTTAACATGTAGAAGAATTTTCCCAAAAGGAAAGATCATAAGGATAAAGCATTAGCAAGACGTGTTTAGTACAATGAGACACATATGCATAATGGCTTTGCTATGGCTAAGAGATAATCTTGTAAATGGAGCAATATACCCAAGAGGGGGGGTGAATTGGGTATTTTAAAAACTTTTCTGAAAGTGCTCTGTTTTGAACAAGTAAAAACAGATAATAGCAGAGGAGGAAGGGAAGGAAAGCTTGCACAAGAGAAATTATCCTGGTTCGGTCTTATCCTTGACCTACGTCTAGTCCCCAAGCCACACTTGGGATTTTCAATCCACTATACTCACAAACGATTACAAACTACGTACTCAAGAGTAGTTCTCTCTCTAGAACTCACTCCCCCTTACAAGTTGTAATCAATACACCCAACCACCAAGTCCCCTGACTTATGGATATCTAAATCAATAAATGATTTACAGATAGAACTCTCTCACAGAGCAGATAAAATGAACACTGAAGTGCAAGTATCAGATTGATACAATATAGATGAAAGCTGAACACAATAAATAACAATCAATGAATTTTCGCTCTCAGTAGTTGTGTCTGCTTGAGAAGAAGTTAATGAACTCTATTTATAGGTAGAGAACATTAAATGACCGTTGAATGATGAATCCAACCGTTGGAGGTGATTAGCATTAAGTCGGTCATCTTCTCTCTCTAAACTCCAACTAATCCGGATGCTTGATATGGTCGATGTGGAACTCGAGGATTTGCCCGTTGGAGAAGAGTTTGCTTGATGAAGAAAGTGTTTTTGAATGTTGAGAATTCGTGCTCGAGATGGATTAACCAAAAGGATGTTGATTTGCGAAGTGCAATAAATGCTCGACCACTTTTTGCTTTTTCCTTTGATCTTCATTAATTTTCATCGTGCTAACTTGAAATCCACTAAATAAACTTGTTAAACATATCTCGGGATCATAAGTGAATGATTCATAAAGCAATTGGAACAAACAAGATTGATTCACGAATTCGTATAATTCAAAACTTAGTTTTTACGTTGCATCTTTAACGGTTTGTTCATGTAAACTCGAGTATGGCACTTGTTCACAAGTGACCAAGCTGCGGTATCCAATTGGATACTCGAGTTTGCACCTTTCGAGAGGCAAACCATCGTGTCTTGTATTTGAAAGATAAAAGCCTATACTCGAGTTTGCCTATGCAAGCTGCGGTATTGGTTTAACTTGAAAAATCCATTTGCTCTCACGGGAGTCCAATACTCGAGTTTGGCAACGTAAGCTGATTGACTATTCAATACTCGAGTTTGCCAATGCAAGCGCAGTATTGATTTAACTTGAAAAATCCTTTGCTCTCTGGAAGTTCAATACTCGAGTTTGGTTTTGGAAACCGCGTTTTGACTTCGTTTGAAAAACTTGGTTTGCTTCTCGGAAGTCCAATACTCGAGTTTGGTTTTGGAAACCGCAGTTTTGACTTCGTTTGAAAAACTTGGTTTGCTTACGGAAGTCAATACTCGAGTTTGGTTTTGGAAACCGCAGTTTTGACTTCGTTTGAAAAACTTGGTTTGCTTACGGAAGTCCAATACTCGAGTTTGGTTTTGGAAACCGCGGTTTTGACTTCGTTTGAAAAACTTGGTTTAATTCACAAGAAGTCCGATACTCAAGTTTGGTTTTGGAAACCTGCGGTATTGACCATTCAATACTCGAGTTTGCAAATGCAAACTGCAGTATTGACTAAGTTGGAAAAATCCTTTAATTCACAAGAAGTTCGATACTTGAGTTTACCCATGCAAGCTGCGGTATTGACCATTCAATACTCGAGTTTGCCTATGCAAACTGCGGTATTGACTTTGGCTGAAAACTTGGTTTCTTTACGTATGGCCTTTACTCGAGTTTGCCAAGCAAAGCTGCGAGTTGGCATCCCAATACTCGAGTTTGCGAGCAAGCTATGATATCGACTTTGGCTGAAAACTTGGTTGCTTTACGTATGGCCTTTACTCGAGTTTACCAAGCAAACCGCTGCGTATTGGCTGTCCAATACTCGAGTTTGCAAATGCAAACTGCGGTTTGCAACTATCGAAATGTTTCTAAAACAACTTTGCAAACTTCAAAACATGTTTTACATTTGTTGTTAATCATCAAAATATATTGAGAACTAACATTCTCCCCCTTTTTGATGATGACAACACTTGTAAATTATTTTGCAAAGAATTTGAAAGATGTAGTTTGTTTTGAAATGAAGTTTTCAAATTTCAAGGTTTGAGTTATCAGAAAACCATCTAATTTGGCATTTCAACATTTGAAGTTCAGAGAATGGCAGCGAAGTGGAATTCAAAAACGTAGACAAGCTGAACTATATTCAATTAAGCAAACAATGAACAATATCGAGACAAGATAGATACTCGATAACTACGATATCATTCGATAATCATAAAAAGTTCAGAAATAGCAAAGTACGAGATGACAAAAACAAAACATCTAGAATAACAAACTACCTAGAACCAATAGACCCTAAACATCTACATCTTTCTCTCCTTCTCCCCCTTTGTCGTCATCAACATACTCGAGATCAAGGATGACAAGAGGAGGGGACCAGAGGACCATGGCAGTGGATGGATCAAAGGTAGGGTCATGATGAGGAGAAGGTGTGGGGAATTTCTCGATGAGACGGGGTAGATGGAGATGGAGGGTGATCGGGTAGAATCTCGTGGAAGGGGTAATAGGAGACGATGGAATCACGGGGTAGGAGTGGAAGTGGAGGGTGGGGAAGTGGTGTGAGGTGGACTAGGGAAATGAGAAGGGAGGTGAGGAAGGTGGGGAAATGTGTGTCTTTGGTGGCTGGGTCTCAGGTATAGGAGAGGATGAGGATGGACCAGTTGTGAACCCAAACGTGGAGGACGAAGAAGCACCAAGACCAAAATGGTCAATCAGACGATCAATCTTATTCCGGGCTTCCGAAGCAAGCTCATATGTCATGGATAACCGGAGTCTAGATCAATCCCCGATCAAAAATCTCGCTCGCACGGTCGTGGCATCCTTCGGCTTCTCCAAGTCGGTCTTTACATCCATGAGACCCATCTTGAACTCGGCTCGCGACATGTCCAACTCGGCTTTCATAATCGATCTATGAGATGAGAGGGCAGCATCGATCATCTCTCTCAACCGTTCTTCGAGGTCCAATGATGGAGGAGGATGCGACTGAGCCTCGTGCGCATATGATTGTGATGCACGGGCTTGTGACCTCGGAGGAGCCCTTGACTGGCCTGATCCTTCCGGCTCGAATGAGATCTTCATAAAGTTCAATTGAGTCTTGCCGAAGGATGGGATGAACTTCATCTGCTCAGGTGGTCCCACATACCATATCTTGTAGTAGAACATAATGAGGGACACCAGTGAGGCAAAGGGCATGTATGATCCCTTTCGGGATGTAAACTTGAATGCACTGATTTCCTTGAAGAGCCATTGCCCAATGTTGAGAGGATTCTTCTGGATGAAGGCCGTGAAGAATCTATAATCCTTCCGAGCAAAGTGAGTATAGCTCCCTCCTTTACGCACAAAATTCGAGTGTAGATGTACCATATCACTCGGTGCAGTGGTGGCATGTCTGAGGGCTTGATAGACAGATGAGCAAGCTGATCATTCGGCACGTCCTGAGTACGCATTAGGGTCCTATACACCTCAGCATTGGTGTATTGTGGTGTGGACGCCGGTGGAGGATGAGCAACCTTTAGGATCTTGTTGATGATAGCGGCGGAGACAGTGAATTGGACCCCACGACACATGTGGTGATCCTCTCCTCAACCGTATAGCCTTCTGAGTCCAATAGGTGGTTGGTCGCCATATTGAAATAGAACATCTTGACCAACTCCGGGTAGTAGGCGGCTTCGATGGAGATGAATGTTTGATAGGGCCCAAACCATGGTGAGAGATCCACATTGCATTCGTGATACATTTGCTCCAAGTCAAGCGAGACAACCGCACGAAGCCACGGGATGAATCTTGGTCCTTGAACTTGGCATTGAGACCGGGAGGAAGAGGAACCGGGTTGACTTTGAATCCGGGAGGCGGAGTCTTGTGAAGCTTAATCTCCTCTTTTTGCATTGTCGATGAATGGGGAGGCTCCTTCGTGCTCATCTTCTTCGGTCTCATAATCGACGAAGAGCCGGTAACCTCGACGGTGGAGCGAGAGCCGAGAAGCGGGGGTGGCATTCTTGGACCTTGTCTTTACGTGAACAACGGTTCTTTTCCCTTTTTCTTTGCTCGACTCAGCCGCCCTCTTCCTTTTTGTGGCTGATGAAGGTTCTGGATCCTTTGACGTCGAATCCCCTCTCTTGGGGTTCGAGGATGGATTATCTTCAATCACAACACCCACTCCGGGGATTCTTTTATCAATGCCTCTCTGCAACTTCTGTGGAATCGATTTGCTCCTTGGAGCTCGTGGAGGAATCGGTCGAGAGGATTGAGAGACTTCCTTAGACATTTGAGTGCTTAGGGTTTCGGAAAGAATGAAGATAGGAAGAATTAGATGAAGTTTGGTGAAGATTTGAAGGGGTTGATGAGGGATTGTGACGGTTTCAGAAGGAGAAGAGGAGAGAAAGTCGTAACTCTAGGGTTTATTTGGAGTAAGGATGCGAGTTTTGAAGAACACGACTATTCACATATATATAGACAGACCTCCTTACTCGAGTTTAGCTATTTCTTACTTGAGTCTAGCAAACTGTCACTAACAAACTCGAGTACAAATGGCAGTTTAGCAAACTGTCACTAATAAACTCGAGTACAAATGGAAATATGCAACATCGTTGATTTAAAATAGTGTAACGTTTGGAATTCACGATGACCATACTCGAGTTTAGCTTCTCCTTACTCGAGTTTAGCAAACTTTCATTTACATACTGCAGTAAAGGTGAAAGTATACTAACCTGGACTTCAAAAATGTAGCGTGAATTTTTGAACCCACGATGAACATACTCGAGTTTAGCTTTTCCTTACTCGAGTTTAGCATACTTGCACTTACAAGCTGCGGTTTATGTCGGTCCTAAACTGCAGTTTTGTTCCACATACTCGAGTCAAGCTATTCTTTGAATGTCGGGATTGGCTTAAATGCGGTCCTAAACTCGAGTAAGCTATCCCATCCATACGCAGTTTGTCACTTCTGAAACATCATAGTACCCTGCAAAAGCATGACTAAACACTCCGATGCTCAAGTTAGTAAAGATTAATCATCAAAATCATAACTAACATTAAATTGGATGAAAAATTCTTACAATTCATTGGGATTTACCATTCCCAATTCTCTTCTTATGAAGTTGAAAGGTTCTTTGGCTAGAGGCTTTGTGAAGATGTCGAGCAAGTTGGAGATGAGTTGGGATGAACATCACTTTGACATCTCTTTTACGGACATGATCCCGAATGAAGTGATGCCTCACATCAATATGCTTGGTTCTTGTATGTTGCACCGGATTCTTGGCCAAGCTTATTGTGCTTGTGTTGTCACACAAAATCGGAATCTCCTTCAGGTAAACTCCCAAGTCTGCAAGTTGTTGCTTCAACCATAGCACTTGAGCACAACAACTTGAAGCGGCCACATATTCAGCTTCGGTGGAGGACACGGCTACAGATGTCTGCTTCTTACTGAACCAAGAGACAAGTGAGTTGCCAAAGAATTCGCATTGGCCACTTGTGCTCTTTCTATCTGTCTTGTAGCCGGCATGATCCGAATCGAGTATGCCACCAAGTGTTCCGTTGACCTTTAGGAAACCATAGTCCAAGAGTCTTCGTGTCGAGAGATATCTGAATATCCTCTTCACATGTTCAGCATGGGACTCTTTTGGAGCGGATTGGAACCTTGCACACATCCCAACACCGAATTGGATGTCGGGCGACTTCTTTGTGAGATAGAGTAGTGATCCAATCATTCCTCTATACTTTGTGATGTTGAAATCTTTGCCCTTCTCATCAGCATCCAAAGAAGCGGTTGAGCTCATAGGGGTGTCGGCTCCGTTGCATTGGTCCATCCCAAATTTCTTTACAAATCATTCGGATATTTGGTTTGGGAAACAAATATCCCATCTTTTCTTTGCTTGATTTGCAATCCAAGAAAGTAGTTGAGCTCTCCCATCATGGACATCTCAAACTCTCCCTGCATAGTCTTTGAAAATTCTTCACACAAAGCATCATTAGAAGCACCAAATATAATATCATCCACATATATTTGAACCATTAAAATTTCATTCGTTTTATTACTCTTTATGAAGAGAGTTGTATCTGCTTTTCCTCTAACAAAACCTTGATCAAGAAGGAATTTGCTTAATCGCTCATACCAAGCTCTAGGAGCTTGTTTTAGGCCATATAGGGCCTTCTTGAGACGATACACATGATCTGGACAATGTTCATTTTCAAAACCAGGAGGTTGTTCTACATAAACTTCCTCTTGTATAAAACCATTCGAAAAAGCACTTTTCACATCCATTTGATATAGTTTAAAACCTTTTACACATGCAAAGGCTAGAAGTACTCTTATGGCTTCCAATCTTGCCACTTTGGAGCATAAGTTTCTTCATAATCAATTCCTTCTTCTTGATTATAGCCTTTGGCAACCAATCTTGCCTTGTTGCGGACAATGATTGCGGAGACTCATCACGTTTGTTCTTGAATACCCATTTGGTGCCAATGACCGGATGGTCTTTGGGCCTAGGTACCAAATCCCAAACTTGATTTCTATCAAATTGATGTAACTCCTCTTGCATTGCTAACACCCAATCATTATCCGAAAGGGCTTCATCAATCTTAGAGGGTTCTATATGAGATATAAATGCGAGAAAAGGTTACTTCATTCAAAGTACTATTTCTGGTTCTTACTCCCGATTAATATCACCTATAACTTGGTCTAAAGGATGATTTCTAATAAATTTCCAAGCTCTAGGTTGAGTCGATCAAGATTTTCAATATTGTTTTGGGGATCAGCCTCAAAAACATTTTCGGGACTTTCAATAGAAGCGGGGAGTAGTTTTCGAAAAGAATTGATTTTTGAAAACATTTTCTTCTTCATTGTCCAAGGCTTCATCGATTTGGATTCACGAGAAAACAACATGTATTGATTCTTCAACAATACGAGTGCGAGTATTAAAGACTCTATAAGCTCTACTCCTATTCGAATAACCAATGAAGATACCTATATCAGCTTTGGAATCGAATTTACCAAGATTCTCTTTACCATTATTGTGCACATAGCACTTGCATCCGAAGACGTGTAGGTGGCGAGATTTGGCTTCCTTCCCTTGTAGAGTTCATATGGGGTCTTGTTCAGCTTCTTCCTCAAATAGGCTCGGTTGGAGATGTAGCAAGCCGTACTCATCGCGTCGCCCAAAACACTTGAGAAGTGTTGTTCTCATTTAACATTGCCCTTGCCATCTCGGTGAGGACTCTATTCTTCCTCTCAACAACACCGTTTTGTTGAGGAGTCCTTGGAGCGAGAAGTTATGATCAATCCCCACATTGTCACGGAACTCAGCGAAGGCGTTGTTTTCAAATTCGCCACCATGATCGGTTCTTATACCTGAAATTGCAAAGCCTTTCTCGTTCGGACCTTTTTGGCAAAGGTAACAAACGATCAAATGTTTCATCTTTAGATGACAAAAATATTGTCCAAGCAAATCTAGAGTAATCATCAACTATGACCAAAGTGTAGAGATTTCCACCAAGACTTTTTACTCTAGCTGGTCCAACTAGATCCATATGAAGTAATTGAAGAGGTCTACTAGTTGAAATCTCATTTTTTGCTTTAAAAGAATATTTGGTTTGTTTTCCTTTTTGACAAGCATCACATACTATATCATTTTTGAAATTCAATCTAGGAATACCAATGACCAAATCCTTTTTCAGCAACTTGTCAAGTTGAAACATATTAACATGAGCTAATCGTTTATGCCAAAGCCAACTCTCATTCAAGTTACTAACAAAACAATTTTCAGAAACCGAAGCATTGCTAGAGAGATTAAGGGTATAACAATTTCCATCTCTAGGTGCTCTAAATAAGGCTTTAGTTTTTAAATCATCAATGGAGATTAAGTCTTTTCTAACAATCAAGCATTCATTTGAATCAAAGATAACTAGGTTACCCTTGTCGGTGCTTTGGCTCACACTTAGGAGGTTGTGACACAATCCTTCTACTAGGTAGACATCTTTGATGAGAGGACCTTCATTGTTTCCTATCTCACCAATTCCAGCAATTTTTCCCGATTGGTCTCCTCCAAATGTGACTCTACCACCATCCTTTGATTTGATTGAAAGAAATTTAGATTCATCTCGAGTCATGTGTCTTGAGCACCCACTATCAATGTACCACTTGTTGGGTCTTGATGCTCTAAGACAAACCTGCAATTTTTAAGGGATCAAGCCTTAGGTACCCATCTTTTCTTGGGTCCTTTGGAGTTAGTTTTGACCTTAGGAACATAAGTTCCTTTCGGTACCCATTGATAATTTCCCACTGGCTTAATTTTTCTTTCCTTTCTATGAAAGCAAGATGAAGTAGAATGACCCTTCTTATTACAATAATTGCAATGTGCAAAGGGATTTGAAGAGTGAACTGATTTTGTAAAATAGTTCATGTATGTTTTCGACCACTCTTCTTCTTGCCTTTCTTCCTATCAAAATGCAGTCGTAACCAATGCCGATCTATCATTTATAAAACGTTGTTGTTTCAAAATGACATTGAGCATTTCACTTCCTCTAGTGAATTTCTCAAGTGCCTTGGTAAGATATGAATTCTTTTTCTTTAGATCGGGACAATCTTCACAAATAGTATTTTAGAAGAAGACAACTTTTCAACTTGAGATTCAAGAGTAAGATTTGTTTTTCGAGTTTGAAATATTTTTCAGCAAGTTTTTCAAATTCAAATTGCACGATCATATATTCATCAAACAGATCATCATAAGGAGGTTTACAATCATATACCTCTTCAAGTTTAGCACGTTGCTCTTCTTCTTCAGCAACTAGGCATATATTGGCTTTCTCTTCCTCATCCTCATCATCTTCATCGGATGAGCTATCACCCCGAATCTTTGGAGACATAAGCTTTCTTCTTGTATTTCTTGAACTTCTTCTTTTCTTTATCTTTGTTGTTCACCGAGGGCATTCGGACTTGATGTGGCCGGGCTTTTGACATTCGTAGCAAATGATTGGCTTCTTTGCCTCATAACTTGGAGCTACCCTTGTGAAACTTCTTAAAGCCTTGGTCCTTCTTGTAGAACTTCTTGAATCTTCGGACCAGCATGCCAATTTCTTCATCTTCGTCTTCATTCTCATTTTCCTCATCTGAATCTCTAACTTCTCTTGCAGCCTTGAGGGCAATTCCTTTGTTCTTGCCATGAACTTCATCAAGTCCCTTCTTGAATTTAAGTTTAGCCTCATACTCAGAGAGACTTCCGAATAGAGCAGCTACTGACGTCATTGACTCTCCTCGAGCCTCTTCAATAGCGTGACCTTTGATTCCCATTCCTTGTTAAGGATATTCAAGATCTTCCTTACTTGGACCGGTTGGTCATATTCTTCTCCCAAGGCGACAAGTTGATTGATGAGATGGGTGAACCTCGTTGAAACTCACCAATGGATTCACCATTCTTCATTCGTAGAAGATCATATTCGGTCATAAGAGTATTGACTCTGTTTTGTTTTACTCCAGTGTTCCTTCATGAGCTACTTCTAGAGCATCCCACATGGCCTTAGCGAGATGATAAGGTGCGGATACGAAAGTATTCTTGTTGACTTAGAGCACTTTGGAGTAGTAACACGGCCTTCTTGTTGAGTGTGACATTTCTTCATCATTATCATCATATTCTTCTTCTAGCTTAGGAACTCTCACTCCATCTTCAAGGGTTGAAGGTGCATAATCTCCTCTTTCAAATACTCTCCAGAGACCATACTCAGTTGCCATAACAAACACTTTGAATTTGGCCTTCCAGAAGGAGTAGTGCTCTCCATTGAAGCCGGTGGTGTGTTGATAGATGCTCCATCGGGTAAGATACCTTCCATAATGATCCTTCTCGAGTTGTTAAGCTCTTAAGAGAAGACCTTGCTCGATACCAAATGTAAATGGAGCAATATACCCAAGAGGGGGTGAATTGGGTATTTTAAAAACTTTTACGAAAGTGCTCGTTTTGAACAAGTAAAAACGAGATAATAGCGGAGGAGGAAGGGAAGGAAAGCTTGCACGAAGAAATTATCCTGGTTCGGTCTCATCCTTGACCTACGTCCAGTCCCCAAGCCACACTTGGGATTTTCAATCCACTATACTCACAAACCGATTACAAACTACGTACTCAAGAGTAGTTCTCTCTCTAGAACTCACTCCCCCTTACAAGTTGTAATCAATACACCCAACCACCAAGTCCCCGACTTGTGGATATCTAAATCAATAAATGATTTACGAGATAGAACTCTCTCACGAGCAGATAAAATGAACAACTGAAGTGCAAGTATCGATTGATACAATATAGATGAAAATTTGAACACAATAAATAACAATCAATGAATTTTCGCTCTCGGTAGTTGTGTCGGCTTGAGAAGAAGTTAATGAACTCTATTTATAGGTAGAGAACATTAAATGACCGTTGAATGATGAATCCAACCGTTGTAGGTGATTAGCATTAAGTCCGGTCATCTTCTCTCTCTAAACTCCGGCTAATCCAGATCTTGATATGGTCGATGTGGAACTCGAGGATTTGCCCGTTGGAGAAGAGTTTGCTTGATGAAGAAAGTGTTTTTGAACGTTGAGAATTCGTGCTCGAGATGGATTAACCAAAAGGATGTTGATTTCTTGAAGTGCAATAAATGCTCTGACCACTTTTTGCTTTTTCCTTTGATCTTCATTAATTTTCATCTGTGCTAACTGAAATCCACTAAATAAACTTGTTAAACATATCTGGGATCATAAGTGAATGATTCATAGAAGCAATTGGAACAAACAAGATTGATTCACGAATTCGTATAATTCAAAACTTAGTTTTTACGTTGCATACTACGGTTTGTTCATGTAAACTCGAGTATGGCACTTTGTTCACAAGTGACCAAACTGCGATATCAATTGGATACTCGAGTTTGCACTTTTCGAGGCAAACCATCGTGTCTTGTATTTGAGAGATAAAAGCCTATACTCGAGTTTGCCTATGCAAACTGCAGTATTGGTTTAACTTGAAAAATCCATTTGCTCTCTGGGAGTCCAATACTCGAGTTTGGCAACGCAAGCTGCAAAGTATTGACTATTCAATACTCGAGTTTGCCAATGCAAACTGCGTATTGATTTAACTTGAAAAATCCTTTGCTCTCGGAAGTTCAATACTCGAGTTTGGTTTTGGAAACCGCAGTTTTGACTTCGTTTGAAAAACTTGGTTTGCTTCTGGAAGTCCAATACTCGAGTTTGGTTTTGGAAACCGCAGTTTTGACTTCGTTTGAAAAACTTGGTTTGCTTCTGGAAGTCCAATACTCGAGTTTGGTTTTGGAAACCGCAGTATTGACTGTCCAATACTCGAGTTTGCAAATGCAAACTGCGGTATTGACTAAGTTGGAAAAATCCTTTAATTCACAAGAAGTTCAATACTCGAGTTTACCCATGCAAACTGCAGTATTGACTATTCAATACTCGAGTTTGCCTATGCAAACAAGTATTGACTTTGGCTGAAAACTTGGTTTCTTTCGTATGGCCTTTACTCGAGTTTGCCAAGCAACTGCGGTATTGGCAAATACTCGAGTTTGCAGGAGCAAACTGCAGTATCGACTTTGGCTGAAAACTTGGTTGCTTTCTGTATGGCCTTTACTCGAGTTTACCAGGCAAACTGCAGTATTGGCTTCCAATACTCGAGTTTGCAAATGCAAACTGCGGTTGCAACTATCGAATGTTTCTAAAACAACTTTGCAAACTTCAAAACATGTTTTACATTTGTTGTTAATCATCAAAACATATTGAGAACTAACAAATCTTGCTTCTTATATGAGAATCTTGAAAGTATATGAACATTCAAGGCAAGATTATGAATATACATAGATAGTTACTCAAAATATGGATGGAGATAAATTTGATGTATTTGAGCAACAACAAAAAAGGAGTACTAGGATTCATGGATGATGAAGCAAACTCATTATTCCAAATGACTAGAGTCCTATGATATTATCCTAGTATGTTATTCCATATAATGGTTAATGCACTAACATTTAATGCATTAATGAACATTCATAATGCTTGGAATAACTTGACGAATAATGATTTATCTAATAAGTATAAGATTTTCACAAATTGAGTTCTTTTCTTCAAAGAAGCTTGAAACTCATATATGATTAACTTGTTAGACATGAGGTCCAAATAGTTAGATAATGAAACTAAAGAGTTCAAGCAAAATATTGAATTCCAAAGATCAATATGTGAAAGATAAGGAAAACTCAACTTGGATAAATTTGAAGCATATCCAACATTCAATATACAATATTAACTTCCAGTTTTGAAACATCATTTTAATGCAATCAAAATATGGATATGTTTTCAAAACATTTGTATGCATCTTCATAAAACAGAGTGAATTGAAATTCAAACAAATTTTAGGCTTGTGCATTTCAGAAATATCAAATCAAAAAGTTATGCACAAATTCACTTGTTTGATCATCAAAAACTTACTAGCAAATTGGTTAAACACAGTTAAGAATATTAGTGATTGATGATATGGAGTATAGAGATCATACATGAAGTTTATGGAAATTCCAGCAAGATGATTTCAAAAGCATAGTTGACTCAAACTTGAGTTTAGAAAGATAAACTGGAGTTTGGAAAAGCAAACTGGAGGTTCATGAAGGCAGTCTCAAGTTTGCTTATTTATAAAACATTGAAAACTCTTGACCAAGTGTAAAATCGAGTTTGTCAATTGTAAACTCTTGAGGATTTTCACTAGAAGTGCAAACCTGAGGTTTAGAAACCGTAGTCTCAAGTTTAAAATGCAAACGGTGAGTTTTGCCTTCGTATGGACCAAACTGGAGGTTTGCGTAGTAAACCTGAGGTTTGTAAAATTTGTACAGGACCAAACCTGAGGTTTGCGTGGAGAACCTGAGGTTTGTAAATTTTCTTCAGGACGAAACCTGAGGTTTGCATTTTAGGCTCAAGTTTAGACTTCTATCGAGCAACCATCGGGTTTTCATTTTGAAATACATTTTGCACAAAACTCAAACTCGAGTTCATAAGTGAGCAGGCTCGAGTTTGACACTGTTCATGTCAAAAATCAGTTGTAGTTCTTAAAACATAAACCGGAGGTTTCCAGTGCAAACCGGAGGTTTTCTCAAGTTCAAAAATATTTTGCTCTCTGTAAGGCACGAACTCGAGTTCTCTCAACTTAGAAAACTTTTGGTAAACTTTTGGCCTGAAGCAAACCGGAGGTTCATGGCGCAAACCGGAGGTTTCCAGTGCAAACCGGAGGTTTCTAGTCCAAACCAGAGGTTTGCAGAAATACGCTAGAGTTTGGCTTTGAGAGTAAAAATGCTGATTGAAAATAAATAAGTTTCAAAAACTTTTAACTTAACCAAACCAAAAATGAATCGTAGTATGAGGTAAGAATTAGATATCACCGTAATTCCTCTTATCCTCATAGAAGCTTGCTTGGTTGAGATGGATTGATGTAGATAACTTTCCGAGGTTCACCATCAACATCAACTTTATCTTATTTAGCTTTCTCAAGACTTGGATTATTTTTCTATTTTACATTCTTGAGACGCTTCCTTTGATCCTACAAAACCATATAAATCTTTTTCTTTCTTGGTATCCAACCTTACTTGGATCCAATCATCGTTAGCTTGTAGGAACCAAAATTAAATTCACATGCTCTTATAAATAAATCAATTCAACAATAAAGCACGGTGAATTAATCCAGAGTTCATGCATAAAGAAATATATTTTCTTTTCAAATCATCATGAATGCATAAAGAGTTAAACCTATTGAACATTGTAATCTGTTTTAAAATATATATCAGAATGTGAAAACCCAATTTAAAACAAATAGCTTGCAATGCTCATTCCTAAGGTTAGAAAATATAAAACCTCAATGGATATTTCGATGATAGCAAAGGAGGTTTTACCATTGTATACCTTTACCTTAGGTACTTAGAGGATTGTCTTTGCTCACCCATTGATTCTTCATATATTTTCTTATGGGTGTTAGCAAAGTTCTCTCAAAGGATATAGACTTCCGAATCTTCTGTTTGATACTTGAGAGATCCTTCTTTTCTTGTTCTCCTCAAGATAGTTGAATGGTACTGTAGTAATCCATTCTTGAGGTAGATGATACTCTTCTTGCTTGTATCTATTGCTTCCTTTGATGTTTAAACCTTGTAGTTCCAGCAATGGGTGCCTTGAGAGTTCTCTTGCTTGATATAGATTCTTTGATCTTCCTCATTGGTGCATGAGAGACTCTTGGCTTCTTCTTCCTCTTCTCTGTACCTTGATGTCCATTCTTTCTAGAATTATCCTGCACATATAAAGTACTAGATGGACATTTTGGTACCCACTTATAATTGGGTCCTTGACTGTTAGCATTGGACCTTGATTGTTCTTTAGCAACCCAAATAAATTTGTTTCTCACATTAGAATTTCTCCTAATATAGCATGTATGAGAAATATGCCCAGATTTTCCATAATAGTTGCAAATAATAGGATGATGCTTATTATGAGCATTTTTGCAAATATTGTGCTGGTGATGAGAGTAAGATTTCAAATAATCTTCATTGGAACATTCATTCTTCCCACATGATTTCCCAAAGATCATTTTCGAAAATATGTTTGTTTTTCAAAATAGAATCGATAAAAGGTTGAAAAACACTTCTATGCAATTGTTCGAAATCATTTTTCTTTAATACACAAGAAGAATTGGAATCGTTTACCACATGTGCATCTTGGGCTTCGATAATGATTGATCATAATCATCCATGAGCTTTTCTTGGGAATCCTCTTCCTCTTGTTCTTTTGTGTTGACTGGATCATGGAAGTATTCAATGATTTCTCCTTCTTCATTCTCCACTTCCAATTGTTCATCGATTGTGGATACACAGCTTATAGTTTCAGATGAACTGTCAACACTTTCAACTTCAACGCAATTGTTAGAACCATAAATAGAATCAAGAGTATCCCAAATATCTTTAGCATTGGAGCAAAACTTGATTTTCTCATAATCGTTTTCTATCAATGCACTATAAAGGATTTTCATTGCTCTAATGTTCAATGAAAACATTTTCATTTCTTTTTCTCCCAATCCTTTCTTGGTTTGAAATCAAAAGCATTTGTAAAAACATTCCACATATAAAAATCAGTTGCTTTGATAAAACTAGTCATTCTAGCTTTCCAAAACCAAAAATCAATATCTTTGAAAAGTGGTGGAATAGTAAAATCAAACCCTCTTGAAAACGTGGAACACCCAAAGACCATTGAAACTCTTGAGACGGTTAAGTCCTTTAAATAAGAGCCTAGCTCGATACCAAATGTAAGTTAAATTGGCCGAACCCAAGAGGGGGGTGAATTGGGTGAAGTATAAAAATTTAGATTCTTTGAAAATCTTTTCGCAATTCAGTAAATTCAACTTGTATAACGAAGTGAGTTATAAATCAATTGACAAACATTCAAATGTAAATGCTTTGGAAATATAAGAGATAAGGGAAGAGGATGTGTAAACGATTTATACTAGGTTCGGCCCAATCCTTGACCTACATCCAGGTCCCCAAGCCTCACTTGGGATTTTCAATCCACTATCTTTGTTCAACTTGATTACACGTTCGTAATGAAGCAACCCTCTCTCTAGGATTCACTCCCCCTTACAAATTGTAATCAACACACTGCTTGATTACACACTCTGTACTCGAAGTAATCCTCTCACTAGGATTCACTCCCCCTTACAAGTTGTAATCAACACAATGTATATCCCACTCAATACTACCCAATCTTGAGTAACTCTCAGATAGAAAGATAATGTGTTTACAATAAATCTCCTCTCTTAGAAGTGGATAGATAAACACTGAAGATCAAATACAAATCACTTCACTCTCTAAGTTATCTAAACATGTAAAACAGAGTGTAAATGATGAGAAAACAGAGTATCAACATGTTGGCAGTGTAAGCTTGTATCTCCACATTTTTCTGCTTGAATCTATCCTCTTCTATAGGTAGAGAACACCATATGACCGTTTATAGCCGTTGCCCATATCAGACAAGGTTTGGGTTGAGCTTTCGTCTTCTTCTCTCTCTAGTTTCTACGCTTAATCCAGTGTGCGAAGTTCGAGTTGACTTCTTGACAATAGATCCGTTAGAAGGATAGGCTGCTGGATGTAGAAAGCATTCTTTAATTCCTTGTAAACGTGTGCGAAGGATTACCCAAAAGTATGCAACTTTTAAGGGTCTTGCTTTTAATAGTCTTGTGTCACTTTTTGCTTTTGCTTTAAACCTTCACTAAACATCTTCTAAATCATCTGAAACTCACTAACAAAGTGATTAAACATATCTAGGAACATAGAAGAATGATAATGGAAAGTATTAAGATCAATATGAAGGTTTTGCAAAATCGTCGAATTTGAATTTCGTTCGGCGATGCAAACCCGAGGTTTGTTTTTCCAAACCCGAGGTTTTCCGCACAATAAAAAACTGAAATGCTCTCGGTTTGGTTTAAACTCGAGTTTCCAACTAATAGACTCGAGTTTGGTTCTCTTCAAAACCAAAGTTTGCTCTTCGGAACCCACAAACTCGAGTTTGTTACTTATAGGCTCGAGTTTGGATGTTCTTGGGGACCTGGTTGCTCTGTCGTCTGAGCTAAACTCGAGTTTGTTCACTTATAGGCTCGAGTTTGGCTTTTTCCAAATGTTCATTTCTTCTCTGGAACTCTCGAGATCGAGTTTGTAACTAGCAAACTCGAGTTTGCTAGTAGTACTGTGACTTGGTTGCTTCTGACTTGGTCTGGCTCGAGTTTGCAACTCTGTCAATTTGCAAAGGCCATATCTCCTTGGTCTGAGCTTCATTTTGGTTGATTCAACTCTTGATGGAAATCTCTGTGTGTCAGCTTTCCAATGGCACCAATTTCAGCTCAATTGGATTTGTATTTTGTGAGATACACCAAAATATTGAAGCTTGGTTCTCACTGTGACGGTGATGATTGTGACAACTTGTAAAATTCATAGCTCCTTGATCTGAACTCCTTTTGGCTTGAATTATATATCCAAAAGACGCATTGGGAGTCTAGTTTCATATGCCACTGGTTTCGCCTTAATCCAATTTCTGGTTTGGGAGATATCATCAAATTACCAGACGTCGCCCGAGCTGAACGTGAAACGAGTTGAGCTAAAGTGTTGATGACCGCTGTAAACTCGAGTTTGCACTTATAGGCTCGAGTTTGCCTAGTCTAGAGACACCGAAATGCTTAAGACACTTATTGGCTCGAGTTTGTGATTCCTTTCTCGAGTTTGAAGTCCTAAACTCGAGTTTGGGGTCCTGAACTCGAGTTTGTTCATGTCGAGAGGCAAAATACTTTGCAACAAGGTAGTAAACTAGAGTTTAATACTTGGAGACTCGAGTTTGCTCATCCAGAACCTCATTTTTGCTTGTTTTAACTTTGAATTGAGTCATTCCAACTTCCATATGATCTTGGAGGCTTCTAGCTTCAACATAAGAACTTGAGTAAATATATCTTCATTCCATTCAGCAAGTTCTTCCTTCTTCCATCTCCCAACTTGATCATTCTTCATCATTTAACTTGGAATGACATCTTGCTTCCTTGACAACCTCTCAAGTTCTTCTTTCTTTAATGTTTCTTCTTTTTCTTGAACTTGACATTTTCTCTAATTTCTTCTTTTTATAATCTCTTATCTCCTTTTGGATCTATAATTCAACTTGAACTAATCTACATTAAACATAGTAGTTAGTCAATGTAGGAGATAAATATATCATCAAAACTTTTTGCTCTTATAAAGGCATCTATATTAGACATCATCAAAACTAATCATATCTGACATTATCAATTTATTAAGTTAGCTAACTTTTCTTTGTATATGAGAATTAGGTAATTTGAACTTATAGGAGGCACTAAATGAGTTGATGAATTTTTTGATATATTTCTTATATCAATCAATCAAATATATCCTTCTAAACCTCCAAGCCATTCAGTTATTGTCCACGTGTCTTACCTACATGGCGATTTCCGCATCATTGAATGGTTCTTAGTTGGACTACGACCTAAGTACCTAAGTATCCATGTATTAATCTTTTCAAACCCATTTACCATTCACACGGCATTTCAAACGGGAGTATCAACCCATTGGCTTTGTAAAAATCATTTTTCAATGATCCATTTAATTCAGTCATTGATGAATTGTGCGATGAGGACAAAAATAAATGCGTGGCCAACCCAAGGATAATCACTATTGGTTGATTGACTATTCTATTCATTTACCAAGTATCCATTTCTTTCCCATGCAGCTTCCACTACAAAAAGAACTTTCAGTGGCGACATTTGGCGGCGACATTTAATGTCACCGCTGAAAGTTATATTTTTCAATGACAACTCTCATATGTTGCCGTAAAAGTGTGTTTCAGTGGCAATTTAGTGTCGCCACTGAAAGTCTTTTTTTAATTTTTTTAATTTTAGTTTTTTCTTTTTTTACTTATGATATTTATACAATAAATATTTTTATTGATGTAATTTCTCATGAAAAAATAAATTAATTTTTTGGATCATTGAGATAAAAAAAGTTTGAGAGATAGTGTGTTGTGCATGAGCGAGTGAGAGGAAGGAAGTGCGAAGAGAGTGATATAGTGTTGTTAATTCTTAGAAATTGATAATATTCTAATACATTTTATTTTATTTTTAACTATTTTTGAAATCAAAATGTACATAAAAAGAAGTTTATAGAGGAAAATGTGCATGTTAAAGTATCAAGTAAAAAGTCAAAGAATTTTTGTTTTATCCTATATGTTTGTTAGTACAATACAGATATATTTATTAACCTTGCATTGTTACATTAAGGTTGTTGCTTAAAGTTGATTTTCATTAATTGTAGTAAGAGATTGTACTTTTAAATGAAACTTGATTTTGAGTTGAGAAAGCTTTGTCGAGTGCTTTTGAAACTTAGACTAACACATATATTCATTGAAATACTATTGGAGAGGAAATTGATCTAGTTTTATGAAATGCAAAGGAAAGAAATAATCCTGGGCTCCATTTAATCATTGAAGTCAAAGAATCATTTGCATTTATCACTTTCTAGTCTAAAAGTAATGTTTCAAAATTCTTTTTCCACATCAAAAGTTGGCATGGCTCAACTTAATTGAATTCACTAAGCCTCTTGCTTGATCATTTGTTAATCAAATCCTTTTGGAAAACAATATCTATTATCACTTTATTACTTGATTCGACTCGTGCACTTGCGATAGCGAACATGTGTGTATTTATAAGAGAGGTGATAATTATGTCTGTACTGGTGTATATATGTGTGTGTATGTGTGTGTCTGTGTGTGTGTGAGAGAGAGAGAGAGATAGAGAGAGAGAGAGAGAGTTAAAGATACAATGTATGTGTGACTTGTGGAATGCTATATGGTAGTGAATGCTTTGCGTTAAAGGACAATTGAGCGAACAGTTGATGTAGTGGGATATGGTGCTAAGATGGATGTGTGGTCTTACAAAAAAGACAAGATTCATAATGACCATATATAAGGAAGAGTGTCTATCGAGGAGAAGATGGTAAGAAATCATTTAAGGTGGTTTGGATATGGCTGAAAAAGGCTGATGGAGGCATTGATAAGGAGGGTTGAATAGATAGTATCGAATCATGTAAAGAGAGGTAGAAGAAGACCAAGTAGAACACTCAAGGAAATTATTGGACAATACCTTTTGGTGACAATATATCTAGTTGGTTATTGCCAAAACACGATGGCATATTGCATTAATACAGCCAACCCCACCTAGTGAATATAGTTTTTTGTTGTTGTTTTTGAACTTCTATATAACACTTAAGAGTGAAAGTAGAGCTTAATCACCAAGAGGGGCGGGTGAATTGGGGATTATAAAACTTTTTCGAAATACTCTGTTTTGAACTATAAAAATAGAGGTGAACAAAGAGTAGAGAGAAAGAGCAAGACACAAGAGTTTATACTGGTTCGGTCCAACTCCTTGACCTACGTCCAGTCCCCAGACTCTCTGGGTTTTTCACTATCACAATTGATTACACACTCTGTACTCAAGAGTAATTCTCTCACTAGAACTTACTCCCCCTTACAAGTTGCAATCAATGAACCCAATCACCAAGTCCCCTGACTTGTGATTCTTTACAATAAATGATTTACAATCAAGGAACTCTCTCTAAGAGTAGATAATGATAAACACTGAAGCTTAATGTATCAGAAGATACTTTGCAAGTGAAAACTGAAAGTATAAGTGTAAGACTTGAATGCAATTCATTTTCAGCAGATGTGTTATTTGAGACGAATTGAATGCAGCTCTATTTATAACAAGAGAGCATTAAATGACCGTTGTAATCTTCAATATAATCGTTGCCTTCATTAGACAAGAATTAGCTTCAGCTTTGGTCTTCTTCTCTCTCTAATCTTCACTTAATCCAGCTGTGTAGAAGTTCAGAGTTGATTTCTTACAAATTAATCTGTTGGAGTAGCAAACTACTGGATGTGGAAAACATTCTTTAATTCTTTGCAAACGTGTGCAGACGGATTACCCAAAAATATGCAACTTTCTGGGTTTAGCATTTAATGTGCTAACATCACTTTTTGCTTTTGCTTTAAAGCTTCAATAAACATTCTTTAAAATATTTGAAACTCACTAACAAAGTGGTTAAACATAGCTAGGAATATATAAGAATGATAATAGGAAGTATTGAGATCAAACAAGAAGGTTTTACAAATTCGACAGATTTAAATTTCAGGCTCTACGATGGAAACTCGAGTTTATTCATCTAAATTCGAGTTTTCAACTGTGCACTTAAGGCAAAACTCGAGTTTCAATAATAAGACTCGAGTTTCCTCCATCCAGAGGAAAGTCGCGATTTGAGCTTTTGGGCACAGTTTTGGCTAAAACTCAAAACTTGAGTTTCCAAAACAAAACTCGAGTTTTGGACTTTTAATGAAAAGTATGTGTTTTAGTCCAAAACATCAAAAATAGAGTTTTCATTTAAAAACTGGAGTTTTCAAAACATTGAAAATGCTCAAAACTCTCGGCTTGGCCAAAACTCGAGTTTCCAAACCAAAACTCGAGTTTCCATTTAAGTATGAAAACATTGAGAAATCGAGCCAAGACCAAACTCAAGTTTCTTGAGAGAAATTGGAGTTTTCAAAACATTGAAAATGCTCAAGGCTCTCGGCTTGGCCAAAACTTGAGTTTCCAAATCAAAACTCGAGTTTCCATTTAATTATGAAAACTTTGAGGAAACTGTGCCAAGTCAAAACTTGAGTTTTTTGTGAAGACTCAAGTTTTCAAAGATTGAGTAAAAACTTGAAAACTCTCTGTCAAGTCAAAACTCGAGTTTTCTCATTACTTAGAGAAAACTTAGAAAACTCATAGCAAGGTAAAATCCTGGAGTTTTAACTCGAAACTGAGTTTGCATATGTTCAAAAGTTTGAGACTTTCTGACTGTCCAAAACTCGAGTTTCCAAACCAAGACTCGAGTTTTGTCTTTATTTGAAAATAATGAGAAGTCTCTGTGTAATGCAAAACTCGAGTTTTGTGGTCAAAACTCGAGTTTGTCTTTAAGTGAAAAACTAAGTGCTCTCTGTAACTTCAAAGCTCGAGTTTTCAAATGAAAACTTGAGTTTTGCTTTGATCATTGAAATTGAGCAGCTCTGTCAAAGCCAAAACTTGAGTTTTGAAACCAAAACTCGAGTTTGTCTTTGACGATAAGTTTTTCAACTTACCAAAGACAAACTACAACTTGTGTTTATAATTGTCGATTATCATCAAAATACATAGAGAACTAACAAAGAGTAGTAGAAAATTTTCAGCATTTCCTAATTTTAGCATTTCATCTCTGTATTTTACTCGGTAGTTTTAGTATTCTATCTACTTTCCTTCTTACTTTGTTATAAATATTTACACTCTCTCAACTTTTCCTCAACTTTCATAAAGCTGAAGATTAAGAGTTGCTGTTTTGAACAAAAAACTGGCAAAGAATGTAAGATTTATTTTCTTTGTTATTGATGTTACGTGTGTTTCCCTTCTTTAATTTTTCTTCTTCTCTTTCTTCATATTCATACTGCATCTCTTCTTTCTTCTCTCCATCCAGTCCTCCTTTTGGAGCATTTGAACTGATTTTTCTTAGAATACTTATACAGATCCATTTCATTAATAAAAGAATGAACAAATATAATTTGACAGGATTCTTTCTATCATAATTTGACAGAGGAGGAACTTACAAGAGGACAAGATTACAACTTTGATCATCCTGGTTAGTATAAACTTTTCTTATTATTCTCTGTCACTAGCTTCTTATGATTTTGTCTTGGTACTATTAAGTGTTATAATCGAATTGCTTTCTTACTTTTTTCAATTTAATTTATTTTCTTGAAGATTTCTTTAAAGGATTCTTTATGAAGACATGATTAGAAATTTATAGTAATTTTGTCACATTCTAGTCATCTTATTGTTTGGTTTTGTTTGACTTTTGTAATTTCACGTAGAACTTCTATATTACATTTGATGAGCACAAGTGACATTGTTATTATTTTCAGAATTATATAATAATATCAATAATAGTGCTATAGACACAACTACAAAAAAACCCAAAAAAAGTCCTAAATAAGTGCCACTTAACGTCCCTTTTCAGAGGGATGTCTGAACGGGGGAAGCAAAAAATCACACTTTTGGCGTCCTGAAGAAAAATTAGGACGCCTTATGTAAGGTGTCCTGAATCCCAATCAGGACGCATTAGTTAAAGCGTCCTGAAAACTATTCAGAACGCCTTATATAAGGCGTCCTGAAACCTATTTAGGACGCATTATGTAAGGCGCCTTGAACAAAATTCAGGACGCCTTATATAAGGCGACCTGAAACCTATTTGGGACGCCTTATGTAAGGCGTCTTGAGTAGAAATCAGGATGCCAAAAATGAGATATTTGGCATCCTGATCTTATTTTAGGACGCCTTATATGTTTTTTTTATATGCTACATATTTATAAACTTTCCCAGGCAGTGGTGCAGCCAGAATAGTTTCATTTGTTCGACGGTTCAAAATAACAGTGGGAAAAAGACTTACTAGCCACAAGCATTTCAAAAGCAATCAACAACATACAATAGCCAGAATAGTTTCATTTCAAAGTTCAAATTAACACCACCGTGACTGCGTAATATTTTGGGATGGCGAGATACTAAAATGCAACTGAATCTAAAATAAGTCATGAAGATTAGATCAAAGGGCTGTTATGAAACTTTAAATGCTCACAAGCATTTCAAAGCAATCAACAACATACAATAGGAAGAATTTAGAATAGTAGAAGACAGAACAGAAGTGAGAGGGATTGGGAAGAGAACCAGAGGGAGAGAGATTCGAAACAAGTGTTGCTGCACATGCTCATTCCATCATACACAATCAACAACATACAATAAGCATAGACTCTCCATTATATAGGCCTAGCATTAATCACTTATTCACGTATTCAGTTATGTGCTAAGTCTCCCTGAAGCTACTAACTGATATTACTAGCTCTATATTAGCTAATTACCTAACTACCCCTATGGCCTCATAGAATTAGTGTAGTGCCACATCATTGGCCTCATAGGATTAATTGTGACAATTGAATCCCCAATCTAACCTAACAAATTCATCCTTTAGAACCACATCAAGAGTAGGAATCTTGAACATGCTCTCAAGCTCTTGAATTTTAGCAATCTCAAACATGTCAAGATTAGATCCAACCATTGTGTCATTTGTATAACTACCCCTATGCTGGATTTTGACACAATACAAGATAATAGCCTGCATCAAAATGAACCCACATGACAAAATCAACAGAATAACAGAAAATGCATAACCTGAATAACTTCATAGCAAGATGGCCAACCTGAGTTACAGCTACTATGTAGAAAGCATGCACAAGGGATAACAGAGATTATTCACATGACAAAAATGGAGATGGAAGACAGAAGAGAATCATCAAGGATGAAAAGGGTTCATGTGCTAGTACAAGATCAGAAGCTCGTCTCCAAAATAGAATGTCAGAATTAGATATATCCCCTTCAACATGTTTTAAGAACGATAACATATCATCTGTGAACACAACAATTATGGAACAGAAAAATCAGTAGCGGACACCCAAGAAAACTACATTGCACTTGAGCACCTAGCAGTTAATCAAGGAAATGCAAAGAAATAAATAGTGATCCAACTAACAAAATATGAATATCTAAGTTGAAGACCTCTAAATCTTTGAAGCACATGAAGAGAATTCTTGCTCCTTGACTTCTGAACAAGTTTCAATAGCAAGGATAATATAAATCCACTCAAAGACTTGAGCTCTTCATACATCTCAAGAAGCATTCATCTATCAAAAGATTTACATAAAACAGATGATTGATGAAGACCATTTGTAATTAGCCTTGGGGTCCACAATCAACAATTAACCAAGGATTGCATATAGGCAAACCTAGGATCGTTCTCTCTTTTAGAGGAGCCTTTTATTGAATCCTAAGTAATCTAAATGTCATGCAAATACAATAAAAACATGGGGGAATTGGGTTTATGATTTTTAAATTAATAAACTAAAATAGGAATGCAATTTAAATGAAGCAAAGATAAAACATAATATAACAAAATGAGATTAATCAGATTAAAAACAATTAACCTAGAATTAGGATTCCATAACCTTCATCGGACAAAAATACAATAACCAAACTCGTGATCGATTTTGGGCAAACCGAAATCTCTGCGTTTGTCCAGATATTCCCTCGATTAGACGATTGCCTAGAATCTAATCAAACACATGGCGAGCTTACTGTGCGATCGTACATCGCTCTCTCGTAACCCGGTTTGACCTAAGTCCTTGGAATATCAATCTAGGTATTAAATCTAATACCTAATCCACAATTATAATCGGATCCGATTATAATAAACAGAAACGAATTATGTTACCGATTGAAGCGCAGGCCCTCTGGATTCGTGAAATCCTCAATCCATGGGTTAATCACGGAAGCTTAGCCAATCATGGCTAGGCAAAATGCAGAAGAATAGATGAAGAACATGAAGAACATGATGAACAACTCAGAAAATAAAAAGCTTCTAATTTAATCTGGAAATCCCATAAAGCGTAATTGAGAATATGTTTTTCAGTCATCTAATTTAATCTAAAAATAGGAAATACTTGGGCTACAAGATTGGCCCAAAAATAGGAAACCTCTCAAAATAGGAAACCTCGATAATTGGTCTTTTATTACAAAATTTGGGCAAAATAAAAGTCCAGAAAAATGTGTCTGCCTTTAGCTCCAATTTCGTCCATCTTCTTGTCTGAATCAGCCTTCTGAGTCTTCATAACAATTGTAGCTATCTGAATCATCTAAACAATGAAAAAAGAATTAGGCTAATCCGATATATGGATCAAAAGTTATGGTGAAAATATTAAATCACTTAAATATGGAATTTAATCATAAAGACGAATTAAATCCAATTAAAAGCTCAAAGCCCAATTGAGTAATAAAACCCATTATTTATCAATTAAACACTCCTAAATTATTAACCAAGAGATACAAATAAGTGGAATAATATTCAATTATCAATGATCACCAAATCCAACCCAAAAAAGTGAAGTAAACTTTATATATCTATATGTGTTGCAGAAGATGTCCAGCCAAAATGTCTTGAACCGTATCAATGTCTTCCTCCGAGTATGGATCCACACTATCAAAGAATCGTAAATTGGAAAACAAGGTATAAGATAAACCAATAAAGTGAATAAAATAATTAACAACTCAAGTACAACAACAAAAATATCATCATTTGAGCGATTACGTACGTGTTGAAAACTTGTAATACGTCCGCTAGAAACGATGGATTGCATATAATTCATAGTGTAGTATCCGAACTCGGAGCTCCCTAGTTATCGAGGGCGCTTTAAATCGAAAGCAAATTGTTAAAACAAATAAAGGCATATGGAAAGCTACCGTGTCAATGAAATAACTTGAATTGAAACTACTTACCTTCAAATAAAACCACTTCGGTCCACCCTGCTCTCGTGCTCTAGCAAGCATTCTAAACGTCTTGAGACCACTATCATTAAAATGGAAATTAACTGACATGAAAACAATTCATTTAAAAGAAGAATCGATGATTTAGACAAAAATTTACTTACTCAGTAAACATGGTTTTGATTCCTTCGTTTGGCCTGCCACCTAAGGAATCCAATCAATAACATACGTTGTTGGTGGGACAAACAACACACAGGGTCCAATGACCACTACAACATATACATATTAATATTAAATTGAGACAAGAAAACAATTTATTCTTAAAAATCTTATATAGACAAAACTAAAATATGTACTTTTCAAGTATTGGCGCTACATAACAAGGCAATTCTTCGTTGCCCATTGTTATACCAACATAAAGCGCCCTTCTGGCTAACTTATTGTGATTCTTCGTCGTGTTTGCAGGACATAAGAATCCATATGAACCTGTTCAACCTTGCTGGACGCATTTGTTGTGGCAGACACTATGATCGAAATAAAATGATAAATGTTGTTGACTATATAAAACAAAAAAAATCAATGCATTAATTAAAAGGGAAAAAAAAACTTACATGATTGCAACTTGAAGAAATCCTATATCTAAAAATTCCATATGCATAAACTGTTGCAAATATTTGTCGTCATTTGTTATGAGATATGTTTTTTGTGTGCCAACAATGCCCACACGCATCTCCAAGGATATAAAGTTGATGTCCCTGTATAGCTCTCGTAGCTGTGCTTAGTAGGGAAATCTGCTCGCAGCTTGTTCATCCTATGAAAACATAAAAAATAGATTATGAGTGGGTTAGCAATGAAAATCTATGGGGAAGCTCCTCATCATTAATCAGTAATGTATTTCCTACCATTGGAGGTGTCGCCGTCATCTGAATAAGATGATTTGACCAAAGGATGAACGATGTTATGGCCTTGCCTAGCGTGGGAACCTCCTTATCATCAATCAGGATGGCTGTCTTTTCTTCCCCCTCTCGCACACTTTTCACAGTCACCCTACGTTGGTCTTGTGGAATTTGCCTATTATGGTGGGCAGTTTGTTCTAAGTAAACAAGAGCATCGTCAACAATACGCCGCTGTGAGACATCCAAATATAGAGTGCAAGGTTGTCCTCCCTGTGGAGTGTGAGAAGGTTTACCAATAAGTACATCTGGAGGGGGAGTGTGAGAAGGTTCGCCAAGTACATCTGGAGGGTTAAAACATTCTTTACTGCTGGGGAAGACCGGGGATTCGTTGGTTGTACGTTTCATATTTTCGTTCTCTTGTATCATAGATCTCATTTCACCCTGTAGTTGTACCATGATTTCATCTACGAGGGACGCTCGAATTTTGGCTACAAGCTGAGGACTAGGGTTGTCATCGTCATGCGAACAACGTGAATACTGTCCAAAATATTTTGTGATACTAACTCCCCTTGTCTCCCCTCGAACATGATCAAGGTAATCTGGCTTCCCAATCACCATTGACAAAATGTTCATTCGTGTACTTGGCGTGAATGAACCTTGGCTGCTCTGCTGCTCAGGTGCATCTTATATCATAAGATTTTTCATAAATAATAACTAAACTCTTATAATATGAAACAATTGAGGCTATTTAATACTTCTAATTTAACTACTTACAATCTTTGAGGCAACCTCAGCAACATCTGCATTTATATATTTGTCACCCTTCATCCTTGCAGCTTTCCATTTTTTGTGAGAAGGAGGACGATCAGGGGCCTGGATAACAATGGAAGGATGGATTGGGAAGCTTCCTTCATTCTCTCTAACTCTTCTTCCGTCATCCTCCGTTCAAGCTTTTTGTACCTACCTCAAGACATGCAATGCGGATACTTATTTGCTACTTGCATCTCTTTATTGGCTTGACTTTTTTCCTGTGATACAAAAACATATAAAACTAAGCTTACGATGTCAGGTAGATTCAAATAAAAGATAAGATATGAAAGAAATTTTACAAGAAATTCAGGATTTGTTCGTGACGCCACAAACTCCCTCCAGTCCTCTAAAGAAATGTAATCATAGGTCTTACATGGATCCTCGTTCCTCTTTCACCCTCGAATATACTTTCTAGTGAGCTTGTTCTTAAAATCTTTCCAACGTAGACGAACTTCGCCCATCCAATACTTGTTCATAGCTGTATTGTTAGGGACATCGTACATCTGTTGCAAGGTAAAAGAGAAGATAATTACATTTCAAGTAATAAGACTAAAGATACAAATGTAGATATATCGAAAGTGAGATACCAAAATTTGTGCCCAAATCAACTGCTTCGTTTTATCAGGAACCAACTTACAACTAGAGTATACAATGCGAACTTTGCTTCAAGCGAGATAGCCTAAATAGCTAATGAAATTGTCTTCCTCTTGACCAATTGGATTCATATTGGCATCGAAGTCCACATGCAGCATCTGTTTTTTACTGTCACGACGTGCAACTAGCGCACCCATCTTTGTGCTACCTCTACCCCTTCTCACAATGGGTTCATCAACTATATCACCCGATAACTCGTCAGAGCTGGACATATTCCTGTTCATCAAAGACAAATCAATTTTAGATAGGTTATTAAATAATAAACAAAATTAATAAAATGAACTAACATGTTAAACCACCACAAAAATAACATAGTACTATTTCATAACTGAAGATCTTACTTTATATGGCTTCCCATATTCCTTCACAATGATCCTTTCTTGCAGCATATTCTTCATCATCTACCAATTCTACTTCACGTGTTGTGACAAAAATTTGCCGTTTCTCCCAAAATAACCAAGTTCGAAAATGATTTTGCAGAAATAGGGAACCTGGGTCGTTTCCCTAATGAACTTGCACGGGTTTGATTGGTAGCAACAAAAAAACGAATAGTAAAATGGGGGGTTTTTTGGTTCAAACAGAATAAAAATGAAATTAAACAGAAACAGAACAAAATATGCAGATTCAGAATGGATTAAACAGAAACAGATTAAAATTGATCAACCTAACATTCAGATTCCAGAAACTTCCATCATAGAACGAAATATGAACGAACTCGTGTTTGGTTCTGGACGAACCGAAATCTCTGCGTTTGTCCAGAAAATCCCTCAACTAGACGATCGCCTAGCATTTATCTGAATAGTGGCGTCTCACTGTGCAATCACACAGCAACACTGAAACCTAGTTCGAACTCAGTCCTTGGGATGAACCAAACCGAATATTAAATCTAATATTCGAACTATTTCCAGAAATCGAATCCGATAAGACGAAAACAGAAACGAGTAAAGTTACCGATTATGCACAAGCTGTCTGAACGAATCATGGAATCCTCAACGTTGGGTTAATCACAGAAGTTTAGTCGAGCATGGCTGGAAAAAATGAAGAACAGACGAAGAACACGAAGAACGCGAAGAACATTTGAGAGAATTCAAAAACTCCTATTTTGATCCACCAAAATCTAAAAACATGAATGACCCAGTGTTGTAGCCACCATCTGACTTAAATTTAACTTAAAATGGAAATGGGCTCCAATGGTTCAGCCCAAAACAGAAATAAAATAAAAGTGGACTTTAATTACAAAATTCGAGCCCAAATAAAATCCAGAAATATACATCTGACGTCGGCTCCAAAATTGACCGCCCTCTTGTCCTAATTTGCCCTTCATGTCTTCATAACAATTGTAGCTCTCTGAATCATCTAAAATATGAGACAAAAATTAGGTAAATCCGATGTCTGGTTCAAGAGTTATGGTAAAAATAGTGAAGCAATGTAAAACTAGCATTTTATTATTAAAAATGGCTAAAATATAATCAAAGGCCCAAAGCCCAAATAAGTATAAAAGCCATTATTTATTAATTAAAGAGTCCTAAATTATTAATCAAGAGATAAAAAGAAGTGTATGAAATATTGAATTATCAAATTCCCCCACACCTATCTTTTTGCACTCCTGAGCAAAATTCAAAGAAAAAAGATTTGAAGGATAAACTCTTCTTTTCTAACAATTGCTAACGATGCAAAAATTGAACAAGGGACACAAAGTTCCAAAAGACCAATCAATCAAGACCAAAATCCCTTCATCTCAAATTACAATGCATGGTAATCTCATCAATGATGCTAATCACAAAAGATGGTCTCTCAAATGATGCGCTCAATCAATCAATCTCTCAAGTGTTTAAGGTAAATAAGTGTATCGCTCAAATTCTACTCAAAAAATTTGCTCTACCATAAGCTTGCTCAATTTCTACGTCTCAACTACTCATAACACATGCATGCACAAATCAAGAGAGCTTATTATTAAAGGTTGTAATGGGGTTAGGGTGAAGGTAGGTAATAGTATGGAATGAGAGGCTAAGCACCAAAGAAATTAAAAAGAGCACTGATTAACACAATCATTCTCTATGTGTGTATGCAAAATTTTATTTTACTCTTATATCTCCTTTCTTTCTATGTATTTTCTTTCATTTTTCTTTTTTTCCTTCTTTTCTTTTTCTTTTTCTGCTTTCTCTTTTTTTTCAAGTCTTTTTTTTTTCTTTTTGTTTTTAAGGAACTATACTATATACGTAATCACAAAAACAAAATCAAATATCTCCCCCCCACACTTATACTGTTGCACTCCTGAGCAACCCCCACACTTAAACACAAAACCAAGGTGAAACCAATGCTCAATAAATTTTCAAGGTGCGGAATAAAATGGTTTTATGCTTAGGCTTATAATGTGGCTTAGAAAAGGACGAGTCAAAAAGGCACAAAGGGGCTATCAAAGGAATATAATGCAAGGGAGAGGCTATTTGGCCAAAGTGGGGAAAATAAAAGAAAGAAAATAAGCTTCCATCATACTTATGCACGTAAGTGAAAAATGTAGTTTGGAAAAGAAAAGGAGCAAGTTCTAGAGAACACAAATCATGAGCAGACACACACAAGAAAGAAAAAATGGCAAAAGATGAATTCCATTCATGCAGGCCCAAAACTTCACAAGGTCAATACCAACTTAGGCAATCAACAACATCAAATCATCTACCAAGACATGTAATCGAAGAGTCAAGAATTGCAGACCAAACAGAAGGATCCATTAAAACCAAAATGTCTAAGTTCATAATATGTAGCAATCATAGAAAAAGAGACTGTATTTATTTCAAAATGCAAAGTAGAAAAAGGAAAATAAATAAAAGAGAAAAAGGGAGAAGAAAGAAGAATACTCCCCAAGGGTTTTATGGAGGGTAAGTAGCATCAATGAGGAGAATCTCTGCTTCCTCAGGCTACTGCTGGGATCCCTCATGAAATTGCTTGAGGCGATGCCCATTGACCTTAAAGGTCCGTCATGTGGGTGGATCACAGAGCTCAACAGCACCAAATGGAAATATGTTTGTGATCTCAAAAGGGCCATCCTATTTAAATCGAAGCTTACCAGGCATAAATTTCAGACGGGAGTTAAACAAAAGAACTTTCTGGCCCACAGAAAATTCTTTCCTCAGAATATGCTTATCATGGAATGCCTTAGTCTTTTCCTTGTACAACCATGAACTCTCATAGGCATCCAATCTAAGCTCATCCAACTTTTGCAACTACAGCTTCCGTTCCATCCCAGACTTAGCCAAATCCATGTTACACTGCTTAATGGCCCAATAGGCTTGATGCTCTAACTCAACTGGAAGATGACATGCCTTACCAAAGACAAGACGATAAGTAGACATCCCAATCGGAGTCTTTTAGGCGGTGCAATATGGCCACAAAGCATCATCTAGTCGCTTACTCCAATCTTTCTAGGTAGAGTTAACAGTCTTCTGAAGGATTTGCTTAATCTCTCTATTCGAGACTTCAGCTTGACCGTTGGTCTGAGGATGGTATGCTGTTGAGACCTTATGGAGCACTCCATACTTGCGAAACAAGGCACCCATGCTACAGTTGCAAAAATGAGAACCCTGGTCACTGATAATGGCTCTAGGAATACCAAACCTGCAGAAAATGTTAGACCTAACAAAATCCACCACCACAGAAGAATCATTAATTCGGGTGGCTTTCGCCTCAACCCATTTCGAGACATAATCAACAGCCAGTAGTATGTAAGTATAATCATATGAAGCAGGAAATGGACCCATAAAATCAATACCCCAAACATCAAAGATCTCACAAAACAATATAGGGTTCTGGGTCATCTCATGCCTACGGGAAATACTCCCTACTTCTGACAGTTATCACATGACTTACAAAGCAGATGGGAATCATGAAACAAGGAAGGCCAAAACAAGCCATTGTCTAACACTTTCCTAGCAGTTCTTTGGGGTCCAAAGTGACCACCACAAGCTGAAGCATGTGCAAAATGCAATATAGAGTGAAATTCATGATCAGGCACATATCTCCTAACTACTTGGTCACTACAAAATTTCCACAGATAAGGGTCATCCCAAACATAATATTTAGATTCACTCTTTAATTTAAGTGTTTGGGCCCTAGTGGAATCTACAGGCAAAACACCAGCTACCAAATAGTTAATCGAATTGAAGAGGGGTGAGATGGAGAATGGGTGATGTGACTCAAGTGGTCAGCTACCCAGTTTTGTGCTCCACTTCGGTCTCGAATCTCAACATCGAACTCTTGGAGCAATAGCATCCACCAGATGAGTCGTGGCTTAGCATCTGCCTTTTTCAAAAGAAATTTCAAACCTGCATGGTCAGAGAAAACAACTACTCTACTTGCTAGCAAATATGACCTAAACTTATCAAAAGCAAATACAATAGCCAACAACTCTTTCTCAGTAGTGGTGTAATTAGATTGGGCAGAATCCAAAGTCTTGGAGGCATATGCAATGACATGAGATGCTCTGCCTACCCATTGTGCCAAGATAGCACCAACTGCATAGTTGGAAGCATCACACATCAACTCGAAGGGGAGGCACCAATCAGGGGGCTGGATCACTGGGGCTGTAGTTAGGCAACGCTTCAAGTGATCGAAGGCCACCTTGCACTCTTCATCAAATACAAAATCAGTGTCCTTATGTAGAAGGTTGGACAAGGGTCGAGCAGTCTTGCTGAAATCTCGAATGAAACACCGATGGAAACCTGCATGACCAAGAAAAGAGCGAACTTCCCGCACAGATGCGGGGTAAGGCAAAGCAGTGATTACATCTATCTTAGCAGGGTCTACCTCAATCCCTTTCCTAGACACTATGTATCCCAAGACTATACCCGACTCAACCATGAATTGACACTTCTCATAATTCAGCACAAGATTAGACTCAATGCACCTATGCAAAAATCTAGACAAATTAGCTAAGCATGCATCAAAATCAGACCCATATACAGTGAAATCATCCATAAAAACGTCCATGTAGTCCTCGAGAAACTCAGAGAAAATGCTTACCATACAACGCTGAAAGGTGCCAAGTGTGTTGCAGAGGCCAAAAGGCATCCTTCGGTAGGCATATGTTCCAAGGGGGCATGTGAAGGTCGTCTTCTCCTGATCCTCAAGAGCAATATGGATCTGGAAGTATCTGGAGTAGCCATCCAAGAAGCAGTAATGAGACTTACCAGCTAATCGCTCTAACATCTGATCAATGAAAGGTATAGGGTAATGATCCTTGCGAGTGGCTTGGTTGAGTCTCCTATAGTCAATGCAAACTCT
Source organism: Acacia acuminata (assembly GCA_019022655.1). Taxonomy (NCBI): domain Eukaryota; kingdom Viridiplantae; phylum Streptophyta; class Magnoliopsida; order Fabales; family Fabaceae; genus Acacia; species Acacia acuminata. Next base: position 1,707,508 of record JAFJYI010000133.1, on the reverse strand, counting down.
CCAACTATTCTGGACTCAAGTAGGAATGAGCTCATTCTTCTGATTGGCTACCACAGTAACTCCAGACTTATTAGGAACCACCTGGACCGAGCTAACCCACTGGCTATTAGAAATGGGATAGATGATACCAGCTTGCAGAAGCTTAGTGACCTCCTTCTTAACCACATCAAAGATAAGAGGATTAAGTCGTCTCTGGGGATGCCTCACCAGCTTAGAGTCATCTTCCAAGAGAATTTGATGCATACACATAGAAGGGCTGATGCCAACAATGTCAGCTAATGTCCACCCATGGCTTTCTTGTTTGCCCTTAATAAGCTAAGTAGCTTCTCTTCTTGGTCAGGAAGAAGATTGTTGGCCACAATGACTGGCAACTGTTCATCCACCTCCAGAAATGCATACTTCAGGTGATCTGGAAGGGATTTCAACTCAAGTTTGGGTGGTTGCTCTGTGGAGGGTAAAAGCTTGGGTGGTTGTTGCAACAATTATGATGTCATCACACTAGAAATACTTGAAACCACATTCAAAGAAGCAGAAGAAATGTGTCTATACAGCTCAATGTTAACATCAGAATTCAGTTCATCAAAATCAGAGTTAAGCTCATCAAAATTAGAATCAGGATGCACATTAGGTTCAGGAGGAAGCTCAAATTCAGAATCAATATCAGAATCCACATGTAATGCAGAATCACTAAGCAAGTCTGAATCACCAAATAATGCAGCATTAACCAAGTTAGTGCAAACAGCACCATTCATTATCGGACATGCACAAATGGCGAATCACTCTCGGATGAAAAATCGGGATAATCGAACACCAATCAGCAAGAACAACATCCACATCATCATCAATGACATCAATGAAGAAAACAGAATGCTCTTCCCTAGGATGTTTCATGGCATCAAAGATATTGAAATTCACAAATGTATCACCAAACTCCATGGAAAGAGTACCAGAATGCACATCTATCTTAGTCCTAGCTGTTTTCATGAAAGGCCTCCCTAGAATGATTGGTGACCTACTACTAGAAGACTCACCCTCCATATCTAAGATGTAAAAATCAGCAGGGAATATCAATTCATTAACTTTGACCAATACATCTTCAACTACACCAGAAGGATGAGCATTACTCCTATTAGCTAACTGAACAACAATACCAGTAGGAAGTAAAGGACCAAGACCAAGAGATCGATAAATAGATGCAGGCATGACATTAATCGAAGCACCTAAATCTAGCATGCAATCATCAAATCTATAGTTACCAATAATGCAAGGGATAGAAAACGTCCTTGGATCCTTGCACTTGCGAGGCATGGTAGGCTGGATGAGTGCTGATACATTCTGGTTCAAACTCACTCGTTCACTCCCCTTCAGTTGCCTCTTATTGGTGCACAACTCCTTCAGAAACTTGGCATGTTTGGGAATTTGTTTGACTGCATCTAAGAGAGGAATGTTGATCTCTACTCTTCTGAATGTCTCAAGTATGTCCTTCTCTTGTGCTTTTTCTGCCAACTTCTTAGACTGAACCGCTCTTTGAGGGAAAGGAAGAGGAATAGGAATGTCTTCATCTTCACCTTGCTGTATTGCCTTTTTATTTTTAGAGTCAACCTTCATATTTCCTTACCCTTCTTGTGATGTGGAAATCACATCTGCAGCTGGTTTAGGCTCCTCCAATTGTTTGCCAGACAGTAGTGAGATAACACTCACATTCCCCTTAGGATTGGGAATGGTTTGGGAAGGAAGAGTGTTGGATCCTTGAGGTTATAGCTGGTTCAGTGATGTTGCCAATTGGCCAATCTAAGTTTGCAAACTCTGAATGGAAGTTTCAGTTTGCTATTGGAACTGCATAGTGTTTGTGGCAAATTGCTTCATCATATCCTCCAATGAGGAACCACTGCTACTAGCCTGCTGTTGTGCCACCTGTGGAGGTGCACATATGGCTGGTCGAGGAGGTGGTACCGGCAAAGGAGGTGCAGACTGTTATTGGAAATTCTATGGTCTGTACTGTCTCTGTAGGTAATTCCCAAAATTCTGCTGATATTGGTTACTCTGGTTTTAATTCTGGTTCCAACAGAAATTGGGGTGATTTCTCCAACCAGGGTTGTAGGTATTGGAGAAGGCATTATTCTGCTGGTATTGTGGCTTTCCTGGAAAAACATCCACTACAGCTACTAACTGGTCTTGATAAGCAGGATCATGCAAGGTAGGGCAAGAGTCAGTAGAATGATAAGGGTCAGAACAGAACCCACATGAGTACCCAATCTGAGGAGGAGAGGACTGTATTGTCTGTGTCACTGCTAACTACCTCACAAGGGAGGTCAAATCATCAAGTCTAGTCTCTAATCTTTGAGAATCGTACTCAACTGGAGGTGTTTGAATATGATAAACAGGAGTACTAGTGGCCCTAGTGCCAAATTGTTGAGAATTAGCAGCCATAATAGATATCAACTCTCGGGCCTCTTCAGGTGTCTTGCTATCTAAGGCCCCACCATTGGATGCATCCACAAAACTTTTATCCAACGGTAACAAACCAGAATAGAAATATGTAATTAGGAGTTGGTCTGAAATCTGGTGGTGTGGACAGCTAGCACACAATCGCTTGAATCTCTCCCAATACTCATACATGGTCTTCTCATTGATTTGTTTAACACTAGTGATCTCCTTCTGAATAGCAATGGCTTTTGAGGAAGGAAAGAACCTCACTAGGAATAACTTCTGCATATCATCCCAACTCCCAATAGATGTTGGTTGCAGATTGTATAGCCAATCCTTAGCCACACCATCTAGGAAAAATGGAAAGGCTCTCAGCTTAATGTGGTCCTCATCAATTGCTTGAGGTTTCATCATGTTGTATACCACATGGAACTCCTTTAGATGCCTGTGAGGACATTCACCTGCAAGACCATGAAACTTGGGCAACAAATGGATAAGACCAGATTTTAGTTCAAAGTTAGCAGCAAGTTCAGGATATCAAATACACAAATTTTGATTGCCCACATCAGGGGTAGCTAATTCTTTCAAAGTAGGATGATCTTCTTGTTCTGCCATAATTTCTGAGTTAGTAAAATTGCTACTAGAACCAGTGAAAACAACAAGACTATCAGAAACACAATCAGAAATATCAACAGAATGGGCACAATCAGAATGGTCACAATCAGACTCAAGCACAATGTCTAATTCAGTATTAATCCCACGACTTAGCCTAACAACTCTTCTAGCAGTAAGAATTGTTCTTTCTATTTCAGGATCAAATGGCAACAAGTGTTTTGGATTAGTAGCACTCCTAGTACTCATGCAGCAACATAAACACAGGGCAAAATTTACAGATACTCAGAATTACGAAAATGTCACCAGCCAATCAGAATTACGAAAATGCTACTAAAAGTGGTAAAAAGTAGAAAAACACTAAGACACACAAAAGCAAACACAAAAACAAAAAACCTATGGTAGAAATTGACCAAAATAAGTCCAGAAACACTATCAAATGATTTTTAAAATTTATGAGACTTGGACAGGGCAACTCCTAGACCATTGGAGAACCCAAAAATGGAATAAAAAAACTTCAAAAATTGAAAAAGTGGTCTTAACGATGGAATTTGGCTAAAATCTGAAGACCACATGGCAAAGATTTGCCATGTGTCCTATGAGTTAGGCCATTTTCTATCACTATACCAAATTTCAACAAAATTAGAGATACTCCAAAAAAATTACCCTAGTAGAAATCACAAAATTGAAACTTAAAACAGCGAAAAAAGTGGTCTAAACGTTGGAATTTGGACAAAATAGGGTAGACCTCACTCTTTACTTGAGAGTGACTCTTTCTTAAAATGCCTAATTCCTAGCAAATAAGACCTGGGTTGAGTGATCTGGGTCAGAAAAATTTCTGTCCAGCCACCCAAACCACCTAAATGATGCTATTTACACTACTGTTACTAATCAAACCGATGCAAATTCCCCCACAGTGGCGCCATATTTTGACAGAAATTTTTCGTGTCTCCCAAAAGGATCGTTTCCCCAACGAACTTGCAGCGGTTTTGATTGGTAGCAACAGTGAAACATAACAGTAAAATGGGGTTTTTTTTGTTCAAACAGAATAAAAATGAAATTAAACAGAAATAGAACAAAATATGCAGAAACAGAATGGATTAAACAGAAATAGATTAAAATCGATCAACCCAACATTCAGATTCTAGAAACTTCCATCATAGAACGAAATATGAACAGACTCATGTTTGGTTATGGACGAACCGAAATCTCTGTGTTCGTCCAGAAAATCCCTCAACTAGATTTATCTGAACAGTGGCGTCTCACTATGCAATCACACAGCAACACTGAAACCTAGTTCGAACTCAGTCCTTGGGATGAACCAAACCGAATATTAAATCTAATATTTGAACTATTTCCAGAAATCGAATCCGATAAGACGAAAACAGAAACGAGTAAAGTTACCGATTATGCACAAGCTCTCTGGACGAATCATGGAATCCTCAACGTTGGGTTAATCACAGAAGTTTAGCCGAGCATGGCTGGAAAAAATGAAGAACAGATGAAGAACACGAAGAACGCGAAGAACATTTGAGAGAATTCAAAAACTCCTATTTTGATCCACCAAAATCTAAAAACGTGAATGACCCAGTGTTGTAGCCACCATCTGACTTAAACTTAACCTAAAATGGAAATGGGCTCCAATGGTTCAGTCCAAAACGGAAATAAAATAAAAGTGGACTTTAATTATAAAATTCGAGCCCAAATAAAATCCAGAAATATACATCTAACTTCGGCTCCAAAATTGACCGCCCTCTTGTCCGAATTTGCCCTTCATGGCTTCATAACAATTGTAGCTCTCTGAATCATCTAAAATATGAGACAAAAATAAGGTAAATTTGATGTCTGGTTCAAGAGTTATGGTAAAAATAGTGAAACAATGTAAAACTGGAATTTTATTATAAAAAATTGCTAAAATATAATCAAAGGCCCAAAGCCCAAATAAGTATAAAAGCCATTATTTATTAATTAAAGAGTCCTAAATTATTAATCAAGAGATAAAAAGAAGTGTATGAAATATTCAATTATCATGTTGTAGATGGATTTGTTGTGAAAGGGAGTCTATCGTCAAGGTTTAAGGATTCTTCACCATACTTCTGTTTTGTACTTCGAAGTACAATGGACATTTTTTTATTTGTAGGGTCTATAACATAAAACACTTGTTTCACCTGGCTTGCTAGAATGAATGCCTCATCTCTATGACCAAGTCTTTGAATATCAACTGAGACGAATCCAAATTGTGGATCTATTACAACAGCATTATTGCTAACCCACTTACATTTCAATAAAGCAACTTTGAACTTGTTGTAGGTCATCTCCCTTATTTCTTCAATAACTCCATAATAGGCCATTGATGCTAACACTGGGTTCTTGTCTTTCGAACTCGAAAAGTGCATGGATTCAACTTCAACCATCACCCCACTATTTTGCATAGAACTTCTGTCATCTTGATCTTTCGTGTAGAAATAATACTTGTTTATATTATAACCGCTCTAAGTGATGACCTGAAAAGAAGGCCCCCAGGCTAACCACTCGATTGTACCCGACACACTGGTCTCGTGCAATACCTTCTCCTCGAACCACTTTATGAATGCCTTCTTTTGCTCATTAGCTATCTGCATGTCATTCTTCCTTGTATTGGTATTCTTCAAACTCTTTCTGTGTTCATCAATGTATGGTTGAACTTCTTCCATATTATTCAAGAAGTATAAATGTGCTTGCAATACCTCTTCACGAGGCATATTCTTCAGTTTGATTCCTCCAGATCCCTCGCTTATCCCCTCGTCATGCTGAGATTGTATTGTCACCCTTGATAGATAATCTTTGCAAAAGTCCATAGCCTCTTAAACTACATATCTCTCAACTATTGAGGCTTCCGGTCGATAAGGATTTTTAGAATACCCTTTTAAGATCTTCATGTATCGCTCGAAAGGGTACATCCACCTTAGGTAAATTGGACCGCAAAGCCTTACCTCCCTTACCAAGTGCACTATCAGATGCACCATTATATCAAAAAATGCAGGAGGAAAATGCATCTCTAGTTGGGACAACATAATACAACCCTTATTTTCCAATTCATTCAACTTTTCAATGTCAATGACTTTGTTACAGATAGCATTGAAGAAAGGGTAAAGGAGCAAAATTACACATGTGCTTTACCCTCAGGAGCGCCCAGCACCATATGCTTTTTTCAGGAGCAAAAATACACATGTGGTTACATTTTAGGAGGAAAAATCATACCACCGTTAAAATCTAACTTAACGGTGCATTTGCAACAAAAAATGCTATATTTACGATTGAAAATGTCATATTTACAACAACATTTAAACACCTGGATTTTGAACATAGAAAGATCATTTACAACAAAAAAAAGGTTATATTTACAGCAGGAAGTGCTGTATTTACAACAAAATTTAAAATCTGGTCATATTTACAACAACATTTAAACACCTGGGTTTTGAACATAGAAAGGTCATTTACAACAGAAAAAGACTAGATTTACAACAGGAAGTTCTATATTTACAACAAAATTTAAAATCTGGCCATTTACATCAGAAAAGTCATATTTACAACAGGCTAGATTTACAACAGGAAGTGTTGTATTTACAACAAAATTTTAACGGTGGTGTGACTTTTGCTCCTAAAATGTAACCATGTGTGTATTTTTTCTCCCAAAAAAAAGCATATGGTGTTGGGCACTCCCAAGGATAAAGCGCATGTGTATTTTTGCTCCTAAACCCTTGAAGAAAATACTCTATTTTGTTCTAGTGATTCATACTTCATCTTTCACAATGCCTCTAATAGCTACTGGTAATAGTTTTTGCATCAACACATGATAATCATGGGACTTCATTCCCACTAACTTCAAATCGTGCATTGAAACACATCTTCTCAAATTAGAAGAATATCCTTGTGGACCTTAATGTCATATAAACACCCACACAAACTTTTTTTCTCCGCTTTTGATAGTGTATGAGCTGCTGGCTCTAGGTATCCCTTCTTACCATCTTTTCTTACTTGTGGATGTAACCATTCTCTTATTCCCAAATCAACTAGGTCTAGTCTCGCACTAATTCCATCCTTAGTCTTCTCTAGTATGTGCAAAAGAGTACTGACAAGGCTATTGCAAACGTTTTTCTCCACATGCATCACATCAAGACCGTGTCTCACATCAAGACAACGCCAATATGGGAGATCAAAGAAAATTGATCACTTCTTCCATATATTCTTCTCACCCGCAATCCTTTGCTGCTTACAGAATATGACATTGCCTTTGGAGCTGTTCTATGCTCCGGTAAGCTGTTTAAACACTTTCTTAACTTACAATATGGGTGGAACTGATGAAGAAACCTCCTGTGACTGAGGTAGACCCTTTTTTTCGTGCTTTAGTTGATGGAAGTTTGTGTCTGCTTCACATATTGGACATGTTTTATGCCCCTTCACACTGTACCTTGACAAATTTTCGTATGTAGGAAAGTCGTTGATCATGGTAAAAATCATCGCACACAACTTAAAGGACTCCTCTTATATACATCAAACACATCTACACCTTCCTCCCACAACTTCTTCAAATCCTAAACCAAAGCCACCAAGTACACATCGATATTGTTCCCGGGCTGTTTTGGTCCAAAAATCATCATAGAAAGCATCACATACTTGTGTTTCATACATAGCTTGGGAGGTAAGTTGTATATTATAAGGAGAACCGGCCATGCATATGGGTGCTACTAAGAGTTCGATACGGATTGAAGCCATCTGTACAAAGCCCCAGCCGAAGGTTTCTTGGCTCATTGCCAAATTGAGGGAACACTTCGTCTATTTTCTTCTATTGTGGAGAGTCAGCTGGGTGCCGAAGATATTTTCCATCGGATATTCTCTCATCAGAATGCCATCTCAACTTTTTCGTCGTTGCTTCACTAGTAAATAGACGCTTAAACCGCAGTATTATTAGAAGATACCATAATACCTTCAAAGGTTGACTTTTTGATGTCTGATCTCTAGAACCACCACTTTTCTTCACTTTGTGACTAAGGCCTTCATACTCATTTCTGTACAATATGCAGTCATTAGGGCAATTGTGTATCTTTTTATACTCCATACCCATCGTAAAGACAAGATTTTCTTGGCCTCATACATACGATTTGGAAGTACATTATCATCTGGCAACATGTCACACAACAATTCAAGCAGAGATGTGAAACTGCTATCGGTCCACCCACAAGTTGCCTTTAAGTTGACCAAATGTAAGGTCCCAGTCAACCTTGTATACTTAGTACACCCAAGGAACAAAGGTGTCTCTGCATCACTCCGCATGCTATCATATTCACCCGATTGTGCAAAAGATTCTACCCCAACATCATGAATCATTCTCTTCATTCCATCATCATCTACCTCAACTTCATTTTCGTGAGACGCACTGGTACTTACTTCTTCACCATGCGATATGCACATTGTGTATCGAAGGTTTATTCCATCACAAAGTAGGTGATCCCTTATATCAACAATATCCCTTCGACTCCCATTTATACAATTAACACATGGACAATAATACATCCCATTTTTTGTAGCCACATTCCTTCTAGCAAATTCAATAATCTCTTCCACCCCATTCTCATATTCTTCACTAGTTCTCAACGCATTCATCCAACTATGACTCATTTTATTACCACCCAAGACATTTCCAACAATAGTCAAGTTCATAACAATTTCAAGAACGACATGCTTTTTTCTCAATCTTGTAAAACAAATTCAGCAGCATTTCCCCTCAAAAGTAAGACATCCCAAAATTTCAACAACAAACAATTTCAACTTAATTCAACAAAACTTACTAACTAAGGCACTTCAGAACAATATCATCTATTAAATGCATCAATTTCATCATTACAAAATATAAACATATAGCTAAGTTGTCTAAGTCATGAACTATAAATTATGGACTTTTAAGCATCATGATTCATACTACAAAGTTTTCCTAGTTCAATGCACATTAACAAAAAAACAATATTTAACTATAATTACCTCAACTTTAAATTCCGATGCTTGAAATTTATTTGCTCTATTCAACCTAAAGACAACAACAATAAAGAAAACATTAGAATTATTCAAACTAACATATGAGAGGAAATAATCATGTGTGTATGTAGCAGTAATAAGAAATTTGCACCAATGATGGAGGGGGGAGCTTATATTTTTCTCTTCTCACCAATGTCTTTTGATCTTCTTATCGAGGGTTGAAGTTTTGATAAATATTAAATTATCCTCATACAAAGAAACTTTTTTTTTTTTGGTTGGGGGGTGTTGTTTTACTTACACAGATTGGGATGGTTTTGAGGATGGCTGATCCAAGGGGAGCAGCAGCAGAAGCTGACGTCTTCTCGGAATGACTTGAACTTGTTTTCAAAACTGCATTTGCCACCACATGGGAAAAAAATAAAAATAAAATCTTTTTATGTTAAGAATAATTGGAAAAACTTATATACAAATTACGTAACGTAAACATAAATTCTCCAATAGAAAAATTGCTTATAATTTGCTTCCTATTTCATGTTCTTGTAGTGCAGGAAAAAAAAATTGCATTCATGATGCCACTAGTCGAAGGGCTTCTACATTGTCATTCCTTCAATACAAATTCAATGTAATCATGGCTAACAAAAATTTTTCTCATCTCACTCCCCTCGTATGTGAAAGCGAGGTTTCGACTATGTACTTTCTTTTATTATTTAGAGAATCCCCTCATTGTGAGAGGATCCAGGTTAGATGAGCCATGTTATGTCACGAGTTTTCTTAATTATGTTTGATGTGATCATATCATAATTAAATTAGACATTATATGATATACAATGAGGATTGCATTCATATAGGTAAAATTAATAAGATTAATTAGTTAATATCAATAAATACCCTCTAAATACAATCTTAAGTCACAATGCCGTCAATAAATGAATACTTGTCAAAACCTCGATCACCCATTTGTACGTTCCACCAAAGTGGATGCATTTGAGTTATCTTGGTGAGGCAAGAGAGAGTAATGGTGATACTCTATATTCATTATTGTCTTGACTTAATTGAGATCATCAAAACGGTTTTGGATCTCAAGGCATTGGATGGGATTAAACATGCTAGGTCATATGATGATCGAATCCTTAAAGATCTAAGAGTTACATGTGATGTAATTGGCAAAGCGGTTGCCTACCTAAATAACTTAATTTTAAGCGTCACCAAAAGCGGACTTAAATTTAAGCCAAATATGGATCTTAGCCCACTAATTAACATGAGGTTGTTAATTCGGTGGGAGAATATTAAACGACTTTGCATATCTTTTAATTGTAGAATCATGTCGAATAGTAACACCCCAACACCATCAATACGATCGGTCCTTGAGAAGGACTAACTCGATGAGACAAACTTTCTTGACATGTTTGAGGACTTAAGTGTTGATCCTAAACACGAAAGAAAGGAGTATCTTATCGATCAACCCATCCACAGCGAGCACACGGCCCGATGATCCAAGAGTTCGGGATCGATACTTACATGAAGCATCGGGACGACTCACATGGATACGGGATGCACTGGCTTGCCAACGTGGTTCCCGGACCTCGATGGAGATCTAGAACACATGGAGTGTATGCGAGATGATTTATCATCCTATGGAAATGTTCCATGAACGGGCGGCAAGAGGAATGAGGCCACAAAAGGCCTTATTCTCTTGCAAGATAGTGAAGGTGAATCGAGTTGGTCCTCGTTTATTGAAAATGAAAGGCCATATTGATCACCTTGAGAGGCTTGGATTCCCCATATCCCGGAGTTAGCTATAGATGTGATCTTGATCTCACTCCCAGGAAGTTATGAACACGTTGTCATGAATTACGTCATGAACAACATGGGGAATCAATTTACGAATGCATGAGATGCTGCTGAGTAAAGTCTTAAGATGAGACCCGGTTCTGTTTTTGTGTTCGAGAGGAAGGAAGGGGTATGAAACGGAAAGCCAAGAAGGCAAAACCTCCAAAGGATGGAGTACGCCTTACACCCAATGAAATCGGTCATTGGAAGAGGACTAAGCTCTATCGAAGATCTGGAAAATAACAAGAAGGATAGCGGGGCTATCGCTTGATATCTATGTCATAGATATTCACTTTTCTACTTCCTCTACATAATACAAATTCAATGTAATCATGGCTAACAAAAACATATATCTTGACAAGGGAGATAGGGTTATCTGCATATATTCGGGTGCTTTACTAGTACAACCTTGCAAATTTAATAAGAATATTCTAACCTGCATAATTCAAGATACTAGGTGTCAAATATGAAATAACTCATTTTATAACTATAATTGGGCAGGGATGTTTTGTAAATGAGATGTGCTTGAAACACTATCACTAATTAAAATGGGTAATAGTAGAGACCCAAGGGCTTCATCAAAAGCAGGCAATTCTTAGCATATTTATAATAAAATCTCTATTATTCCAATCTTACTAATAAGCCAAGTAAATATTAGATATAACCTATTCAGATATAATTTTAACACTGATGTGAAACCTCAAGATGAATCAAAATCAGGTTCACGAATAAGAGACAAACTATTGACAAGCACAGCTTAGAAAATTCAACACACTGTAAATGTGACAAGGATTTTGATTTCTTGAACAGCAACTCCTGCATTCATATGGACACCTATAGAATTAATTAGAACTCATCAAAAGAATGTCATAAAAAGAATGGATTGTAACTTTTGATAATAAGATGATTTGATATACCTGTAGAGTTAAGTAAACTCAAAACACAAACAAAGAAAAAGAACGAGATTTAATGTCAAGGTACAGTATGATTCAGACATTAGTAAGAAGATTTTGATTAGAAATATATGCAATTTCTGTGTCATGGACAGTTCAAAGTCAAAAGACTTAAGACTCTTCTACTCACATAAAGTTCCACAATCATGTAACTAACAAGTAGTCAGTATAAGATCAATATTTATCAACTAAATCCCCCAACACTGATATGTTCCAATTCCAACTTGATTAAGAGCAATAAAACAACCATTGCAAAAGCATGAGAAGAAAGCATGGATATGGCATGGTGAGGAAGTAACAAATCTATTATTGAAGTAACAATTCTACCAAAGTGGTATGTTTTGAAACTAAAAGCAACATGAACACAAGTAAAACTAAATACTATGTAGACTTACCCTAAATTTGCAAGACTCATAGACCCTTTTTATTTTTAAGAAAAATTGGTGTGTTTGACAAAGGAGGAAGATTTAATGTAATTTCAACAAAACTCAAGGGTAATTCTGCATAATTTACAATTTATTTTCAAAGGAAGTTCATGTAAATTTTAAAACAAAAGAGAGTTCTATGTATTAGTTTTGAAGTGATATTCAGAGGAGGTTTGTATTAGTTTTAAAGTGTATCAAACATCACTAGTCCTTTGAGAAAACTACTCAGCTCTGAAGTCTAAACACTAGATTTCCTTAGCTAGCTTCTAAAATCTTCAAAGTTATCAACTAATGGAGACATAAAATTAAATCTCACTCACAGGAATCATATTGGGGAAAAGCATTCTCAGTTTAATTAAGCAAAGTAATTTCCTTAATCATGTCTCATCCTCATAAATTTAGTGCCACTGATAAGCGACAATTCCAAATGCACCAGATAATGGCATATACATAACAAGTAGATTTTAGGAATGATTGCCCAAATACTCGCAGCAAATTGAAGTTAAGCCCATTCATGCATTTTCAAAGATTGGGATTTTTCCAGCACAACAGGGCAGTCCTTGAATTAAGTAAAAATACAAGCTTACTAAATAACTTGTACAGATCCAAGTGCTTGCCATGTTCGAAAGAATCAAAACAAACAAAATATATAGTACCAGTTGTAATTCATAATAGAAGGATTTAGCAGAAATATGTAAAACTGTCCCTTCCTAAAAACAATATTCCAGAATAAATGGGTAATAGTTAGGAGAGGGGTGCCAACAGCAAAAAAAAAAATCAAGGTTATTAGATGCCTCAGCAAATTGTTAAGGAATGCTTCACAAACGATTTACAGATCATGAAAGGTTTGCTCTTTGCGCCACCTCGCTCGGAGCTTCAAATTACAGGAAGCAAGAGGACCCTCATATAGAAATAGAAATCCTAATAAGAAACAAAAATCCAGCGATTAAGGTGAAATGGAAATCAAAGAACATGAACAACAAGCATTACCTAACAATGGAAGCGATTAATCACCGTTTGAGAGAAAAATAGCTAAGGAACGAGTTGCGACCAACCATTGATAAGGCTTGGCTGGCTTACTTGGGTTTGGGTTTTGAGAAGGAGGCGGAGTGAGAGAGAGCCAGGGGAGTATGAGAGACGGAGGAGTTGGAGGCGCGGCGGAGACGGAGGAGACGTCGACGAAAAAGGGAAATGACAGGGCTGGACTTGAGAAGTATGTGACGATTTCGGGAAGGGAAATGACAAAAGGATTTCTCTATCAGGATTGAGGAGTGTGCGTGATGATCTAGTGTCGATCCGTCTCATATTAAGGAATATTGGCGTCTTGAAAGTAAATTCAGGACGCCACTTTTACGATTTTGGCGTCCTGAAAATAAATTCAAGACATCAACTTTTGAACTTTGTCGTCCTGAATGAAATTCAGGATGCCAAACTTGAAAAATTGGCGTCCTAAATTTTATTTAGGTTGCCAATTTTAAAAAAATTCAACAACAAAAACACCCACGGCGCCAAACAATATATTCCCATATTTTAGTCGTCCTGAAAATAAATTCAAGACGCCAATTTTTGAATTTTGTCGTCCTAAATCAAATTCAAGACGCCAAACTTGCGTCTTGAATTTTATTCAGGTCGCCAATTTTTTTTTTTTTAAAATTCAATAACAAAAACACCCACGGTGACAAAAATGAAACAATTTTAGGTCACCAAAATAGAATTTTATTCCAAAAAAAATTAAATCTCATGGCGCCAAACAAAAAATTCTCATATTTCCCATGGCAGGAAACAATAGTCCCAAATTTTAGGTGTCCTGAAACAATGTTAGGACGACAAAAATCAATTTTACGAGTCCTAAACTATAATTCAGGATGTTCAAGGCTCAACTTCCTAGCAAATAATTACAAGAATGACACCGCCTTCATTTTTTACTTCCTATTTCTTAATAAGGATGTCTTTTAAGGTAGTAATATCCAATTTTTGTAGTAGTCAGAAAATCTTATCCAGATAAATTAATCCGACAATATTATTTTCATTTACAAATTCTAGGTCCTTAAGATAATCTAGAGGACTTCAGTGCAGTTGTATTGTGTTTTCTAAGATCTTGCTAATGGATTCTGAGTATTTTTAAGAAATAATTAAGTTTTCAACTCCATCTTCCATTTGATTCTATTTATAATGATAGATATAGGAGAGCAGACTTCCAAAATTGGCGTTTAAGTGGTTTAACACAATTGAAATAAAGCTCCTTCTTGGAGACAAAATCAGAAAGGAAAGCTCATCACCCATCATGTAACACTTAGTATTTAGCTAACAAAATGAGGGGCTAAACGTACATGTCGGTAGTATGCTTGATTTTACCCCCAACTAAGGTCTAACTACTTTAATATATCAAATTAAAATAAAAAAACCCTACTTGTAACATCCTAAATCTTGAGATTTGAAATATTGAACGAGAATTAAATGTGAAAATTTTGCTTGAATAATTAAAGTATTAATTATTGGAAAGTAAGGCTAATTTTTCCCTTAATTAATTTATTTTGGAAAAAAAAAAGAGAATAAAATTCAAGTAAGGAATAAATTAGGCCTAAAAAATTATAAAAGTGATATATGAGAATTAAACGGTGGAATTTGAATAAATGATTAAATTAGTTATTTGGAAAATTTGGAATTAATTTCCGCATAAGATCTAATAATAAAATTATGGATTTTTGTTTTTTGTTTTTGGTTGCCCACCCTAAAAGATATGAAATTTTGGAATGGAGCCCATGTAACCCATAAGTCCAATGCGTATAATACCCAGGTGAATTGTGGTTCTCTGTTCATTCTCACGTGCCATGAATGATAAAAAGCCCAACTCACTATAATCCCATTCATTCATCAACACTCATTCTGATTCATAAAGCAACTTTTCACTATTCATTAAACCCATCACTTCCTCTATATGGATAGAACCACGCAAGAGCAACAAAAGCCCACACTCCCTTCATTCATAATTATTTATTTCCGGCCCATAACTCCAAGAAATACCCCAACCATTACTTTCATCTAAACCAACCCCTTTACACATGATTTAACTTGATCCATTACTAATTAAGCGTACTTTTTTCCCGCACACTCGTGTGAGAACTTTTCTTGAAGCTGTACTTTTTCCCCGCGCACTCGTGTGGGAACTTTTCTCTCTCCGCTAAGCATGAGAGCAGGTTGGGTAGGAGGAACAGAGGTTGGTAAGGAGGTTAGGTACGAAGGCGATACGGCGGATAGGGGAAGGAGGAGGTAACTTCTTCATTCTGACACTGGTGTTGCGACGAGAGGCTGTCGAAGCTAGAAAATATTGAAGCTGATGGATGAATCTCAGATCTCGACGCCGTTAGTGTGGAGGGAGGTGGAATCAACGAGGATTTTGGTCGGGAATATTCTAGCAAACAAATCATACACTAGATCGACGATGGAATCAATTCTAAGCAAAGCGTGGAATCTACAAGCCAGATTTGAGGTGATGGAAGTCACAGGAAATGCTTCCCTATTCAAGTTTGCGGAAGAGGAGGATTACTTCAGAGTGCTCTGAGGCCGGCCATGGTCAATCAACGGATGCCTTCTTAATCTGTTGGAAAGGTCAAAATACAAGGCGTACGATGAATTCGATTTTAGCCGCAGCCCTGTGTGGATCCAAATGCACAATGTTCCATTGGAGGTGCTGTGTTTGGAGAATGTTATTACCATCGGTAGGCATGTAGGAGAAGTACTTCTTGCAGAGGATCCAAGCTATAACGGCAGGTACCTCCAAAATTTCGTGTGCCCTAGGGTTATTCTTGATTTGAGGAGGCCGCTAGCGTATGGCTTTTGGTTACCTAGACCGGCTGGTAGAAAAATCTGGATTGCTATTCGATATGAGAAATTAAAAAGATTTTTCTATAACTGCGGACTAGTAGGTCATGATAATAGGCTGCAAATCGACAAAGCTAATGTTGGCTTCTAATTCTATTGAACCGCAATATGGAGCCTGGATAACAACGATAGTAGGTAGGTACTGGGAAGAGACCTTAACTATTTTAAATAAAGATGAAGCTGAAGCAGGCTATGTTCACCGAAGGAAGGAAGAAGTGCTAAAGAAGAAGAAGATGGAGGAACTGAGGAAACCTGTTCGAGTTGACCCTGATGTGGATGAGGACATTTTTTCTATCTGTGTGCGGAATTCTAGGAGTAGAGGCCGAGGTGGTGATACAACCGAGGAGGGGATAGGAGTGAGCAATGGTGGCGATTTTGCTACTGCGTCTGGATCTCAGGATGTGTAGAACGAGAATATTGAGGATGCTATGGTGGCGACTAAGAAGTTGGAGGTAGGGGCCCTGAACAAATCTCAGACGTATGTTGAGTCTTCTAATAGGAAGGGAGAGGGATCAAAGATGATTCCTAATTCAGTGACTATCCTGTGCACAACTACTTCTGCGGAATTGGCGGATTCGATCTCACTTGAGGATAGGAACAACTCAAGGGCCATGGTTGTTTACTGTAAAAGTGAATTCAAGGAGATGATGAGTGGTATAGGTAACATGGGTCTAAAGAGAAGCGCAGAGGAGGATTAGGTCTCTGGTGTGAGGAAGAAGAAGAAGAAAGTTGGAAATAATGAAATGGGTCCGTTGCTGGACATTACAAACTACGCTAATAATCTGAAGAAGGTAAAAGCTAGACTGAGGCAGAGCGAGAGAAAGAAGAAACTGAGTATGATGGTGGATGATGTACCTAATGAAAATGAATCCCCTGATAGAATTATGGAGGACAACTCAGCATATGATTTTGTCTTTAAAGCGAGGAAGGGCAGTGGAAAGCAAGCGTTAGCTGAAGGCAATGGTGACTGGCCATTAACAGCCACCAAGCCATTATGAAGATCCTTGCGTGGAGCTGTCAAGGCATAGGGAGAGCCTTGACAGTGAAGAACCTGAAGGGTTTAACAAAAAATATTAATCCTTCGATAATCTTCCTAATGGAGATGAGGATCAGGTCAACTAGAGTGATGAGAATCAGAAGCAAGTGTGGATTCAGTCAGGAGTTATATGTTGAGCCGGAAGGGTTTGCTGGTGGTTTGGCCTTGTGGTGGAATAACAGTATTTTTGTGTCGGTTCTGTACAAGTCTAAGAATCTAATCCATATGGCATTGGAATCAGCAAGTCTAAAGGTTCCCATGTTTGTTACCTTTGTGTATGGATCACCTACGGAGCGGGAAAAGAGACATGTTTGGGATTTACTGAGGAGTATGGCAGGCAACATTCGAGATTTGTGGCTGTTGGTGGGAGATTTCAACGACCTGTTGTCACAATCAGAGAAGGAAGGAGGCAATCCGAGAGCATTAAGGAAAATTATCAACTTTCAGAGACTTTTATCTGATTGTCAAGTTATGCAATAAGAGGATAGGGACAACGATAAGGGAGAGGTTGGATCGAGCTCTTGGAAATGTGGAATTTAGGGAGGAGTTTGAGCGTGCAATGATTTTTCACATCGACCCCATTGGATCAGACCGTCATGCACTTGGTAGTTGATTGTTGTTTTGTGATTTTAAAGCACCCAAAACATTTCGTTTCTCGGCATTATGGGCACAACACCCCGATTTCCTGAAAATATTTAAAGATGGCTGGGCGGACGTGGAGGAAATTCCTGTTAATAGTGTGCAGGATTTAGTTAGATGGCTGATAGCTTGTAGGGAAAAACTGATGGTGTGGAGCAAAAATATTTTTCCTAATTTTAGGAAGAGTATTGATCAGCTGAAGAGGAAAATTGAGTGCTACAACTCTGGGTTATTGACAGAACATTCTGTTGGAGAGGTTGAGGAGCTGATAAGGCAATTGGAGGTAGCTTGGTACCAAGAAGAAATGTATTGGTGGCAAAGATCGCGGATCTTATGGCTTAAATGTGGAGACGCGAACACTAAATTTTTCCATAATAGTGTGATCTAGAGAAGACAACGCAACAAGATCTTAAGATTGAAGAATGAAGGAGGGATTTGGTTGGAAGAAAGAGAGGAGATTAACAGAGCTTTTGATGTGTATTACCAGAAATAACTTCTTTCCGAAGAGGACTTGTGCAGAGATTGATAGTTTGATATCCAACTTTTGGTGGGGCCAGCAAGGTGAGAAGGGGAGTATTCATTAGAAGAGTTGGCGGCATTTGACCAAGAAGAAAACAGAGGGGGGAATGGGGTTCAAGGACCTACTTGACTTTAATAGAGCTCTTCTTGCAAAAATAGCATGGAGATTATTAACTAATTCAGATGACTTATGGAGCAAGGTATTAAAGGGGATCTATTTTCTTAAGACATCATTCTTACATGCAAAAAAGGGCTGCCATGCTTCTTGGGGTTGGTCTAGTTTGCTGGAAGGAAGAGAACTATTAATGAAGGAGGTATTATGGAGTGTGGGGAATGGAAGGCACATCTATGTATGGAAGGATAACTGGGTGCGTGATTTACCAGATTTTAAGCCCTAAAACTTGTCCCAATCAGTGGATGACGATAGCATGGTGGTAGCTGATCTTATCTCCAATTGGGCCTAGAATCTGGAGCTGATTAACTCTAAAATCAGCAATGAGACAAGAGAAGGAATCCTGAAAACTCCCTTACCCCATTTTAACCGAGAGGACCAGAATGTATGGCTAGCAAGGAAGGATGGGCGGTATACGATTAAATCTGGGTATTGTTGGTCGATTTCCTTGATGGCAAGTGAACCAGTCGAACAAGTAATAAAGTGTAAGTAGCGTATCGTCCTACAGAGACTGAGATACCAATGAGTGACGTGCGATTGCTATGATAGTTGTGCAAGCAGAAAGTAAATAGATTCGTGTTGAGAGGTCTTTGTGGTTATGCTACTAGCAGAAGTAAACATAATGACTTTAAATGTGAGAAGATATCAGTAAGAGGTTAGGCTAGACTCAAAATCACCCTTAAGTGCATCAATCCCCCAGTTGCTCTACCCAATGCTATAGCATCTATACTACACAGCTTCCGTAATGCTATAGCATAGCTACTAACTACAAAGCTATTTTGTTAACCCACCACAATAGACTACCGAATCTTCCACGTTCGATACATATGATGCAAACTATACTCCTTCCATATTCCTATGGCAACTTTCTAGTCAGATCTGCTATATGCTCAGGGTGTTATGGTTATGAGAGGTAGACCCATTCCTGAAGCCTACAATAATAGGTCAAGCTGTGCACGGGTTGCCTAGCAAACACTGTTTCTCAGAGGTCTAACCCCAACTCCTTGCCAGTAAGCTGAGGCCACAAATCTAGCCCTTAACTTCCGTTAATCGACTAGTAATTAAAACACTGATAAGCAAACCAAATTTATTAAATTAAGAACTTACAACTGGGTTCATTCAACAACTTAAGGATTCATCCTTGTCCAGCCATATGAAAATCAGTTCATGACTGACGAGGGACACACAAAGCAGACACTAACAGAATGACCCATAATCAGAAAACTAAATTAAAAAGGGAAAACAGAAAGCTTTGATAGAAATCCAACGACATGGATGCAGCCCTGTCACGTCACCACTTCACGTCTTCTTCGTTCCGTCGTACTGCAGGGAAGGATGCTGGGTTGTCCTGGAAATCTCGTGCTCTTGTGAAATCTCTCACTCTTCTCTTGAGTCTGCCGAAAGTAGAATCTCGTTCTAGGGCTCTCCGACTCTCCTAGGGTTGGCTCCGCTGTTTCCTTTTATAATCAGGCTTTTCTTATGGCGTAAGTTACAGCGAGCTGGGCCTTTCCTAATCCATCGGGATCTATCATATCTCTTGATCCGAGTAGATTGCTTCTGCTGATCCTGCGGGATTCTTCAAATCTTTTAGTTCTGATCCTCCACATCTTCTATTCTGTTATGTCAACAACCTATCTCTCAATATCGCCCTTTTCTTTTATTCCTGAAATCATCTTGGTAAAAAGGTCAGAAAACATGCCACATAACATTGCGTCTTCTACTTTGCTATAGCCTTCATGATGCCTTGTATTGCATTTCGAGTTGCTGTCAAAATGTTATAGCATCGTATCAGCTCTGCTATACGTTCTTCTTTAAAAACCATATAAATTGTTCCGTTCTTAGCACATGCAAATGATTTCTATTCTTCAGTCCCTATATCATGAATGTGTGCCTTTTTGCTTAGATTATCTGCAGTTAAGCTTGTATTTAACATTCAATTCAGTCATAAAGTATAGGGAAAACATGGTACGATTTGTTCTCATCAAATACCCCCACACTTAGCTTTTTGTACTCCTGGGCAAAATAAGATAAAGCAAACAAAAAATTATAGCTGTAGTACTCCTGTCCGTGAAACTTTGCTTGCACGCCTGCTTTCAGTTTTCATCCCCTATTCGGCAATCCCACTGCCCAGTGCCAATCGCTCATAATGCGTGGTATTGTTTAGATGAAGAAGTCTCAAGGGGCTCTCAAGTTCGGTGTTTACACTCGCTCACCCAGGGGATTTTTTTTGTTTCTCTCTTGTCAAACGAGCCCCGAGGATCCGTAGCCTTGTAAAAGTTCTAAGATTACTTCCTAGCATCTAAGTATTCGTTCATCCAAAGGACTTCTTGGGTTACAATGCGAGGATGGCCTATTGTTTTGAGATGGGAAATGAAAGTGGATGCTATAGGAAATCTAGTAGACAAATCTTTTAGCTTCAGCCGAGTGCTCCTCCTTGAACTCTGTACTTCTTGCTGTTCTGTACTCTAGGTCTTTGCCTTTCTTCTTCTAACTTCCTTCTTTCTTTTTCTTCGTCTTTTCTTTTCTTTCTTTCTTTTTTTTTGGATTAGCCAACCAACAGCTTGTTCGGTTCTTTCTGTAGCTTTTCATGGGAGCACTCTGCCGTAGCATTGTTCACAGTTTTCTTCTAGTTCTCTTATCTAAATTGTTGTGCTATATCACACTTGTGTGGCTCAAGGGGGCGGTAAAATGGAGATGATGATAAATGGGTTGTGTATGGGAATAATGGGTATGACATGAATCCCTTTATCCTATGAACTTCAAACTCAGACGCCAGATAGTTTATCAAAGAACTAAGACAAATCAAAGATCAAACAGAGGCTAGCAGACATGCACACAAAATAATATAATTAGGCTCAATTTAATCCTTCCAGTTCCCCTAGGCAATTGTGCTGTGTTCCGTTATACAGACATTCATTCCATTACTACAAGGTTCTGTTCATGCTCTTTCATGCACTTTGGAAAAGTTTGAATGCCAACAACTATATGCAGGGTGAAAATAGTGGCAGATTATATCACAATTCATATCAATTCCCCCCCACACTTGAACGATGCAATGCCCCCATTGCACTCGACGGAGCGAAAGGGGAGAGAGATGCGAATACGGCAAGAGAGAAACACTACCCAACAGACGTCCCAAAAATTATGTGTTTTTTTTTAAGAAAGGGAATAAAAACATATTCAAAGTAAAATTCAAAAACAGAGAAAGAGTCTAGTACTAGAAGTTAACAGAAAGATACAACTCAACTGATCTTAACCCTTTCCTGTGGAAGGTCCGATGGCAGGTCCCTGAGAGTTTAAAAACTAAGGACAAAAAGGTAAATTCACCTAAATTTAAAATCCCAATATGGTGCTTGGTACCTTTAAGTCATTTAACAAATATTTGGAGATTTTTCAAATTCAGATGGTATTTAAATGTAATTTTTCCTATTATAAACCCAATTATTATCCCAATAAATATGAATTTATTTTCTAAAAACCTAAATAACATTCTTTTACAAAAATCAGTGGCTTGATTGTCTTTATTACTATCAGATTTAGAAATAAACCATCCTGACATAAGGAAAATATTATATATTTTTAAAATACATATAATTTTGTATCCTACTAAATAGTAGAAACTTTAAGTTTGGTGTCGTTTATACTATTCACATTTACATGGCATATTAAAATATAATGACAAAGGCCAGCGCCTTAGTAGCACAGTGGCATGGGAGCTTGGCTTCCCTCCCCATGTCCAGGGTTCGAACCCCTGCCCCCTCCCCTACTATGTGCATAAAAAAAAAAATATAATGATGAAGCTGCATTCCAATTTCTGGGATCTTTCTCTCATTCACGCTTCTATATAAACTGTTACTTCTTCCTCACCTATGGCATCGAATTCCTAGAAAAAAGAAAAAGAAAAAGAAAATATCTTCGACACCCAAACACCAATCTTTTTAGTCACCACATAGATTTCCTTAAGAAAGGTACTCCTCTCTCACTGTATCTCTAAATTGTGCTCTAAATAAATTGATTCTCTCATGTCGAGTTTCATTACAGCTTTAATAAAGTTGTGGCCTGCTATAGCAATTGCCGGAATTATTGGCCGTGCTGCAATTTTGCATCGTCGTCTTCGTCATTATCTCACTTCAAGCAAATCCCATATACACAAGACTCAATTCAAAGATGATAAACGAAATATAGATGATTCAGAGCCTCAACCCAGAGCGCCATATGTCCAATGGACGGAAGGATATTCATGCAATTCTAGTGCTTTTGATTCTTTGGAATGGAGAAAGCCAATTTTGGGGAATGATCTGGAGGCATTAGCTGATCCTAATACTCACTTAATCGGAGTTTATGGCTCAGATGATGCGATCAAAGAAGCTCTGCTTGAAAAAGTTTACACAAGAGTTCAAAGAGACAAAATGTTTGGTATAGTTGTGAGAGCATCTATACCTAAAAAATCCTGACCTGAGGAAGATTCAAGAGAATATTGCTAGAGAACTGGGGCGTACTTTTAATCACAGATCCAAAGATAAAAGAGCCATGGAATTAATCCGTAGGATCAAGAACGAGCAGAGTAGTCTTATTGTACTTCATGACATGTACAAGGGATTTAATGTAAGCAAGGTAGGAATCCCATATGGTGCAGATCACAAAGGCTGCAAAGTATTAATCACCTCTACAAGTGAAGACGTCCTCTCAATCATAAATACATACCCAAAAGAATTTCATGGTCTGATGATTCTTTCCAGATCATGTATGTTGTAAGGGGCTTGCTCTTTTTGCTTGATAGGTAATGGTATGTGTCCCTCTGTAATAACCCAGATATTTGAAAATTAAAAATAATTATAAATCAAATTAATTAAATTATAATATTATAAACTAATTATATATTTGCTATTTATTTTAGTTGGGTATCATGATAAATTGTTTAGCTTAATGGTTTTGAGGATGGTCAAATATTCATATGGTTCTAAGTCCGAATCCTCATGAAACCAAGAGTGATTTTATTTTTGTCCCAGTTCATCTGAGATTACCAAAATACCCTTATGTGTAAAAAAATAATAAAAATAATAATAAGAACTGTATATTTTTATTCTTCTTCTTTCTTTTTTTCGCACGAATGAGATCAAGGAACAGGGAGAAATGAGATTTCTGTTTTTTTAGAAACCCTACCCATCATCCTTCTCGTTCAGGCGCTGCCATTGTTGCTAGTCCGTTCGTCGCCGGCGTCGTCTCCTCTGGTCGGAATTCTTGCTGATGTTTTCTTTCTCTGTTTCGTTTTGGATCTGCTCTGTTTTAGTCGGTTCTGTCCGTTTCGGCAAGAGAGGGAGTGGAGAAGAAGCTTCTCGATCTAAACCTCCAAACCCCAGCCTTATTTGCTCCTTCACTCTCTCTCCTCTACCCGTATCATCCTCCCCTCTCTAATTTCAGAATTTGTTAGTTATTTTCCCCATCATTATGTGCGTGGCTGAAGGTGTAAGGGAGTATTTCGTTTTGAATCTTCTCCTCGTCCTTGCTGAACGTGTTCTACGGATGGTTGAAACTTGATTTGGGTAAGTTTTTGGTAATGATTTTGCTTGATTTGTTGTGAAGAAGTCAAGTTCCAGATTTAATCTTTAGGGATTTAAATTTATTATTATTAAAGATTGGAGTTGAAAATCATAGTAGATAAATATATTGGTGTTTGGAGATTGTTTGGCAAGAGATTGAAGAAAAATATGTTTTTGTTTGGTTGCTGGTTGGTTAAAGAAGTGAAGATTTCTTGTTATATATATAAATTAGTGCATGTTGATTTTGGGGCTGGATGTCTGCGTTGTGGGAGGAGCCAGAATTGCTGAATGTATGTGGAATATAAATGTGATGTAAGTATAAAAAGAGGGATGAGATGTTTGTTTTTAGGCATGGGTAATGAATGAATTTGGATGGAAGGGTGATTACAGAAAACACCACGCCATTACATTACATAGACTTACTCTTGTTAAATGTGTGCCATAGTTATTGAAAGAAGTTAGATTTGTTAGAATGATTTTTGTGTGTTAGGTTCTAAATTGAATATTGGAATATGTATAGGTTCAAAGAGAAAGTGGTAGATGTTCTTTTCAATTCAAAACACTGGGTTTAATACTTAGGAGCTGTAAAACATAATTATGATTTGAACTTGTGACTTGATTATCTATGAAAAAGGGTTCAAAGCTCAAGTTTTTCTTTTAATTTAAATAGTTACAAATTGAGGATTGAGACGACATATTGTTAAGACTATTTGCTGGTTGGCATAGAAACAATTGGTATTAGTAATGAAATTGATAATGAAGCCTGAGGATAAATTGAAAATACTTGACTTTAAATCTGAGAAATTAAGTTGCTTGCTTTTATGTTAGCATTTGGAATGTATATTTATATGCTAGGATGTTCAAGAGTAATGCTTCGATGTTAACTTTTATAGTTATGAGATAGTTACAAGTAGCAAATGATTTGCATTAAATGGATTTTGTAAGTTTCAGAGTTTAAGTAAAAGTACATGACAGTGACATTACTTTGGGTATTAGGGGATAAAAGAATGAACATCTCTGCAAAGCGGCTAGGTAGGGGAATATTTCTTATTTGGGAGTGCAACAGGTGAGTGAATAACGTCCCATCACAAATTTTAAACGATATCTTTATCGGTTATATTTTAATTCAATTTGTTACCACATTTTCATATTGCTATTTTATTAAAGAAAGTTGATTAGAATTATGTCGGTTTCCATCCGTATTGAAATGAGTATAGATTGATGGTTTTATTTATGGTTATTTATGTTTCTCCAATTACTTCATATTATAATTCATGATTATGTATGAAAATGCTGAAGAAACTTTTGATTTTTACTCACAAATTTTCAAGTTAAGATGGTCTTGTAATTTAGAATGTTTGTACGCAAGTTTTATTGTTTGGGAAAGGTTTTGTCAACAGATCAATTTGAAGGAAAGTCTTGAAATATTATTTGTGAACTTTCATGCTTTGGGTATTATATTATGATGTATTTCATACGAACCATTATGATATTAAAAGAAGAACTTTTCATCGCTTTGACAAATTGGCCCCAAGCATGTTTGAAACGATTTTGAGAGGACCAATATAGAACGCCTGTTACTAACAATGATCTCGTTAGTCCTTGGTGCACCATGGTTGACCTCGAGCTCGCTTGATATTCATGGGTTTCGCTCTCACGCTTGTTATTCGTGGGTCTTGTACCTGCGCTTGTTTCATGGCCTCGTGTTGCGCTTGTTTCGTGGCTTTGTGCTGCATTTGGTTATTTACCCTCGTGAACCGTGTGTTCACGCTTGTTTTCGCAGACCTTGTCTTTGCGCTTGGTTATTTTCCCTCGTGGACTGTGTGTCCACGCTTGTTATTCGTTCTGTTGAAGTCCTATGAAAGAAGAGATATGAGATTTACCGTTTTGAAACTGATTTTGTTGAAGGAACTATTTTTCTATGTATTTTGTTTTGTTTGTATAAGGAACTTTCAGATAATTTTATTTGTGTTTATAATTATATGCTCTAGAAATTGAAATTTGTTATCATGTTGTCATCTTTCAAAATTAAGTTTTTCTCAATTATTTATCTTTAGTATTTTATTAAATTCTATAAATGGGACGTTATTCACCGGAAAATTTGTTTGGTCCAGATAGATATTGCTGACCTTGTACCTCCGACTGAGCAGTGAAGAGCCTTCTCAAAATTTAAAGTTTGCTGGCTCATTTTGTGGTGTTGCTGCATGATGTAATTATAAATTTAGCTTTTGTATTATTATTAAAAGCTAGATGCTTCACGTAGTCTATAGGTAGGATCCTTGTCTTCCCTATAAATTGGAATTTATGTACGTATATATGTCATAGTGGAGCTATGCTCCAAATATTATTGTGAATATTATTTAATGTTTGTATATAAGTTTAAGGCTTAAGGAATGTGAGTCCACTCATATTCTGTGCCGGTCACCCCTAGATTTTTGGGGCGTGACACCCTTGCCTTCTATTTTGCTTAGATTTTGGTGTTAGACTTTGAAGTTTGTGTGCTATAATATGTTCACGGAAGGTCACTATTATGGGAATGTCAATGGAGTGGGTGCTATGAGTCCCTGTTCCTCTAAGTTGAAATTGGTGATTCTGTCGATCGACTTGCCTCATAAATTAAGATACATACTCCCTACTCTACTTTTTATAAGATATTAGAAATTCTTAAATTTCTTTCGCACTCTTTATAAGATATAGTTTCAATTGTTTGAATATTTAAATGCATTTCTATCAATTTCATCCCTAACTAATTCTATTTTCTGTCCTAATATTTTTTTCATGCGTTCTTTTTTATTAATTTTTATCACTATTTTTCTTCTATTTTTCATCCATTCATGTCAACTTCTGCCATGCTTCTATTCTTCCTCCTAGAGGGAGCAACTTTTGTAGGATCCAAAGCTAAAATTATATACTGACGTATGATGAAATCGGTTTCCCACCCATCATTCTCACAATCTTGAATCTAATCACAAATAGAAGAAAAGAATTTATCAATAAATAATCTTGTTCAAACATCTACAATATGCTCCTATGATTTTACATATTTAAAACGATATCTATTGGCCATTAGTTTTTCTTTCACACGAAGTGACAATCAACTTCTATATGTTTTGTACACTCGTGAAGACCAAATTTTGTGGATATGTGAATAATTGATCTGCCATCACAATAAGCTACGACTGGTTCAACTCCATTTACATGTAGCTCTTTCATCAATCCAACAATTCATGCAAGCTTGGCAAACTCCTTCCTTAGTACCCTACATTTGGCGGCAGAAAAAGATATATGGAAATCACACTTTATTTCTTCGCCTTGTAACAAACAAAGAAACCCTCAAACTACCAAAAATCCTGTTACCGAATGACATGAGTTAGCATAACCGAGTCAAAGTAGCACTCCCAATTGCAATGAGTTTTCAGTTGAGAGAAAAACTCTCCTTTCAAGTATTTGACCAAACTAGTATTATCAGCTCTATAGGTGCCTGTTTATTGTAGCTTTTTAGAAGTACTTTTACAATTTACGAGGTAAGTATATGAAAAGAGTTTTATTTTTGCTTGCGAAAAATCACTTTTGAAACCACAGTTTAGTTGTTTCTCAAACATGCACTTAGTCTCTCAAAGTTGAAATTAATAGCTTGCTATGTCTTTGTTATATCACCATTGATTTAGGGCATGTTTGAATTGGCATTGCAAAAGTACATTCACGTAAGTCAAGATAAAACTCATATTACAAACTTACCTTATATACAATAAATCATAATGAAAAAGTAGCTTCTAACACTAATCCAAATAGATACTAAATTGTTGAATAATATTTTCTTGCCAACCACATACATGCCCAAATTAGTTTCATTGAGGAATGATTCTCTCCACTTATGAAAAAAGCTTTAAGCTTTTGTCGAGAGTTTCTAGGTCATATATAGATAATTTTTCTTAAAGTATTTGCCATCATCAAAAAAGAGGGGAATGTTAGTTATGATTAGTTTTGATGATGTCTTATATTGATGTCATTCTTAAGAGCAAGAAGCTTGCATACTATATTTATCCTTTACTTTGACTAATTCTTATATTTAATGTAGATGTAAAGTTTAACAATGAAGAATAATCAAGAAATGAGACTAAAGAAAGAAGAACTTGCAATATAAAGGGAATATCAATATTCAAGTTCTTCTGACAGTACTGGAAGTCTCTATGATCAAGTAGAAGTTGGAATAACTTAATTCGGTGTTAAATTAAGCTATTTGGAGTGGCATCATGAATAGTGTTTTTTTGTGCTACAGAAACATATGTATGAATAGTGCTATGAATAGTACCATATGGACTACGAACAGTACCATACGGATGAACAGTAACAAAATGTGTGAATAGTGACTCGACATTACTCGCATATGAAAATAGCAATACTCGAATAGGCAAGATGTGGTACTAGAGAGTAAGCCACTATTCCAGCAAATCTGTTCGACTCTGTTTCATGTCTCACTTGGGCGAGCTTTGGTTATTTGATGATATCTCCTCAACTAGACGTCTGATTGAGGTGAAATAAATTTTTAATGAAAATCGACTCTAAATGCATCAGTTTGACATACAATTCAAGCCCAAAGGAGTTCAAATGAAGGAGCTATGAATTTTGGAAGATGACAATGAAATCAACGTCACACAGCAGACCAAGCTTCGGTATTTTGAGTGTATCTCACAAACGACATATTCGAATGAGCTAAATCGGTGCCATTGGAAACTATACTCAAATAATTTTTCAAAAACATCAAGAACACAGAAAACAAAGATCAATTGAAGGAGATATGATGTTTTGAAGTTGATAGTCTGTTCAGAATGTTGCAAAAAACGTTGGTCAAGAACAACTTCCATTCATCTGATGATAACGGATAAAATACAATGAATTTGGAGCTGATTCTTCTTGCATTGGAAAGAAGACTTAAAGAGCTTTCTGTGGATGGGTAATTTGGAATCAATCATTCTCTTTCAAGAAACCATCCGAAATTACTCTCATCCTTTACTCAAGTAATTTTTTCCTACTCCACAAGTAATTTCGCAAACTCGCAGGAACTTCCATTTCTTTGAATACCTTCGATATTACTCAAGTAACAAATATTGTTACTCAAGTAATATATTTCCAATGGGATTTTATTTGAAGCTATTTGATATTACTTTCCGGAGTTACTCGAGTAATATTTTTTGGCTCTGCATGTAATCTAGTAATAGCCGTTCCTTTTCAAAGCTTCTTGACATTACTTTCGCTATTACTCAAGTAAGATCTTTCTATCTCCGCAAGTAATGCTGTTCCACTCATTTTCAAAGAACTATTTCAACATTACTTTCAAATTTTATTCAAGCAATACTTTCTAGCTTCGCAAGTAATTCTGGGAAAAGACTGGAGGGTTCTATTTCTTAAAGAAATAAGATATTACTCAACCGATGTTTAAATGCTTATTGTGCATTTCAACGTGTCAGAAGCATTTATTGTGCTGAAAAAGCAGAACAAGCAAACAGAATTAAAGCGTGTAGTAGTCAAAGACATTCCAGCTATTATTCTGACTCATCTTCTGCACAAGTAGGTGAACGCATTTAATGAAGGCACAGATGTTTAAATGCTCTCAATAGACCGATATTCAAAATGGTTACTATTCACAACGGTAATATTACACAACGATCGAGAGACGGTTGTCTATAAATAGAGAAGCATTCAAAGATAGACTCACGACATCAGAGACACGAGCTTACATCTTCAAAATGTCAATACTCTGATATTCACTTACTATCTGTTCTCAATGCTTACATAGTTTACCGTAGAGAGTATGATGATAGATTATGTACTTCAATGTTTATTCATTCACTTCTGAGAGAGAGAAGATTTATCTTTAAATATTCTATCTGAGAGTTACTCAAGATTGGGTGATCTTGAGTGGGAAACACATTGTATTGATTACAGCTTGTAAGAGGAGTGAATCCTAGGAAGAGGATTACTTCGAGTACAGAGTGTGTAATCAAGCGGGTGTATTGATTACAGTTTGTAAGGGGGAGTGAATCCTAGTGAGAGGATTACTTCAAGTACAGAACGTGTAATCAAGTTGAAAGTAGATAGTGGATTGAAAATCTCAAGTGGAGCTTGGGGACTGGACGTAGGTCAAGGATTGGGCCGAACCAATATAAATCACAGTTTGCAAATTCTCCTCCCTAAACTCTTATATTTCCAGCATATATGTTTGAATGACTAATTATCATTTTATATATATTATTAATGTCATACAAATTGCTTTCAGTAAGTTGCGAAAAGATTTTCAAAGTTCCTAAAGTTTTATCAGACACCCAATTCACCCCCCTTGGGTGATAGCCAATTCTAACAATACATACATATATATACACATATATACACATAGATAGAAAAGCTTTGAGGCAAATAGGTCAAGACAAGAGGGGCTACTGTAGAGCTTCCTTTGCTATTTGAGGAACACTCTTAGCAGCATGTGTTAATCCAACGTAAGGGATTTTTGGTTTAAATACTCCATGCCTACTCCAGGTTTGCATTTGATGAATGTGAGAGTTGGCTGGCTCAGGGATGACTATTTGAGGTTGAGTTGTGTCAGATTGGTCAACTGAAACAAAGATTGATAAGGGTGATGATTGCTGCTGCTGATGTTGGTCAGAGGCTGAACACAACTCCTGTTGATCAGACTCAAAGGAAGCGTCATCTACAGAAACCTGGGCATGAGACTTAGAAGTTGTAGAGAGCTCATGTAATTGACTAGAAGTGGCAGATTCAAACAACGAGCATAAATTAGCATTAATGGAGATATTAGAACCAACTGCAAGAATATTAGATCTTGCAGGAATAGCGTTGGGCAGCAAGCAAGAAGTATCAATATCAGTAATCACATTAGGACTAGCAGCAACATTGGGCCCATAAATAATGGATGTAACCTTAGGTGAACCATTCTGAAACAAATCATTATGAGCAACAGGGGAAAAACTAGAAAAATGAAGAACTTCAGTATGTTGAGGTTGTTGAAAATTCAGAAAATGATTAGCAAATGGATAGTCATCTTCATTGAAAATAACAACTCGAGAAATATAAATCATCCTTGTTGAACTTAAGCATTTAAATCCCTTATGAGACCCACTATAACCAGGAAATGTACACTTGGTACTATGAAATTGAAGTTTATGTTGATTATAGGGTCGTAGGCACAAAAAACAAGCACAACCAAATATTTTGAAATTTTTAGATTCTGGTTGTCTTTGAAACAGAACTTCAAATGGCGAAGCATTCATAAGAATAGCAGTAGGCAATCTATTAATGAGATAGATAGCTATTGAAAAGGCTTCCCACCAAAAGAAAGTAGGCATGTGTGCTTGGGCCAAGAGAGTAAGCCCTATCTCTACTATATGACGATGCTTACGCTCAATTCTACCATTTTGAGCAGAGATATGAGGACAGGAATGTCTGAATATAATGCCATTGTCATCTAAAATAGTCTAAAAAAATCCTAAACTCACCCCCCCAATCGCTTTGAAGAACCTTAATTTTTCGCTCAAAGAGATTTTCAACCATGTTCTTAAATATTTTAAAAGTAGAAAGTGCTTCTCCTTTTGACTTCAAGGGATATATCCAAGTATGTCTACTATAGTCATCAAGAAAACTTATATAGTAGTGGACTAAATCTAGAACATTCAAGGCATGAGACTGTGAAACAGGAAAAGGTAATCGATGGGATTTCCCAAGTTGACATGACTCACAAAATTTAAAATCTTCATTAGAAATGTAAGAGATATTACAATCTAAGAGAACTTTCGTTAAAACATCCTTACTTGGATAACCTAGTCTCCTATGCCAAGACTCTAGAACAGACATATCTTTGCTAGTCCTATGACAATTGTTTATAACTGAAACAAAAACAGTAGCTGACTTCTTTGCAGGAACTATTTCGTTGTCAATTCTATATAGCCTGGGAGTGGATCCTTTAGTCACTTTTCCTTTTAGTAGAATACTATGCTAACTCTTATCCTTCACAAAACATCAATTTGAATCAATTTCAACAAAGACATCACGATTATCATTGGTTAGTTTAAAGCCACTAATCAATTTCTTAGCTATTCTAGAAGCAACAAGAACTTGATTTATATTCAAAGTCTTTAAGGCAGCAGATTTCACACAATAGTTTAGCATTTCCAAAACCAATAACACTCACAGAAGCTCCATTACCTACTGAGATAGAGCATATACCTGTGTTCTCCCCTGGTTCCACATTTTTAGGAGTATGAGTGACATGGTGAGTGGCACCGATGTCAAGGTACCATGCTGGATCAATGATAGTTTCTAGAGTAGTCAGATAGGCATTGTCATTATCATGTTTGTGAGGTGGTTTGAAGCTCCTATCAAAGAGACGAAAACACTCGGCAACTTCATGTCCTAATTTCTCATAGAAATGACAATAGAGATTGTCATTTTTGTTCTGTGACCTACCACTAAAAGAACCTCTGTTGTTGCGTCTACAGCCTCTTCGTCCACCACGTCCACGTGAATCAGGTGAACGATTAGAATTACTGTTGCTGCTAGGTTGAAAAGAAAGATTAGCAAAGGCACCAGATAAATTGGTGGCAGAGGTAGTGTGAAGCTGTTCTAAACAAGATTCAAAGGTCAAAAGCTTGAACTGAAGATCAGCCCAAGTCAGATTATCATTCTCAAAGAGAAGTACTAGGATCAGTGTATACTCGTTATCAAGGCTGGCAAGCGTTTGAGTAATCTGGTATGTTAGAGACAGAAGGCACCCCGGCGAGAATGAGGTTGTCATAGAGCGATTTCATTTTAGCAAGATACTCCCTCATCTTCAGTGATCCCTTCTTGATCTACTAAAAGGCGCTCTTCAGAAATGTTACTCGAGATCATGTGTTAGCACCAACGAACTCGGTGAGAGCTTTCCACAAGAGGCCAAACGTCTTGCAATGAATCATTTGGGAGGCAATTTCTACAATCATTGTATTAAAGAGCCAACCGAGGAGAATTTGATCGATAGCAAGCCAATCGTCATAGACAGGATTAGGGCAAACCTGTTCTACCAGATCTAATCTACGCTCAGGAGGAGTAGCTTTTGTACTGGGAAGGTGACCATCTAGATGATGTCCGCAAATAATCGGCATGATTGTCGATTCCCATGTAAGGGAGTTGTCACCGTCCAACTTGACGAGATTCCCTTTATTAAGAGAGCTTAAGAGAGGCATGGATCTAGTCGTGAACTGAGGTGTTTGATGAGAAGCCAACGAAAAACCATAGAAATAGCCAGAAATCTTCCAGTGTGAACTTGAGACAGAGACGGCTGGTGATGGAGAGACAAAGGGAGGTGTATGAAGGGAAGGTTGGGGAGAGACAAAGGACGGCGTAGGAAATGAGGAGAAGGAGGTGGTTAGAGGAAGAAAATGATGTGAAGTGAAAGGCAGAGAGGAGAGAAAATAAGAATGAGGGAATGGATAGGAATAATGAGACAGAGTATGTGGGGCATAAGAGGGAGGCGTCGAAGAGGGTAAGATGGTGGTGACTTGAGAGGGCTGAGTGTGAATGGTGGTGACATTGGGATTAGGGTTTTTTTTGTCAAAGGTAAGGTGTGTTGGGATCCGTACAACACAGCGGATTAAAATTTCTACGAATCTCGTCCTAAGGATCACTCAGGTGCGTTTAAACCAAGGCTAGGGAATCCGAAATTACCTTTGGAGAATTCGTTCACGTCTTGTTCTTCCTTGAACATGTGGGCTACCTCCTCGATCAGTAGAAGACGACTCGTAGGATCGTCTTCCTTCACCGGTATCCACATGAACAAGTCCCGAACACGGCTACGGTAGCGTGCTAGCACCTCTTGTGTGTCTCTCTCAAAAATCACCTTTAGGGTTTCTCTTGCGGCTTTCTGAAATACGCTCGAATGAAACTCCCGTAGGTTTTTCTAAAACCTCTCGGCATATTATATTCGAATTTCAAATATATGGATTAAATAAATGTCAATTAAATCTATCGGATCTAATGTGACGTTTTTATTTAATCCAATTAAAACCAGATCTGAAATTTGAATTTCGAATTTGAATTAAAAAAACATATTAATTAAATCTATCTTATAGATTTAATCTAATGTATTTATTTAATTCAAATTAAAAGCCTTCGATTTAATTTATCTCCATAAATTAAATCCTAGAAATAATATCTATCTATTTAATTAAATCGAGATACTATATCTCAATTTAAATTAAATAGATATACGATATCTTTATTCGAATATTAAATGAGATACAATATCTCTATTTGTTTTAGATATTTAATTTATCAAATAAATTAAATATAAAACAAATAATATATAATAATATTATAATCTCTATTTATAATATTAATATATATATATATATATTAATTTCGAATTTATATATATATATATATATATATATTCACCCCAGACTAAATTAAGTATTCATTAAATCTCAGATTAATATAAGATTCAATGAACCTGGACACTTTGCTCGTGTTGGGTTATTCTTGTGTGCGACTTTGCAGGCCCATATGAGATTGGCAGTGGGCCAACACTGTGTCAGCCCACAAGTCGCAAGCGGCCTTTAGCAAGACATTGCGACTACCCAATTCACATGGGGATCGATGACACGATACAACCTATCGTACAACCATGTCACGTCCCTTTTGTCACGCGATAATTTGGTCAAGGATGAGGCATGGATAATGTCAACTTCCTTTTCTTGACCATTACTTTCTCGATTCTCGAGTAGTCTAATTAGTGAAATGGAAACCCCTTTCCATCACAGTATGACCATACATTTCTTAGACTCACTCATCAAGGGGCCCAATATTACCTCTCTACAAATGTGAGGGACAAATTCCATCTTGACCATCCACATTCCTCCGCATGTAAATCACTGATCTCGATCCCAGCCTTTATCATCACCCGGTCAAAGGTGACTTTTGACTAAGTCAAAGACCAGTGACTCAGCATGTAGGAATCCATGACGATCTCAGGTCATAGGGCGTCGTGACGCGGTTATACATGAGATAAGCCTTATGACTAGATCCATGCAGCTTTCTCATAGTGGGTCGGTCCCAAGACCTTGTACTCTTACAAGTGCCCATGACTTTGATTCGTATCTCCATACCTCATCAAAGTCATATCGGTCTTAACTCATCTTCGCTCCCGTAGATGACCGACCGAGATATTCGGGATAATCTATAAGATGTATCTAGGGATGCAGTTATCAAAACGAACATGCAAACGAAAATGATAACAAAAGAGAATACTTTAAATAACTTAAATATCCAAAGTACAATGAATTGCCCCTAGGGCATAATTTCCAACAAGGTGGTGGTAGGAGTTGATTGGGAAGAGAAATTTCCAGATGCCATTTTTTGGCTATTGGCTCTGATACCAAGAAAAGCTTTGAGGCAAATAGGTCAAGACAAGATAATAGCCTTGATCTTGTTCATTTCTATTTATAGTAGATAGTAACCAATAATACATTGACACCTGTTTCTATAAGAATAATCCAGAATACAACAAGACAATACATATTTACAATTACATAAACAGGAACATTATTTCTAACTTAGATATATATACATATATATCTATATACATTTATACCTGTGTGTGTGTGTGTGTGTGTCCATAAAAGATTATAGTAGTACAACACAAATGTACAATAATCCTATCGCGGAAAAACGAGTATACAATAAGCCCCTTATATAATGTGTATGTATATATCTTAATTTATGAAAGAAAGCGTCATGAATTTCATCTCAGAGAGGGACCCTTATTTATCCTTCAAGCTCATTTAAGTCATCTCTAATATGTTGACCAAAAAAAAATATCTATGATAAGTCCTCTGTCTCTCTATTAGTTGTCGTTGCACTCTTCACTTTATCTCTCAATATCGTTTAGTTCTCAAGTTAATTTTAAAAACAATTGTTTCAAACAAGTCTTTATTCTTTTTGTTTTCAAATGCAATATTTTTAGAATATACATAAGTTATTAATGTATTTTGTATTATAGGATATGTTTGTAGTATAGGCTTATATTATGTATTTCTTGTATTTGTTATGGGGCTTGTATTTCCGGCCCAGCTCCACCAGCTCGTTGGGCTTAGTCTATGGGTGAGATTGAACTACATACATTTGTCTATGAATATACTAGATGGTTGATACTAATATTGGTTAATGAGTATGAGTTTATACACCAATAGGGTTGGCACAAGTGGTAAGCGGCTTGTGTCGCTTAAGGTCAATCTCGAGTTCAAGCCTTGTGAATGCAGAAAATCCCCGCTGGAAGACTCTCCTACCATAGCCAGGTGCACGACGCGGGTCGGATCCGGATTAGTCAAGGCGAAGCTTTGGATACCAGATGGGCAACAGAAAAAAAAGTATGAGTTTATACAATTCATTTAACATGGCAGAACCTGATCAAAAACCAACAAACAACCATAAGGACTAAGTTAAAAGGGACTTTCTCTCCCTTAACCACGTCCTCTGTTTGAGGCATGGGAATAGAAAAAAATTTGTTGGGAGCTATTCCCCCATGACCATGAATACGATGCGGAGCGCAGAGCTTGTGTTATGCGTTTTTATTAGATGATTCGATCCAAAATTGAGATCAACACATTACACTGTTCATCAAGAGCTATTCCCCCATGACCATGAACTTGTGTGCGTCCTGTGTGAACTTGTGTGCGTCCTACTCAATCAACAGGAGTCGACTCTATGAATCCACTCCCTCTACTGGTATCCACACCGAACAGCACTTCAACACGGACGGCAGTGTGCTAGCGCCTTCAACGTCTCTCGCATCTCTTCATTTTTCTCTCTAGGGTTTAACTTTCGTGGCTGTCTCTTAATTTTAATACGACTATATCTATATTTTATAGGATTTCTAAAACCCTAATGGGCCGTATTAAAATATTCAAAATTAATCTTGAATTCGAATTTTAGATTAAAATAATATTAATTAAATCATGTCCAACAGATATAATCTAATCTATTTATTTTTATCCAAAATAAAAGCCTACGATTTAATTAATCTTTATAAATTAGATCTAAGATATTAGATCTATTTATTTAATTAAATCGAGATACTATATCTCAATTTAAATTAAATCTAAGATACTATATCTCTTTTAAAAATTAAATTTGAAATACAATATCTCTATTTGTTTTAGTTATTAATTTATCAAATAAATTAAATACCAAAAAAATATTATATAATAGTATTATGATCTATATAAATAATATTATTATATTATTTAATTTTGAATTAATATAATATAGTATATTATAGAGTAAATACCCCTTCTAGTCCTTGACAAAAAATGCGATCCCTATTTGGGTCCCTTACAAAAAAAAAGATCCTTTTTAGTCCATAAAAAGGATGAATAAGGGTCGTTTGGTTGACATTTTGATCCCTCACAAATTTCCAAAAGGTCTTTTTTAGTCCCTTAAAAAGGATGAATAAGGGTCAATTTTTTTGTAAGGGACCAAAATGGGGTCCATGTTTTTTATCAGGGACCAGAAAGGGTATTTACTCTATATTATATATATATACAACCTAGAATAAGGCTGTATTCATTAAATCTTAGATATATGAATCTTGACATTATTGCTCGTGTTAGGCTATTCTTGTGTGTGACCCTGCAGGCCCACATGAGATTGGCATCGGGCCAATACTCCACAAGTCGTAAGTGGCCTTTAGCAAGACATTACGACTTCCCAACTCATATGGGGATCGTTGATACGATACAACCTATCATACAATCATATCACGTCCCTTTTATCACGCGATAATTTGGTCAAGGATGAAGCATGGATATTGTCATCCTCCTGTTCTTGACCATTACTTTCTCGATTCTCGAGTAGTCTGACAATTGAAATGGAAACTCCTTTCTATCGTAGTATGGCCATACATTTCTCAGACTCACTCATCAAGGGACCCAGTATTATCTCTCTACAAATGTGAAGGACAAATTCCATCTTGACCATTCACATTCCTCTACATGAAAACCATTAATCCCAATCGAAGCCTTTATCATCACCTGGTCAAAGGTGACTTTTGACTAGGTCAAAGATCAGTGACTTTCATGCAGGAATCCATGATGATCTTAGGTCAAAGGCCATTGTGACGCGATTATACATGAGAAAAGCTTATGACTTAATCCATGTAGCTTTCTCATAGTGTGTCGATCCACCACCTTGTACTCTTACAAATGCCTATGACTTTGATTCGTATCTCCATACCTCATCAAAGTCATACTGGTCTTATTTCATCTTCACTCCTGCGTAAATGACCGACTAGGGACATTTAGGATAATCTTTATGATATATCCAAGGATACAGTTAACATAATAAACATGCAAAATGATATGATAACTAAACGGAGAAATACTTTAAATAACATTAAGGTTTAAAGTACAATGATTTGCCTGTAGGGCATAATTTCCAACAGACTCCCACTTGCACTAGGTGCAACATTAATTACTCTAATTCCCATTGTCCCAACATGATGTTCATGTTTGCTTGTGCAAGCGGCTTAGTAATAGAATCAGCAACATTGTCTTCTCCTGGTACTTTACATACTTTTATATCACCTCTATCATTGATTTCTCTGATAAGATGAAATCGCCTGAGTATATGCTTGGTCATTTGATGTGACCTAGGCTCCTTGGCCTGTGCAATAGCCCCACTATTGTCACAGAACAAATCTATTGGATTCGAGATGGTAGGAACCACCCCTATTTCAGTAATGAACTTTCTGATCTAAACGGCTTCCTTAGTTGCATCCAATGCTGCTATATACAAAGCTTCTGTTGCAAAATCAGCTACAGTGCTTTGCTTAGAGCTCTTCCAGCTTACCGCACCACCATTCAAAATGAATACATATCCAGATTGTGATCTTTGATCATCTTGGTTAGTTTGGAAACTCGCATCTATGTAACCAATCACACGGAGCTCATCTTCTAATCTACCATATACCAAGAATAAGTCATTTTTCCTTCTTAAGTACTTAAGGATATTCTTGATAGCAGTCCAGTGACCCTCACCAGGATCTTGTTGATATCTGCTAGTCATACTTAAGGCAAATGCTACATCCGATTGAGTACATAACATGGCATACATGATAGATCCAATGGCGGAGGCATATGGAATCTTACTCATGCGGTCTCTTTGATCAAGTGTACTAGGACACAGATCCTTACTGAGAGGGATGCCATGAGACATGGGCATGTAACCCCTTTTAGAATCATGCATACTGAACCTATGCAGTATCTTGTCTACGTAAATGCTCTGACTTAGGCCTATCAGCCTCTTGAATCTATCTCTATAGATCCTAATCCCTAGGATGTAAGTGGCTTCGGCTAAATCTTTCATTGAGAAAGACTTTCCCAACCAAGACTTGACACTCTGCAAGGTAGGGACGTCATTCCCAATGAGTAGGATGTCATCTACATAAAGCACTAACAATACAACTGTGCTCCCACTAACCTTATTGTAAACACAAGGTTCATCGATGTTTTGAATGAATCCAAACTCTTTAGCTACTTCATCAAAATGATGATTCCATCTCCAAGATGCTTGCTTCAATCCGTAAATGGATCTTTGAAGCTTACATAATTTACCAGAATCCTCTGGACGCATAAAGCCTTCAGGTTGTGTCATGTACACATCCTCAAGCAGCTTTCCATTAAGGAAGGCTGTTTTAACGTCCATCTGCCATATTTCATAGTCATAATATGTTGTAATGGAAAGAAGGATTCTGATTGATTTGGCCATTGCAACTGGGGAAAAGGTTTCATCATAGTCCACACCATGAGTTTAAGTGAATCCTTTTGCAACCAATCGTGCCTTGAAGACATTTACTTTGCCATCCATGTTAGTTTTCGCCCTAAAAACCCACTTGCACCCGATAGTTTTTACACCTTCAGGTGGATCGACTAAGGTGCATACCTTATTGTTGTATACGGATTTCATTTCAACTTCATGGCATTTAGCCATCTTTCGAAGTTTGGTCCCACTATGGCTTCTCGATAGGTAGTTGGCTCATTCTACTCAATGAGAAAAACATCACGACTTTCAGTAATCAGAAATCCATATCTTTGAGGCTATAGCCGTGTTCTATCGGACCTTCGTGGGCCTTGTGTTAGTAGAGTAGGCTCATCAACTTGTTGTGAGTCTTCTCCGTTTTCCATCTGTGGTTCTATGTTGTCTTGTGGCTCTCAAACTTCTTCGAGGTACACCTTACTCCTACTTGTTCCTTTAGAGATAAACTCATTCTCCAGAAAGACATCATTTCAGATAACAAACACTTCTTGATCGGTAGGATT
This sequence comes from Acacia acuminata, assembly GCA_019022655.1. Classification (NCBI taxonomy): domain Eukaryota; kingdom Viridiplantae; phylum Streptophyta; class Magnoliopsida; order Fabales; family Fabaceae; genus Acacia; species Acacia acuminata. Next base: position 1,667,100 of record JAFJYI010000133.1, on the reverse strand, counting down.
GTAGATATAGTATCCTTTAGTTTGCTTAGGATACCCCACGAAAAGGCATTTTGAGGATCTGGGTGATAATTTATCAGAGGCTTCGTGTTTGATGTAAACCTCACATCCCTAAATTTTGAGAAATGACAGACTGGGTTTTTTCCCAATCCATATCTCATATGGTGTCTTTTCAACTGCCTTTGACGAAACATGATTTAGTGTGAACGTAGTTGTTTCTAGAGCATGGCCCCAAAAGGACGGTGGAAGATCTGCTTGACTCATCATAGATCAACCCATATCTAATAGAGTTCGATTCCTTCGCTTAGAAACATCATTCCATTTTGGGGTTCCTAGAAGAGTTAGTTGTGAGATGATCCCAAAACTCCTAAGGTGGTCATGAACTCTTGACTCAAATATTCACCACCCCAATCAGATCGAAGTGCTTTAATTATTTTGCCAAGTTGATTTTACACTTCATTTTGGAATGTTTTTGAACATTTCAAAGATTCTGACTTATGTTTCATTTGATAGATATATCCATACCTACTAAAATCGTCTATAAGTGTAATGAAGTACATATAACCTCCTCTAGTAGACGTATTCATTGGTCTACAGACATCAGTATGTATGAGGCCCAATGAATCAGTAGCCCTTTCACTACGTAGAGTAAAAGGTGCCTTCGTCATCTTTCCAATAAACAAGACATACATGTATCAAATGATTCAAAATCAAATGTGTCAAGAAATCCATCTTGATGGAGTTTTGAAATGCATTTCTCATTTATATGGCCTAGACGGTAGTGCCATAGGTAGGTCGGATTCAAATCATTTGACTTGATCCTTTTGGTAGTTTATGTCATGGAAATATCCATTCAATTTTCTGCTGTCCTTGGGACCATGCACATTTATACAAATGTGAGAACCACATGCAGTATCTAATACCCATGTTGAGGAAGTAGAAAAGTGAATATCTACAACATAGATACCTGAAGTGATAGCCCCATTATCCTTCCTGTTCTTTTCAGATCTTCTTGATAGAGTTTCCAATTCTTCTTCCAATGACCAAGTTCATTGCAAAAAAAGACCCCATCCTTCGGAGGTTTTGCCTTCTTGATACCCCTTCCTATTTGAACCATCAAAATAGTACTAGGCTTCTTCTTAAAGCTCCGCTCAGCAATTTTGAGCATCCCATGCATTTCAGAAATTGATTCCTCCATTCTGTTCATGTTGTAATCCATGACAAAGTTATCATAATTTCCTGGGAGTGAGTTCTGTTAGTTCTCTGTGTGTTTTGATGATAATTGACAATCGTAAACAGAAGTTGTAGTTTGTCTTTGGTAAGTTGAAAAACTTACTGTCAAAGGCAAACTCGAGTTTTGGTTTCAAAACTCGAGTTTTGACTTTGACAGAGAGTTGCTCATTTTTAAAGATCAGAGCACAACTCAAGTTTTCAAGAGAAAACTCGAGTTTTGGGACTTACAGAGAGCACTCAGTTTTTCACTTGAAGACAAACTCGAGTTTTGCATTACACAGAGACTTCTCATTGTTTTCAGTTAAAGATAAAACTCGAGTCTTGATATGGAAACTCAAGGTTTGGCCAGATAGAGAGTCTTAAACATTTTCAACATTGCAAACTCAGTTTCGACTTAAGACTCCAGTATTTTACTTTGCTATGAGTTTTCTAAGTTTTTTCTAAGTAATGAGAAAAATCAAGTTTTGATTTCAAAACTAGAGTTTTGACTTGACAGAGAGTTTTCAAGTTTTTACTCAGTCTTTGAAAACTTGAGTCTTCATAGAAAACTCAAGTTTTGACTTGGCTCAAATTTCTCAATATTTTCATACTTAAATAGCAGTATAAGTACAAATGTACGATGCTCATGCTAGCTCACTCATGTCTTATAACCCCTTATAAGGAACATCTTTGCCGTTGATTGGGAAAATGAGAGAACAATTAAAATAGTATTGTATTAATTGGACGAATGTGATTTAGAGATTATGAGGGATGATGAGAAAAGGATTATGAGTGAAACTCAATCCGTCCTGTAAAGTCTGAACAATGAGAAATAAAAGGCACTTTGACTTTTAACTTTATTGGTCTTTGAAATTTTACCTCACCTCCACTGCACCTACAACATATCACATGCCTCTCCTGCAACAGAGGACGCTCAATACAGCCAAGCATCTCTATTGAGTCAGACGCACCTAGACTCCGCGGCCTGTTCAATCCGCTGCCTCTTTTGTAGCACAAGTCTTCACCACTTGCGGCGATGTTGCATTCCAATTTCTGGGATGTTTCTCTCCTTAACACTCCTATATAAACTCTACTACTTCTTCCTCACTTATGGTATCGAATTCCCAGGAAAAAGAAGCAAATATCTTTGACACCCAAGCATGTATCTTCTTAGTCTCCACCTCATAGATCTTCTTGAGCAAGGTACTCCTCTCTCATTGTATTTCTATTTTGTGCTCTGAATAAATTGATTCTCTAATGCATTGAGAGCCTCCACTTAGAGCAGTAGCTCTCCCTGAGAAGAGCATAAAGAAGCACCTTTCACGCAAAAAAAAAAAAAAAAAGATGTTGATGCATTGGAATGGAGAAATCCAATTTTGGGGGATGTTATGCAAGCATTAGCTGATCCTAATACTCACTTATTCGGAATTTATGACTCAGATGATGCGATCAAAGAAGCTCTACTCGAAATGCTCTACAGAAGAGTTCAAAGAGACAAAATGTTTGGTAAGGTTGTGAGAGCACCTATACCCAAAAATCTTGACCTGGGGAAGATTCAAGAGAATATGCTAGTAAATTGAGGCTTACTTTTAATCACACGTCCAAAGATAAAAGAGCCATAGATAAAAGAACCATGGAATTTCCCGCTGGGAGACTCACCCACCATAGCTAAGTGCACGACCCGGGTCAGATTCAGATTGGTCAGGGTAAAGCTCTGGATATTGGATGGGCAACAAAAAAAAAAGAGCCATGGAATTAATTCAAAGGATCAAGAAGGAGCAGTGTATTCTTATTGTACTTCGTGGTAACGTGGACAAGGAATTTAAACTAAGCAAGGTAGGAATCCCATCCGGTGGAGATCACAAAGGCTACAAAGTGTTACTCACCTCTACAAGTGAAGATGTCCTCTCCAATCATATACATACCCAAAAGAATTTCATGGTCTGATGATTCTTTACAGATTATATATGTTGTAAGGGGCTTGCTCGTTTTTGCTTGATAGGTAACGAGCTTTTACTTCCCCGTGCGTTGCACGGATGATAATATTTCAAAGGTTATTTAAATATATTTTACTTCCAAAGTGATGCAACCTTATTATCTTTAAAGAATATTAAAACATTAGTATCAATAAAGAACTACATATTAGAAATAAAATGTCGACAATATTAAATGGTAATATTCTTCAATCGATTCATAGTACATATTACAAATGAAATCTCAACAAATTTTTGAGAGAGCACTTTTCACATATTTGATAGTGAAGAATTTGCTCATTTGAGGACTTCTATTGTATATCATAATCTCATTCATTCCAAAGTAACCAAATTCCCCAGCAAAAAGTCTAGTAGCTTCAACATGAATCCAATTATTGAATCCAAGTTTCCTCACCACAGTCAGTTTCTTCACCATTGATACGAGGCTCAATTAAGTAAAAAATACATATGTTATTTTTCCTTACAATATCTCTTAAGAAAAAAGGAAAAGACCCACCTCCGGCTTCTACATCTTCCTTTTCCAGCCTAATCACAATGGCCCAAATCGCTACTAACAATTTGGTGTGATCTTCACTTTGCCACAATGGGCTTTCCTCTTTTTTGCTTGGCCCTTTAAGATCTCTTCCTTAATAACACCACCTTCACTGGATTTCATCTATCCATCTGCCCCACTCTTCATTTAATACAAAGTTTCTTTCTTTAGCTTTTCCTTTTAGTTTAATATTTCCTTTAATTTTGCATCTACGACATTCCTTGCGCCATTTCGTTTCTTTGCCATCATATCTGTCTCAAGGATAAAGACCCTTTTGTCAAAAGACTAATTTTTGTCAAAAAGGCACCAGGGCTGTACTTCAGGTTGGTAATTTCTCTAACTGCATCAATTTAGGTTAGATGAGTGGAACATGCATTTTGACGACCGAAGATAATTGCTGATCTCAACTTTAGCATGAAATGTGAATTGCTTATACTTGGTATTTCATTTTCATGGTTGAAATAGTTAAATTCATTTGGATCACAATTTGAACTTAATATTTTAAAATTGAAATACTTAATATTTTAAAACCTCAGGGATAAATAAGCATTTTTCAAAGGCTACGAGATATGAATAGTCTTGGAAATATCAAAGAGTCTTTAAAATATAACTTGGAATCTTGGATGGTGAAGAATACACTCTATCAACACTATCCTTTGAAATTTCCAAGACTATTCATATCTGTAGCTACTCCCAAGCAAACCTCATATCCCTTGGCACCACTTTTCAAAACAAATCTTAAAAAACCTGTAATGACCACAAAAATTTTGAGAAATTTGAGAATTCCTAATATCTACAATAATTAATTAACAATTAATTAATCTAGCATGTTGGGGGAAAAAAGAAAAAAACAATAAGTTTTTTTTTAAAGTTTATTTCTATTTTTTTTAAAGTTTATTTCTATGTTATGTATGATAGATGTTTGATAAAATGTGAGGATCTAAAGTTAGATTGAACAACTAGATAGGATTAAGGTGTCATATATTAAATTCTGGATTGAGATAATCTTGATTGCTTATTAGAGAATTAGTGGAATGTTTGAAAGAAAAGAAACTTATTTAAAGGACCAGCGGAACAAGTAAATTCATGGACAAAGAGTAGATTAATTGAAGAGGAATAGAGGACATGTGGCAGCAAAGGAATATATGATATGGGCTTATAACTTCCGCCACTCCACCTGATCATTGAGGGGAAAAAAATACAGCTGGAACTCAATACTTTTTGGGGTCTTTATTGTTGGGCACGAGGACAAAGATTTCTAGATTCTTCAGTTTCCTTCCTGCTTCTTCGCCACTGCTTTCTCCTCCTTTCTGCGTGTGCATAGCCTTGGTCCATCTTGCTTCCTGTTCATTCTTCTATCCCCTCTAGCCCCATCGTCACCTTCATTTCTGTCATCGAAGTCATCTTCCTCCCCTGTTCCGACCAATCACAAGTCGCTGGAGTTTTGCGTCTTCTCTTCTTTCATCTTCTAGTCCATCTGATAGAGTGGTATGTTCCCAGTCTTTTCTCTGCTGCTATATTTGTATGTAGTTGGATTATGGGTGCTTTAGTTCTTCTTCTTGCTTCTTCTTATCGGTTTTTATGTTCAGAAATAGTGGGGAATGGAAATCATCTGGGCAGTTTTTGGTTCAAAAGAGGGAAGAAAACTGGTGATTTCTAATATAGTGTTTAAGAAAAGAATACTTTAATAGGAATTTTAAACTTCGTTTCATTAGAAGAATAATATAAATTTTTAGTGTTGATTTCCTTTGGTTTAAATCGATTGTCAATAAAGAATAGAGTTATAAAGTACTTCGAAGTAAACTTTGTATACATATATATATATACATATTAATGTTTTCAAATGATTGGGCGACAGATTTGGATAGTAGGAAGTCTAATGAAGTTGTTTGATCGTCTTGGCACATAAGGTGTTTGTCAAAATGCTTTGGAGAGAGTTTGTAACCAAATAAATAAACAAAACTAATCTTACCCCTTTTCTCTTATTTTTCTTGTGTTAGTTGTAATGTGTTGAAAAGTTTGGAGACTTGTACATGGTTACCGAAATTGAGTTTGTTGTTAATAACAACGACTCCTTGTATTAAGTTGGTTTGGGAAGGATTTATGTTGGTGTCTAAGTTGATAATAGCCTTCGTGTATGAGCAAGTTATGGTTGTGTAATTCGTTTTGCTTTGATTCTAGTATTGTTGTCCCATCATTGTTGTTTGTTATGCTACGAGAAATTTCTAGCTAAGGCGTGTTTTAAAAGGTGGTATAGAATAAATAAATATGAAATGGAACGAATTCCGGATTAAAGTTAAGAGGAAGTTCTATATTTTGGATAATTTGGCAGTTACATGGGGAAGTTTTCCTCCAAGTCTACATACTTGAAATGAAAAATCAAGTCATCACTTGAGAGTTAACAAGTGAGTGAATAATGTCTCATTTTAATCTTTATAAATGATATCTACTTGCTATAATTTTAATAAATTATCAACTTATTTAAGTACTAATTTCCTCAAGACAGTTTTTGTTGAAATTATATCAACGCTTATTGTTACTTATATGTTTTAATGAAATGATGATTTTATTCAAGGTTACTAGTTCCATAACCTTTTATTGTTTATGAATTTGTATGCAAAGAATTGATAAGAAAGTTTCTGAGACATTCTTTGTAAACTCTTATGTTGAGATGGTCTTATAATTAAAATGCCTTCATGCGAGTTACTATTATATGAAGAGGCTTTCGACTGATGGGATTGGAAGAATGTGTTGAGTTTTTGTAAACTTTCATGTTGGGGCATTCTATTATGTTGTATTCGATCCGAGTTAACTTGTTATTGAAAGAAGAAATTTTCATTGTTTTGATAAATTGGCCCCAAGCATGCTTGAAAACGTTTTCGATAGGACTGAATACGAACGAGCGGGTTACTAACGCCAGCATCGTTAGTCCTTGGTGCACCATGGTTAACCTCGAGCTCGCTTGATATTCATGGGATTTTTCTCACGCTTGTTATTCGTGGGTCATATACCTGCGCTTGTTTCGTAGCTTCGTGCTGCGCTTGTTTCGTGGCCTCGTGCTGCGCTTGATTGGTTACTTACCCTCGTGGACTGTGTGTCCACGCTTGATTTCGTGGCCTCTATGCCACGCTTGGTTATTTTCCTCGTGGACTTGTGTGTCCATGTTTGTTACTTTGTTCTGTTGAGGTCCTACAAAAAATGAGGTTTGATAATTATGTATTAAATTGATTTTGTTAGATCAAAGGTTTTACTACGTATTTAGATTTATTTGATTGACAATATTTTATATAGCTTCACTTATTTTTATAATTGTTGTACTGTTTTTATTCAAAGTTAAATATGTTTAAAGTACTCTCATTAGTATTTCATTAGATTTTATAAATGAGACGTTATTCACCGAAAAACTTTTGGCCTCAGATAGCATTGGTGACCATGCACCTTCGGTTGAATAGTGAAGACTGTCATTGCTGACCAAGCTTGTAGACATATTTTGGAACAACTGCTAGTGTATGTAAAGTTGTGCTTTCGTTTTTGTATTAACATTTGTAATTTAGATGCTCCACGTAATCTATAGTTAGGATCCTTGTCTTCCCTTGTAAATTGGAGTATATGTACATATATGGTGGAGCATAGCTCCAAGTATTATTGTGAGTATTATTTAATGTTTGTATATAAGTTTAAAGCTTCAGGAATGTGAGTCCACTCATATTCCGTGCCAGTCACCCCTTAATTTTTAGGGCGTGACAAAACCATAGCTTGCCTTGAAAAATCCTCAACCTTCCTTCTTCATTAACATTGTCAGGATTAGTGTTAATCTTAGAGAAGCAGTCTTTAATTCCCAAATGCTTCAAAATTGTCTCAATGAAAAACATATTTGCATCACTCACAACCCTTAAATCACACCTGTAAAAAAACAAAAATGCCACACATATATTTCTTCTTCTCCAAAAGGAAAGAAAAATCAAGGAAACAATAAGAGAATAGAAAGATGCATATCCTAAAGCATGAGCTACTTTAATGGCAGGGACTAGCCTGGGATGTCAAGGAATCCTCTGGCTCCACCTCTTCAATTTTCTCAATGGTTACTCCTTGTGAATGTAGCTCCATCATCATCTCATGCTTTAAAATCAATACCTGAAAAAAAAAAAAAAAAAAAAAAATCACTTATTTCTATTATAAACATCAATATCGAAGCACAAACTTCGCGAAAAAATTCTGAAACCAAACGAAAAGAAGGAAATTTCACAATTATTGAAGAAATTTCATCATTGAAAGGGAAAATATTCTCTGAACTTGAAAAAAAAAACCCGATTTGCACGAACCATTATTATTGAAGAAACAAAAATTAAATCTCGAGAATTAAAAAATTTTACCATATGCAAAGCACAAGAACTTGTATTGAAAGAAGGAATAAAAGAATGGCAAACACATTTTGACCATATGCAACTTCTCAATGTAGAATCAAGAAGACAGGGAAATTGTTCAAGAACTGGTATAATCTTGTATGAACGTACAAGGCAATAAGAAGAAAGTCATCAAACTAAAACAACCGGAAACAATTGTGGAATCAAAGATGAAGTAGAATACTATAAAAGAAAGTTAAATTAGAAAGTAAAAACATAGGAAACATACAAGTACTGAGTAAATAATGTTACTCAAAGATTTCATATTGATCACACCTATAAATTAAATTGAATAACAGCCCTACACCACATCCCTCACTGCATATCAGTAAATAGAACAAAATGAAAGAGAACCAAATTAAATTGACTTAACAGCCCCAATTAATCAATCACAAACAACATATTTGTCAAGAAAAGCAAAGATGACTAACCTAATTTTATTTATAAACAAATCTTAGAATATCAATACGTGTCACCTTAATAATTTGTAAATCTTCATAGAAGATATTAAGTCAAACCAATTAATAGCATTAAAGCATATTTTAGGCACTAACGACATCAAAAATTAGAAAAAAAAAATAGATTTATAAGTAGGTAGCTCTTTGGATAATTTATGGTTCTCTTTCATATGCTACAAGTTTAACTATTAAACAATTTTCAGGCAGATGCTACTACTAACCAATTCAGTTTCCAATCTATTCAGGCGGGTGGAAAGAGCTTAATATGAAAAATACAAAAGGAGATAGGCAAACATCACATTGCCAAGAATTAAAAGAGATATCAACTGTTCCTACTCATCTAAAATCAAAGATAGCCTTGCACTACATACATCGCATCCATCCACAAACTAGTTAAAGCAGATGGGAAAAAAACACAAAAACAAAGACAAAAATAAATAAAAAAGGAAAGAAAGAGAACAAAATGGAATAAGCAATTTGTATTTAGAACAAAATAAAAGAGAACTAAATTAAATTGACTTAACAGCCCCAAATAATCAATCACAAACAACATATTTGTCAAGAAAATTAAACATGACTAATATCATTTTATTTCTAAACATGTCAAGAAAAGCAATTTGCATCATCCTTATCGTTGCTTTTCCGCTAGAATTGCTTATTCCCATAGGGTAGAAAGAACTTATCTATTTGACAAAGATCTGTAAATTAAGACAAAGACAATAAGTATAAAGAAGGTAAACCCACCTTCTTCATGAAGCAATTTGCTGCAAAGATCTGTACATAACTGTTGTTGAATAGTTATTCGACATAACTGTCTGTACATAACTGCAGTTGCATATTATTCGACAATAGCAATTTGCCACAACATTATTTGTTGAAAGCATTCTCTAGAGGATTTAGACTTAATTAGTGGCAACATGCGTGCAAAATGATAGTAGTCAATTATAATGCTAACCTTTTTCTTTGCGTCTCTATATCAATGATGGCGATTGTTTTTATTTATTTTTTACATGTGCATAATCCATAAAATATTTTTTTAAGAATTTGGAATAGCATCTCATAAAATGTATATATCCAAGCATAAAACACACACAGACACACATACTAAACATAAAAATCTTAAAGCTAACGTTGAAACAGCCATTGCCATTTATGCTCAAAAGAGATTCATATCGGCATAGCATCAGTTGTTCCTACTTGTTTTAACTAAGATGCAAAGCTAACATCGACACAGAAAAATTAAGTCTTGAATTAATTTAAATTGACTCAATCACCAAGATAGGATTATGGCATAAACCTCGCAGGGTGAACAAAAGACATATTTACTCACAGACAACATTGAAATATTTATCCTGAATGATCTACATTGTTGTAGCAGGTTAAATGGCAAGCAATGTATGTATTGCATGTTGTCTCATCTGGATTCACGATATGCACTTGATCACACACACGAGTTACTTAGCCACAGGGCAATTAAATCACTTACTTGTAAAGGTTATTTTGAGTGCTAAAACAAAACACAAAAAGCTGAGGACCGAGTCTTATAGCTACAAAAAATGATAAACCTTGGAGTTTCAACAAAGCAGTCAAAATGCTTTGTGACATTACAAACACATACTAAAATAATTTTCCTCAAAGATGCCACTTTTTCGTTGCTACTGGGTGGTCAAAATGCAATGAGAAAAATAGAATAGTTTGAAGATACCAATTACCTGCCACTTATAGTTGGTCTAAAAGCAAAGATAAAAAAAGGTCACAATAAAAACAGTACCCTTTTCAATGAAAGTATTGAAACAACGGTAGTATTTAAACCATTAACAACATGGAGATATGTGACATAATGAATATAGAAACATATCTTTTTTATTGAATATGGAAACATATCATGGATTGAAGAACTACACGAAGCTCAATATTACATGTATACACAAATGGGCATCTACATGCAGGCACCTCAGTCAGTCATATGAGACACAGAGCAAAGCAGAAACATTATTGACTTTATCCAAAGTGAAGCTACCAGTTGGCAATACATCAATATACAAGATGCTTATAATAAAAAGCGAGCAGCCTACTCCGATTGAAAAGAAAAAAGCAAGCAGCAAATAAAGCCTTTTATATTTACATGTTGCAGCATCTCTCTTTTCAATAGGTGGGACTTTATTAAGGCGCAGACTTCCTTTTCCAATAGTTTCTTGCTTCATTGGAGGACATAAATTAAATGATGTTTTAATAGCTTAAACTATGTTCCTTTAAATCAGTATTATCACCTATACGAATAAAGTAATCAAAAAAGAAGCCACCTTTCTTACATGAAGCACGATATGACAGGAAAAAAATTACAGTATTATTCCTTTCAAAAAACCTTTCTTTCAAAAAAGATATTGCAATCACAGTATACGGGCATTAATATTATATTAAAAGAATAAGAATGTATGATAAACAATTTCATTGAAATGTATAGGCTTGCAGAAAAAGAGTAGATAATTAGCGTTGTTTATAGGTTCTAAAAAATATTGGTGACATTTCTTGGCTCATCTAATTCAACATGGATGTATTCTTCCTGATATGAAGGGGTCCAAAATGATTATTAAAAACAATGAAACAAAATTAAACACCCACACTGCTAAGTAATATAACAGAATGTAGGGGAAAACAGCATTTGATGTGAAAGTGTTGTACATTGAAACACCTCACATGTTTGAAGATGAAGCCAACACAAATAGCAGTCACAAAAATAAGGATATAAGGTTTTCTGGGGTTTTATTTTTTTCTTTTCAAACCCCAATTTCATTGAAAAAATCTGAATCTCCAAGCTTATATGAAAAAAAAAAAACAAATAGGATAATAACTCAGATGTAGGTAGCCTACCTTGAGCATGAGAATACTTGCTTTTCATTGACTCTAAACCAATAGGTGACAATTAATGAAAAGACTACAAATAATTTCATAAGTTCCAACTAACATGTTAGGACATATTGTACTAAACTAAATTTTTAACAAAAAACAAAGCTCACTAAATCATATAAAAGGGGAAGCCAAAAGCGTTGAGGGGTTGATGGATTTCTCATTAACTGCAAAATAGAAAGATATATTAACTTATTTCATAATCATATCCTAAAAATACAAAACTAATAACAGTTTTCAATACAATATACCATGGAAAAGATCATATTAAGAGTGAAATAATATATTGATCAATAACAATAAAGCCATTAAAAGATATCAAAAGAAGTATTCTAAAAGAAACTCAAAAAATCAAAACCCAAATAAACCATATTGTTTAGTTGAGTTTTGGCATATCTTAACTTATGAGCAATTTACCTTTAACTTATGAAGACATCTTCATTCACTTTTAAGTTTTCAGTAAATTAAATGGCTAACATACTATATGATCCTTGAAAGTGTCAACTTGAACTGATCGGGCTAAATTGCTAGCAGAGGAGAGAAATTTTGCCTATCTACATGAATCAAGAGGAATTCATAAACTCTGTTTACATGTTCAGCAAAGATTTGCCCATTTATGCCTAATAAATCTGCTCACTCCATTACAACACCCATTCTCCATTTAGAGCTTCCCCTAACTATGCAAAATCATATCCATTGCCGCACATACAACAATTAATACCAATTCATTATTATGTTCAAAACATTAAAACACATTTTTATCATTCAATCAAATACTATAAACATGGTATAACCCCAAGAACTTTTCTGAGAATGGTCTAGAGAAGAGGAAAGACCTAGAACTCGAACTGGATCCGCTATGGAAGAATCAGTGACGTAGACTGCAACGGCAGAGAGAAGTAATCGGCCATAGACCTCGACCTCGTTTGCATACAGGACTTTCATCGATGGATCGTCATCGGGATGCATTTATATGATAATTAATGTTGCATGTTGTTTTCCTAGCCCTGAGGAACCTGTGACTAGGTCACGAGGCACTGGTGAGTGCTTTAGATTCCGTGTCTTGGACACGAGGCACCAGTGAGTGCTTAAGTCGGTAACGATGCATGTGCTGTGTGCTATTGTAGTCGGGCATCAATGTGTTTGCTGAATGTTGTATTGTTGTGATTATCTATCACATATTTCAAATTTGTCCAAACTAAATAGTTTTAGTGCTTCTTTTATAGCATATAAACAGAGCTTCTAAATTTCTTTAGAATTCAAAAGAATTAAATTGAGACCAAACAAACCAGCTCTAAATTCTTCAGGAAGAAGTTGCAAGAATGATATCTAAAACACAAAGTCATAGTAAAATATTGAGTGTATTATTTAAGGATGGTGAAGGAAACATAAAAAATTTTGGAGAAATGAATTTCAAAATAGAGCAAAGAAAAAAAAAAATTGGAATAATAAGAGAAAGCAAACTGTTACAAGCATTGTTGTGAAAAACTAGTGTAAAAATGTCTTTGAAACGCAAGTAAAATTGTCCTAAGTAAAAAGCCGCACAAACACGTAAAAAAGGTATAAATGTAAGTTTTTACCGTTTTACTTTTAAAAAAATGCAAAACCCTATTTGTTATCTTTTAGCATCGTGTAAGTAATCGGAGACTGGAGTTGCCTCCTTGAGACCTTGACTCCATCGGCATCGTTGTGTCAAATCATTTCCGTGAGGAAAAATAGAGAAAGAATGGCCTTTCCAATTGCCGCTAAATATGATGGCACTTTTCATAAGCTTGAGTAGCCGTCAAAGGTTGGAAGAGGATCTTCTCCTCATCCTTTTTCTTCTTTTTCCTCATCAGTCCATCTAGGCCGTTGCTTGGAAAGGGGAGAGAGAAGTTAAAATAGTATTGTAATTGATTGGACATATATGATTTATAGATAATGAGGGATAATGAAAAAAAGATTAAGAGAGAAACACAACCTATCAAAGGTTTGTCTTGATCCCGACAACTTGGGTGAATTTTATTGGAGAAAACTTTTTTTTTTTATTCTTTGGGATGCGAATTTAAAAAATATAACATTATTGATGGAGTTCTTTTTTTTTGGCTCAAGAGATGGATTTCTTGATGATCTTATGAATTTTATATACAACTATAATGCTACAGCCTACAAGTCATCAAATAATCTTATAAACTTGAAAGTATACTTTTTCTGCCCCAAAAAAAAATAGTATACTTGATATTTTTTTTAAAATATATTATAAACCCAATTATTATCCCAATAAATATGAATTTAGTTTTTAAAAACTTAAATAACATTCTTTTACAAAAAAATTAGTGGTTGATTGTCTTTGTTATTATCGATTTAAAAATAAATCATCCCGACATAAAGAAAATATTAATTTTTTTTAAATATTATGTAGTAGTAGAAACTTTACTTTCGTATCATTTCTATGATTTATGTTCTATCACCTCCTTATGTTTCTACATAGAAAATCCATTTTAACACATTGGTTACAAGTCAATATTTCAGTCAAAGTACTTCACCTTTACATGGCATATTAAAATATAATGACGAAGTTGCATTCCAATTTCTGGGATCTTTCTCTCTTTCACACTTCTATATAAACTCTATTACTTCTTCCTCACTTATGGCATCGAATTCCTAGAAAAAAAAAAAGAAAATATCTTCGACACCCAAACATCAATCTTTTTAGTCACCTCATAGATTTCCTTGAGAAAGGTACTCCTCTCTCACTATCTCTATTTTGTGCTCGAATAAATTGATTCTCTCATGTCGAGTTTCATTAGTGCTTTAATAAAGTTGCGGTCTCTTTGTAGCAATTCTTTGGAATTATTGGCCTTGCTGCAAATTTGCATCGTCGTCTTCATCATTATCTCACTTCAAGGAAATCCCATATACACAAGACTCAATTCACTACAAAGAAAATCGATTTTTGCTACGGAAAAATTCCGTAGCAAAATAGATTTGCTATGGATTTTGTCTATAGCAAAAAACCGCGTCACAATTGCGACGGAAATGGAAAAATCCGTCACAAATTTTATCAAGTCCATCGCTATTTGCTACGAGAATTATTTTCCGTAGCAAATTCGAAAATTTGCTACGGAATTACTTTAAAAGTAGCAAATTTTCTCAAATTTGAGAATTTGCTACGGAAAATAATTTCGTAGCAAATTGCGACGCAAACCATTCCGTAGCAAATTCTCAAATTTGCGACGGAAATATTTTCCGTAACAAAACTAATAAATTTAAAAAAAAATATTTTTTTATTTTATTTTTTTTAGAAAATTGAATACAAAAAGTAGTGTACCATGGATATAATAACAATTATAAAGAGTTTACATAGAGAAAACAAAATATATACAATAATGTTACAAAGAGCAAATACTAAAAAGTAGTCGAAACAGCAGCATTGTGATCATCATCATCACTAGCATGGTCATCATCACCAGGAGCCGACCTCGAACCCTTGTCTTTCATTAGGGACCTGAGTTGAAGCTGCATCTGCCTCATCATCTCCGCTTGATGAGTAATCTGTTGCAGCATCATCTCTCGTTCCTGAATCATGTAGTCCATAAGTTAAAAGTGTATACTAATATACAAAATGACATCAACTATACATCACTTTATGGAAAGAATCAGAATTAAAATTAAAAGTGTATATATACATATAATAAGTAAATTCTTGAGTACTATCATTACACCATCATGTAGTCCATAAGTTATTCTATTCAAAATTAGTTTGATAGATAAATAAACAAGCAAAAGTTCAAAACTAGAATTATATACATTTTCTTTCTCATCTTAAAAACAAAACAAAAGCTATAACACACCTTTATAACAGATAAATACGAATCCGTTAGGCCAACATATTTCCCAACCATGGCAATTCTCACATGTAAATGTCATAATGTCTTATTCTCGCATAATAGGATATAAAATATATTCAGAGGGAGCATTGCAAACTTATCATCATGGTACTAACAGAATCAGTAATATTATCATAAGTCTCAGCCATCTTCGTCGAACTCCTTAAATCAGGAGGCATAGCTTTGCTAAAACAAATCATTAGAATGAAATAATTTAGCATTGTCCATATCACAAAGAAAAAGAAAGCCTCAGCTTTGCATAGCATCAATGTAGTATAAATCTTGCATAAGATGCTATCATCAACTATAATCAGAAAATTTTTGTTAAGGCAAAGATAAGATCAATAACTAAGAAAAGGATCACCGGGGGGCACAACGGGACAAAGCAAAGACCATGCAAACAAAATTAAGAATGCAGTATACTATGATTGTCTTTCAACCGAAGAAAATCAAACAAGGGATGGTTAGAGCAACACGCTTATGACAATACAAAAGAAACATGAAAAGGGCAACATGTTCAATGTCTCGGATCTAAGTATGGAACTAAAATCAACAACTAATGTACTAACATAAATTTCGATGCGGAATTAAATTTTGAAGGCTAAAAGTCAGCTTGGGGTGGGAGAAACATGATTTCAAACAAGCCCTAAGTAGTTAGGTTAGAATTTTTAAACCATAAGAAATTAATCTCACAGATTATCGGAGAAGGGGTTCGAACGGTCTTCAATACGTCGGAGAGCAAAATCTAAGCAGGTCTTCAACAAAACCTAAGCGAGAAGGAGAATGAATTGTGATGAGCTTGAAGAAGAAAAGTGGAAGGAGGAGGAGTGGAGGGTTGGACCATCGGAGGTCATGAGGAGGAGATGGAGTGCAAGATGGTCGTAATGTGCGAATGAGGAGGAGGACCAACCGTGCGAGTCAGAGGGTAGGAGACACGGATGAGGCGAAGGAATGAAAGAAGAAGGGGATTTTAATTTTTTTCGATATTTGCGATGGAATTCAAAATTTAACGTAAAAATTTGTGACGGAAAAAATTTTCTGTAGCAAAGTTTTGTGATGAAAAAAAATTTTCCGTCGCAAATTGGCCGCCATTTTCCCTCCGGAGGTAATTTCTCGATTTTTTTGGATTTTTTAAGGAATCCATTTTCCGTAGCAAAATTTTGCGGCGAAACAATTTTCCGTAACAAATTGGGACGAAATTCATATTCCGTAGCAAAATTTTGCGACGGAAAAAATTTTCCATCGCAACTTGGTAGCCGTTTTCCCGCCAAAGATAATTTCCCGATTTATTTTGGATTTTTGCTACGGAATTCAAAATCCGTCGCAAAAAATTACGACGGAATTCGAATCCGTCGCAAATTTTTGCTACGAAATTTTTTTTCCGTCACAATTTTTCCGTCGCTATTTTGACATTTTCTAGTAGTGATTCAAAGATGAGAAACGGAACAAAGATGATTCGGAGCCTGGACCCAGAGTACCATCTGTCCAATGGACTGAAGGATATTCATGCAATTCCAATGCTTTTGATTCTTTGGAATGGAGAAAGCCAATTTTGGGGAATGTGATACTCACCTAATCGGAGTTTATGGCTCAGATGATGAGATCAAAGATGGTATGCTTGAAAAATTTTACAGAAGAGTTCAAAGAGACAAAATGTTTGGTATGGTTGTGAGAGCATCTATACCCAAAAATCCCGACGAGGAAGATTCAAGAGAAGATTGCTAGTCAACTCAGGGCTTACTTTTAATCACGAGATCCAAAGATAAAAGAGCCATGGAATTAATTCGAAGGATCAAGAACGAGCAGAGTATTCTTATTGTAAGGGATTTAACATAAGCAAGGTAGGAATCCCATATGATGTAGATCATAAAGGCTGCAAAGTATTACTCACCTCTACAACTGAAGATGTCCTCTCCAATCATATACATACCCAAAAGAATTTCTTGGTCTGATGATTCTTTCCATATCCAATATGTTGTAAAGGGCTTGCTCTTTTTTGCTTGATAGGTAATAGTATGTGTTGCTTGCCTTCTATTTTGCTTAGCTTTGGAAATTTGTGAATTATAATCTGTTCACGGAAGGTCACTGTTATGGGAATTTCAATGGAGTGGGTGCTATGAGTCCTGTCCCTCCAAGTTGAAATTGGTGATTCTGTCGATCGACTTGCTTCATAAATTAAGATACATACTCCTACTCTACTTTTTATAAGATATTAGAAATTCTTAAATTTCTTTCGTACTCTTTATAAGATATAGTTTCAATTGTTCGAATATTAAATGCATTTCTATCAATTTTATCCCTAACTAATTATATTTTCTGTCCTAATATTTTTTTTTTTCATGCGTTCTTTTTTATTATTTTTTATCACTATTTTTCTTCTATTTTTCATCCATTCATGTCAACTTCTCGCGGCGGACCTAGGAATTTTATTGACCGGGGCGAAAATAAAAAAAATGTTACATCATAAATAAAAATACTTGAAATACGAAACAAACCTCATATACAATATTTTTTTTTAAAAAAAAACTATTACAAAAATTAAGATTACTTTACTTGACTCTTACTCTACGTGTTTTCTTGTTGTTAAACTTATCTATAATTGAATGTGTGCTAAAACTAAAAAAAAAAAAAAAAAAAAAAAAGTCTATGTATGTAATCAAAGATCATCAAGAAATTGGTCTTTTTCAATGTATGTAATTAAAGAATCATAAAAAAATTGGTCTTCATGACAAAGAGTATGAATTATTTCATGACAATATGGTTTTAAAAATAATATTAATAACAAAAGTAAACGGATTAAATTTAATTATTAGTCATCATCTATATTCTTATGCCATATTTTAATAAAACTCAAGACTTATCTAAAATTTTAACCCTAAAATATTCTCTAATCGGTATAAAAGTAGTATTATTAGAAAAATAAAATCTTACATAATAAATTTCATGAGAAAATTTAATGAAAAGAAGTAATTTTGAGTTCCTTATTGATTTTCAAAATTTGTAAATAAGCCGTTGAAAAAAATGGCGAACGAGTAGCAAGCGAGAGGAAGAAGATGAGCGCAATTTCGGTGCGGTTGGGTTATATTAAATATCATCTCTTGATATGCATATCAAATTACATCATTTTTTTTTTTAAAAAAGGAAACTATAAGGCAATATAAAACAAAATAAATAATAGGCATTTAATATAGGGGCTTAAACTTCTCATGTTGCATGAGAAGAAGAAGATTCCTACACACACATGAAATAGTGGGACCCACACACACACGCACACATATATAATGCTAATCGGTATACAGCAATCGGCTTGGGCGGATTTGTATTAAGAGATATGTTGATTTCCTTCAATATTTCTTTGTTTTTTTTAACCCTTTTAATTATTCTCATAATAATTAGAAAATTCAAAGTCCTCCCACGCGCAAGTAATAATTTTAAGGGAAAATATCCTATACAGAAATAATTACAAAAAAGTCTCATATCAAATTCCCCTCATCCCTATATAAAAATGGTTTTTCATATTGTCAAAATGGATTTATTAATTGTTAAAATATCCCTATAAAAATATTGTTAAAATGTCTTCTAATGTTGTCAAAATTGCTTTACATGTTGTAAAAAATTCTCCGAATTTTTCCTCCGACATGTAGAATTTTAGAAACCTGAAATTTTTTTTGGAACATAAAAAGTCATTTTTACAACCGTAGAAGCCATTTTGACAACAAGATTTCATAAGGACATTTTAACTACTAATAAAGTCATTTTGATAGCATGAAAATTCATTTTTACGTAGCAACTTTTTTATGAAGGGAATTCAGCAATTAATCACAAAAAATCCTAGTAAGGGGAATTTGATAGTAGACTCTTTTGTGATTATTTTCATTTTTTAGGACCTGACAATGATTTTCTCTAATTTTAATGATAGCAATATAAGTACAAATGTACGATGCTCATGCCAGCTCACTCATGTTTTTGAACTTCTTATAAGGAAGGAGATCTTCTCCTTATCTTATTTCTTATTTTCTCTCATCAGCCTCTTCTGTGCTGTTGATTGAGAAAATGAGAGAAAAATTAAAGTAGTATTGTATTGATTGGATGGACGTGATTTAGAGATTATGAGGGATGATAAAAAAAGGATTATGAGTGAAACTCAATTCACCTTGTAAAGTCAGAACAATGAGAAATAAAAGGCACTTTGACTTTTAACTTTATGGGCCTTTGAAATTTTACCTCACCTCAACTGCACCTACAACATGTCATATGCCTCTCCCACAACAAAGGACGCTCAATACAGCCAAGCGTCTCTATTGAGTCAGACACAGCTAGACTCCGCGACCTCTTCAATCTGCTGCCTCTTTTGCAACACAAGTCTTCACCACTTTCGACGAAGCTGCATTCCAATTTCTAGGATGTTTCTCTCCTTGACACTCCTATATAAACTCTGCTACTTCTTCCTCACTTATGGTATTGAATTCCCAGAAAAAAGAAGCAAATATCTTTGACACCCAAACATGCATCTTCTTAGTCTCTGCCTTATAGATCTCCTTGAGCAAGGTACTCCTCTCTCATTGTATTTCTATTTTGTGCTCTGAATAAATTGATTCTCTAATGCATTGAGTTTCATTACAGCTTTAGGCTATGTTTGGGAGTTTGGAAGGAAGGGGAAGGAAAGTGTTACGGACTCGTACTAAGGCCCAATGCCACGAGGGCCCAATACGGGGCATATCCAATATAACAGTATACCTATAATAAAGGAACATCCGGATTATCTGCATCGTGGGAGCATCCGGACTATCAGCATCATGGGAGTGTCCAGACTATACTTGCATTATGTGCTCCCCCACTTACTGACCATGGGGATCATGCCCAACCACGATCTCCTTCACAGTGACCTCTATAAATACAGAGACAGGTTAACCAGGTGCACAGGTTCTAACTCAGACTCATTACTTTCAGGCACATTGTGCACACACACCACCCCCTATATTGTGTACAGTGACACCAGGCTCCCTTGAATATATGTTCCATAGATATTCAGGTTGAGCCCAGAGATCCAACATCGAAGTACCAATCCTAGATTGGACATCAACGTTCTACACCAGAACATTGGCGCCGACCGTGGGGATCACTAAATTACGATTCCCGTGACTACCGATGGCTAACACAGGAGCAATAGTCGGAGTATCCATCCTAATCAACCACAGGCTGACGAAAGCAAGCTGCACGATCAAGGTACATCGCGTCACGGAGGAACTCCCGGGGGCCACGTTTCTGATACGGCCTCGTCTCCTCCTGACGACAACAAAACACAAGACGAGACGGCCACAGAGACCCCGGCCTCAGGACCAGATGTCCTCGTTACACGAGAAAACGCAGGAGTCGATGCTCAGAAGGTTCAAGACTAAGGAAAAGCGGGACGAGCTTCAACGCCAAGAGGACTTTAGAGTGATCCAGTAGATGATGGATGACCAGCTCAAAAAATTCCAAGATTGGGCGCAGAAAGGAGACCGAGAAGGATCGCGTGGAAAAAAGAAAGTGATCTTTGGATAGTAGCGGCCGTCTCACGGCCACGAGAATCGGTGTCCATGCGAGAAGCGGGGCCGAACGATAAAAGGAACGAGGCAAGCTCGCCCAACGGCCTCGGCACTGAAGAAAGTGCGTCTAGGACGGAATAAGGATGACGAAGGCCGAGGTAGGGAGAGGAGGTCTCGGTCTCGGTCTCGGACGTCTGAAGGTGAAGATAGAAAAGCTGCCAGGATACCATGATCTCGAGGGTCTCCCCGAGAATACAGGATGAAGTACCTGACAGAAGCAGATGGGAGCCCATTCTCGTGAGAAGCCGCCACTGTACCTTACCCAAAGAATTTCAATCTGACCGATCTCCCGAAGTATGACGGAACGCAGGATCCACGCAGTCACCTTGAAACATTCGAGTTACTCATGTGGGTCCGCTTGATCAAAGGAGAGGTCATCTTACGCCTGTTCGCGGTGACTCTGACCGGGCCGACACAGAAGTGGCTCCACTCCTTGCCGAATAATTCCATGCGCAATTTCGAAGGCCTCGCGCAAAAGTTTGAGCTAAACTTCGCAACCAGTAAAAAACAGCCGAAGTCCCAATACACTCTGAGCCGAATAAAGCAAAGAAAGGGAGAGACACTGCAGAAGTATCTGAACCGGTTCAAAGATGTGGCTCTGCAAGTATGCTCGCTCTCAGAGGAAGTTCATGTCCATTGCCTCGTTGATGGCCTGGATCCAATGTCACGACTGGCCAAGAATATATGTAAGAATTGAGTCCATACTCTCACAGAGTTTTACACCCGGGAACAGCAATATTTGGACATCGAACAAATGGAATTGGCCAATACTGTGGAACTCGAGAGACCGAGGAAGACGTCTCCTGAACTAGATAATAAATGAAGAGAAGATTCCAGAAGACGCAACCGAGAAAGCCGGACTCGGGGAGAGAGACCTGAAGGAAAGGTGAAATATGACAACTACACCCCGCTAAACATCCCTCGGGCGCAACTCTGGAAGGAGGTTGCTCAGACAGACATGAGGAGAGTTGGGAGGCCGAGGCCTCTCCAAAACCGACCCACAACTGACCAGTCCAAATACTATTCGTTTCATGACGGGACGAGTCACACAACGGAACAGTGCTACGAGCTTCGAGATGCAATAGAGAAATTCATAAGGGAAGGAAAGTTGCGCCAATACGTAATCAAAACTCAAGGGAAGAGAAATGGCAAGGGCAATCAAGGGGGCCGAAGCGCAAGCCCGACCCCGGACCCAAAGAGAGAGGAAAAAAGAAGAAAATCCAACTCCGTTGACGGGTTCCCAGAAACCAAATTTCGTTGCAATGGGATCAGCGGAGGATTCGAAGGAGGGGGAGACACAACAAGCCAACGTAAGAAGTACCTGAGAGAAGTCCTGACGGTAAGAGATCTCCCAAAATTCAAGGACGATCGAATGAGGCCGACACCACCGCCCTTAACTTTCACCATGGAAGAGCTGAACGATGTAGTACCAGGGCATCAAGACGGATTGGTTATCACTGGAACCCTGGCGAACTGCCTAGCCAAAAGGATATTCATAGATGCAGGGAACTCGGTCGACATTATTAGCTGGGATGCTTATAAAAGGATGCGTATGGATGCTGAAGATCTAAAGCCGTGCAAGATGACCCTCATAGGGTTCAACAGAGAGCGTTCCCTTCCCAAGGGTTACATTGACCTCAGACTGACACTAGGTACGAGGGAGGCATTCAAGTCAGAACGAGTAAGGTTTATAGTTGCCGACTTTCCATCATCTTACAATGTAATATTGGGAAGGCCGACCATTCATATGTGGGACATGTTTGTGTCTACGAAGCATCAAAAACTTAAGATGCTCAACAATAAGGATCAAGTGGTAATGGTGTCAGGGGATCAAAAAGAATCCCGACAATGTTATTTCGAAACCCTCCAAAATAGGGAGGGAGGACCCTCGTCTCCACCTCGCCTCGATAGAAGGGAGAATTTGGCCAAAGCCGAAAGGTACCAAAGGGTTAGACGATCAATAAACATGGTAGAGCTTTGACCTCAGGGACAAGCCTGAGATCCCACGCCCGGAACCCGAGGGAGAATTAGAGGAATTGGTACTCGGCCCGGATCCTTCAAAAACCACTAAGATTGGAAGAGCCCTGAACACTGACCTCAAAGCCCAGTTGACTCAATTCCTTAGGAGCAACCAGGACATATTCGCATGGACATCGGTTGAGGTACCAGGTATTGACCCTAGGTTCTGTTGCCACAGGTTGTAAGTGGAGCTATATACCCAAGAGGGGGGTGAATTGGGTATTTTAAAACTTTTTCAATAAATGCTCTGTTTTGAAGCTATAAAAACAGAGGTAAACAAAGTGAGGGAAGAAGAAGCTGGACACAAAGATTTATACTGGTTTGGTCCTAACAACTTGACCTACATCCAAATCCCCGGACTCTGCGGATTTCCACTATATCAAGGATTACACACTCGTACTCAAGAGATAGTTCTCGACTAGAACTCACTCCCCTTACAAGTTGTAATCAATGAACCCAACCACCAAGTCCCCGACTTGTGGTTCTTTACAATAAATGATTCACAAGTAGAAAACTCTCACAAAGAGTAGATAATGTTAAACACTGAAGCTTATGTATCACAAGATACTACACAGATGAAAACTGAAGAAATAAATGTGAGACTTGAATGATTTTTGTTTTCAGCAGATGTAGTTGTTGTAGAGACTTGAATGCAGCTCTATTTATATTCACAGATCATCAAATGACCATTGCTAACCCAATAGATCCGTTGGAGAGGCTTAGCCAAAGTTAGGAAGTGGTTTAGGCATCTTCTCTCTCTAATCTCAGCTTGATCCAGCTGTCTAAGTGTTCTGAGTTGACTTCCTCTGAATTAATCCGTTGGAGATGATGTTTCTTGATGTAGTAATCATTCATGAATGCTCTGCAATCGTATGCAGATGGATCACCTAAAAGCATGCAACTTTCTGAACATAGCATTTAATGAGCTCAACCACTTTTTGCCTTTTCCTTTAACCCTTCAAAAACATTCTCTAAACAATCTGAAATTCACTAATAAAGTCATTAAACATAGTTAGGAATATCAGATAATAATATTGCAGAGTATTAAGATCAAACAAGAATGTTTTCCAGAATCGTCAGATTTGAATTTCTGGATCAGCGACGCGAACTCGAGTTCAGTTCATGCAGGCTCGAGTTTGAATCCTCAAGGTGTAAAAAGCGTTTAAGTTCAAAACTTCTAAACTGGAGGTTTGCAAAACAGAACCTGAGGTTTTCGAGATATAAAAGCTTCTTTGCTCTCGAGTTGGTTTAAACTCGAGTTTGCACATAGTGAACTCGAGTTTCCTCCATCCAGAGAGGAAGTCGCGATTTTGTCTTTTTGAAAAGCTTTGAGCAAAAGCATGAACTCGAGTCTATTAGTAGGTAGGCTCGAGTTTGGCACTGTTTAACTAAAACTTAGATTTTTGTTTTCAAGGGCAAACCTGAGGTTCATACTGCAAACTCTAGAGTTTTTCTCAAGTTGAAAAGTCATTGCTCTCGGTAAGGTTTAAACTCGAGTTTACAAACTTAGACTTGAGTTCGTTCGACTTGAAAGAACTCTGAGTGCTCTCGGCCTGAAATGAACCTAAGGTTTAAGGAACCAGAATCGAGTTCACTTGGTTGAAAAACTTTTAAGAGTTCTCTGCCTGAGGTAAACCTGAGGTTCAAGAAAGGCAGGCTCGAGTTCGTTTGACTTGAAAAACTCGAGTGCTCTCGGCCTGAAATGAACCTGAGGTTTAAGGAAGATAGGCTCGAGTTCACTTGGTTGAAAACTTTTAAGAGTTTTTCAAATTTGAAAATCTTTGCTTGCAATGAAACAGTGAAGACTATCCAAAGGCCTTAGCATTTTGAAAAAATCTTCTCGCCAGAGGTAAACTCGAGTTTGACATAACAGGCTCGAGTTTACTGGTTATGTATTTTAGCCAGTATTTCCTCTGAAGGTCCAAACCTGAGGTTTAGAATTAATAGGCTCGAGCGTAAAAGTATTTTAAAATTAGAATGCTCTTGGCCTCTTGCAAACCTGAGGTTTCATTATGTAGGCTCGAGTTTACTCAAGGCATGCAAAACTTTGAGACATATTAAAAAACAAACCTCTGGTTTGGTGTAGAGTTTAAAATGCCAATTGGCAAGTTTGGTCCTTGGTTAGAAGCAAACCTCCGGTTTGAAAAAGCAGGCTCGAGTTTGGTGATGCCTGAGAGCTTTAGATTGAAACTATACTCAATCTTGTTTACAATTGTCAGTTATCATCAAAACCCTTAGAGAACTAACAAAGGTTAGCCATCCGGCCGGGATCTACCCTTGTGGCCCAGAAGAAAAGGAACATCGGAGCAGACAGACAAAAGGCCCTGGAAAAGCATGTTTCCGAGCTTCTGGAGGCCGGATTCATCCGAGAGATACAATACACCACTTGGCTTCCCAACGTAGTGATGGTGTTAAAGCCAAATGGAAAGTGGAGGGTATGTACGGATTATACCAATCTGAATAAGGCCTGCCCGAAGGATTCCTACCCCATGCCAAACATTGATCAATTGGTTGACAGCTCGGCCGGTTTTCAGCTACTATCTTTCATGGACGCATATTCCGGCTACAATCAGATAGCCATGCATCTCGACGACCAGGAGAAGACCGCCTTCATGACTGATAAGGCTAATTACTGTTACAATGTTATGCCTTTCGGGTTGAAGAACGTCGGAGCTACCTATCAGTGAATGATGAACAGAGTGTTCAAAGACCAGATCGGACAAAACATAGAAGTATACGTTGATGACATGATCATAAAGTCAAAGCGTCCAGATGACCACATCCGAGACTTGGAGCAAACATTTGAGAAGTTAAGGAGGCACCAGATTAGGTTAAACCCGGCCAAATGTGTGTTTGGAGTCCCGGCTGGGAAGTTCTTAGGTTTTATGCTGACAAATGGTGGAATCGAGGCGAATCCAGATAAGTGCAAGGCCGTGTTGGACATGTAGGCCCCGAGGACGAAGAAAGAAGTTCAGCAGCTGACTGGCCGACTCGCCGCCTTGACCAGATTCCTACCGAGGTCGGCCGAGAAGGCGCTCTCTTTCTTCAGGCTTTTAAAAAAGAAAACTCAGGAGGGTTGGAAACGGACTGTGAAGTAGCGTTCGACAGGATCAAGCAATGCTTGGCAACTCCTCCAGTCTTAACAAAACCCGAGCCAGGTGAGACCTTATTCCTGTACCTCTCAGTTGGAGAAGAGGCTGTAAGCACCGCTCTAGTAAGAGAAGCCGAGTCAAGACAAGCACCGATTTACTTTGTGAGCAAAGCACTCCAAAGCTCGGAACTGCGATATCAGAAGCTCGAAAAGATGGCTTTCCCCTTATTAACAACAGCCAGAAGATTGAGGTCGTATTTTCAAGGACATAGGATAATAGTCCGAACTAGTCAACCGATCCGCCAAGTATTACACAAACCGGACCTCGTCGAGAGAATGACTAGCTGGGCGATTGAGTTGTTCGAGTTTGACATTACGTACGAAGCCCGACGCGCGATTAAGTCACAAGCGCTAGCAGACTTCATCATGGAACTCACCCCAGCGGAGGCGACCGAAGGGGATCACGGAGGTACATGGAAGGTATATGTCGATGGCTCATCCAACGCAAAAGGGAGCGGAGCAGGTATCATTGTCGAGAGCCCGGAGGGTGTCGCTGTGGAGCACTCCCTCCAGTTAAAGTTCCCGACCTCCAACAACCAAGCCGCGTACGAAGCTCTCCTTGCCGGACTACTACAGGCCAAAGAGAATGGAGCTCAGAGGGTCAAGGTTTTCACCGACTCATAGCTCGTAGCCGCGCAAATTGAAGGCACCTACCAGACTAAGTGTCCACTCTTAGCTAAATACCTCAACAAAGCTAAGGAAATCATATTAGAATTCCACGAAGTCATTGTCACCCATATTCCAAGGGAAGAAAATGTCAAGGCGGATATCCTCTCAAAAATGGCAGGTACGAAGGAGGCTGGCAATCATAGAAAGGTGACGCTGAGCTCTTCCGTCACCCCTTTCTCCCACGCAAGCCCTCGGGGAATCTGAGGAGTAACTGAGGAACAGGCGGAGGTTCTGACGAGAGGAGCAACAGCTATATGAGATGCGGACGCAGTAGCTATATGGGATGCGGACGCAGCAGCTTCTTTGCCTTTTGAAGCCATCGCGGCCGGCTCCAGAGAGGACCCAGTAGGGGCAGCGGTGCCGGGCATGGGTGGCATAGGCGGCGGCACATCTGGAGGGAGAGTGGAACGAGCAGAGCCCGAAGTATCTGAGGCTTTTGTTTTCCTGTTCCTCAACGGCCTTAACACCGTCTTTGATTTTTCTACCTCTGCACCCTAGGCAGTGCATTTCCGAGTCGGCGCAGGCACCGTTGGATTCACGTGGGACAGGTAGCGGGGAAGCTCCGACATGTCTTGAGCTGCAAAACGGACCAAAAAGAAAGCGTGAGACATGCACCAAAAAGACCATGCCAGGGGTAAAGCAAAAAGCAAAATAATTAGCAAGCATGGAACCATACAATCAGTAGGCGTCGGCTTAGACCCGACCCCGTTTATAAAGAAGGCTGCACTTTGGACCCCGTATTTCTCAACATATGCAGCCAACCGAGGTACAGAGATGGCCTCCTCAGGCGTAAGATCCTCGGTCTGGATTTGATACGAGGAAGGGTTCAAGTCATAGTAAGTGTCGTTCCAGTAAAGGGGAAACTCCCACTCCACATTCTCTCCCTCGGGCCCTTTCAAAAACCATGGTTGCTGTCCAGGTTTCGCTACGACTTTAAAGAAAGCCATTTTAAAATGCTTAAAGGAGTCCGAGAACACACTCATCAATTTCCTATCCGGGTCCGCACGAAGGGAAACCAACCCCTTCAATTTTTCGTCCTCTTTGGATGTCCGGGAAGTAAAAGAGCAGAAATAGTGAAAAAACAAAGATATGGTACAAGGTATGGGAACGGGAAAAGAAGAGCACAGGCGCTCGAAGGCCACTAAATAGGCCTATCCGTTGGGATGGAGCTGAGAAGGGGCCAGCCGCAAAGCCATCAACGTCGAAATTTGAAACGGGGTAAAAGGAAAACGAACTTTAACCCGGGTCAGATAGTCTCGGTAGAAGAAGAAAAAGTTGGTGCGCCCCACCACCCGAGTAGAGCATATAGGCTCTCCCTCATCCGGAGAATTGACAGTACACCCTTCCATGTCGGGAAGTTTAAGACGAGCTATATCTGCCTCGGACATCAGCGACCGTATCTTCAGGATCTCATGGGATACCCATTTATACTGTCTACATAGTGCCTCGGGAGGACTAGAAGAGTTCGACTCCTCGGCGTCGGATTGAATGCTGTGTGGAGAGGACTGAGAAGCCATTTACCTATAAGCAAAATAAAAAGAAAAATGCTAGGATCAGTAAGGGAAAAAATAACTGACTGAAGTATATTGGCATGCGGAAAAACAAGCGGACTCGGGGGACGAAGACCGCCAGAAGGAGGGTTAGAAGGAGCCAAATGACGGTAAGAACCTAAGATTGAGGAAGCCCGAGAATCTTCACCCTGGGTGATAAGGAAGGAGCTTTCGGCGAGACAATCCCATCAGGGGCCGAAGTATCCCAGAGGGTGGGCATCCGAATCTCGAGCGCAGGGGGAATCATAGAAGTTAAGGGGTTGAGCGGAGAGCGCATCGTCCTCGGCATGAGCCCCGGTACTTGGTCCAGCATGGTCCAACTGAATGCCTGAAGCGGTATCTGGCCAAGTGGTGACCGGCGTCGGATTCGGAACCCGAGCAAAATCAGATCGAGACCCGGATGTACTCCATCCACCAGATCCTCCCCTTAGCACGGTAGCCAACCTTTCCTCCTCCGTAAGTTCAGAACCAAGAATCCAATAGGAGGCACGAGGGAAACGGGCACGTAAGGCTTCCTCTTCCTAGGGGTTAATGGTGGATTTGAAGGGGGTAAGCAATTACTCCCAACCATCGCCAAAGAATAGAATGAGGGTTTTGTGGGATTTGTAAAAATCTTAG
The DNA here is from genome assembly GCA_019022655.1 of Acacia acuminata. Classification (NCBI taxonomy): domain Eukaryota; kingdom Viridiplantae; phylum Streptophyta; class Magnoliopsida; order Fabales; family Fabaceae; genus Acacia; species Acacia acuminata. Next base: position 1,638,133 of record JAFJYI010000133.1, on the reverse strand, counting down.
ATTCCCTCCCGTCTTATTTTTAAAACTTGCAAACAAGGGAAGGGACTACCAAAACCCTCCCTTCCCTCCAAAATGGAACTCTCAAACATAGCCTTAATGATTATTGGCCTTGCTGCAATTTGGCATCATCTTCTTCGTCCTTTTCTCACTTCAAGCGAATCCCATATACACAAGACTCAATTCAAAGACAAGAAACGGAACAAAGATGATGCACAGCCTCTACTCAGAGCAATAGCTCTCCCATAAAAGAGCATAAAGAAGCACCTTTCACGCAAAAAAAAAAAATTGATGTTGGTGCTTTGGAATGGAGAAATCCAATTTTGGTAATGTTATGGAATTAGCATTAGTTGATCCTAATACTCACTTATTCGGAGTTTATGACTCAGATGATGCGATCAAAGAAGCTCTGCTTGAAATACTTTACAGAAGAGTTCAAAGAGACAAAATGTTTGGTAAGGTTGTGAGAGCATCTATACCCAAAAATCTTGGCCTGGGGAAGATTCAAGAGAATATTGCTAGTAAACTGAGGCTTACTTTTAATCACACATCCAAAGATAAAAAAGCCATAGATAAAAGAGCCATGGAATTAATTCAGAGATCAAGAAGGAGCAGAGTATTCTTATTGTACTTCGTGGTGACGTGGACAAGGAATTGAAACTAAGCAAGGTAGGAATCCCATACGGTGGAGATCACAAAGGCTGCAAAGTGTTACCTCTACAAGTGAAGATGTCCTCTCCAATCATATACATACCCAAAAGAATTTCATGGTCTGATGATTCTTTCCAGATCATATATGTTGTAAGGCGCCTGCTCTTTTTTGATTGATAGGTAATTGTATGCGTCGCTTACCTTCTATTTTGCTTAGATTTCCGTGTTAGACTTCAAACTTTGTATACTGCGGAGTATAATCTGTTCACGGAAGGTCCCTGTTATGGGAATGTCATGAAGCGAGTGGGTCCCTCCGAATTGAAATTAGATGATTCTGTGGATTGACTTGCTTTCATAAATTAGGATACATACTCTATTGGACGCGGCTTTGCTCCTTTACGCCTTACCATCCGCTCCCTACTGGCCATGGCTTTGGTCTTGTGCGCGTTAGCATGCGTTGCGACGTTTGTTTAAAAAGATATTAAAAGATATTTTAAGATATTGATTGGTATTAAAAAAATACTTTATAACCTTAAAAAATTATTTTTTTATCTTCAAAATATATTTCGTATTGACTTGTAATAAAAAGATATTTCGGGATACTAAAAAATACTTCATGATTTCAAAAAATTATTTTAGGATCTTGAAAAAATATTTCGGATACTGACTTATACTAAAAAATAGTTCTAGTCATAATGCTATTAATTTTTTTTTTGCCATCAATATCATAATATTCATTAATTGATTATATAGTAGAGTAAAATACATTAACTACCAGTATGTTTTACTTAAATTATAAAAAAATTTGAAAACCTATATAAATTTTCCTTAATTAAAATTAAAATACTTATTACACAAACCTTCATTGTATTTTTGAAACTTTATTTTCATCTATCCAACAGTTATTTGACAGTTAATTTTGACTTTTAGACTTGTTTTTCCAACAAAAACACTCCATTTAACATGATTATTTAAAAATTATATTTTTCAAAACAATTATAATGGATATAAATTCAAAAATTTTAATATATTATAAATTTTATTTATTTTGATTATCTTATAAAATTTATCAGTTGTTTTATTTTTATCACATTTGCTAAAAATTATTTATTTAGATTTCTTTTAAATGGTTAAAAATCAATTTTAAATATATTTTATTTTTTTATAGGGTTTAAATGAAATAAGTATGAATGTATGAGAGATTATGTACATTATTTAAGTTCATACTTTATAATTTACATTTTGACTAATTTTTTTTGATAAAACATTTATGAACACGTTCAGTTTGTATATAGCTATTAATAGGACTAATCAAATTTTCAATCAAGTTTTTGTATCTATATTAACTAAATTAATTAAACTTATATCCCAATATAATTTAAAATATTAAATAAATATATTTGAAAAAGGAAAAAATAAAATTATGAAAAAAGAAAAAAGAAAACTCTTAAATTATACATAAGAATTTTAACAAAAAAAATACGGATTTAGTATCATAAGGGGTAAATTAGTAACTAAACGTGTATTAATAAAAAAAATTAATAAAGAAGATGTCATAAATGTCGGTGTAACTTAACTGTATATTTTTAAAATAAAGAAGATGTCAGTGTAATTAAGGCATTATGTAATGGAGGTGATAGTATTTTACTTTATATGGTATCCATAAACAACCTAATATATTGTAATATTGATTATATTTTTTTCAATTAATTAAAAACATCTATTCAATTGTATAGTTTAATTTTATAGAAATTAAATTCAGTAAGTCTCACTCCACACCACCCATATTGAAGGTTGGATCACTTCCTTGTGGGAGAAGATATTTAAATGGTCTAAAAATAATAGAGCAAACTCAAATAGCTCAAGAAAACTATTTTAAAGATATGCATACTTTTGAAACAGTGAAGGAAAAAAGGCATGTGTTACGGATCTGGATAAGGTCCATATCCCATATATGGCCCAGCAAGGAGTATATTGCATATCAAGATCTGCCTATAATAAAGGAGGATCCAATCTTATCTACGATTCAGGTATATCTAAATCTATATCAGATAGTTACAATATCTGGGCCTCAAATCACAAGGCCCAAACCATATCAACCTAAGGTACACTCTATAAATACAGAGGTCAAGCCTTAAGGTACACATTACAGGTTCTACGCTCTAACCCTAGACTATTTACATACAGTCACACAGAGCACACACCCCACTCCACCCAGGCTTGGCTCCTAGTCAAGTCCAATCAGTCCTATTCCCAGAATCTGCGACCAAAAGATGGTCAATACAAGATGAACATCATTTAATCTTTCTTTCCTTCAAAGTTCGAAAGATAGAACAACCCAGAAGATGAGTGATTCGCAAAATGTCTGGAAAGTCACATATAGTTGGTGTACCCTTCTCAGCATAGGGCCACGTCAGCCCTTTTTATGCAACTGGTCAAAACTTCTCCAATGGAAGGGTTTAACTAGGGGTGTTCATGGGCAGGGTTGGGCAGAGCGAGACCCTTGCCCGATGCCACCGCCGAAAGATCACTGGCGGCAAAATGCGCCCGGTGCCGGCCCCCCGGTAGAAGCCCTAACATTTTTGGGCAGGGCAATAATGGGCTGGGCAGGGCGGCCCTTACATACCCAAGTGGCGATACCCTGCCACACGCTATGTGAAAAAAAACAGCTTCAATCATACCTAATAAACAATATTTTTTATCGAGAATGATGAGCAGCGCCTGAAACTGGAGGACGGAAGTGACCGATTATCAAGCACTGGACAGTGGAGAGGCAATCAGGCTCAGGAAGATCATGAGCTAGAGGAGTGGAGAACGAGAGAGGAGAGAACGGATGTCGGCTAGGGCATCCGAGTTGAGAAAAGGGAAGAGATGAAGAAATGGGGATATTTTTTTATTATAAGTTATATATAATTTGTAAAAAAAATATAATACCATCTTTGAAAAATATATGTATATATATAATAATTTTTTATTCTATTAAAAAAATAAAAAATATTATAACTGCATCGGGGCCAAATGGGCAGGGCGGCATACCATGCCCGATGCCCGCAAAAATGCCCAGCCCGCAAAAATGCCCAGCTTATTTGTGCCCTGCCCACTTTGGGCTGCTTTTCCTTGGGCTGGGCAGGGCGATTTTTCAGTGGGCGTAGGCGGGCGGACAGGGCGCTGGGCATGATGAACACCCCTAGGTTTAACCAGATGATACTTGAATGCCTGTCGCAGTCGGGTCGGGCTGATCTGAACTCGGACGTGTCGGAGTTGTGGGTCGCGTTGAGGAAGAACTCCTCGGCGCCATTTAAAGTGCTGGTGAAGAGGATGCAGTCACCGGTAGCGGAGGGAGAAGGATTCGGTGCTGTGAGGTGCATCATAGCGATGGGGCTATGAGCTTTACGATTGAAATCGCGAAGGAATTAGGGCTACTTGACACTCAGTTCTGGACTGCCTCTGCTTGTGGCTTCATGGCTTACCTTCAATTCGATGCTCTTATTCACAGAGGAATTATTCCATTGAAAGATACTGAATCCACCCCTGAAAGCAACAATACATTTAATTATCGAGATTCATCACGCCTCAACTATGTCGTGACCAGATTGTTTTTCCTCATAGTCCATCATCAATCTCGGCCTCAGTCTCCACTCGTGAATGTACCTGATTGGTCAATCTCGGCCTCAGTCTCAGTCGGGGATTATCTCAGCGGACACAATCTCCACTCGTGAATGCATCCACTTAGTTTATCTTGGCCTCGGTGTCAGCCAAAGATCATCTCGGCACTGGGATCCACGATCTTGGCTGCTTACTATCCGAGGTTACTGGGCCGGCCTTGTCTAGTTATTTTTCTGATTGAAGTCTTGGTTTTGCTGATTAAACGCCGAGATTATTGCAAAGACTATAATCCTTGTGGATTCTCAGTTATTTGCTCTTTCTGATCTGAGTCACTATCAGCAAACACCGTCTATTTGTGGTTAGTTGGTTTCGTGCTTCTTTTTTGCGTTTTGGGACTCTGCTTCTGGATTCCGCTGGTTCAAGTATAGCGGAGAGGATCTTGTTCGCTACACTTTCGAATATTTGTTTCTCAACATCTCTTGTTAAGAAAATCAACACTTCGGCGTGCCACCTGTATAGCTGTTATATAGCCCAGATGTGTCTCTTATGCCAAAGTCAGGTTCCAGTAATGCAATGTTAATTGACCAGAATCTTGAATTCTGATGCAATAATTCAGGGAGAAAGAAAACAAACATGTGGGTCCATATATTTATAACAATGATGAAAGCATGAGAAGTCATGGAGGAGTGTTATTGGATGCAATGGGGAATTATCATACTCTGATGAAAATATTTTGTAGTATGATAAACCACTTGACAATTTGGGTCCAAGAATGCGAAGATGCTGTAAAATCAGGAAAGTACATCTCTCTTATCTCTCCTGCTTTGCTTTTTATTGGTGTTATGGCTCTGTCTGGTCTCTTGGTTGCTGGGCTGATTTAACCCAAATTTTACATCAAGATTCTTTTTGACATACAAAATCTTAAATGTCCACTATCATTGTGTATCATAAAACTAGTTATTCTCATAGCTTTGCTAGTTTTTGACTAATGCTTAAGCCATAATTACTTTCTAAAGCCATGAATTTTTCTGGGATATTGTTCAACCTGAAAAACTACAATGTTAGATTCAAAGCCACTATAAGTTGCAGGGAAGGATTTCTGTGATGCGACAATTTAATGGTTTCCTCTTGATTTACTTTCAATATGTTGAGGATTTAAAATATTTGCTTGAGCATGGTATGGTGGTTACACAACTGGACTTCGAAGATCTGCTGCAACTACCTTCGATTTTCGGATCTGTCTTATCTTCTTTGGAATCTAAATGGAGGCATGGATCAGTTGCCTTCCATCTGTTATTGCTGTTTGCTAAGATGAGACAACAGTTCAGTACCAAGCTACTAAATGGCTTGGGATGGTGATCACAGGAAGCTATCAGGATTGCTGTGGAAGTCGTTTCTCCAAAGATGTTAAATTGGCGCCTTCACAGGTTCATTTTGTGACTATTCACAAGAATTTTTCAGCGCTACTTTGACTGGTTGCGTGCTGATCATTTTTCCTTCTGTGAGATGAAAGATGATACATATTCTCTAATAGAGTTTCTGCTGGTCATTTTTTGTTGAGATCGAAGATTTGACTTTTGAGCCATTAATTCATGCCAAGAGTGTGAGTAGTGGTTTGTCTTAGATTGACAAATTGCTTTCCTGATGCTTTGATTTATAACACCACCATCTTTGGTCTGATCACTGAAAATAGAGCTGATAATGCCTTTTGACTAATTATACAATGTTGTATTCCATTTCTGATAAAATATCCAAGAGGAAAGTGATGATATATCCATGGACCTACTTTCTCCAATCTTAGCCAATGTGAAGAAAGGCAATGAAGAATTTTAACGAAATGCTCAAAAGTTGGGGAAAGAGTCCTGGAAAGTTGTGTAACAAAGCTAAAACCATACTTAATGGAAGTCACTGAAGAATTTATGGGGAACGTCGGAAAAGCATGTCATTGCAACATAGCTTTTTGTCATACGTGAATTCAATTTCTCGGACACTTGAGGAGACTAAACCACAAAGATTTTTAATTGCTCTTAATGAGTATGTCAAGGCTTGTGATTATTTCTCACAACATTCGGAAGCAACATATTTTTCATTCTTCCAGTTGAGGAATTCTTTCTCAACACATAAGGCTTTCCCCCAGAAATTGGTGATTCAAATATCTATTTTGACTCCAAAAGATAGCTTCGCCTTCCATGGTCTACTTGAAGCTACCAACAACTTTCATGACAGTTATGTTATTGGAAGAGGCTATGGCTGGAGACAACGTAATCAGCACTGATGATCCAAATGGCTTTTGGAAATTTAAAGGGGTATTCACCGTTGGAAGAGAACCAAGAGTTTTGAAGAGCCAAGAGGATGCTATATGGGAATTCTAGTGGAAAGACTACTCAGCTGATTTTGAAAATTACTGTGGGATAAAATTCCTGAAATCAAGCACGCCTTTTGTATATGGAAAATTATTTTGAGGAGTCAGAATCTGCAAGTTGCTACTATGTCTAGGCTGCTTCACAAAGCTTACCTTTCCAAGAGCTCTCTTTTCGACCATGACGTTGAAGCAAGGGCCAGGTTGATGTGCCAGGCACTTTGAAAATTTTCTCACTCCTTATCAAAGTCTGCTGCAGAGAAATAAAATAAAGAGAAATCTACTGCAGATCAATTAACCTGCAGAAGCATTGCCTTTGGGAAGTATTCAAAATGAGTGCCACGGTCTTAATCTTATTGCAGATTTTAATGCATGTCTTGCCATTAATTATGAAGCTCCTACAACTAATATAGTTGGTTAAAGTGTACTACGTATGTTAATAGTGCTTTTATCCACTACTATCCACGTGTTGTTGAATTTTTCGTCAGATTCTTTGATAGGTTAACTGCCTTTGGTACCACTGCTAAGAATTTATCTACTGGAAAAATATTGACATTTCAAAAGCAATTGCAAGCCTTGGTTTGTGCTGATGTAAAAAATCAAGAGATGCAGGAAGTTGGTTTGCGGCTAAGGTAAAAATTCTGGTTGTGATAATGATCAATTGAATCATTCCATTCAAGGTCTAGAGCAGAAGAAGCTTTGACACAAGTGGGGTCAAGTATTACGGAATTGGTAACGGAGTGGTAAATGATAAATGTTATGATAAATGATAGATGTTGCAGCATATTTGTTTGGATACGTGGCTTGCATCCTTCACACTTCCTACTCTTGAATACATGTTGATCAAAGCATTACGTGGCTTGCATCAATACCTTGATCTTCAAAGTCAACTGATAGGACTTTTATTGGAAATAATAATCTGATAATGGGATCTTATCCTATTACCCATGGTTACAAGATTGGTAACAACAATGTTTTTGCAGATAATATTCTGCTAGTTGGGCATGTCATAGTGGATCACTAACTAGGTTATACAGTTATGGAGTGTGAACTTACTTCCATTAAGTTTCCTGGGTTTGAAGATCTTAGCAATTTTCTTTCAGGACTTTTTGCATGATTTATTTAGCCAGATCAAAGAGATATGATCTTTACAGCCGCAAAGCCTCGTGCTTCACCATCGATGTTATAATTGCTTTCTCGATCTATGTACTTTGAGATGGGTGAAGCAATATCTCTAATGGAAGTGGAGCACAAATTCATCTCCCAATAATCCAAATTTTGCTTTGGAGAATCAACGACTTCTCCAAATATGGTACTGATCTACTCTCCAATGTATTTATTGTCATGAGTTTATTTCAATCAAACTAGTGGCATGAAGTTAAAAAAAATAAAAAAATTCAAGTCTGCATATGGTGAAACTGTATCATGAATTGAGAATTATATGGTTAAATCCGTGTTCCATGTTTGGGACCCGTTAAAACTGAATTTGAAGAATATGAAGACGATTATGTCACCAAGCGGACCCGGTTACACCGAATCTGGTTAAAATCCAGGATCCTTGTGAATTTTTGAAGGCGGACCCGGGCTCCGTGGAAAAACAAATCAAGGGTTACGACACCCATAATGAAATCTTGGGTTACGACACCCATCTCGGATAAACAAATTCTGGGTTACGACACCCATCATGGATAAATAAATTCAGGAAAAATTTGTGCGGAGGAGTCCACCTCCAAGAGAAAAAGAAGACGGACCCCGGTTACACTGGACGCAATTAGAATCCGGGCTCCGTATAAAGATTTGCGAGAAAGGAATACAATTAAATCCGTGTTCCAAATGAATTCCAGTTAAAATTCAGGCTACACTGAATTCCAGTTAAAATTCAGGCTCTGCATAAAGTACAGTTGACTCCGCGCGCGCTCCTTAAATGGACCCCGGATAAAGAATTCCTCAGTAGAAATTCAAATGCTTTACTATCGATAGTCAAAGATACTACACCGAGGTCATTACACTTGGTCATAAATAAAATACACCGAGATCATTACGCCTGGTCATAAACATTACACCGCGGTCGCTAAACCCGGTTATAAATACAACACATCTAGATGAATTAAACACCAGGGCTAACACGCCCAGGTCCAGAGCTCGGTGAAATTACCATTTACTGGCCTTCGCAGAATTGACGCGTCAACGCTCGCCCTGATTTAAGCATATGAATTGTCATTCCGACCCTAATCAGGTCAAAATGTTTAAGTTTTGCGTTTCGACACCATCGCTAAACATGTGGCAATTCGCCCTTATCTCGATTACGATCCCAGCCAATGGCTCCGGAACACGGTAGTGCAGTTAAGTTAACACCCTATGCAGTTAAAACGGACAGCCCTGCCATAGATTCCCAAACTTAAAATCTGGTAGAATCCCCAGACTTGCACCCATTGCGGTTGATAAATTTCTAACAAAGCTTAGAATACGGCAATTAATTGATAAAATTAGTCATAAATTGTCAAAAAAGTACATACAACCGGCACAGACGCTGGGAATAGTCAAAATTAAAAGGGCATAGACGCCCTAGATGAAAGCAATACAAAACATAAAGAGTGCTGAATGCTCAGGCGTCGGATGGAGGCGGCTTCGAGGAACCTGGACCACTTCCCCAAGGGGCATCGAGCAAGAACTTCTCTTCCCCTTCCTCCCCTTGCTCCAAATCGCCAAGTTCAGACACTGAGGCATTGTCCGGCGACGGAGGGGGAGGGACATACTTACCCTGGTGAATGTACACCCAGCAATCAAACTTTGTCAAGGTCCAGAGCCATCATCGGGTTGAAGTGTCGGATCAGGGTCAGAGCCATGTTGAAGGCATCCTTGGCCGTCGCCTTCACTGTGTTCGAGCAGACGGATAAAGGTTTCTTTGTATCTGCAAGTTCGGCCTTGGTGGAGCCCAGACGCCTGAGGGAACCACCTCGCTGGAGGGAACAAAGATTAACCTCGGACATGGATCTAGGTTCAATAACAGATCCACCCCGGCAGCCCAGAGCTCTTGACTGCCAGGCTGGGGGACAACTACTATACAGTTGTTAATGGTGTAAGAAGAACTAATGGAAGCCCTCACGGGTTATTTGAATTTTCAGATACTATCCGAGGCCGAGGCAAGTGAAAACTAAGGACCAGGAAAAGGCAAATAGATCCCGCCTTGGGAAAGAACCTATTGCCTAAACAAGCAAATCGGTAGTAGAATACAAATGAATCCAAATTCGTCAAGACCCGGACAAAAGCAGATCAAGTTGGAACAACTCGAATACCAAAGACCCCGACCTTGAAGCTAGGCAAACCGCCTCGACATTACCCCGGATCTTTGAGACATTACCTCAGATCTTCGGGTAGACGACTTTGATAGCCGTGATCAACACGTGGATTCAAATGCAGGCGAACCATCTTGGCATTACTCAGGATCTTTGAGACAAGACCTTGGATCTTAGAAGTAAGCCACTCTGACAGCCAGGATCAACATAATTTAGCTCGACAAGGTAAGGCCTACGACAGCAAAGCTCGGCTAGTAAAACCGATTGGATGCAAAATACATCCCGGCAGCTCAGAAGCTTGAACTACCGGGCCGGGGGGCAACTGTTATGGATCTGGATAAGGCCCATATCCCATATATGGCCCAGCAAGGAGTATATTGCATATCAGGATCTGCCTATGATAAAGGAGGATCCAATCTTATCTACAATCCAAGTATACCTAAATCTATATCAGGTAGTTACAATATCTGGGCCTCGAATCACAAGGCTCAAGCCATATCAACCTAAGGTACACTCTATAAATATATAGGTCAACCCTTAAGGTACACACATTACAGGTTCTACGCTCTAACCCTAGGCTATTTACATACAGTCACACGAGCACACACCCCACCCTCTTGGCTAAATGCCTGTGTGTGTCTCGAACTACGTGGACTTTGATCCCTTGACAGGGTAGGTAGGCCCTGGGCTTGGCTCCTAGTCAAGTCCAATCACTCCTGTTCCCAGAACAGAACAGCATGGATGTGAAGGCTTTGAACACGAAGGTGAACTCGCCACCGTTGTCGGAGGACAGCCTTCGGTGGATGAAGAAGGTGTGTATATAGCCAGAAGGGGCGGATGGGAAAGAAGAGGCTTGGTCTGAGGAGGCGGATGTATTGATAACAGAAGAGGAATATGCTGTGGGTATCTCATACAAAAATAAGTTTTTAAATGTAAATCATTATGGTGGCAGCCAGCAGCCGAATGAGATTGTGCAAATCCTCCCAGGAAACAACAAGAACCAACCAATGAATTAGTAAGCTAGGATGTGGGCCCTAGAATTAAGCTACCTCACGTGCCCCATATCCCCACCAAGCAAGGACATAACAAGGCTAGGAGCAGTGGGTCCGAACTGGCCCAAGTATAAAGGAAGAAGGTAGTAGAGGCCGACGCTCCACATTTTCCCCAGTCTGGGCCTATGATGGACATGAGCCCTTATAATAGTGACCACGCTGTAGCACATTCCAAGGGAAAGGAATCTTGCGTTGGCATGAACCCAGGAGGTGGGCCCATGAAATCATTAATGATAGAGAAGGAGGCATCTGAGGCTGCAGAATTCCTGAGCTTAACCTTCAAATTCGTGGAAACCAGTACATCTCTGGATAGCAGCAAACATACTCTAGTAGAGATCCAACGCCTGCGACAAGCTCCACCAGATGCTAAGCGAACGTTACTGGACGCTCTTGGTGACCCTACCACTAGATGCATGGTGAGGCGACATGGGGCAAGGAGAATAACTCACCTAACACTCCTAGGAAGTCCCAGTTGCATCATGGAGTCAAAATCCAATCCAACATTGTGCGGAACTTGAAAGTACGTAAAAAGCAATCAGGCAAGCCATTTTCTAAAGATGTGATAGCAATGCTTCAGGAGGAATTTGAATTACCAAAGGAGTTAGATGTAGCGCCGGTGTGTTCCCCTAACTAGCACAACAATTGCGTGAGCACGATGGAGACCTGTCGGGGTCTAGTATGTTTGTTTGACCCCTCTCCATAAATTTTATGTTTATGCAGATCTCTGTCTGGAACTGTCAGGGGGCAGCAAGGAAGAGGTTTTTTAGAACTTTCATGCATTTTATGTCAAAACAAAAGCCTAATATAGTGGTGTTGGTTGAGCCTCTTTTCTTTGGTATTAAGGTTGACAGGTTCATCACCAATTCTGGTTTTGATCCCTCTTACAAATTGGAGGCACGAGGGTTTTCTGGAGGCATCTGGTTGTTATGGAAAGAGACTTTGAATGTATCCGTTATGGTTTTTCATCCGCAATTTATGCATCCCAAAGTTTCAACCCAGGGGGTCCACGGGTCCTATCACTTCACAGCGGTATGTGGCCGTCCGAATAATACATTGCGTAAAGAGCTATGTCAGTCCTTATCAAGAGTAGCTGGGACTATCGTAGGTGACTTTAATTCATTCCTTAGTGCCGGGGATCGACTGGAGGAACAGAGAGGCGAGCTTGTGGCTGTGATCTTTTCTATGTTTTCATCTTCAACTGCGGACTTTTGGATCTTGGCTTCTCAAGTCCTAAGTATATTTGGAGACACGGCACTTTGCTCCAAAGACTTAATTGTGCCCTGTGTAACAATGCTTGGATGAATGGTTTTAATGCTAAAATGGTTAAGCACCTCCTTAAGCTAAGCTTGGACCATCAACCGATTGGCATACAAGTCTGTCGGAACGATAGGTCTCCTCATCATCCCTGACCCTTCAGATATTTGGCAGCATGGGCCACCTCAGATTCTTTTGATAAAGAAGTTCAAGACAGCTGGTCCAGCTCTATACCTATTAGTGTAAATATTAAGAACTTCATGGAGGTAGCTAAGAAATGGAATTACGAGGTTTTTTGCAATATCACAGCTCGAAAACGCAGAATATGGCCTGGCTAGGTAGGATTCAAAAAGGCTTAGGAGTCTTGGCCCCTGTCTTACCTTGATCGTGTAGAAGGTGATTTGCGTAAGGAATTTGAACTTAAATGCAAATAAGAAAATTTGACATGGGCACAGAAAGTAAGATGCGACTGGACATACAAAATCTATTCGAAGAAGTAGAAGGAAATTAATTACTGCTCTCAAGGATGAGCATGGGGAGTGGTGTAATGATGATGTGACCCTCTAAAGCTCCAATACTACAAGAAGTTGTACACTAAAGAAGAAATTGCTCCAGCCTCACCTTATCCTGGGAGGGGGCTCTTTCCACTTATTGGACATTCCTTAAGTCTGTCTCTTAGCTCAGTTGTCACGCTGAGTGAAGTTCATACAACCCTATTCCAGACGAAACATCTTAAGCCCCAGGAGTTGATGGGTTACATGCTGCTTTCTTCCAAAACCGATGGCAGACTCTGGGGCCTTCTATATTTCATATGGTCACTCGTCGTTTTAACGATGGCCTCATTAACTTTGAGTTGAATGAGACGCTTATCACTCTAATTCCTCAAGTCCCGACTCCGAAGATCTTAAAAGATTTTCGTCCTATTAGCATAAGTATGACCCTCTACAAGATCATTACCAAAGTACTGCCTAATCACCTTAAGAAGTGGTTGCTTCGGCTAGTGCTGCTTAGTCAATCTAGCTTTGTAGCGGAAAGGCAAATTACAGATAATATTATCATGGGTGAAGGACCAATTTTGCCAACCAACTATTAAGCCAGGAGCGATTTTGCCAAATAATTTTTAATGAGACCAAAAAGGCCAAAAAAAATTGAATTTCTAAAAAAAATACAACACCGTCAGATCCCATTAAAAGCTGATTTTGATGATAATTAACAATTGTAAACATTCATTGACAAGTTGAAAACTTCCTGTCAAAGCCACACTTGAGTATTAGTTTCAATACTCGAGTATTGACTTGATAGAGAGTTGCTCAAAAACCATTACACAAAGCAATACTCAAGTATTGGACACAATATTCGAGTATTGGACTTACAGAGAGCACTCCAAGTTTTTGACCCTGAGCCAAACTCGAGTATTGATATGCATACTCGAGTATTGAACACACAAAGACAATTTCAATGATGACTTTAGTTTTCAATACTCAAGTATTCCATTGAATACTCAAGTATTGGCCATACAGAGAGATATCAAGTTTTTCATCTTATGGACACTAGAGTATTGGTTTTGCATACTCGAGTATTGGATTTTCACAAAGCTTTCATATTTAACATGTGTTTATAAATACTCAAGTATCCTTTTGAAAACTCAAGTATTGTCTTGTCATCAATTTATCAAAGTTTTCAAGCACCCACAATACTCGAGTATTGGTATCCACACTTGAGTATTGGACTGACAGAAAGATTACAAGATTTATGCATATGTTGAATACTCAAGTATTCATTTCAATACTCAAGTATTGACTTGGGAAAGCCTTCACAAAGTTTTTCAAAATGAATACATACTCGAGTATTGAGTTGGAAACTCGAGTATTGGACATACAGAAAGATTTGCCCTTTGTCAATGACTTGAACACTCAAGTATTGAAAACAATACTCAAGTATTGAGGTTTTGAACTTAAACTTATTTTCATATCAAAAGTTCAAAACTCGAGTATTGAGTTGGAAACTCGAGTATTGGGCATACAGAGAGCTTTCATCTTTGACAACAATTTGAACACTCAAGTATTGAAAGCAATACTCAAGTATTGAGGTTTTGAACTTAAACTTGCTTTCATATTAAAAGTTCAAAACTCGAGTATTGGATTAGATACTCGAGTATTGCTCCTATTTCAAAAACATTGTTCAAGGTCAAGTCACGATGATTCCTCTCTGGAAGAAGAATACTCGAGTATCAGAATGAATACTCAAGTATTGACTTAAGTGCACAGTGACACACTCGAGTATTGATGAACATACTCGAGTATTGAACGCTAAGTTTGAAAATCAAACTTGACGAATTTGTGAAATCTTCTTGTTTGAACTTAATACTTCCTATGATTAATCTCTAATGTTTCTAGATATGTTTAACCACTTTATTAGTGAGTTTCAGACACATTAGAGAATGTACATTCAAGGATTGAAGCAAAAGCAAAAGTGATGTCAGAGCAATAAATGCACAACCCAAAAACTTGCATCCTTTTGGTTAATCCGTCTGCACACGGTTGCAAAGCATTGAAGAATGATTTCTACAACAAGAAACATAGTCTCCAACGGATTAATTTGCAAAGAGTCAACTCTGATCATCAGCCCAGCTGGATTAACAAAAGTTTAGAGAGAGAAAATGCCTAAACCACTTCCATAACCTTGGCTGAACTTCTCCAACGGATCTATTAGGAAAGCAACGGTCATTTAATGATCTCTGAGTATAAATAGAGCTGCATTCAAGTCTTTCCAACAACCAACACATCTGAAAACGCACAAGCATTCAAGTTTCTCAACTACCTTTCTGTTTTCACTTGTATTCTGTCTTTTGACATTATAAGCTTCAGTGTTTATTATTATCCACTCTTAGAGAGAGTTTTTATCTATAAATCATTTATTGAAAAGAATCACAAGTCAAGGGGACTTGGTGATTTGGGAGTTCATTGATTGCAACTTGTAAGGGGGAGTGAGTTCTAGTGAGAGAACTACTCTTTGAGTATAAAGTGTGTAATCAATTGACATAGTGGAATTCCCAGAGTGTCTGGGGACTGGATGTAGGTCAAGGAGTTAGACCGAACCAGTATAAATCTTTGTGTCTAACTATTCTTCTCTACATCATCTGTTCACCTCTGTTTTGTTGTACAAAAACAGAGCAAAACGAAAAAGTTTCATAATCCCCAATTCACCCCCCTCTTGGTGATTTAGCTCCACCTTCACCATGTCCAATTTGTGTACCTCCACCTCCTTATCCAACTACCAGCCCTTCTTAATCATAGAAATCATTGTCGAAATTTTAAGGGATTTATTCGTTAGAATTTACCTACCAAAGTACCCCCATTAACTTCCTCCTTACTTATGAGGTCAAGGACTAACGTAGGCCTTCTGGAAGGACCACTTCTTACTCCCTCATCCATCATACAGACACCACTCTAAGGCTCCCCACTCTAAATGCACACCGGGAAAAAAAGCGAACGGCTTAAAAAGAGAAACTAGAATATGACTTCTATTCAAGGAGAACGAAGGTCGGGAGGTTCAAAAGAACCAAAATTTCCTCAAAGAGGAGAGAAAATTGCTCACGGGGGAGCGTAGTTATCCTAGACTTCAAGAATGAGATTCACAAGTACATTAATGGGTTTAACAAATTCATTCATCGTGTGGAAAACATGTCATTATGGTAAAAACAAAATCTAAGCACTATGAACAAAAGTTGTAATACCAATAACAAGTGCATTAATAGGATTCACAAGTTCAAGTAATGGGTTTAACAAGTGCATTCATTAGATTTTATTTTCACCAAAGTGATTTGTTTTTCAACTAACAATGAACTTGTTAAACTCATTAATACAATTTGAATCTCATTTTTGAACTTGTTAATCCCATTAAGACTTTTGTGAAATTTCACATTTATCGTTCACATTCTTCTTCCTCAACCTCATTTTTTTCAATCTCGTTACTCTTCACTAGAAACTGAAAAAGCTTGCCGAAAAATCCATAAGGATGCTATAAACATGCTATAATTAGTTGGGATGTTTGAGTGCTTTTATTAGATCCATAACCAAACTATGAGCTTATTGCCTAAAACCGCTCACTCCAAATCAAACACCCATTTTTTTTTTAAATAAAGGTTATAAAAAAGAGAAGTAGATTCCAAGGACTTATTGCCAAGTATCCCTTAAGAAAAATCTTCCTTTTCACTCACTATTAAGTTATATGAACAAATTAGAGAGAGAGAGAGAGAAAGAGTGTGTGTGTGTGTGTGAGAGTGTGTCTGTGTTAAAGACTTGGGGCAATCAGAGGCCATCGGTAATGGGGGTGGAGAGTTCATAGGCAAGGAGGGAGAGGTAGAAGTCACTGTGGAAGGGAGTGATCGAAGTGCTGGAATAAACTCATGAAGAGCTGTTGTCTCTTTGATGAGGGAGAATGTACGGGAAGAGCTGAATGGAGTAGAGAGAGAAGAGTGAAGGAGGGGTAGTTTGGTCGTTTTCCTAAATATTTAAAACTCAGATTCCTACTTGTGTACCACTTTGTCCTTTTCCCTTTTCAATAGACGTTTCTGAATTTTGGAATTTCATATAATATTTAAATGTCATTTTCCCTTTTGAATATCCTAGTTTGCAACATTTCAATTTTTTATTACACATAACAAAAGGTAGATTAAGTGAATTGTTCTGAGGGTAAGATTTTATACATCTTGGCCTCTCTCTCTTTTTTTTTTTTTTTGGACTTGAAATTTTATCTTTTCTTATTTGATCAATGGTTTCCTTCTCAAAACTCCGTGTCATTTGAGTTGGTGTTATAAAAACACATTCACACAAATCAAGGCAGAACTCTTCTCATATACTTATTTCGTATATCTAAATCATGGTGAAAAAGTAGCTTCTTCCGTTAATCCAAATATGCACTCAGAGGACAAAATGTTCTTACATCTCCCAACAGGTGTACTTCCTATGTTGAGACCCCTTACCACCTCAACTAACCATTTGTTGGTATGAAAATTTTACCTTGGCCTCATAATTTAGTGTTTTTTCAATTATCCAACTCTAGCACTATTAACAAAAAAGGTATTGAGAAAAAATTTAAATGTTAAGATGTTAAATTTAATTTTAAAAAATAACAATAATTGGCATAAAATATCTTCATTTGAAATTGATGCAATTAGAATTAAATGCCCAAAGTGTATAAAAGAAAAGAACTAAATGACTAAAAAATATTTTATAAAATTAAAAGACTAAATTGAAATATTGTATAAAGCTAAAGAAATAAAAGTATACTCTTAATTTTTCCCCCCCTTTATGACTTATTTCATTACCTCACCCTTATGTTGAAGGAAAAGAGAGAGAGAATATGATAACCACCAAAAGAAGAATCTTATCATTAATACAACGTTATCCTTTATAAATGTGTTGCTACTGGTTTATGAGATGGAGAATGTGACTCAAATTTATTTTTACAAGAGACCAATCTAGCTATAAATTTGATTTTCTTTGTTTTTTTTTTTTTCTTTTTAACTTGACAAATATTGTCAAGAAAGAGCTTACCATCCTTATACAAATGGGTAATTTGTTGTTTCATTTTTTTGTGATTTTATTTGTCTTGACCTTATTTTTCATCAACGTGCTATTTTTATCTTATTAATTATAAAATTACCTATGAAAATATTTTTTCTATCTGATTATGACACATCACTTCTTCTCCCTTATTTATTTATTTATTTTCTTTTTATTTAAAGTCAAATGGACCACTAAAAAGAAAACCCAAAGGCAAGGTTGATGCTCTTTAGTGACGATTGGATGGGAAAAAGTATAAAAGTAAAATAAAATAAACAAAAATAAGGTACGATGATTCTTTGATAGGGAAAAGTGGTGCTGAGTTAGAAAGAACGAGAACAAATGCACAACTTATTTCTAAAAAAATTAATAAATAATAAATTATATAGAAGAATGAATTAGATTGAGGGTTAATAAATTAATAAATAAACCTAGGTAATTAAATTTATAAAATATGTACTTATTTCTAATCAAGTGATGTCAAATTTTTATAAAAAAAGTTAAAAGTATTAATAGTAAAAGATAGTTATACAGTACTGTAGTATCTAATGTATAAAGACACTTATTTCAATTCAAGTGGGGGAAAGTGATTCAAGTATTTAAATACAGCAGTATAAAGTAAACTGTTTTTTTCGCCAGAAGGAAAACCATCTCGTTAAGTTCCCACCCATTTGAAGTTGAGGTACGGAAGATGAAATGAAGAGTGTGAATAAGAGAATGGGAACAAGACAAACCTTGTAAACTCTCTCTTCCATTAAGGCCCCGTTTGGATCAAAGAAAAGGTAGGAATGGAAATGAAAAGAATGGAATGGAATGGAAACTATTTTCTTCGGGGCGTTTGTTTCACAATGGAAAAGAAAATGGGTTGATAGGAAAATTTTTGTTTGGTTGAAAGAAAATAAGGTAGGAAAATAATGCAAAATATCATTTTACCCCTGAATATGAATTATTATTTGAAACCACACAACACCAACGCGTTTTTAAGCTAATCACAACTTAAGCACTTATTAATCAACTGAAAATCACTCAAAAAGATTATTAGAAATAATATAAATGAGTTTGAGTGAAATTAAATAAGAATAGATAATAACCCATGTTACTTCTCAATTTTTTTTTAATGTTTTGATGGTAACAATTATAATTATAATGTAATTGAACCTTAATTTTCGATGAAAATTTGAAGTTTTAATTTGCCTCTAGTCAAAGAAGGGATTTCCTCGAGTTAGATACTTGAAATGTTTTAAAGAAACTTTTTTTAACTCCAGTCAATTATTTAACTGCCTCAAGTCATGTGTTTTGATCTTAAGATTTTGAACCTATCGATTTTGACTCTTTGATATCAAGTTAATGACTCTAGTCATTAACTCAAGGCATTCACTTCTTATATCAAGTTAAACTTTTTAACTTGTGTTTTTCAAAGGCCATCGGGTTTAACTCTTGCATGTCAAGTTAATGACTCTAGTCATTAACTCAAGGCATTCACTTCTTATATCAAGTTAAGCTTTTTAACTTGTGTTTTTCAAAGGCCATTGATTTTGACTCTTGGAGATCAAGTTAATGACTCTAATCATTAACTCAAGGGATTCACTTCTTATATCAAGTTAAGCTTTTTAACTTGTGTTTTTCAAAGGCCATCGATTTTGACTCTTGGATATCAAGTTAATGACTCTAGTCATTAACTCAAGGCTTTAACTTGTGTTTTTTAAAGGCCATCTGGTTTAACTCTTGGATACCAAGTCAATGACTCTAGTCATTAACCCAAGGCATTCACTTCTTATATCAAGTTAACCTTTTTAACTTGTGTTTTTCAAAGGCCATCAATTTTGACTCTTGGATATCAAGTCAATGACTCTAGTCATTAACTTAAGGCTTTAACTTGTGTTTTTTAAAGGCCATTGGGTTTAACTCTTGGATATCAAGTTAATGACTCTAGTCATTAACCCAAGGCATTCACTTCTTATATCAAGTTGAGCTTTTTAACTTGTGTTTTTCAAAGGCCATCGGGTTTAACTCTTGTATGTCAAGTTAAGAACTCTAGTCATTAACTCAAGGCAATTAATTTTTGACTTCAAGTTAAAGTTTTCAACTCGTGCATTTCGAAGAGAAAGTAATTGACTCTTGCATATCAAGTGAGTACCTCAATTCATTAACTCAAGTCAATTATTTTTCAACTCAAGTCATGTTTCAAACTCTTTCATCTTGCGACTTTATCTTCCTAAATGCAATTGCCTCGACTTTATTTTAACTTGAAGTTAACACTTTCAGTTTTCAAAATCACCATCTCTCGAAAATCTAAATACGTTATCATTTCACTCGAGTGTACAAGATATTATGCATAGTCTCGTTTATCTCTCGTTTTTAGATCATTGAACAGGGGGATATGAGGGAGTAAACACAACTTAGGTACATAACTTTATAACTTTATATATATTAAACGAAGTTCCATACAATATATTTGTCCTGTCATTTGTTGTCAATTGCACACTTACGGTTGCCTTTGTTTTTGACAAAATTATAAATATACGTGGGCACAAAAAAAAAAAAAAAAAACCCAGCCATGGGATTTCCCAAAAATTCAAAATAAGATACGACAGACTTCTTCAAAAGATTCAAGATAACCCACAGAAATCTATGTCCCTAGCAATGCCTGAATCCATGCTTCCTTGAATACGATGGAAATCTGCTCAAAGGAATTTAGCAGTTGTTGCAAAGAGACAATCTTAATATGGGCGGTGGTCAGCTCCTCCATGGTGAGACCAGGAACTTCCAACAAATGTTGAAACAGCTCAGCTTCCTTGACTTCCATCTTAGCATGATGCGCATCTCGAGATAAACGTGCTCCCAGATTGTCAAAAACTTTCTCTATTGTGCCATCAAGGGAGGAAATGGTTTCCCTCAAAACATCCACAATCGTATCATTATTCCCCATTTTCCTTCGCTTCCTTGCGCTACCAAGACACTCACTGCCACCTCCATGGGCATAATTACCAATAGGTGGGACGTGGAACTCTGGGGTGGCTTCCATATGTATTGGGGACTCAGGGATCACTTCTTCTTCTTCAAGAATTTCTTCTACCATGCCTTTTGGTGATTTACAATAGTCACCGACCGCCCTATCTTTAGACCAAACGAAACACATATCTTGGAAGTGGGGTAGGCACTTGTTTCTGAACATTCCAGCCCTCTTGTGTACCTAACAAACAAGTGCATGTGTAATTAGTAATAACTATTTGGCAAGTAATGTAGAGGAAATGGGAAATGGTCACCAACCTTGATGTACTCATCCCACACTTCCTTGTCCGCAACAACACATTGTCTATCCGGATCCCATCCAAATCCAGACGTGTTCAGGCCATACACCATATCATATACCACTTGCCAGGCCAATTTCATCGTTTTGATATGCGATACTATGTGAGGATTTCCTATGATTTCCGAATCAGGTTGGCGCTCCAGCATCAATTCTTCCAATCGGTTGGCGTACCTGGACTTGAACCCATTATCTGCCATAAACCTTTGTTCTGTCCTCAGTTGGATAAGGCACACGACCAGTAGTTTGTCTTCATCAGCTGTTCACATGTGAAACTTTTGTTTCTGTCAGTCTTCCATGCTACCACTACACAAATCAAAAGTAGTTAGTCCATAACAAGTAATTAAATACATGAGTAACAGTTTAACCCTTGCAACTCCAGCTATGATAAAGGAACAAACACATTCAAAATATCATTTTATTTCAGAGTAAACAAACAAAGGTTTTACAATGGCATGTTTATCAATTAATACACCAATGCTAATCGTCATCAGGATCTATTAGCCAAATAAGCTTTGAAAATGTCGGTAGCCGTTTATCCCCGAAATTGTTCCATGCAACAGAAGTTTCCATCATAGAAATTGGAGGAATTTCTTGACTTGGGTTTGGGGGTTCCAATGAGTCCAGTTGTTCATCTAATGGGTCACGCACAGTTGATCTTCAAATAAGGTTATGGAGAAGGCAACATACCACAATATATCTGTTCTGAATGCTAATCGGATAGGATGAAGGAGTTCGAAGGATTGCCCATCTTAACTTCAAAATACCAAGGCATGTTTCAATGATATTACGCACACATGAATGTCGCATGTTAAAACATTCAGCTGGAGTCTAGGGTTGGTGGCCTACTCTCCACTCATTAAGGTGGTAACACTGGCCACGGTACGATGCAAGGAATCCGTTATTGTTAGTGTAACCAGCATCTACTAAGTAGTACTTTCTGCGCACAAAGAACAACAGTCCATTTCTCAAAACCAAACTTTGTAAGAGACTTAATACAAATATTAATAGAACAAAAAACGCACCAGCTGGAACTTTCAAACCATGTATCCTCCTTATCGTGTCCCTCAGGACCCTTCCATCTATAGCAGATCCTTCCCATCCAGGCAACACGAATATAAATTGTCCATCCGGTGAGCATAGTCCAAGAACATTGTAGTTATATCTCCTTTTCTATTCCGATATCGACCCTTCTGGTGGGCTGCCACTTGTACTTGTATATGGGTACCATCCAAAGCCCCCAAACACCCCTGCCGTTAACAACTTATATGAAGATGGAAATAACATTTGCAATAGTTTGAAATAACGAAAGTCCAAAGTATTTACCTTAAACCATTTCCAACGATCCTCCATACAATCATCTCTAATAGGTCTCGGTGTCTTTAGGAGTTGATCTTGCAGTTTCAGGGTGGCATTCAAAACGAGCTTGAAATATCTGCTTATTGTTTCACCCGACCTTCTGAACTCAAATTGAACTACTCGATTCTTCACATGATGGGCTAAAACATGTAAGAACATAGCAACTTGCTCATCAACTACCATATGCCTCGTAGGTCAGATCCCTCCGATTGTGTCCAGCATGTGGCACAGGGCATCAAATGTTGCCCAGTTCATCCTAATCTGATTGAAGTAAGTGGTTTCGCTAGTATATACCATTGCTCTAAGGTTCGCTCTCTTAGAGTGGAAATCTAGCCTAAATGAGCTATAAGGGATTTCTCTCACATGCCTACTTGTGGCTAGGACAAACATTACCACAACCACTTTTCTTAATGCTAAAACTAAAGACGTAATATCACCTAGATGGGGTGAATAGGTGATCTCAAAATCTTTTCGCGATGTATACACAAAAGCGCATGAGATCAAAAATAACAAATATAAAGAATGGACACCGAGCGATTTATACTTGGTTCGGTCTAACTCTTTGACCTACATCTAGTCCCCAAGCACACCTTGGGATTTCCACTATAATTTCAAGTTCTCGACAATTACACACTCGTAAATGAAGGATGGTCCTCTCACTCTCAGACTCAACTCCCCCTTACAAGTTGTAATTGATACACCCTAACTTAAGGTTCATTAACCTTAAGATAATTGAATGAAATAGATAAGTGTTTAATAACTCCTCATGAGTAGATTACAAATGAACACTGAAGTACGGGAGAATATCTTAAGATATTAATGAAACAATTGAAACAGTGATTTGCAATAAAGTCGAATTGAATGCACAACATTTCAGTAGTTAGTGAATTCAATGCTTCGGCTATTTATAGATGTTGTAATTAATGACCATTGATGAAGCTTGAAGAATAGCTGTTGAGAGTCTTGAATGTGTCTCATTAGACGAAGAGGCTTCGGTGAGACTTTCGCCATTTGAATATTCCGGTGGATTTTGCGGTGACGACATTCTCTTCTTCATTCCTTTTGGTTTTCCCGTTGTGAAATAGCATTTAATGCATAGGCGGAATAGCAATGGTAGCTTTACTTTGATCAGAGTATAGGTTACCGAGATTATCACTAGTTTTGGCAACTTCATTTAATGCTTCTAACACATAAATCACTTTATGTGAATTTGTGGTTAATCCGTGGCAAAAGCATCTGAAACTCATTAGCAAACTCATTAAAAATGTTTAGAAGAGGTAATGAGTAATAGCACGAGAAAATGAATCAATATAGGATGATTTAAAGTTTACGAGTCGAGAGATTTTAAAACAGAGTACCCTTGCTCGAGCATGATCGGGATATGTGCTCGGGCAAGAGATGTGAAAGTGCAATTTTAAAGAGGATGAGTCACCCATTGCTCGAGCAAAGAACAAAGTCTGCTTTCGGGCAAGGTGTTCGAGAGAATTAAATGCTTTTGGTCAATGCTTGGGCAAGGTACGGGTATATGCTCGGGCAAGTCTTTTTGAAAGATTTTGAAAAGATATTTTATCGATGTTGCTCGAGCAACCAAAATTCCCATGCTCGAGCAAGCCTATCGCTAATGCTCGAGCAAACTACGAGCTTGCTCGGGCAACCCTTACACGAGAGACCGAGAGCGGGTTGTCCGACTCGCTCGAGCAACCCTTTTATGCCTCGCTTGAGCATGGTCCGCGAGCATGCTTTCAGAACTTGCTTGAGTATGGCATTTTAACCTTGCTGTATACCAGTTCAGACCAATGTTGCTTGAGCATGCTGATATTCCTACTCGAGCAAGACTCCAAGGTCTTCACAGTGCCTTTACTCAATGATACTCGGGCAGACCTATTTTGTTTTGCTCAAGCATGCTGGTCCAATGCAAAGGATTTAGCCTGAGCCCGATGTTGCTCGAGTATTACTCTACTTTGCTCGAGCATGCTTCCCTAAAACACTTTAATAACTCATCAGATGGACTGTGCTAGGGCATCAAATAACCTTTGCTCGAGCAATTCTCATTTCAAACATGAATTACTTAATTCAATAACCCAGAAATTGTGATCATCAAAATACAAGAGTTAACAAAAACTATAGATAAACATGCAACCAACACCTCAACCAAACATTCATGGATTTCACTGTCCATGGCCTAACCGAAGACAAAAACCAAAGAGGCTGAAAATAAATAAAGAGAACAAAGACAGAGAAAAACCAACGAACTTGTTGTGCAAAATGCACAGTCGTCGTCGTTGAAATTCTACTCGCCCTTACGTTCTCCACAGGTCTCTGTTTTTCATGGTGTCCCCTTTTATAGAGGTAGCTATGATCAGGGGCAAATTGAACTCTAGTCTATCTTCACAGCTGCTGGAAAATGGCTTCCCACCGTTTCTGGTGGGAAGCCATTTTCATTTAAACGTGGGAAAATGAAGCGCGGCGGAAAATAATTTCCGGGAAAATTCGAACCAAACGACCGCCGCCTTTGGAAAATTTGAATTTTTCTTTTCTCTCCCCTTATTTTCTTTGATCCAAACGGGGCCTAAGTGATTTTTGAATATTCTTTCCATACTTTTTTTAAGGGAAAATCTATGTGAGGGCTCATTTAACCAAGAAAAACCTAAAAAAGGCCTAAGGAACTTTCATATGTCAGAATAAGCCCTAAGGTCTTTATTGGTATTAAGTTAAAATATGAAATTATAGTGGTACCCCAAAGAATAAACAAAGAAAAAGACCTGCAATTTTCTCTTTCACTTGCTCTATCACCACCGCTCTGAAATGGCTCTCCTTGCTTCTTCACTAATCACCAGCAAACCCTTCTCTACACCGCGACAATACTCTTGCCGCCATCCTCTCCTCATCTCAGGCAGGGCCACCACCCGCTAATCATTGTTGTAGCCAATTTTTCAGATTCGACGACCCCTTCCACACCCGCTCCATCGCCAATTTTGACCCGATAGAAGCTCGATGGTTGGAAGTCCAAGAAGGCATTGCAACTTCCTGAGCACCCTGGTCCTCCAAACCGTTGAATCTTTCCCTCCTATTGTGTTTGTCGGAGAGGCCAGAGCGCTCGAGGATTAATTAGCTCAGGACGCCATGGGCAAGGCTAGTCTGCTTCACGGTGGGGATTGCACTGAGAACTTTAAGGAATTCAATGCCTTATAACATTTGTGACACTTTTCATGTTATTTTTTAGACAGGTGTCGTCCTAATGTTTGGTGGGCAACTGCCTGTTATAAAGGTTTTTCTTCTTATCGGTTGCCTCCCTTTCGTTTAACACTATCTTTCTTTAATCTATTTACAATCAACAGAAGCTTAGGTTGGTACTTATATCTATATGCCCGTTATATGGGTTTTGCATATTGTTCCTCTGGATGAATGTCTTAAAAATTCAGATTGCATCTTACAAGGGGCAAAAGGGTAGGGCTTTTCGAGGAGAAAGGAGGCTATAGGTGTTGGTGTTGGTCAGGATATTCCATTAGGAAATTATTGAAGATGAGATAAACAATGACTCGCTTTCGTTTCTAGATTGGAGATTCATATCGTTCACTTGATATTTTTATTCCTAGCGTTGCCAAAAGCGTTAAATCATCATTTCCTAAGCACCTGGCATCAAGCATGCCTACAACAAAATTGTTGCATATTATTGCTGCCTATTTGCTACCTGAAAAGGAAGGTTTATTGGCAATCAGTTCAGGTTGAGGTTGATGCAAACATGGACTATTGCTGGTTTCCTTACCTCAAAGATGCTCTTGCAGAATCCAGAGGAACAAGTTTCAGAACTGTTCATCTCTTTACCTCTGATTTGGTGTTTGACCTTTGAAATGCCTTCAAAGTTCTTTGTCGTGGTAGATGCTTACTATGAAGAGCAATTGGGACTAGAAATTACTTTGATTATTCCACTTCTTCATTTCCTGGCTAAAGGGTAAGGGAAATACATAATTTATTTTCCTTTTATTTCATTGAATATTGACTTCAAAAGTTGATAATACATAATTTGTCTTCCTTTCATTTCATTGAATATTGAGTTCAAAAGTTGATAAGTTTAAAATGCAAACCTGTACACACAAAAAAAAAGGATAAAGAGGCTTACACACACAGTTGCTATTTCTTTTCTTATCCAGAATTGTTGGTCAAGTTTCTTTTACTGGCAATCACAAATGGATTTTCTCAGATACTCAAACCCAAGAATGGAATTTAACAACAAGTGTCTTTGGAGGCCTAGATTATTGTGAGGTATCTTAATGTTCTTTTATCCAACCAGTTCTTGAGTTGGTATCAATTATCTTCCTGGTCAAATTCTCTTTTTGTTTTTCTTCAATTACTTGGTAAGATCCTCTCTCTTTCTACAGCTTCATTCTGACTTGCGGCATTCTTCTATGGGATTAAGGAACTATAAAACAAGAAACTATAGTATGAAAGTTCAAAAGGAACATGAGATGGACAAACACAAAGAGTTTTCAACCATGTACATTAATTCATTTATTCTGATTTGCAGACAATTGCTATGATTCTATCCAACCGTTGGGAGTAGTTCAATTTGGATCCATACAAAAGGTTAGTACTTTGTGGATCGCACATGAAGTTTTTGACAAAGTTTACATTAAGTGATCATTACATTAAAGTAACCGTTATCTCTTAACAGGTGTTGCAGATCTTGGAAAGAGAGGAAGTTTTAAAACAAACCCAAAGAACGTTCATGGAGACTGAAATGAAGACTTGCATACAAAATATCATTTATGGTAGTAAAAGAAATTAGTGGAATAATAAATTAATAATTATTTTAAAAAAAAAAAAAAAAAAAAAAAGGTGCAAAGTCATATAGGAGAAGAAAGGAAATAATAATAATAATAATATATTGAATAAATTAATAGAAAAACTAATTGTTTAAAAAAAAAATAGTATGAAACGGTGGCAGCCCTTAGGGCCAAGTATATATACTTGGGGATGGGGAAATGATCCACCGCCTCTTCCCTCTCCAATAAATAGGTGAGTGTGTGTTTAAAATAGTGTGTCTGTGAGAGAGAGTGATTCCGGAAGAGCGCGGGAGAAACAGAGTGATCGAGAAAAGATGAGTAGATTATTTGAGTCTTTAAGTTACATTATTTATTTTATAAAATCATTTAGGTAGTTAAATTCATTTTTTTTTTAATAAACTTTCTTAATAAAAGTTATTCTATACATTTTTCTCTTTCTAATGAGAGTAATATAATATTGATTATTGAAAATTTTAGTATTAGAATTATGATAAAGTTTTGGGTTTTGATAATAGATAACTGTATATATCAAAAGCATGATTAATAAGTAATTTTAATCGGTTTAGATTTATAGTTGAGGGAATTTAAATTTAATTTTTTATCTAAAAGAATTCAAGATTTATGCTTTGTAGGATATTTCTACCAATTAAATGAAGTTTAAGGTATTTATTTGGATTACTGGAGGTACTGTTGTTAGTTTAATCGGTTTAGTTTTGCTAGATCTCGAACGGTATAAAATTTTGAGTTGGAATTTGGAATTTAAGTTAGAGTTTGATATGATTTTGATTATATGGAGATTTGAAGATTTGTAGAGTAAATTGGGTTATGCTTATATAAACTAGTATTAAGTTAAGAAATTGATAATTGTGATAATAGGTCTTTTGTATCCAAATTTATAGTTCATTTGTAATTTATTGGAGGTTATATTGAGGATTAGGTAGATTATATTTGAGGTTTATAAATAAATGAGAATATTTAAATTTATAGGTGAAGCTTTCATCGTAGGAAATTGGGTATTTTGGTTAAATTCGGGATATGGTGATATTTTGATAATTATAATTAGTGACAAATGATTTATAAAGAAAGAAAATGAGATTTGCAACGATGATTTAAGGAATAAAAAAAGTTATCACTTCACTAGTGCAAAAAAAGGTTTTAATACCGCCTCATTTAGACCGGACTATCGACGCCTCGGTCTTAAAGGTATGACCGGTGGCAATTTTGTAAATATAAAGAATTTCTTATATCTTAGGATCATTTTTTCATAGGTCTTAAATATATTATTAAGACCCGTTAAAAAAACAACCGGTTTTAAAAATATTATTAAAAAAATTGAAATATCAATTACTTTATCGAGAAATCTCTACAAAGGACTAATATTTTCTCAAACGGTCCAAAAATAATAAAGAAAAATTTAAATATAAAGGTATTAACATTTTAAGACCAAATATATTTAATAGTCAGTCTTAAAAGTTATTCTTTTAAGACCGGACATAAAATGCGGTCGGTACAAAATATAGAAAAAGATTAAATAAAAAATTAATTAATTTTAAGACTGATTTATATATTGACCGGTCTTAAAGGTTAACGTTTAAGATCGGGTATTAATTGGTCCAGTCTTAAAGTTAAATATTTTAAGATCGGACTTAAATTTTGGCCGATACAACAATATTGAAGAAAATCAAACAAATAATTAATCACTTTCGTTTAATTACTAAAAAATTTGGCTAGAATTTTAGGACCGTATGTTTGTTAACAGTGAGGTCTTAAAAGTCCCGAGACTTTTAGGACAGTATATTTATGAATTGTCCGCTCCTAAAAATCCTGTATTTTAAAAAAGACTTAACCTTTAGGACTGTGTAATTGTTAAATATCCGGTTTTAATAGTCTTCCTTTAAATACCTCGCTTGTCAGGCAAATCATTAATGTTCAAGACAACCGAGGTTCTGGCGTTCTCCTCAAGCTAGGACCTTTGATGTTGTCATTTTTACCTCCCCTGATGTTGAGCAGCATTATCGGTTTGCCTTTTCTCCTCAAGCATTATCGGAAAAAGAATGAAGATAATGAAAAGGACACTGAAAATATTCAAATTAGGGCGAGGTAAAACTGATGACAACAACGGTCCAACCTTGAGAAGAATTGTCACTATGTTTGTTTTTATTCAAATAAGTTAGACGGTGTTTTTTTTTTGTATGGTCTTAATTGTATTATGTGAATTTTTAATGTTAATCATGTGAGGACAATTTTTTTTTGTTTCCTTTTTGTTGGAAAGAAAAAGAACAGAATGAAAAGGACAAGGCGATCGATATCATTTCTTTGCCTTCAAGAGATGCATCAATATTACTTGTGAATTTCCTTTTTGTTTCTTTAGAAAAGTTATATCCCCATTCTCCTCAGAAAAGCAATTAAAATTTCCACCAAAAATTTCCTTTGAGTTTGATCCTCCTTTGACTTTATCATCCAGCGAAGAGATGCTAAGGTCTTTGAAGTTAACTTGCGATGAGAAATAGAAAAACATTTAGAAATTCAAATAAAAATTTTATTTATTATATTTTTTATTTACATAAAAAACATAAAAATATCTAATCCTCCCCATCATTTTCGGAGGGGAGGGAGTCATCGGAGAGGTCGGACACGTTGTCATCAGAAAGACGGTACTCAATGTCATGGGCGTCGAGTACCACGGTCAGCTTGTTGTTGATGGCGTGATAAACCTGAAACAGTTGGCCCAAGCGTCGGTCTATATGATCAACGCAGGCCAGGAGGTGCTGCATCATCTGGTAGAATGACGGGTTCGGAGGCAACGGAAAAGGGTACGGATTGTGAAGAGGAAGACGAGGAAAAGGAGGACCTGGTGGTGGTAGAACAGCCATTACGGTGGAGGTTGTAGAAGTGATGGAGAAGAATGTAAAGAAAGTAAAGTAACAACGGGTTTAAATAGAGAACACATCTTGAACAATGTGAAACGCTAGAAACTTTAACGAGGAGTCGCATAGTTCCTCAGAATACAAGGAGAAGCCTAGTTGGGAAGTTTATCTGGAAGCCAAAGAGACTCTAAATCATTTATCTGAACAGAGTGTAAGGATACGACTCTGCTTAACTTTTAATACCGGATATTGTAAAAGATCCGTTCTTAAAAGTATTATTTTCTAATAAAAAATAAAAATTTATTTTAAAAAAATAAATGAATTTTAGGACCGGATACAAGATAAAAGGTCGGTCTTAAAAGTAATTGAATTGATTGAAAAAATAAATAATAGAAGTTTAGGACCGGATATATTATAAAAGGTAGATCTTAAAAGTAATTGAATTGAAAAAATAAATAATAGACTTTTAGGACCGGATATATTATAAAAGGTAGATCTTAAAAGTAATTGAATTGAAAAAATAAATAATAGACTTTTAGGGCCGGATATTTTTAAAAAGGTAGATCTTAAAAGTAATTGAATTGAAAAAATAAATAATAGACTTTTAAGACCGGATATTTATAAAATATGCTCTTAAAGTAGAAAATCACTAAATTCATCATCAATTGCGTATCTCTCCTGCTCTCTGCCCTTATTAGTTCCTCACACAACCTCTTTGTCCTTATTAACTCCTCACTGCCTCCTAACTCCTCACTACCTAGCTCTTTGTCCCAACTGCTCAAAGCCTCAAACCATGGTGAGATACAAGAGAACTCCTGGTAGGGGTGCTCTTACACCTTAAGCTCGTGCCATCCTTAGATCGTTATACGGTGCGCCTTCTCCAACGAGAGTGCGTTCTATTGTGACCGAAGAGTCTCGGGTCGTTGGACCCATTGTTATTTCAGATGATGAAGAGATTGCCGCACCCCTCCATCCTTCTACCGACCCTATCTATGCTGAAGTTCCTGCTCCCCTTGTCCAACCTGTTGGCCTCAGCGCGTCTACCTTTGACCCCTTTCCTCTTTCCTCTAATGATACATTGTGGCTGATGCAACAAAGACAGTAACTTGCTGATCTCCAGCGGGAAATTAATGTTGTTCACACTGATATTGCCAAGGCATTGGATGATAATAAGCTTTAGGATGTGCAGTTAGATTCTTGTTTTTGATAATGTTTAGCTTGTTTTTCTTTTGTTTTTGTTTTCTTGTGTACGTGCATATTCTCCAGTAATGTATGAAGCATTAAGAACTAAGCTTGTGTATTTTTTGTTCATATTCTCCAGTAATTAAAGAAGCTTATTAATTCTCCAGTTTTCCTTTATTTTATTCATTCAATTGCTGCTGCGCTCGCCAAAGCCAATCCTCTTTTTTCGGTTTGGTTAATAAATGAGACCGTTAGGACTGGATACTTTATAAGTAACTGGTCTAAAAAGTATTTGACTTTTAGGACTGAATGTTTTATAAATCTCCAGTCTAAAAAAAAAAAAATAGGACCAGAGTCTTCTAAACCTCCAGGCTTAAAAATTAAATTAATAAAATGCTTATCTTTAGGAACGATACGTTATAATTAATCGGTCTTAATAAAATCCAAAATACTAAAACATGTCTACGTCGCACGAAAAATTAAATTTCTCTCTCGAACTTCTCTTGTCGCGCCGAAAGTGATTACTCAGGTTCTGTCTCCAATGTTTGTGTGTTGCTTCGTCGCTGCTTCGCGTCGCTCTCTCGACAATCACTTTCTGGTTTCTTAGTTAAACATCTATAGACCAAGTTGTAAGAGGTGTTTTGGTTATATAACTTTATGATTTTCCCGCTCATCGTTCGGGTTTTTCATGGGTTTAATGAAATCGATGAAATGTTCTTGTGGGTTCCTCTTGTTGTTAATGAATATTGTATTTTGAATATTATATTTACACTTTAGGCCAACTCAACTGACCAACAAGTGTTTTTAGGTTACTCTTGCTTTCGCAACATTAACGTACGTGGCCAGAGAAGAAAGACTCAGCAAACGAATTTGAATTTATATACTACAAGTGAGTCCACAAGACCTTCATGCGATGCATTTAATTTCCTCATCATGCATTTATTTTGCTTCTTAGATTTACTATGATACATTTATGACCAAAAGTGATTCTTCGTTATGCATTTAATGGGCAAGTTTCTCCTAAATAAAAAATAAAAATGAAAGACCTAACCGACATTGAGCATAAATATGCATTTTGAGTTGGCTTATTTTATATTCAATTTTCAATTTTTTCGGATTATGTATGTTAAATCTTTCTGTCTATAGGAATTCTACAATGGATCACAGTTGGATAAATGCTTTACGGACGAGTGTTGAATATTAGAATGGGGCGAGGGAATTTATAGAATTTGCTAAATAAAATGCCCATAATGATAGTGGGAAGTTTATTGTCCTTGTGTAAAATGTTTGAATGAGAGGCTACTAAGTCCTGAAGTTATACACACACATTTAATTTGTGAAGGATTTTGTAAGACTTATACAATATGGGTATGGCATGGTGAAAAAATGCCAAGTGGGTCTCAACATGGGGAAGTGACCTTTGATGATAATGACACGGATATGGATGATCGCATAGAGGACATTATTCGTGATGTAGGAGAAGAGGCTTTTTATCAATCACATGCATATGGTAATATGTGCAACGATGCAAAGACCCTGCTATACCTGGGTGTAAAAAATACCAATTGTTGAACGCTGTATTAAAATTGGTAAGCTTGAAGGCACGTCATGGATGGAGCGATAAGAGTTTTTCTGAAATGCTTGAGGCTTTTAAGGACATGCTTCCGGATGATAATGTGTTGCCGCATCGATACTATGATATTCCTTCTATGTTCTTAAACAATGTCACTGACTATAAAGTTTGTTCTTGTTTTATTTTTGTGGCAGGATCCAATCCAAAGGGGCATGTTATAAAAGAGGATGTTACGTTGTTGGGTGGGAATCAGATGAAGGCATGGTGAATATATTATATTGGGCATATATGTTGATTTACGTGATTGTATTTGTAACTCAGCTCATTGTATTTGTAAGTAAGTTATCTTATTGTATAAATTAATTTAGGTGTTGTAGTCATTGTATAATCATTAATTAAGAGGTCACATAACCATGGTAAATAATATTTGTATTTTTTATCCCAATTCAATATATTCATAATTGTTCATAGCTTGTAGCTTAAAGTATCAACTTTTATGTGCTGGATTGGGTGGTGGCTTTGTGTATATATATTGATCTGGAAGAACACAACAGGGAAAAAATTTGGAAAAATTTAGACCGGAATAAATACGCCGGTCTTAAATGTTCAACTGTTAAGACCGGATGTATGTGACTGGATGTATTTACCATCCAGTCTTGAAAGTAAGTCTTTTAAGACCACGTATAATTAGTTGTCTGGTCTTAGAAGCCGCTATTTTGTAGACCGGATTTATTTTTGTCCGGTCTTAAAATTCCGATCCTTTTAAGAGCGGCCAAGTTTTTGTCCGGTCTTAAAAGTTGAGTTCTAGGACCGAACAAAAAATATTTCAGGTTTATTTAGTATGACTTTTAAGACCTAATGTTTTAAATGTCCAGTCTAAAAGAGTTTCTTTAAGACCGGTCGTGTCCGGTCTTAAATGTTAGACTTTTAATACTGCCTGGAACAAGACCGGTTGTGAGTCCAGGTCTTACAGTGCCTCTTTTATCCGGTCTTAAAAGCCTTTTTTGCACTAGTCTTTTCTTCTAAGAAAACTAAAATGAGATAATTATAGTTTAATTAATTAATTATTATTGTATTAGTTGGTATTTTTGTTAATGCTATTAACATATAATTATATATTTATTTTTAAAGTGGACTTGATCTCTCTCCCATGTTTAGTTTTTGTGTCAAGAATGGAGGTAACCACTTTTCACTCATTGTACTTACTATGTTGTTAATGAAGTTGCTGTGGGATTTTATTTTAAAAATGTGACTAGTGAGATTGTATTATTAATTTAATCTATCAATTAATACTTTGAAATGGTTATTGAGACAACAGATTATGATATTACATGTTTTGGATAATGCACTTTTGTTATGATATTGTGAGTTAAAATAGTGTTGTTATCTTAATGATTATAGAGACTATGTATTATTTTATAAATCATTTTTTGGAATCTTATATAAACTTTCCAAGATTATGATGTTGTGGAGCTGTGATGGTTGTGGAGTGATGATGAGGGTTATTATGTATAATACCACATGGTATGCCACCACTCGGTGCACAGTGGATGACTTTGATATTTTCAGGGCCCTTGATATCACCCTTTTCCTTTGGCCGGGTTAAGGGTCATCCCTTAGGACAGTGACACCTTTTCATATTTGAAGGAAGGGGAACCCATGGTTCGATATGAGTTCTACAGTCTTTGGCCAGACTATACCTTATTATTGGAGAGCTTGGTGCAATCTTCTCATAGAGACCACACCTATTACGTTACAGCCCATGGGTTCTATGAACGGGAATAAGGATGGGGGTTGATAAGGATTGTTAGGGTATCGATCTATTGCTTGGCATATTATATATGTGATTCATGATATGAAATTTGATATAGAAATTTTATGGAATTTGTGATTTGAATTAATAAATTTGTAAATTTATATATATAGTATTTTTGTTATATAAAATGTTCCACTTGGTACCTCATGAACACATATTAACATTTATAATGAGCTGGATTGATGGTTACAAACATTTTTCAGGTGGTAGTTCTCGTGTAGGTCAATCAGGAAAGGTTTCAGAAGCTTAAGCTACTTTTTCTAACGATAGTGCTTCCACCTTTTTGGTACACGTTGAATTATTGTATATTGCCGCATTAGGGCACACTTGGCATACTTTAGTATATTTTGGATATTTTAGCAATGTTTTAAGGCAATATTTAAATTAAAAATATGAGCCTAGTAAATCCAAAGCTTAATTGTGTGCATAAAATATTTTAATAAATGGTTTAATCAAGTTAATAATTAATAATTGTCCTTTAAAATGGAAGATGTTACACAAAACATGTGTCCTAAATACAATCAGTATGTTAGCGGACATAACAAGTCATCTATTGACCAAAACCAATTGCAGCCTATTTGTTCCTCTTCTTTGAGATGTGCGAGGTAGAGTCAAATTTCCTTCCAAAGCAAGAATAAAATCAAGCAGCTCCATTTCCTTTAGCCTTATTCGGGTTAAATCGTTGGCTCGTTGTAATTTTTCAGCCTGGGATCTTATAATGTCATCAACCATCTCTGTGTATCTGGAGAGTGATTTTGCGCTGCTATCAGGAACAAGACTTATCCCATGTACATGTTTCACTTAGCCTAGATTTCAGAATACTCAAAACAAGAATTTCTGTTGCTATCAAGTCAAATGAAATTATTGCAGTTATTTTATGGCTACATGCCTACATGTCATTATGTCAGATATGGCATTTCTTAAAAATGACACATTGAAGGTAGTCAACACTTATGCATCAACAAAAGTAGGAGATACAACAACAACAAAGTCTTAAAGTTTGAGCTTTGGAATTTTTTCTCAAATTCTTTCTCCCCTAAATGCGTAATTGTTAATTATTTCGGGCCATTGAGACCATAGCTCAACTAATGCCGTTTCAATCCGATTAAATTTTCTAGCTTTCAACAAATGCATACAAGAGAAACCGGTTAGTAGGCAAAGGCTTTTAGAAATAAAAGCTATTGCAGGAATAGTTTAACCAAGAGCTCCCATGAAAATCAGCAACTAGTGAAAGTAGTAAGAAATCACCTCATGACTATCTGAAAGTTCTAAAACTGCCTTAATAAAAGCTTTACCATACCCGGTGGAATTGTCAATCCAAACTAAATCAAGAAAAAATAGAACTACTCCCAAAATCA
Organism: Acacia acuminata; assembly: GCA_019022655.1. NCBI lineage: Eukaryota > Viridiplantae > Streptophyta > Magnoliopsida > Fabales > Fabaceae > Acacia > Acacia acuminata. The sequence goes on along the minus strand of JAFJYI010000133.1, from coordinate 1,602,102 downwards.
CCGTGAAATAAATCTACGAAGATATCTTCTACTCCCCCAAATCAAACACCGTTGAGTCCTCACCCACCAAGCTCGAATCTTTCATTTCAGTGTCTCCAATAGAAGTACAGGCAATGAATTTCTTAGAAGCTAATGCTTTTTTCGAAGGTTTCTTTAAGGAAAAAAATATCATTTTTATTTGGTTTTGATATGGGGTTCATGAAAATGGCGGTGGAGACTGAAAAAGAGGGCAAAGAAAGTGATCGTTGACAGGTTTTGTGGGGTATAGGAGAGAAGAGGGTTGAAATCACAAGAGAAGCCATGGTCAGACCTACCGGAAGCAAAGGGTCCAGATTCTCTCACATGCCTACTTTCTCATCATCCCTCATTGTCCTTAATTGTGGTCGTCAGATTTTTGATCCAACGGCTTAAAAACAAAGTTTTCAAAATTTCACAACTACCGCATGCGGTTTTTAAAAAAACCATTATGAGCCCTTGGATCAAGATTTGAACGGCCAGGATTGAGACCATGGGGGATGGGGAGAGGGCGTGGCAGAAAATCCTCTTCCAATAATTATATGCACTTTTGGAGAGAGAATCAAGGAGCGATGGCGAGAGGCAAGTAGAGAGAGATGTACTTGTTAGTGTGGGTTTTTTGTCATTTTACTTAACATTCATATGTCAAAAAGAGCCACAGGGCCTTTTCGATATTTAAATAATGTTTGAGCCTTATTTTTTGTTATAAGGGATTTCATATGGATTTTCCCTTTTTTATTTAGAAATGTAATAAACCCAATACAAATTAGGGAAAATTCCCTTCAGCGGCTAAATTAGTAAAAAAATTGTTAAAAAAAGGCCCAAAAAAGTCAAATGTCAAAAAGTCCTCAGGGCCTTTTCTCATATTATTTCATAAATATTAACAACTATATCAGTAGAACATTAACAACTACATCAATAGACTTTAACAATAATATCCTAACAATTAAATCAGTACCCGTTAACTAGTATTCATTAACAACTATATCAGTACACGTTAACAACTAACGTTTTATGAAATAATACTAAAAAAGATCCTGAGACCTTTTTTGACATGGGACTTTTTTAACAATTTTTTAGTTATTTAGACCAAAAAGTGGATTTTCCCTACAAATTATCAAATACGAGGATAAAGTTTATAAAAAGTCATTTTGTACATCGAACATCGTCTCTATATTCAAGAGCCACACCATCGAAGCAGGATCTATGTTTCCTGCAAATAATATTTTTGCTTAACATAATATCAGCAATCATATTTCATATGATACCTTTAAGTACCATATTTTATTTGAATCTATCTATTATTCATAGTTTACCAACAATTATACAAATAATTAAGTTTTTTTTTTTTTTTTTACTAGAACATCTTACACAATAAAATTTTGAAGGGTTGAAAAGTAGATATACAATCTTTTAAAAGTTTTGCAATTTTATTACTTCCATTGAATTGGCTAAAACATATGTTATAAGGTTGGAGTGAGAACAAGTTGATCTCATATAAAAAAGGAGATAAATGTTTGAGTCAATAGGAGTGGTAAAATACTCCGCCTTTATCACATTGAGCCCATTTTTTCATTATTCAAAATTTTATTGTGCTAGACATGATGATAATTTTTGTTGTTAAAATTACATATTAATCTAACAATCAATTATATAGTGCTCCCTCGGTTCTTATTATAAGACATCAACTAATAAGTGTATTTGGTCATTTTTATAAAGTACTTGCTTGTTTTTAAGAGTATTAAATATTTTTTTTTCATGTATGTCTATACTTAATACGGATAGTGGTTATAAGGCTCGTAGGTGGTGAGAGTAATAATTAATATGATATTAGAAGTAATATTAGAAATTACTTAAATTTTAGAATAAATTTAATAACTTTAAATGTTTTTATTAGTTTATGAAAATTATTAGTTAGTAAATAAAATCAACTACTAAATAAGAATTTTGCTTTAATAAATACTAGTACCGACCCCTCTCAGTCTGTCACCCAGTTGCCACCCACTTTATTGAGGTTAAGTCAATAAAGTTTCCACTTTTTGACCCAAAAAAATAATAATAAATTTTCCACCCCCTTCTTCTCCCATCTCCTTGTTGAGCAAGTCTCCAAAATGCCCCAATCTTTTCCCGCCTCTCTCACTCGTTTCTATATAAACCACAATCTTCCCTATCATTCTTTGCAACTCACATCTTCTCTACTACCTCAAATCTCTTCCAACGTTTCGTATAACTCGAACTCTCGAAAAAAGCACACAATGACCAAATGGGAAAGTTTTACGCGAATGGTTGTATAAATGAGAGGCTAACCTCTCTGTCCTTAGACCCAGGTCATCACCAACCTCAAACCTCCAATGGAGACAATAATGTTCCACCCATTATGTCTTTCTACAACGAAAAGATCCAACCGAGTTCTCGACGCTTGATCGAAAACTTGACGCCTCAACATAACCAAAGAAGGTATTGATTCCAAGCATTGTGGTTGTTGGTGACCGATCTTACGGCAAGTCCAAAGTGTCATGGAATCTCTCGCTCGAATCAGTTTGCCACATGGGCAAGGAATATGCATGAGGGTGCCTTTGATTATGAGGCTCCAACACCACCACAGCGAGCCGAGCTTCGTTGGATTATATGGACAAAGCTGTCTCAACAGATGAAGAACATGTCTCGATGCTATCAACGCGCAGCCACCGAAGAACTTGCGGGGAATTCAAAAGGGATTAGCAACTCCCCTTTGACCTTGTTCGTGAAGAAGAATGGTGTTCCTGATCTAACCATGGTGGATCTGCTAGGTATTCCTCCCTCTGATTTTTAATCTAAGAATTGTTTAACTGATTTGATTTGATTAGGGAAGTTATATTAATATAACATGTTTTTCTTAAAACACCTAAATTATTTTAATTGATTCCCTCTTTTAGCACTTGCTATCGAGGAAGTATCAATAGATGTGGCTTGTCAATTGAAACCCAGCCTCTTGGAAGCTTAAACCAAATTTACGTGAGACACTTTTTTAATGTATTCTAAAATGCTTTTTGGTAGTTTTATTCTCTTCATTTTAACTTGTGCTTCTTGAGTTTTAGGAGCCTTACGTTCATAATCTTTATAATGACTTTGATGCCATAGTAGACTCTTGAGGTATGGTATTACAATTGTCTTTCTACCAAAATAGCTCGACCTAATTTGATAGGATTTCCTTTACCATTATATACCTTTAATTCTTTCACTAATTAATCGATGTGCGACCTTTTCTTTAAATATTTTCTAATGCGTATAACCGAGTTCCGATTCATGGACAGCCTAAGGACATCTATGACCATATCAAAAGATGATCATGGAGTATATCAAACCGAGGAAACTATCATTCGAATGTTCTCTCGCTACTCAAGATTTTACAAAGCATGTGAATCCATTAGGATGTCACAGAGTATTGATAGAACTGGTTTGAGAACTCTGGCTATAGTGACAAAAGCGAATAAGTCTCCTGAAGGGTTACATGAGAAGGTTACTGCAGATGATGTAAACATTGGACTTGGTTATGTCTGTGTGAGAAATTGAATTAATGATGAATCCTATGAAGATGCTCGAAAGGAGGAAGGCTGCGCATTCAGAATCATCCTCTTGTCAAAGATAGACAGATCCATGGTGGGTGTACTGTTTTAGCTCGAGGCTAGTTGAGCTTCAAGCTTTGATTATTTCAAAGAAACTACCTGAGATGCTAAGAAAAATCAATGAGAAGCTAAATTGTCAGCTTTCTGGGTTGGAGGGCAAAACATCCTCCATTTTAATTAACGTAATCATTGCTTAAGAGTTGATCAACAACTAAGTAATTCTTCATCATTTACCAAAATATACAAATTAAATCAGAGTATGCAAAATGAGCCCTAACGTGGCAATATACAATTATCCAACTTATTCCAAAAGGCGGAAGCACAACTGTCAGAAGAAGTAGCCTAAGCTTCCAAAGTCTTCCCCGATGGACCCGTACGAGAACTATTACCGAAAAATGTAGGTAACCATCAATCCAACTCATTACGAATACTAATATGTGCTAGTGAGGTGCCATGTGGAACTATTTATATAACAATGTATTTAAAAATAATAATATATATAATTTTCCAATATCCACATCACAAAGTTTCATATCAGAAATTATGTATCACAGTTTTCATTAACACAATTCCCAAGATACCTCCCATCGATCCAACCGAATCGCCTTATTTCCTCTGACTAGATCCATGGGCTAAGTTACATCCATATTACTGGTTACTCAAAAGCTCACTGGTCATGTGATGAGGACCGCCAAAATCCTCGAGCACATGTCCCGCACCATGGGTCTTTCCCCCTCATTGAACTAGTGGGGTGTCGTAAACCCTCATTGAACTAGTGGGCCAGTCCCTCATTGAACAGGTGGGACAATATAAAGCCAACCATCATGCATCAATGGAGGCCTCACCACGTGGTGGAATATACTACTTCATTTCCTCCCAATTCAACCCTTACCATAATTATCACAATAAACAAATAGCTCAATAAGGATTTTCCAAAATTTTCTGTTCATATCATGTAATTAAAATCATTCTCAAATATATGTCATAATATCTCAATTCTTAATTCTTATACATATATAAATAAGTAAACGCAAATATTTCACAATTCAAATCATAAGGTTCCACAAGGCGGTTTCTATTAAGATATTCATAATCATTTCACAAAATACTCACAAACAACATATTAATACACATAACAAGTGGAAAGTGGTTACCTCTCGCCGAAGCTAACTATTATCACACTGATCCTAATCCAAGAGCTCAAACACACGCCAAAAATCAATCTACCACAACCAATTTACTAACCATTAATAACTCTTCTAAACTCTACATAAAATTATAACTTATAATTTAATTAAAATTAAAAATATACAAATTAATAATAAATTTGGAATGCTTGAAGTGGGCAAATTAGGACGGGACTGAAAAATTAGGGAGACCATTGTGACTATTAATTCTCATTTCGATTAATTAATAATTCCCTATTTCTTTTATTATTTATTCCCCTTCTTAATAATAATAATAATAATAATAATAATAATCTGTTTTATTATTATTTATTTATTCTATTTTATTACCTATTCCCTTTTTTCCTAATAACAATTATTATTATTATTATTATTACTATTATTTCTCTGCAAGTATTTTAAACTCTCGAGGCTATCTTAACGCTTTAATTTAGGAGTTTAATAAATATCAATCATTAAATAAATTATGCTCTTTAGATATTAATAAAATCAAATATACTCTTTGGATATTCATAATATAGTATATTATTATTTTAAATGCATATGATTTAGCATATTACACACATACACATAATCTCAACAGAAAAAGTCTTCCTAAAATGTCCAAGTGCAACACTATACTTATATATATAGGTATATGTATTCAAAAAAATAGATATGCAGTGAGAAAATATTTATAACAGCGATATCATATACTTATATATTTATGGCAACAAATGTTTTCCTCCATTCTTCAAAATGCAACGTGGTATGTAATAGACATATACTTTAACAATAATATATATATATATATATATATATTTTATTTTTGTAAATAATATTATAAGTGAAATAATATAGAAATTAGTTAGATCCTATTATATAGGAATAAGTTGGATAATATTTTATTTTATTTTAATTTTTATTTCATTATATTATGTTAATATAATAACTTCTATTATATACACACACACTTTATACCTCAATTCCCATATATCAGCAAAGATCTCATATTTTCCTCTAACGTAGCGTTAAATATATTTTCAATGTTTAAGTACAATAATATATATATATATATATATATATATACATACATGTTTGCAGCTATTATATATATAAAAAGAAAAGAACGTTAAGTTTCCCTTTTTCATTCTTATGCAGCCACGTATATATATTATGTGTTTTCATTAAGGTTTTTTCCCCCATTTCTTTCTCTTTTATGTGCGATAACGAGCACACATATGTATATATAATCCCAACAATAAAAAAAAAATCATGTTTCCTTTCTTTTCTTTATATAAAGAGCGTTAGTGTATATATATTCATATACAAAATCAGGTTTCCTCCTCTCTCGTTATGTATGCAACGCTTATTTATGACAAAGAAAAACAAATGATATCAACAAGTTTCTTCTCCCCTTAGATATACAAAGACACATATATATACTCGTTCAATGGCTTAATATTCAAGACTTGAGTGTGATCCATCATGAAACTAGAAGGAGCAAACCTAAAGACTTACCTAGATTAGCCTTCTAGATTGCATGATTTGGACTCACTGATTTTCTCATATTCACAGTCACGGCTCCCTCTGTTTTCAGGTTGCTTTGTAACACAAAATTGACGGACACACACTCCCTCTCCTTCCTCGGTTCTCCGGTGTTCTCGCTTTTAGACTCGTTTCGGTTTTTTTAAGGCTGATGGAATGAAGGGGAGTCATGGAGCAACGTTTAAATCGAGTTAAGGATCCGGTCCGAAAGAAGAGGAAGAATGGACCGAAGGGTATATGGTGCTTAGCTCGAGAGAGGTATGGGAGTTGCTTCGTCGCAAGGAGGAGTATGGTTTTCTTGTCACGGTCAATCCGTGGAAAGCGCGGTGCAATCTTCCTCCCTACGTTTTATGTGAAAAGCCGAGACTTCCTGCTGACTCTATCAGCATTCTTTGATTGCGTGATGGAATAGGATAATTGATTTATCCGAATTTTTGATATAAAATTGATTTATCCAAATTAAATGTAATGGGTTGGTTAATTTATTAGGTATGGGCCGTGAGGTTTAGTTGGGCTGGGTTTGGTTTATTATTCTCACATGTTGGACATGAATAAATGGGTTGGTTTTCTCATGTGTTGGGCCAAAGGAGGAGGAAATAACAATTGCAAGAATGAGCTTGTATGTGTTGTGAAACAAACAATTATCCCCCTAAATTTTCCACAAGGCTTTTATTGTAATCAAGTCCTTTATTTATTTAATTGCAAATATTTATTAAACATTATATAAATGCCCAAAATAAATCCTTAATTTATTGTAAGGATTTTTTTTTCTTTTTATCAATTAATTTCTCCTAAGCCATAAAATATAGTTTCTATAATTTTTTTTGTGGCTTAAATTATTCCTTACTTCAATTTATTCTTTTTCCCAAAATAAATTAAGGGAAAATAAGCCTACATTTCCAATAACTATTCTTATAATTATTTTAAGCCAAATTTCTTAATTTAATTTCCACAAAATATTCCAATTTCAAATCCCAAAATTTGGGATGTTACGAGGGCTTGCCAAAGAACTTGAATTCTCTGAAGATGAGTCATGGCTGCCTTCATGCATATAATTGGACTAGTGAAGGAATCTCTCAGAAAATTCTAATCGAGGAGAATTTGATGAGTACCCGGAAGACAAAGACATGCATTGCACTTGCTTGATTGGTCGACAAGCTCAACGATTACTCAAAAGATCTTCATGACTGTCCGGAAAGTAAACACACAAAGAATTTCCTGAAGGATGAAATAATGTTTCGGAGGAAGCAAAGCGGATTGGCCTCCCAAACTTCATGCCTCGCACGACTTTTTTGGGTTTGTTACGAACAAAGTGAGAGGAATCTCATCGAGGCCGATTCGTTCATCGATGATGTGTGGGACTATCTAGGAAAAGTGGTGATTCAAGTTATTAATCGCCACTCGAACACTATTACGAGCTACGAGAGATGTACTTGCGAGGTCGGGAGAAAATCGATTTGCTAGATTGAGAGAGCATTCCAAGAAGCATGTAAAGGAGGCTATAGAAGTGGAAAAGTGGACAGATTACACATGTAATCCAGAGTGTAGGAAACTGATCAGAAACGCGGAAGCGTATCGTACCACGCGATGTAGGAAAAGATGAAACCTTTTTATCGTTTTGCTTACCTGGATATTGAAGAGCTATCTGAAAGATTCTCCACGAGCAGACCTTGTCTACGAACGGTCCTCGTATACGAACAGTCCTCGTGCGATCTATGATTGATCTTCCGGACTATCTCTCGAGGGGGATGAGATGGTTGTGTGGGCAACCGTTCGGATGATGAACGTCTCCGCCTCTAGGTTTTTGTTTCGATGAGAGCCTCCTAACTATTTGTGCGGCCGTCTCTTTTCAAGCGGCCCGAAAGTTAGTTTATATGCTACTACACCCAAGGCCTAACCCTAATCCACATGGGCCTTAGAGTTCTTGGGTTGTAGTCTCAATTAAGCCTTATTGGGCTTAAGTGACCAAAGAGCACATTAACCCAACAATCTCCCACTTGCTCTTTAAGATACTAACTTGAGTTCGTAAACCCAAGACCATATAGCCCATAAGCCATCATCATCGATAACATACCTCATCCCTTGTCTCAAGCTAGCACGGGGACCCACCATTTGTCATTCATCAAGGCTCATGATAATCTACGTAAGATTATCTAGTTCGGTGCTACTCCACTAAAAGCCCGAACGTGATCTCCAAGAACAATGACACTTATAACAAGAATATGCACTTTGCCCCTTTATAGATTGTCTATAATTTGATTGACTAGTTTTCTCAGTAACCCAATCAATTATTTATTCCCTTGACTTTGACAGTTTCTCTAATGGATTACATGCACCGGCCAAATGTCTTTAATATCCAGTACCGAAACATGTCAAGGGGACATTTCCTATAAATTCCATGTTGTTTATCTCATAAACACCGATAACCAAATAGTCTCAATCCCAAAATACCGAGTTGTTGGCCGTCATATAGATCAAACCTCACCCGTTGGTAAATCAAAGAATGAAAACTATTCGACTACTTGTTTAAAATAAACTCGGGATTAAGAGCAACTACATAACTATAGTTATCGGAGATTTGATTCCTTATGACGAAAAGAACAAGCTTAATCAAATCTCTCCTTGATCCATTCAATGTGAGCATTAGCTCACACCAATGTTTTATAATGATTCGGACAAAACCATTTCATAAAACATTGCAGCCTAAATAAAGTGCCCAACTTAATTTAATAGTCGTGAATCATTTCATCAATCGTGAGAACCTATGACCATGTCCTCTATGAAAGTATTCATATGATCATATACTCCACAATTGATCCGGACCTTAGAGTTTGTAAATAGTGTGCAAAATAAATGAAAAAGAATACTCCATTTATTAACATTCAGAAAAGAAATGCAATGTCATAATGTCATGCTCAAAAGCACAAAATAACAAAGTAAAATAACAACTGTCTAAAGCTATAGCAAATCTGGAATCCTCCTAAGACCCATAGATGAAACATGCCTCTCGAACACATGCTCAGGCAAACTCTTAGTAAAAGGGTCAGCGAGATTCTCGTCTGATGCTATCTTTGCTACCACTTGTATCTCCTCTTTTAATTATTTCTCGGATCAAGTGGTATTTCCTCTCTATGTGCTTCGTCTCTTATGACACCTTGGTTCCTTGGACTGCGCTACCGCCCACTTTGTTGTCACGAGTAGAGTGTGATAGGACAATTTACACTGGTATCACCCGAAGGTCCGTTAGGAACTTCTTTAACCATGCAGCTTCCTTTGCGGCCTCGAAAGCGGCTACATACTCGGCCTCGTGGCGTAGTCGCCACACATGTTTGTTTTACACTTCTCCAACAAACGGCACCGCCATTAAGGGTGTACACATATCCCGAGGTGGATTTTCTTGAGTCAATATCTCCTTGGAAATCGAGTCCGTATAACCAATGGTTTCAAGACTCCACTTGAGTAGACCAACATATAATCTCTCGTTCTCCGTAGGTACTTGAGTATATGTTTAACCGCTACCCAGTGTTGCTCTCCGGTCCGATTAGTACCGGCTTACTACTCCCACTGCATAGCGATATCCGGTCTCGGTACATAGCATAGCATACATGAGACTACTTACTTTGAAGCATAAGGTATCCTACTCATGCGTTCTCTCTCGCTCGGGAGTTTGAGGAGATTGCTTCTCGAGAGAGATGAATCCCATGCCCGAAGGGTATAATTCCCCTCTTTGAATTCTCCATGCTAAACCTGGCAAGTATTTTGTCAATGTATTGAGCCTGGGATAATGCCAAAACCCTGTTCTTCTTGTCTCGCAAGAGTTTAATACCAAGAACATAATTGGCTTCCCCCGGTCCTTCATATCAAAATGTTTGCTCACCAGGTTTTTATGCCCAACAATACCTCTCAGTATCATTTCCGATAAGGAGTATGTCATCCACATAAAGTACCGAGAAAAGATACCGCATTACCTTGGATCCTTTTATACACACGGCTCATCGGGACTTTTCTCAAAGCCATAAGACTCAATGGCTTGATCAAATCTGATGTTCCATGATCTGGATGCTTGCTTAAGTCCATAAATGGACCTCTCGCAACTTGCATACCATTTCTTCTTGCCCTTTGGCTGTAAACCCTTTTGGTTGCTGCATATAGATTTCCTCTTCCAAATTTCCATTTAGAAAAGCGGTTTTTGACATCCATCTCGCCAAATCTCATAATCAAGATTGGTCACGCAACAACTAAGAGAATCCTAATAGACTTGAGCATGGCAACCGGCGAAAAGGTTTCATCATAATCCACTCCTTCTCTTTGGGAGTACCCTTTCGCCACCAATCTAGCTTTGAAGGTTTCAACCTTCCCGTCCGATCTTCTCTTTCTCTTGTAAATCCACTTACACCCAATGGGTCTTACCCCTTTAGGCGCATCTACAAGAGACCAAACTGAGTTGGAATACATAGAATCCATTTCACGATTCATAGCCTCGAGCCATTCTCGAGCATCAACATCTCCTAGTGCTTCGTCATAACTCGTGGGATCACCATCTTCTCGCGATGATGTCATCCTGATTTGACTCACCCAACAAGAGATATCTTGCGGGTTTACGAATCAATCTCCCACTACGACTTTGTCGCACTTGATGTCGTGCATCTACGGGGGGGTCCACATTTTGTGGGTTGACAACTTCTAGATGAGGACCCTCATTAAGTGGATCAACTAATTCATGATTTTGTTCTTCATTTAGTTGAACATCATGCTGAACTTCCGGTTACGTCTCGTTCCTGTGTATGTTCGAGATACATTTTCCCCTCTTTGAACAACCACGAACAAAAGCTGGAACCCCTTGAGGTTGAGGTGAAACTTGATCTGAGACTAGCTCATCAAGAATAACCTTACTTCTTGGCTTATAGTTTGTCATATAGTCCTCCTCTAATAAAGTCGCGTGAGTGCTCACTATGACCTTCTTTTCTCTTGGACTATAAAACAACCAACCTCTCGGTTCCTTTAGGATAGCCTACAAACATGCATACTTCGACGCGAGTCCATTTTGTCCGGTTTGTTTTAAGACATGTGCTTAGGAGCACCCCAAATTCGAATATGATTCATGGTGGGCTTACACCCTTTCCACAATTCTATTGGTGTCTTTGAAACCGACTTAGACGGAGCTAAGTTCAATAGATACATAGCTGTTTCTAAGGCATATCTCAGAATGAATCAGAAAGTGATGAATAACTGAGCATAGATCTTGTCATTTCTAAAAGGGTTCTATTTCTCCTTTCAAAGAACTCCATTCTCACTTTGGGGTGTCCCTGGAGAAGATAATTGCAAAACTATCCCCTCCTTGGTCGTAAGACCCGAACTCTCCGAGATAGGTATTCACCCCGATCGATCGAAGAGTCTTGATTTGAACACCTAGATGCTTTTCACGCCTCGACCTTGAACTCTTGGAATTTTCCAAAAGCTTCGGACTTGTGACGCATCGGTACACATGTCCAAATCTAGAGTAATCATCAAGAAATGTGATGAAATATCGATACCCGCCTGGCATGGACATTTATTGGTCCACATACATCGGTATGTACCAATTCCAAGTGAAGTGTGGCACGTTTTCCTTTGGCCTTGAAAGATCTCTTGGTCATTTTACCCTCTAAACAGGATTCACACACTTTGGTATCGGCTCAAAGTTCAGGGATTTTAAAATCCCACTTTTGACCAAACCTTGGATCCTCGTTAGAGTTAATATGACCCAATCTCAAATGCCAAAGATAAGTTTCATTGGAAACTTTTCTTTTCTTTGACGAATTGATATGCTCAATATTTTTTAATTCAACATGATTAACTTCACGGGGTATAGGACTAAGGAAATAAAGGCCATTGAACTTTACACCCGAACAAATAAAAGAAGATGAACTTCTTATTGAAACCGAGGAACCAAACTGAACTGTCAAACCATGTTTATCTAAACAACTAACGAAATTAAATTCCTCTTAAAATCTGGAATAAATAAATAGTCTTCTAAAACCAAAGTTCTATAATTATTAAAAGATAAAACAACTTGTCCCATTTGCTAGTGCGGACACAAAAAAGCTCGCCTGTTCCAAGCTTCAAATCTCGTCCTTTACTCACTTGGCAAGCTTTGTTTGAACCATCGCAAAGAGTAGCAAACATGGTTAGTGGCTCCCCGAATCAACGATCCATTTGTCATCGTGATTCTCCACTAAACAAGCCTCAATCACATTTAAATCACCCATACCTGGTTTTTTCATTTGTGGGCAATCTTTCTTCCAATGCCCCTTTTGTCCGCACTTGAAGCACTTGCCTTTTGGCCGCTTCATTGCAACTATTTTGGCAACTGGAGTACTGATTTCTTCTTTTTCTTGTTCTTGTTCTTTCCCTTGGGTTTCCCCTTAGGTTTCACAGAACTTTCACTAACAAACAATGCACTTCCTTGCTTGACTAGAGTCTGTTCAGCACTCTCAAGCTCGTGCATCAATTGAGTGAGGTCAAGATTCATTTTGTTCATATTATAATTCATCTTGAATTGGTTGAAGTATTCAGGTAGTGATTGTAAGAGAAGGTCAACTTTCACTTCTTGTTCAAACTTGATACCATGGTCATCAGCCTTCTTGAAGTTTGCTATCATTGTTAGACAATGATCCCGCACACTTCCTCCAGACATGACTGTCTTGGTGACTGAATTCAGCGCATTTTGCCTAGTAGAACTGCTAGGTGTAGCAAACATGGCATCAAGAGTCTGGAGCATTGTTGCTCTACTCTGAATTATGTTCATTTGCTCCTCGAAGGTGATCGAGATCGGCCAAAATGTAGCAGCGAACCGACACATTCGCCTTCTCCCATCTTTCCTTCTCCCGCTGAAAACGAGTCCGAACCGCATCGACGCATCTGCGGCGGGCAGCGGCAGGCATAGGGGTAGTGAGAACAAAGTTGAGCTTTTCATATTGAAGAACAATATCTAAATTGGTTCTCCATTGTCAGTTTGTACCATCCATAGGTTTTTGGCTCAAGATTGTAGCTAAAGGATTGAATGAAGACATTTTTCTGAAATTAAGGAAAAAGCACACTAATTACAAACTATAATTAACAACAAACAGATATAGCGCTAGTAGATTCTAATAACTACTATTCGTTTATTGTTTAACAATCCATTAGTTATCTTTACAAGGCTTACGATGGGCAAGATTCTTGTAAAACTAATATTGTTAATTTGGGCCTTCGGTTCCATTGCCGAGCCTCGATGGGAGGGTTAACGATTTTACCAAAGTTGAATGTATTTAACCATAGTTTACTTTCAAAATTATCTTTAGTGTCTAAGTGTTGCCGACGATGGGCCGTACAAAAAACTTTACTAAAATTTTGAAAATATTAAGGTTTAATCTAGCGAAATCCGATTATCCTTATCCGATGGGGCTTCACGATAACCATTTCACAAATAAACCCACAATGGGGCCCGTAGGTTTTATAATTAAAAGCTTAATTTAAAACCTTCACTCATTCAATATTTTAAGTTTAGAATTTTTAATTTCCAAGAATTTGTTCAATTTAGAGCAAATTATTAGGTATCTAAAATCTAGTCATGATTAGCGAGTGTGCGTCACATGACCATTTTAAATAACCCACAAATTACTCTAAAAGGTACAATTCTCTTAGGAAATTTCCTGGATTATTTGTCTAGACCTTAATTCCACAATTATTATTCTAGATTTTAATTTAAAATCATAATAATTGATAATTAATGTCTAGATTTTAATTCCACAATTAAGTAATCTAATTATTATTCAAGATTTCAAAATCATAATAAATGATAATTAATGTAGTGGACAATCTAAATAATCCCTCATAATAACTATCATACTAGTCGATTGAAAAACATAATAGTTATCATGCATTTATGACATGTGATTATGCAACAATATGGCATCTTCCTATTCTATATGGCATGTTATTTCAAACATCACGTTAATCGTACATATAATTCATACAATTTAATAAAAGCATTAAATTAAGAAAGCAAATAACTTTAATCCATGGTTTTCCTAAAAAAAAAATTAAAAAATTTTACAACTTTGGAATTTCTCTTTTGTCCCGCCCATAGGATTTATCTGAAGCCTCTTTAGGGTATCTATGAGCCCAAAAGCCCAATCCTTGGCTAGAAACCCTAGGACACAAAAGAGGAACCCTAGCCTTCGCTTCTACCACGCAAGCAACCGAAGTCATCTCAGCACGAAACTCCAGGGGAAGCACCGGTATGGAGAGACGATCAAACGGCCGCCGGAAACACCCCAAAAGGGTGGCCCACGCGCCCTCACGCGCCGGCCGTTTGCCGGTGCGTGACAGCCACTTGTGGAGGCACGTGGCGGCGCGTGGCTTGCCCTTTGGCGGTGTTCCGACCGCCAAATTGTTCGTCTTTCCGTCCTCTTTCCATCGATATGTGGTTTGCCCAAATCCGAGATCCGAAGTCCACGAAAAGTGTCGTACGGTGTTGTTTGCTCATATTCTTCGCGTTTCTTGATCTCCAACTTTTACGGAATTCGAAAAATACATAGAAATTCGAAAGGAAATCATAAAAACAGCAAGGAGGAAACCTAATCATATGGGATTAGCCTCCTTGTTACAAATCAAGAATTACACGAGAGAATCTAACCATGGATTAAAGTATTCATATGATTTATAAACGATAATTACTATGATTCAAATAACAAATATAGAAACAGATGCCATCCTTTCAAAAATAATTTTCGAAGATAATCACATGAAATTTCAAAACTAGGTTCTTTTCCTCATCGCTATTGGCTCTGATGCCAATTGTAGGAAACTGATCAGAAACGCGGAAGCGTATCGTACCACGCGATGTAGGAAAAGATGAAACCCTTTTATCGTTTTGCTTACCTGGATATTGAAGAGCTATCTGAAAGATTCTCCACGAGCAAACCTTGTCTACGAACAGTCCTCGTATACGAACAGTCCTCGTGCGATCTATGATTGATCTTCCAGACTATCTCTCGAGGGGATGAGATGGTTGTGTGGGCAACCGTTCAGATGATGAACGTCTGCCTCTAGGTTTTTTGTTTCTGATGAGAGCCTCCTAACTATTTGTGCGGCCGTCTCTTTTCAAGCGACTGAAAGTTAGTTTATATGCTACTACACCCAAGGCCTAACCCTAATCCACATGGGCCTTAGAGTTCTTGGGTTGTAGTCTCAATTAAGCCTTATTGGGCTTAAGTGACCAAAGAGCACATTAACCCAACACAGAGTACATGACTAAGTACAATAGTCTGATGGCTAATCAATCTTCCCTCATCAGACTTGTTCAGGGTCAGGCTTATGGAACTTTGAATATTAATGGTCTTGGAGAAAACATACAGTTTGATCATCTCGAGACAAGACAATGCACAAGTTCTGAATCAAGCTTATGACATGAAGATGAGGATGATTTCTTATTGGAGGATTGTGTTGAGGAGGCCGATTGATACCACAGTCTGCATTTTCAGTTCAAGCATCAACAATCGGTGAATAGGGAGTTGGAGAAGGAGATCACTTCTTGTTTCACGTCTCCGAGTTTTGGAGGAATCCAAAGCTTGTTGGAGGAGTCGCCTTCCATGTCGGGCAAGCGTGCCATGCTCAGCCGAAGTATTTGAAGTTCTTAATTAGGGAAAGCAAGGAGGTAATATCTAACATTATGGATATGATTTCTAGCAACTGATTTTAATAAGTTCTGTCATATGTCATATGTCATATGTATGTGTGTGCGTCTTGTCTATTTTATAGTTATCTATGTATCAGTTTGAGTGTGTTCTTGTAATATATTTATGTTTCTAATCTCGAGGGATGATCTCGTTCCAGTTGTCTCATCCCCTCCTAGAAAAGCAACATAATTGCATATTGTGTGTGTGGTGTGAAAGCACCAAATAATCAAGGCACTATTTTGAAATTACAAGAGTTCATGGATTGTTTGAAATAATAAAGTTTTGGAATAATTTTTCTGAAGGACATGAGAAATCTGACGTTGAATTGTGGGTAGGAGGATAGATCAAGGCAGAGATGGGATGAAGCTGTTTATCCAGCTTATATCCTATGACATTTTTGGAGGAGTGAAGCTGTTTTTGAACATAAATATCAAATAACCTTCTAAACCAGAATTTGGTGTACATCTTTCTAATCTTTTTTTTGCTCGAAACATCTTTCTAATCTCACTACTCATAAACTCAAGGAGAGTAATAAATATGGAGGAAATACTAAAAGAAGGGATATAGGGAAGAGAGAGAAGAGGTTTTTTTTTTTGGGGGGGGAGGGGGGACCTTGAAGAGAGCGGTGAGATTCGAAACGTAAGGGTTGTTTGGTGTGGGAAAAATTTGAAGAGG
Source organism: Acacia acuminata (assembly GCA_019022655.1). Lineage (NCBI taxonomy): Eukaryota > Viridiplantae > Streptophyta > Magnoliopsida > Fabales > Fabaceae > Acacia > Acacia acuminata. Next base: position 1,585,392 of record JAFJYI010000133.1, on the reverse strand, counting down.
AAAGGAACTTAAAAGAGAGAAATGAAGGACGGGGAAGATTTTGAAAAATCATGGAAGATAGTTTGAGGGAAGATGAGTTGTTTGGTAGGAAGAAAATAAAGGGATAGTAATTGATAAAGAATCAAGAAATGTCTATTTTACCCTTAAAAGTAATTAATTCAAAATAAAAAGGAAAATTTTTTTTTTTGCTAAAATATATTTTTAAAAATATGCTCTTATCAAGTTTAAACTTGTATAAAAAAATTTCTCGCCAAGTTCGAACTTAAATTCAAACTTTCCCGCTAAATTCGAACTTTCCCACCAAGTTCGAACTTAAATTCGAACCCTCTCGTCAAATTCAAATTTGAGTGGTAAATTTGTCAAAAAATGTGAAAAGTGATATAGGTAATTGAGATCTCACCAATTTTAATGGACTTTGATCTTCCTATATATGAGAGAAGATTGATAGGCTCGGGAACCTAACCTCCCAAAAAAAGACAGGAGGAGTGAGGCGAAGGAGGGAGGGAGGGGAATAAATAATAATAATAATAATAATAATAATAATAAAGAGAGGGTTGAGGACGGAAGGGAAGTGAGGCGAAGGAGGAACAGAAGTGGGAACCAATGGGGAGTAGTTACGTTGGTAGTCGGCTCAGAAGGTGGGAAAGGGTGCCACGTGCAACCACTGAGCTTAGATGATGTGTGTGCATCAGACCCCACACCTGGTCCTTTCTCTCTCTCTCTCGTCCTAGGTATCTACTCATTATTACTCCCTCCATGTACTCCTTTAATTAATTTAATTTAATAATAATAATTTTGTGCTTTTGATGACAAGTGAAAAAAATCCAATTGTAGCTCATTACCTCTCTTGGGTTCTTATTGCTTGACAAGTGGACTAGGATGGAAATTGGATGAAGGAGAATCAATGTTCACTTTCAGCTTCTTTCCTCATAGATTAATCGGAGTCAGACCAAAGGTTAATATTCACTTCTTTCTTTAGCTCACTACCAAACCCTAACTTCCCACCCAATCCAATGTAGCCCTTTTTGGTAATCCGAAGATCGTCAAGTTTCATAGTGGCTCGATTCAGCTTTTGTAACATCCCAAATTTGGGATTTGGAATTAAAAATATTGTACGGAAATTTATGATGAAAATTTGGTCAAAAATAATTATGAAAATAATTATTTGGAATTTAAGGACCCATTTTCTTGAGAATTTCAAAGAAAATAGTTAGAGGTTGATTTATAGCCCAAGATTTTTAGATAAATTACTTTAAGAGTTAAAGAAGTTAATTAAGGAAGAAAATCCTTATAAATAATCAAGGATTCATTTTTTAGCATTTATTTGATAATTAAGTAGTAATGAAGAGACAAGGGAATAGTTAAAAAAAAAAAAAAAAAAAAACATATCAGATAACTCTTCTTTAACCCATATACTGACAAATACACATATACATCGAATGTACGCACAGTTGGAGTACTCATCCAATTTCCAAACTCATACTCAGCACCTTCCCCTCTTGGAGAGCTGACATCCTTACAACTTCGACCATCATGTCCAAGACAACCACATCTGTAGCAACAATTCTGTAAACGCTCATACTTAACTAAAACCCAGACTGGCATCTTCCCTTTTCTCGGCACCCAGAAACCAGCTGTGAGTGGAGCGTCCATCCGAAGAAGGACTCTAACTCTCACAAAGCTCCGAACAAGGTTACTTTCCACTATTGGACTCTCGAGCAGCATCGTTTTCCCAACCGTATCTCCAAGAATTTTTGCATTATTACCATCAAAAGCTTCAAAAGGCAAACCATGGAATTGCACCTAGAAAGGAGTATAACTGAAATCGACGTCTTCAAGAACCATAAAATCGTCCCAACACTGCAGATTCAACAGATGGCCTTGTATGGACCAAGGTCTTCCTCTGAGGATCCGCTCATAATCCTCACATTTATTAAAACGAAACAGAAAAACAAGGTGGCTCCTATCAAGATCATGCACCCTCAGCTCCTCCTCCAGTTGCCAACCTTTCTTGATCATTGTAATTGCCGTAGGGATATTTAGCTTTTTACCAGTTTCGATCCTTCCCACTAAAGTCCCCCCTTTCTTCTCCTGCTTCTGATCCATGGCCAAGACAACATGTTTCGGTTGCTTACCACCACTGCACATTCGATCCTCCATGTTTCAAACCAGACCCAAGAACACCTCCACTCTTCAAACTCTACACCCAGGAGAAGGGGAAAGGGTAAGAAGATGGAGATACGGCCAACACTTCTCTAAAATGTCAACCGGAGATAGCTCACGAGGAGCCTATCGAACACTCACAGGGGAGGAGAAACTGTCACACCAGGAGAGCAACGGGACATGAAACCAAAGAGGAAAGGAACAAGTATCCACGAAAATGGCAAATAGGCGTATATTAAGGAGAAGAGGAAAGGAAAAAGTATCCAAGAAAATGACTGTTAACGATGGTAAATGAGCATGCCCCCGTGACCAAAACCCCCTCTTTGATCACCGTCACCCCCAGGCTCCAGGTTCCAATTAAACTTGAAAATGCCCTCTTAAAAATGAGAAAATGTTGGTCAAAAGTGAAAACCTTGATACAGGGATAAGTATGAGGAAGCGGCAAAATGAGACACGTGTATTGCGTGGTGCGTGGTGATAAATGAAGGGTGGGCCCCACTCCCTCAACTATTAGGCAAAATTCAAGTCATAAAGAGTGCACTAAGATGTCTATTGTGTCTGGAAAGAAAAAAAAATCAAGAACAATAATATCTTTAGGCAAAACATGATTTGTGTATGATAAAATATTGGGAGTGTACTAAATAATTAATACAGTAGATTAATAAGTGATAATTTTTTTAAAAATATTTTCAAATAGGTGGGCGATAATTGTTTTCTTGAAATGCTTCTTTGACCAGAAATTTTTCTTTTTCTTTTTTTAAATGCTAGTACTTGATCAAATAGGGAATATGACACGTACGGACTAAGGAGCAGTTTCTTTATTTGAATGCGACTATAGTCTTCGTCCTCCATCTCTCCTTCAAGAAACAAGATAGCCACACTTGAATTTGAAAGCGACTGCGTGGCTCTGTGAGCCTCCTCTTTCACCAAGAAAATCTCAGGTTGGTATATTTTAACTGGAAGAAATCATCTCGATCAAATATGTTCGTTGCTCTTTCCTTTCGAGCTGCATTGTCTTGGATATTATAGTCTTCCATTCTTTTCCCATAGACCAAAGCAAGAGTGACAATTGATGTATTCCAACCTCCAATTGTATTTGTCAGGATATAAGTGCTTTTCTTTCGCATTTTCTTTTTAATGAGGTTTTTCTGTGTAGCATTTGAATGTAAATTTTCCTACTTTCCTAAACTCTTGCATCACTGTCCAGGCGAACGTGTGAGGCAACGAGTTTTTATGTACTAATTATCATTTTCTTTGGAATGCATTTGACTTACTTTTAGAAAAAAAAAAAAAAAAAAAGGAAAAGTGTCCTTGTTAATGAGAATAATTTATTTAAGAAGTTTTAAATCAACTTGTACTTTGAATTGTAAAATGAATGGTGCTTTTTAAAAAAAGAGAAGAGGAAATAGTTGGGAGATAAAGTTTTCGTGATGTGCACTGTATTATTATTTTACAACTTTCTGATTAAAATATTTTCGATGTATTGAAGTCAACTCTTTTTCTTTTCATTCTCTGCCCTAAATTCCATACACTTTCCTCTGAGTGGTTTTCTTTTTTCCCACTCTAGCACCGTTAGAAAGATGGCAATGCACAGAGACGTGCTATTTCTTCCCGAAGAAATTGTGACAAATATTTTCAAACAACTCCGTGTGAAATCTCTTATTCGATTCCGAGTGTGTGCAAGTTTTGGAAAAATCTCTTCAAAACCCTGCATTTCGTCGTGACCACCTCCAAAGACTCGAGCCTTGCCTTCTTTTGAAAAGTTGGCGTGCACAAAAGGTTCTACAGTTACGTGTGATCGATTGTGACATTGATGTGATTGAAGTTTATAACCCACCTTTGATCGATTCCTCGTTATACTATGAGATCATTTACAGCAATGGGTTGTTCGTGTTCGATGGATTCTTCCCCTTCTTGCCGTAATTCCCTTGCATTGTGGAATCCCGCACTCGAGAGGTCGCGAGATCCCTAGAACATCTGAAATTCTTGAATGTGACTGCATTGGATTTGGGTTCAATGCAATTGTTAGTGATTATAAGATAGTGGAAATATATAATGCGGATAATGGACTGATTATTGGGGTTGAACTATATTCTTTAAGCACAGATTCATGGAAGCCAATAGAATTTGCATGCTTAGAAGATGTACGTATTTTCACCGATCGGTTTCAATGATGGTTTCGCCAATGGATCTATTTTTGGGAAGCTATAAAGGGAGGGGAAGAGGTGTTTCGTTGTATAGTTTCATTTGATTTGGCCATGGAATTGTTTTCTTTGATTCCATATCCCGATCTATCTCGCAAATTGTTCTTCTAAGTTCGGGATCGTTTCAGTGTGTATGAAGAGAAGCTCGCATACTCTTTCTTACAAAGATTGGTGACTTTTCTCGATTGATTTGTGGGTGCTTGAGGAGGCAATAGGTTCTTCCATTGAGAGATGGAGTTGGACTAAAAAATATATGAGTGATACTTGCCCATCCCAGTTAGATTTCCCTGGGACCGTTTTGAGGAATGAGATTTTTTTGAGGTTCGGAGAAGATGGTCTCTATCGGATCAACATCCTTACTGATGAGCGTAAGATGTTTGCTATCCCTACACATTTTTTTGATAAAGTTTTCAGTTATGTGGAAAACCTTGTATCAATTAGCAAAATCGACTTTGAAGTGCCTTGATCCGGAAGGTTAGTGTTTTGATTCAAATTCATGGTTTATTTTTGCAATATTATAATTGGAGAGTACTTTGGACGTTTTATTTCCTATGATGATAAGATAAGAGCCCATCAAATGGGTCTGGTTTGTGTATTCGTGTTCTTCTCTCGTAATTTGGTCTCAGATCCATCAATCTTAATAATTTCCGTTTACTACATGGGCGAACTACGAAAGTGCCTCCGGTCTTGGAACAAGCGGGTATTGGGCATGTTGCCGGAATTGTAACTCAACTTCCAATGTTCTTTTTGAAGTTCTTGTTTCTTGTGGGATCTCGATTAGTTGCTGTTAAATATGATTATGGCATTAAGACATATATTTCTACCGCTTGAGCGACCGGATTTAGGCTTGTTGCACATTACTTTGCACAGAGGTTATGTTTCATGATGTGTCAATATGCAATGTTGGTCAAGACACGAGGATAGAGGTGATACCTCTCGGAAAGTTTCTCATTTTGTGCGAGCTTCACATGCGTGCAAAAATTTGACTCTATTCGAAGAGCAGGGTCTACAAACGGCTCAAATTTCGGGATACCAAAGATTGAAAGCGCAAAGCTAGTGAGTCATCAACTTCAACCATATTGCATTCTAAACGAGCTAAATATATTCTTCACATGATGTTTCAGTTACTAGTGTTGCGGGCTTCATGATAAAAGCCTCCCTCCTTTGTACACTCATGCACTTGTTTCTTTTTATCGTTAACGAAGTGTATATAACTCTTCAAAGAGTTGAAATATTTTGAACTAGAACTCACATGACAAGATATTTGAAATAGCTGCTCAAATATGCCTTAGTTGTAGTACTTGAATATATCCAACTATGATACTTAATTACTGTAACATCCCATTTTCAAAAGCAGAATATTTTTTTTTTCATCAGAGTAGAGCAACGGAGCGATTGAGTAACTGATATTTATATTCAAAATGCCGTGAGTCTGACTGATTACAGTAGCGGTATATTATACCGAGTGTTTTCAAAGTAAATAACAAAAGAAAGCCTTCAGCTGAGTCACTATGCGCGCCGCTTGCCTTTCTCCTCGATCCTCGGTCCTCCTGACCCTGACGCTATGTTAAGAGCTGAGGTTCAACGCCCATTGAACCTCGTGTAACGGTTAACCTCATGCTCAAGTAATACAAGATATGGATGACGATATCTCATAACATTACAAAGAAGAATCAATACATAAGCACACAAAGATGCAAGATTAACATATCAACAAGACATAGCACATAGCACATGTAAAAGTAATAACAACACAGCCACCGCATATGAATGTTATTACGGTCTGCACTATTCACGGTGCCACGGTGTACATCCGTGTCCTCGCCGCTAGGAAAACTCAACGGCATTACCAAGACTGTAACCCGTATAAACAAAGCTGAATGTATAAACAGTGAACTAAGACATAGTCTTAGACACGGTGCATGACCCAAGACAAAGTCCTGTCCATGACTCTATGAAATAGTCTATCACATATAAGCATACAATAAGCATCAGAGTTAGTGTTACAAGACGCGAACGTACCTTCACCACCGTAACGGCCAACATGCCCGACCATTGAATCCGACCCCCGAACTTCCCGGATATCCTAACATATCACCATATCACTTAGAATAATATCTTAAGAGATATTTCCACCTCTATTTACCTCTCTACCCTTGGTGAATTTGCTATTTACAATTTTGCCCTTACATTTTATTAAAAACGCAGTGCAGTATTTTCTGGGCAGATTTTACGCCTAACTTTGAAAAATCATAACAAATTCTAGAGAAATCGAAATGAGGATCCGTAAAATTCCCCGGAATCCTTAAGATGTCTATTTTCAAGGAAAAATACTTGTATATACCCAGAATTTATGAGAAATTCCCAGTTTTCATTTTTCACAACGTTGCCCAGAATTTCGTCCAGAAAAATGGCCTAACTTCAACTGGTTGTATCTCTTTGTACAGGAATCAAAACGCTACATATTATATATATTCGGAAAGCCCTACATATCTACTTTACTAATGGAAAGTTTCGTGATTTATGGGCTTCATTTCCAACATAAAATATTAGCATTTCTTTCACTGTTTGCCCAGAAATTTTACCGAAAATTTCGCCAGAATTTCGCTACTTTGATCTTTAACTTCCAAGAATTTTGCTCTATCATATTTTCGAAATTAAGACATATTTAACCATAAAAACATGAAATCAAAACTACTTGGAAGATTTAAAGATCAAACTAACCTTTATACTAAGAACTACTAAGAACAACTAAGAACTATAAAACTAAAGACTAGAAACTAAAAACAAGCTTGCCTCTTGAAGACTCTTGCTACTCCCTCCTCCTTCTTGCTTCACTCCACTCTTGCTTAGAATGGTTTTTGGTGTGAAGAGAATGAAGAGGGAAGCCCTCTATTTATAGAGAAATGGTATGGCATTTTGGTAGTTTTTCCAAACTTAATTCATCTTGAATATGAGCCCTTGGATCTAAACTTAGTAAAGAAGTTTTAATCTTAACCATTGGACCCATACTTAATGAAGAAGTTTCTTCCAACTGAGTCTTCGGTTTTACTTTAACGAAATTTATTTTTGGTTGCTTGATCAATCACTAATACTTTTAAATTCCGAGTATGCTTTTGATTAGCAGTTGAATATTTAGAATTATGGTCTAATTAGATTCCCCCGGTTGTACTAAGCTTATTCTTCAACGTTTGCAAAAATGGCCTTTACTAGGCTTACTTTTGAGGTTAAATTATGTGGATTCAAGATAAGTCCTTATATTTTCTCCAGGGTTCCTACTTCTTCACAACTATTTAAATTTGTATAAATTCTCACTTTATTTGTTGTTTTGAGTTTTAACTGTGTACATCAGATATTTAATGGATTTCAAACCATTATCCAATTTACTCTAGGATTTCAAACTTTATCAAATTTGCTTTAATTTTCTTTTTCTCTCTCTCTTTCTCTCTCTTGAATACTAGACACACACACACTCACAACTCTTTGCTCTTATTGGTGGATTAAATTTCACATGGATTATGCTTTATGAACTTCTACTGATAAAGTCCCTCGTTCGGTGTTCTAATCGCGTAATCTTAGAAAATCTCAAAAATCCGGGAACACAGCCTTGAAGTTCTATTCTTCCTCTTTGGAAATATCTAAGTTAACTAAATTTTTGATCCCATTAAGGGTATTCCGTTGTCCGTTGAACATTTTCGATAACCACCGTCGGTTACGAAAAATTACTTCGGTAACATCAACTTCGGACAAAAATTCACCGATTCATAATATGTCCAGTTGTTTTCTACTTAGTTCAAGGATTTCAAGTTATGATTTATTTTCCATTGGTTCTCACTTTTCTTATCTACCATTTGTTTACAAAATATATTTTCATCTGATCCCTTATTCGCCCCGCTTCGGAAATGACTTCCGCTAACACCAACTTCGACAAAAATTCACTTGTTTGTAATATGTCCTGACCTAAGAAACTTAGTTCATGGTTTTCTAGATAGGATTTAATTTCTATCGGTTCTCATTTATCCAACAGTTCTTCCACAAATATCTTAATTATATTATTATTTAATTAACAAAATATCATGATATTATTTTTGAAAAACCCACAACCCTTTTCACACTCAAATTTTGGTTTTCTCTTCCCTTTATTATTATTATTATTTTTTCTTTAATTATCTAAATTAGCTAGAAGCTTAATTAGAGCCTTAATCCCATGATTAGCAATCTTTTAGGATTTAGGGTTTTCATGTTCTTAATCTCACCAATTTTTCTTAATCTTTTCTAATTGATTAGCAAGCACACTTTATGCTAATATTAGCCATAACACTTAATTAAAGGATTTTCCATAATCTACCTTAAATATTCTCTTGTTCGAAGCTTAAACAATTAGCCATTAATTACTTAACTAATCACTTTCTAATTGTTGATAATTTTCTTAATTAGGATTAATCATTATCTCACAACTATTTTACTGATATTGGTATTTTATGCTCCATGTAAAATATTAAAAATCATAGGGCGATTTATGCTCCCCAAAATTATATTTAATTTTGCCTCATTATTTTTCAAGGGAAATAATCCCAAAAATTCCTAAAATTAGAGACAACATACTTTCTAATTTTCAATAAATATTTTATTGCCTCTTGGGATTTACCATAATATTTTCAGGGCATTTCATGGCCCATAATTGCATTTAGGGATTTTGACACTTTAATCCCTCTAATTTCATTAGAAATTTCCCTAGACAATAGAATAAGTATCATACAAGGTTTTAAAACCACATATTCACCTATTTCCAAATAGGTATTATTTGCTAAAATATAGTATTCCGATAGATAATTATCCTGGGTATTACATTTCTCCCCGTTAATTAAAATTTCACCCTCGAAATTTGAACATATAAACTCAAAGGTTATCTAGACCTCCAGTCTATTCCTTCCCTATACATGCTTACCTAGCACGCATCCCATTATTCAAAAGTCTCATTTATCTTGTACCCGGTAGTACTCAATTACGGACTCGTCGGTCCCTTCTCACGTACTCGGTTTACACAGGCCTCATTGCCCGATTACTTTAGCCTCTCGGCTTAACACATATTGGCCTTCCGGCTCAATCTATTACCACAGCACTGGAGATCCTAGCCTTACTACCTAGGAATTCATCCTCAGGCCTTAAGCATCTTAACTACTACACAGGTACAACGAATGTTTTGCTAGTCTTAAGATGTATTCTAGACATAGTTATTATGACAATTAACATTTCATACAAATGCTAAGTCTCACCGGTCCTATGTTCTAAGGGCACCGCCCCATGCACACTTGCACACTAGGTCTTATTGTCTCGGGCTTCTGCCCGTCTATTTCATCTGAGCCTCTCCCATTCAAGCTCTCAGACTACTTTCACTTGCTTAGCACCATAGCTGACAACTACTATCTGGCTTAACTAGTTCAATGTTCTAGACCTTTCTAATAGTTTCTGTTCCTATACTATACTCTCCAAATACACTGATTTTACCCAACACCATAGCACCGACAATCATGTCATTGCTACCCAAGACCATTATGTTGTCTCATTTTCAAATTTTCAAACATTGAAAATTTTCTGTGGTCTCGCACATTTCGCAATCTGCACTATACTAAAAAGTAATAGTGCCATCACATTTATAAACATAATCGCTGCCAACACAAATTCATAAAAATACGTTCACTGCCGAATCAGTTTTAAAAACTTTTACTACCGGCACATATCTTTTGAGGGGTATAATTCATTTCCCAAAATTTTAACAATTGGGAGCTCACGCCACCATTTCAACCACTTAGTACAGCAAGTGTCTTATCCCAATCCCCAAATCCGGCCTCTGTATCCCTCTGGCCTCAAGTCGAGTCACCAGGCATCAACAGTACCATCAAACAATGTGGGAGAACCTCCGCCCCTCCTATAAGAGACCCGGTGTTCACACCGGCACATAAAGTAGCAACCCTATCTACCGAAACTCGGTCCGGCCATAGACAGTCGGGTCTACTAGACAAAACATACGCCCTAGGCGAAATGTTATGGATTGGGTGCGTTCACCGCCGGTGCGATTTTCATTCTCTCAAACAAAATCCCTCAAAAACTCTTTGTTCAAAAAGAGCTTTTATCAAAGGTCAGCGATTTCAACCATTTTAAAACATCTGGAAAGACCCAGCAAACCGTGTACATCTACAACAGCTTCGGCCTCCCAATTTCATCGACTTTACCACAACATAGTTGAAAACTTAGTTTCAAACTCGGGTTCTAACAAAACCCTTTTTATAAGACAACACCATTTCAAAATAACCATACTATGGTCTCAAATTCTATTGAAAACATTTCACTCGAAAAGTCAGTTTCAAAAATGCATAAGTTCGAAAAATCCATTCCGGAAATTTCAAATATAGTAGGTGTAATGGCAAGTTCAAAAATTCAATTTTTAAACCTTACTCGGGAACCGCACAACTAACCTTAGAAGGTCATTACTAACTAATGCATTCAAACCTCTGTCCTTGGCTACTCAAGCCATTCGTAGAATGCTTAGTCTATTTAATCTTCTGGCTATTTCGGACATCGCCCGCTATCCTCGGGTTTCACAAACTTTTCAAGACACTCCTCGTATTTGTTGTCTAACAACTGTGGGCTTCTGCCAGCCTATAGACACAATATATGCTATACAACACTGGAGTAACTTATGACGATATATTGGATTACGTAAACTTTTCTCTCTAGGGAACCGATTAGATATGGGACTCGCTACAATGTACTTACCTGGTAGCTCTACTATATGGTTCGTTGTGATGGCAACTTACTACACGGTTTGACGTCACGGTGGCTTCACTCTACGGTACTTCACTCGGCGCTTCACTCAATCCCTCCGATTGGTCGGCACCTCCGTCGAACCTCCGTAGGTAGCCCTTTTCGAACAAATCTCCCCGTAAGTAGCCACCTCCGATCACAACTTCCCATAAGTAGTACTTTCTTCAGTTGACCGTCTCTGAATTATAACGAGAACTCAGATCTCTATCAGGTTACTAACCCTTTAGTGGTTTTGTAATTCTGTTGTCTCTAGGTCTACTACCCTATCCAGGGTCATTTTATTCATGGACTTTCTAGCTCCAGACAACAGCCTTATCTCAATTTCCCTATCGGGTAACCACCCACTTCCTTAGGGATCTATTAGCCACTAACATCTCTAAGGTTATCGGTCTCACCTTGAAACCATAACCCGTGGTCACCGAGGGTTTTAGCTACCGTAGGGTTCCGTTAAGGAACTAACTCTCAGGTATTCAAACCTAAGGCAACCTCACTCACATTTTCTTAGGGTTCCTACTCTCAGGTACTGGAACCTAGGCAATGCTCAGTCATACCTAGACCCAAGCACTGTCTCTGACTCAAGCCTATTATCACTCCATCTTTTCTCATAGTATCCCAAAGGATTGCTATGTTTCACATCGCAAGGTACTCAGGCCTTTGCTTAAAGGATATCAAATCCTTATGCTATATCCCAGGGGTTAAGAATCCTAAGATTTCTCTCGCTTAAGCACGCTTAATTTCACAACGTCTATCGTATCGGGTACTAATATCGGTACACATACCACCGCATACCGACCACTCTCATAGGTGCTAGTACGACATAACGCCTCCCCGAAATACTCGGGTACTTTCCCCTTTTTATCTAACGGTCACCACCGTCAAGGACTTAGTCAAAAGGCCCTCATCCCCGAGCCATGCCCCGTTGCACGCATGGTGTCCGGTTTTTGCAAGGCGATTTTCCTCTCGGGGTAACTTAGTAAGTTACTTGTTTCTACAAGGAAACTAAATCAATAGTCACTTGTCTACATGAAAACCTAAGCGATACCGACTTCTACGTAATGATTGCCTTGAAACATCAAGGGATTTAACTCGGACTCCAATTTCTATATCGAAGTCCTTGAGCTTAGCAACAAACCCATATTCTATGTTATCTACTATATCTCTGAGTCTCATCCGGCGTGGCCCAACTCCATATATAAGCTCTGGGTTAGAATGGAATTAATGCCCAGTTCAAACTGGAGATTATCAGAATTATCAGAATTATCAGAGCCTAATATCGATGTAGGTACAGGCGATGGATACACCATCCCTTGTTTAGAGTGGTGCACCGACAGAGGGTGGTACACTGTTCGTGATGGTACACGGTTTAGGATAGTATACCGGTTCGGGACCGGTATACCGAAGTAAGGTGGTACTCCGACCTAGGCTTATATCAGTACTCATTTTCAAAACATGCTCTTAAAAAGGCGTAGAGCCTAACTCCGTTACTCAAACCAAATGGCCAGGTAGGTGTCTATCATGGGAGCCTCACCGTGCTAGGGTGACTGATTGGCTGATCCACATAGACTAGCCCTGCCTTCGGCACCAAAAGGTTTGGAATAACTTAGTTAGATCTATGCCAGGACAACTGCTCTGATACCAAAATTGTAACATCCCATTTTCAAAAGCAGTATATTTTTTTTTTCATCAGAGTAGAGCAACGGAGCGATTGAGTAACTGATATTTATATTCAAAATGCCGTGAGTCTGGCTGATTACAGTAGCGGTATATTATACCGAGTGTTTTCAAAGTAAATAACAAAAGAAAGTCTTCAGCTGAGTCACTACGCGCGCCGCTTGCCTTTCTCTTCGATCCTCGGTCCTCCTGACCCTGACGCTATGTTAAGAGCTGAGGTTCAATGCCCATTGAACCTCAGGTAACGGTTAACCTCATGCTCAAGTAATACAGTATATGGATGACAGTTATCTCATAACATTACAGCAGTAATCAATACATAAGCACACAGCAGATGCAAGATTAACATATCAACAGTACATAGCACATAGCACAATAACAACACAGCCACCGCATATGAATGTTATTACGGTCTGCACTATTCACCAGTGCCACGGTGTACATCCATGTCCTCAGCGCTAGGAAAACTCAATGGCGTTATCAAGACTGTAACCCGTATGAACAAAGCTGAATGTATAAACTGTGAACTAAGACAGAGTCTTAGACACGGTGCATGACCCAAGACAAAGTCCTGTCCATGACTCTATTAAATAGTCTATCACATATAAGCATACAATAAGCATCAGAGTTAGTGTTACAGTACGCGAACGTACCTGTCACCGTGTAACGGCCAACATGCCCGACCATTGAATCCGACCCCGAACTTCCCGGATATCCTAACATATCACCATATCACTTAGAATAATATCTTAAGAGATATTTCCACCTCTATTTACCTCTCTATCCTTGGTGAATTTGCTATTTACAATTTTGCCCTTACATTTTATTAAAAACGCAGTGCAGTATTTTCTGGGCAGATTTTACGCCTAACTTTGAAAAATCATAACAAATTCTAGAGAAATCGAAATGAGGATCCGTAAAATTCCCCGGAATCCTTAAGATGTCTATTTTCAAGGAAAAATAATTGTATATACCCAGAATTTATGAGAAATTCCCAGTTTTCATTTTTCACAACGTTGCCCAGAATTTCGTCCAGAAAAATGGCCTAACTTCAACTGGTTGTATCTCTTTGTACAGGAATCAAAATGCTACATATTATATATATTCGGAAATCCCTACATATCTACTTTACTAATGGAAAGTTTCGTGATTTATGGGCTTCATTTCCAACATAAAATATTAGCATTTCTTTCGCTGTTTGCCCAGAAATTTTACCGAAAATTTCGCTAGAATTTCGCTACTTTGATCTTTAACTTCCAAGAATTTTGCTCTATCATATTTTCGAAATTAAGACATATTTAACCATAAAAACATGAAATCAAAACTACTTGGAAGATTTAAAGATCAAACTAACCTTTATACTAAGAACTACTAAGAACTATAAAACTAAAGACTAGAAACTAAAAACAAGCTTGCCTCTTGAAGACTCTTGCTACTCCCTCCTCCTTCTTGCTTCACTCCACTCTTGCTTAGAATGGTTTTTGGTGTGAAGAGAATGAAGAGGGAAGCCCTCTATTTATAGAGAAATGGTATGGCATTTTGGTAGTTTTTCCAAACTTAATTCATCTTGAATATGAGCCCTTGGATCTAAACTTAGTAAAGAAGTTTTAATCTTAACCATTGGACCCATACTTAATGAAGAAGTTTCTTCCAACTGAGTCTTCGGTTTTACTTTAACGAAATTTATTTTTGGTTGCTTGATCAAGCACTAATACTTTTAAATTCTGAGTATGCTTTTGATTAGCAGTTGAATATTTAGAATTATGGTCTAATTAGATTCCCCTGGTTGTACTAAGCTTATTCTTCAACGTTTGCAAAAATGGCCTTTACTAGGCTTACTTTTGAGGTTAAATTATGTGGATTCAAGATAAGTCCTTATATTTTCTCCAGGGTTCCTACTTCTTCACAACTATTTAAATTTGTATAAATTCTCACTTTATTTGTTGTTTTGAGTTTTAACCGTGTACATCGAGATATTTACTGGATTTCAAACCATTATCCAATTTACTCTAGGATTTCAAACTTTATCAAATTTGCTTTAATTTTCTTTTTCTCTCTCTCTTTCTCTCTCTTGAATACTAGACACACACACACTCACAACTCTTTGCTCTTATTGGTGGATTAAATTTCACATGGATTATGCTTTATGAACTTCTACTAATAAAGTCCCCCGTTCGGTGTTCTAATCACGTAATCTTAGAAAATCTCAAAAATCCGGGAACACAGCCTTGAAGTTCTATTCTTCCTCTTTGGAAATATCTAAGTTAACTAAATTTTTGATCCCATTAAGGGTATTCCGTTGTCTGTTGAACATTTTCAGATAACCACCGTCGGTTACGAAAATTACTTCGGGTAACATCAACTTCGGGACAAAAATTCACTGATTCATAATATGTCCAGTTGTTTTCTACTTAGTTCAAGGATTTCAAGTTATGATTTATTTTCCATTGGCTCTCACTTTTCTTATCTGCCCTTTGTTTACAAAATATATTTTCATCGATCCCTTATTCGCCCCGCCGGTTACGGAAATGACTTCCGCTAACACCGACGGACAAAAATTCACTTGTTTGTAATATGTCCTGACCTAAGAAACTTAGTTCATGGTTTTCTAGATAGGATTTAATTTCTATCGGTTCTCATTTATCCAACGGGTTCTTCCACAAATATCTTAATTATATTATTATTTAATTAACAAAATATCATGATATTATTTTTGAAAAACCCACAACCCTTTTCACACACAAATTTTGGTTTTCTCTTCCCTTTATTATTATTATTATTTTTTCTTTAATTATCTAAATTAGCTAGAAGCTTAATTAGAGCCTTAATCCCATGATTAGCAATCTTTTAGGATTTAGGGTTTTCATGTTCTTAATCTCACCAATTTTTCTTAATCTTTTCTAATTGATTAGCAAGCACACTTTATGCTAATATTAGCCATAACACTTAATTAAAGGATTTTCCATAATCTACCTTAAATATTCTCTTGTTCGGCTTAAACAATTAGCCATTAATTACTTAACTAATCACTTTCTAATTGTTGATAATTTTCTTAATTAGGATTAATCATTATCTCACAGCTATTTTACTGATATTGGTATTTTATGCTCCATGTAAAATATTAGGGCGATTTATGCTCCCCAAAATTATATTTAATTTTGCCTCATTATTTTTCAAGGGAAATAATCCCAAAAATTCCCAAAATTAGAGACAACATACTTTCTAATTTTCAATAAATATTTTATTGCCTCTTGGGATTTACCATAATATTTTCGGGGCATTTCATGGCCCATAATTGCATTTAGGGATTTTGACACTTTAATCCCTCTAATTTCATTAGAAATTTCCCTAGACAATAGAATAAGTATCATACAAGGTTTTAAAACCACATATTCACCTATTTCCAAATAGGTATTATTTGCTAAAATATAGTATTCCAGATAGATAATTATCCGGGTATTACAATTACTTATCACACTCTAGTGTCCAGTTTATAAGTCCAATTTGGAAAAAAAATGGTCCTTATTATAATCCATTTTTAGAATAATATAAATGATAATGTTACAATTTTACTCGTATTAAAGATAGAGAGAGAATAAAGAGGTAAAAATACTTATTTATAAATGGGGGTAAAATTAAAAATTAGGTAATTTGGACTTATCAATTTATTAAGTTAACTAATTTTTCTTTGTATATGAGAATTATGTAATTTGAACTTATAGGAGGCACTAAATGAGTTGATGAATTTTTTGATATATTTGTTATATCAATCAATTAAATATATCCTTCTAAACCTTCAAGCCATTCAGTTATTGTCCACGTGTCTTACCTACATGGCGATTTTCACATCATTGAATGGTTCTTAGTTGGACTACGACCTAAGTACCTAAGTATCCATGAGTTGATATTTTCAAACCATTTACCATTCACACGGCATTTCAAACGGGAGTATCAACCCATTGGCTTTGTAAAACTCATTTTTCAATGATCCATTTAATTCAGTCATTGATGAATTGAGCGATGAGGACAAAAATAAACGCGTCCAACCCAAGGATAATCACCATTGGTTGATTGACTATTCTATTCATCTACCAAGTATCCATTTCTTCCCCATGCATCTTCCACTACAAAAAGGATTTTCAGTGGTAACATTTGGTGGCGACATTTAATGTCACCGCTGAAAGTTATAGTTTTCAATGGCAACTCTCATATGTTGCCGCGAAAAGTGTGTTTCAAGGGTGGATTAATTAGTGTCGTCACTGAAAGTCTTTTTAATTTTTTTTTTTTTTTTAGTTTTTTTTTTTTAGTTATGATATTTATACAATAAATATGTTTATTGATGTAATTTCTTATGAAAAAATAAATTAATTTTTTGGATTATTGTGAGATAAAGACAGTTTGAGAGATAGTGTGTTGTGCATGAGCGAGTGAGAGGAAGGAAGTGGGAAGAGAGTGATATAGTGTTGTTAATTCTTAGAAATTGATCGATAATATTCCAATACATTTTATTTTATTTTTAACTATTTTTGAAATCAAAATGTACATAAAAAGAAGTTTATAGAAGAAAATGTGCATGTCAAAGTATTAAGTAAAAAGTCAAAGAATTTCTTGTTTTATCCTGTATGTTTGTTAGTATAATAGAGATATATTTATTAACCTTAAATTGTTACATTAAGGTTGTTGCTTAAAGTTGATTTTCATTAATTATAGTAAGAGATTGTACTTTTAAATGAAAAGAGAAACTTGATTTTGAGTTGAGAAAGCTTTGTCAAGTGCTTTTGAAACTTAGACTAACACATATATTCATTGAAATATTATTGGAGAGGAAATTGATCTAGTTTTATGAAATGCAAAGGAAAGAAATAATCTTGGGCTCCATTTAATCACTGAAGTCAAAGAATCATTTGCATTTATCACTTTCTAGTCTAAAAGTAATGTTTCAAAATTCTTTTTCCATATCAAGAGTTGTCATGACTCAACTTAATTGAATTCACTAAGCCTCTTGCTTGATCATTTGTTAATCAAATCCTTTTGGAAACGATCTCTATTATCACTTTATTAATTGATGCGACTCGTGCACTTGCGATAGCGAACATGTGTGTACTTATTAGAGAGGTGATAATTATGTCTGTACTGGTGTGTGTGTGTGTGTGTGTGTGTGTGTCGAGAGAGATGAAGAATTAAAGATACAATGTGTATGTGAGCACTACTACAAAACAACTCTTTAAAGTCCTCTTTTTCCCCCCTTTCTGCGTCCCTTTTCTCGGGGACGCCTTTTTTTGGGGGGTGTAAAAGTTAAAGTTTACGGCATCTAAATTTCTTTTAGGATGCCATATAACTGGCTTACGGCATCCTAAATTTTTTAAGACGCCATATCACATTTTTTTTTAAAAAAAAACAAAACCCAGGAGGCTTGCCGTGGAAGAAGTGTGAAGGTTTGAACAAGGCTTCATCGAAGCTATCAAATACAAATTCCAGATATACATAAACAATCCAAAAATCAAAATCATCCCAAAACATTGAAAACCCAGAGGAGGAGCTGTTCGCCTCACAAGTGTATGAGTTTCACAAGTAATAAAGTGATAAGTAAAGTATCGTTCCCACGAGGATTTGTTTAAAAAATTGGTCAAGCAAGAGGCTTAGTGAATTTCATCAAGTTGAGCTAGAACAAAGTTTTGATTTGGAAAGAGAATTTTTAAAGACTATTTCTAAATCTTAAAAATTGATAAAGGCAACTGACTTTTGACACCATAAAAGAATCGAGCTCTAAACTTAGCTTCAAGATCGGCCCAAGAATGGATAGATCCTTCTGGAAGATTGTTGAACCAGTCTCTCGCCTTGCCTTGTAGAGAAAGAGGGAATAACCGTAGCTTCAAAACATCTTGGGGAACTCCATTTTGCTTGAAAGAATCACACACTTCCAAGAAGTACATCAAGTGCTTGTTGGCATCTTCATTGTAAAGACCATGGAACATCCCATGCATTTGAAGCATTGTTATCATAACCGGCTTGATCTCAAAGGTATATGCTTGCATTTCCGGCATCCGAATGCAAGATTGAGGACCTTGCATATTTCGACTAGCAAAGTCATTGACGGTAGCTCTATCATATTCATCATCTGCCATGTTTTCAGATGCGAGTCGATCTCTTTTTCAATGAGAGGCACTTCGTCGGTGAGAGGCACTTCACCGAGTACCACTACCAATCCGTCCGGATGCAAGTTTTGCATATACAAAAAAATGGTACCTACAAGAGAAACAAGCAAGAGCGAGTATCAAACTAAAACAAAAGACAATAAAAGACAAAAAAAAAATTGTATTCCTAACTAAAAGCTCAAGAGAAATTTACTAACACAAGCCAAAGGTTGACCAAAGGATTTGTTTGCACAAATCCCCGACAGCGGCGCCAAAAACTTGTTCGCCTCGCAAGTGTACGAGTTTCGCAAGTAATAAAGTGATAAGTAAAGTATTGTTCCCACGAGGATTTGTTTAAAAAATTGGTCAAACAAGAGGCTTAGTGAATTTCATCAAGTTGAGCTAGAACAAAGTTTTGATTTGGAAAGAGAATTTTTAAAGACTATTTCTAAATCTTAAAAATTTATAAAGGCAACTGACTTTTGACTTCAAGGATAAAAGAACCTAGGATTCTTCTTCCCCTTTTTCACTTCATAAAACTTGGTCAAATACCTCTCTAGTAGCATTTCAATACATACATGTGTTAGTCTAAGGTTCACAAATACTTGACCCGCTGTCTCAAGTCAAAATCAAGTTTCTCTTCTCATTAAAATGCACAATCTCTTGCTACAATTAATGAGAATCAATCTTTAAGCAACAACCCTAATGTGACAATGCAAGGTTAGTAAATATATCTCTATTTTACCAACAAACCATCCATTTATCAAGTAAACTTCAAGACAAGCATGATTTCAATCAAGTTCTACACCTAGATTAGCTCTCTCGAGTCAAAACCTATGTGAATAAATCATCTAAATGGAGGCCAATCACTTAGAAGCATTAAGCTAAGGTTGAAATCAACACATGTGTATATTTATCTACCAAAAGAGAGGAATATTCAAGTTTTAATCCATACAAAGGGTAAGAAGAACCCTAGAATGAAAGGTTTAGCTACTCATATTCAAATACAAAGAGATTCTAAGTAAAAGGAACTGAATACATAAAGAAACTAGGAAGAAGAGAGAAGAAAAGAGGAAGAACCAAGGTGAAAACTCCAAAATCTCTCTTAGGTTGAGCACCCAAGCCTCCAAGATTGTCCAAATCTCTCTCCCAAGCTCTTCCCTTGTGTGCCCACTTGTTTCCTTAGGTCAAGAGTGTGTTTTTCGGCCTTTCCCTTTAGATTAAATAGGGTTTTTTCTGTTTCTGAATTGTAAAAACGCACAGCTGTACTTTCTACATTTTTTCCGACTGGCTACGACCAGTTGTCACTTTCCGCGGCCACTACTTGCTGCGGCCAGTTGCGACTTTCCATGGCCAGTACTGGCTGCGGCCAGTTGTGACTTTCCATGGCCGGTTACTGCACAGCTCTTCTAGCTTTGCCTTTCGCTTCACCTCCTTTATTTCTTTCCTTGTTTCTTGGTTCTTATAGAGCTTCAAAACTTGTCTCCTTCTCCCTACAAAAGAGGAAGCAATTATCAATTATCAATTGCATCATAAACTCTATAATAACAAGAATTTCTTTGATTTTTGCCGCATACTTTGATATGAACATTTTCCTCTATGACTTCATTTCTATGCACATTTTGAACCAAAAATATGTAAAAGGAGAGAGAAAATGTGCTTTGGAATATTGTCAATTTCTAAGAGTTAACGGAGCACATTCATAACTCATTTATCGGGGATTAGGAGATACAATAATACAATACAGATCCAAAAAAATTCAGATCTAACAATAATCGAAGAAAAAAGGGGAAAAAACCGGATGACAATAAATTGTTGGTTATGTTTAGTTTTGATGATGAGAAATATATTTATCGTTATTAAGAGCAAAAAGCTGTATGATATATTTATCATATAAATTGACTAATTGCTATATTTAATTTAGATTAGTCCAAGTTAAATTATGGAGAATGATCAAGAGAAGAAAAGAAAGAAAGAGTTAAATTATCCAGAATGTTCAAGAAAATAGAAGACATATAATACCCGATTTTCACTTTACGAAAATCCTATATTTTATTAATATGTGACCATAGGAATTGGCTCTTAATGTGACATAAAATCACATAAAATAACAACTATTCCCAATCTAAAGGAGTCAAGAAAGGGAATGGATGACACTTAGCCAAATTGGTATATATTATCAACAATTCCCTAACACATGAACTTGCACCAATAGAGATTAAAAGCTAATAATTTTAAATCCCTAATGAGGCCATAATTTCCGCCTAAGGGTAAGGGTTAGGAGACAATGAAAATTAGTAGTTGTCAAAGGCAATAAAGCACATAAGATTTAGTGCATTTTGTGTCAAAGGGATTAATATCTAATTCCTTGATAACAAAATTGTGCACGTGTCTCAAATTTGAGAAAGGCAATAAGGACCTCATAGAAGGGATGATATTTCGATCAGCTAAGAGGCCAAGGAAGACACTAGAAAGCTTGATGAATAATTCACATTTACATCTTGATTAGATAATCAACCAATTAGGCATTGACATTTGGCATTAGTGGACATTTAAACCCTTAATTGTATCATCAAATGACATCAAAAACTCCCCAAGAAGTCTTCATTTTCGACGGGGCATATAGGGAATTGAGTAATGAGCCAAGATTTGAAGATAAGATAGCCTTGAATCAAGATAAGATCACATCGCTTTAAGCCAAAAATCTTCTCAAAACTTCTTGATATTTCTTGAGCCAACAAGCCAAAGGAAGATGACACTTGGAAAAGCAATCCAAGGGCTGAAAATGGGTCATCAAATTCATCCAAAATGAAGGGATGGGAAGAAGGAAGAGAAAAATTGTTGATTAAGTCTTGAAAATGATATTTTGCAAAAGGTAAGATAGTAATTTGACTTGTGAGGCCCACAAGAGACTTATCTTCCATTATATAAGCACATGGCCTCTACTTGCACATCATCACAATTGAAACACTCAGTTGATCTTAGAATGAGAGAGAGGGTTGAAATTTAGGGAAGGAAAGAAGGAAGAAAGAACTCAAGAACACAAGGTAAGTTGTTCTTGTGATTTGGTAGTTATCTTCTTATGCTTTCCATTAATTTTTAGCCTTGATGAAAACACTTTCTCATTGTGTTTATGATGATGAAAACCGAAACATTTGAAGCCAAGGAAGAAGAGGAAGTTGCAAGAACACAAATCAAGTCAAGGTAAGAGATGATCTTGACCTTATGTGGTATGTTCTTGAGCTTGTTGAAAATTTATGGTAATTTCTCCTTGATTTGGAAACCTCAAACTCTAAGGGGAGGTTTTGCCCAAATGGTTTTAAAACATGTTTAAAGGCCAAATAATGAGTTAGGAAGAGACTTGGCACATAAAACCATAGATTTTACAAAAGCCTTAAAACTGTCAGTTTAAGTTTTAAGAAGGCAAAAACTTGCAGTTAGCTTTTGAACAAGTTAATGGATCCAAAAATCATGATATTTTTAGAAGTAAAGTAGACATCTAGAGCTTTATTCTGATATAAAATAAGGAATTTTTACAGCTCTATACAAAGAGAAAATGATTTTTGAAGTTGGACAACATTTCTAGAAGTTCAATTGGTGCAGTAGTAGTTGAGCGTGGATTTTTGCTGATCAAATGATGCTAAAAATCTTGAAATTTTCTAGAATCAAATTAGAAATAAAAGGCTTTCTTTTGAAGTATAATAAGTAATTTTTAGAGATTTGTACAAAAAGATGTGAATTTTTCAAATTGATCCAATTTTTCGGACATGTGATCTGAACGAAAGGAGAAATAAAAACTGGGAATGTCTCGGATTTATGAGCTTTTGGGAATATTTTTCCATGAAAATAGGCATGTCAAGGGTCATGTATATTTTTGAAGCACATCAATTGGATTTTTGTACATTTAGTTATGATTTTTCAAAGTTGTTGAAAAATCCTCGCGATGAAAATTAAGTAATTGGAAAATTAAGAAGGGATAAAGTTAAAGGTTGGATAACTTATCCATTAAGGGTAAAAAGATCAAAAGTGACAAAAATAACCCTTTGGATATTAGTCTAAGTGATATGATATTTATTATAATATCATATAAAATATGAAAAAGGAAATAATGTGATGGTAATATGTTAGGATATCCAAGAAGTCCGGGGTTGGATTTGAAGCTGTTGGGATCCGTACAACGCAACGGATTAAAAAAACTTACGAATCCCATCCCGAGGATCACTTAGGTGAGTTTAAACCAAGGCTAGGGAATCCGAATATTACCTTTGGAGAATTCGTCCGCGTCTCGTTCTTCCTTGAACAATGGGCTACCTCCTCGATCGCGGGGAGACGGCTCTTAGAATCGTCTTCCTCTATCAGTATCCACACGAAAAATCCTCGAACACGGCTACAGCAGCGTGCTAGCGTCTCTTGTGCGTGTCTCTCAATTTTTCACTCTAGGGTTTTTCTCGTGGCTTTCTGAATACACTCAAATAAAACTCCCGTAGGTTTTTCTAAACCCATCGGCGTATTATATTCAAAATTAATCCTATTAATTTTGAATTTCAAATTTCAAATATATGGATTAAATTAATATTAATTAAATCTATCTGTTAGATCTAATGTAATGTATTTATTTAATCCGATTAAAAACCAGATCTAAAACTCGAATTTTGAATTTGAATTAAAATATATTAATTAAATCTATCGATAGATTTAATCTAATGTATTTATTTAATTCAAATTAAAATCCTTCTAATTTAATTTATCTCTATAAATTAAATCCGAGAAATGATATCTATCTATTTAATTAAATATGAGATATTATATCTCAATTTAATATTAAACAGATATATGATATCTTTATTCAAAATTAAATGAGATACAATATCTCTATTTGTTTCGATATTTAATTTATCAAATAAATTAAATACAAAACAAATATTATATATAATATAATAATCTCTATTAATAATATATATATATATATATCAACTTGAATTTAATATATATATATATATATTTATCCTAGATTAAATTCGGTATTCATTTAATCTCGGATCAATCGAGATTCAATGAATCTGGACACTTTTGCTCGTGTTGGATTATTCTTGTGTGTGACCCTGCAGGCCCATATGAGATTGGCAGTGGGCCAACACTGTGTCAGCCCACAAGTCGCAAGCGGCCTCTAGCAAGACATTGCGACTACCCAATTCACATGGGGATCGATGACACGATACAACCTATCATACAACCATGTCACGTCCCTTTTGTCACGCGATAATTCGGTCAAGGATGAGGCATGTATAATGTCAACTTCCTTTTCTTGACCATTACTTTCTTGATTCTCGAGTAGTCTAATAAGTGAAATGGAAACTCCTTTCCATCACGGTATGGCCATACATTTCTTAGACTCACTCATCGAGGGGCCCAAAGATTATCTCTCTACAAATGTGAGGGACAAATTCCATCTTAACCATTCACATTCCTCCGCATGAAAACCACGACCCCGATCCCAACCTTTATCATCACCCACAAAGGTGACTTTTGACTAGGTCAAAGTCTACTCATCATGTAGGAATCCATGATGATCTCAGGTCATAGGGCGTTGTGACGCGGTTATACATGACATAAGCTTATGACTAGATCCATGCAGCTTTCTCATAGTGGGTCGGTCCAGCACCTTGTACTCTTACAAGTTCCCATGACTTTGATTCATATCTCCATACCTCATCAAAGTCATACTGGTCTTAATTCATCTTCGCTCCCGCATAGATGACCGACCAGGGACATTTAGGATATCATCTATAAGATATATCAAGGGATACAGTTATCACTATAAACATGCGAATGAAGTGATAACTTAATGGAGAACAATGACTTGCCCTAGGGCATAATTTCCAACAGGACATGCATATTACTAACAGCGCGTGAAAAGTACATCCACGTACGAGTAACTCTAATTCCC
Source organism: Acacia acuminata (assembly GCA_019022655.1). Taxonomy (NCBI): domain Eukaryota; kingdom Viridiplantae; phylum Streptophyta; class Magnoliopsida; order Fabales; family Fabaceae; genus Acacia; species Acacia acuminata. The sequence goes on along the minus strand of JAFJYI010000133.1, from coordinate 1,560,448 downwards.
CTATGTATTGTATGCCTATATATGCTTGATTGAATCATGGCTGCAGATTCGTGACCAAGACTGGGTCTTAGGGTCATATGTGTTTACATTCAGTTGGCTGTGGATTGTTGCATTTATATGATAATTAATGTTGCATGCTTGTTTTCCTAGCCCTGAGGAACCTGTGACTAGGTCACGAGGCACTGGTGAGTGCTTTAAATTCCGTGTCTTGGACACGAGGCACCAGTGAGTGCTGAAGTCGGTAACGATGCATGTGCTGTGTGCTATTGTAGTCGGGCATCAATGTGTTTGCTGAATGTTGTATTGTTGTGATTATCTATCACATATTTCAAATTTGTCCAAACTAAATAGTTTTAGTGCTTCTTTTATAGCATATAAACAGAGCTTCTAAATTTCTTTAGAATTCAAAAGAATTAAATTGAGACCAAACAAACCAGCTCTAAATTCTTCGGAAGAAGTTGCAAGAATGATATCTAAAACACAAAGTCATAGTAAAATATCGAGTGTATTATTTAAGGATGGTGAAGGAAACATAAAAAATTTTGGAGAAATGAATTTCAAAATAGAGCAAAGAAAAAAAAAATTGGAATAATAAGAGAAAGCAAACTGTTACAAGCATTGTTGTGAAAAACTAGTGTAAAAATGTGCTGAAACGCAAGTAGAAATTGTCCTAAGTAAAAAGCCGCACAAACACGTAAAAAAGGTATAAATGTAAGTTTTTACCGTTTTTACTTTTTAAAAAAATGCAAAACCCTATTTGTTATCTTTTAGCATCGTGTAAGTGCGGAGACCGGAGTTGCCTCCTTGAGACCTTGACTCCATCGGCATCGCTACGTCAAATCATTTCCGTGAGGAAAAATAGAGAAAGAATGGCCTTTCCAATTGCCGCTAAATATGATGGCACTTTTCATAAGCTTGAGTAGCCGTCAAAGGTTGGAAGAGGATCTTCTCCTCATCCTTTTTCTTCTTTTTCCTCATCAGTCCATCTAGGCCGTTGCTTGGAAAGGGGAGAGAGAAGTTAAAATAGTATTGTGATTGATTGAACAGATATGATTTAGAGATTATGAGGGATAATGAAAAAAGGATTAAGAGAGAAACACAACCTATCAAAGGTTTGTCTTGATCCCGACAACTTGGGTGAATTTTATTGGAGAAAACATTTTTTTTATTCTTTGGGATGCGAATTTAAAAAATATAATATTATTGATGGAGTTCTTTTTTTTTTTTTTTTTTGCTCAAGAGATGGATTTCTTGATGATCTTATGAATTTTATATACAACTATAATGCTACAGCCTACAAGTCATCAAATAATCTTATAAACTTGAAAGTATACTTTTTTACGCCCCAAAAAAAAAAAAAATAGTATACTTGATATTTTTTTTAAAATATATTATAAACCCAATTATTATCCCAATAAATATGAATTTAGTTTTTAAAAACTTAAATAACATTCTTTTACAAAAATTAGTGGTTGATTGTCTTTGTTACTATCAGATTTAAAAATAAATCATCCTGACATAAAGAAAATATTAATTTTTTTAAAATATTAAGTAGTAGTAGAAACTTTACTTTCGTATCATTTCTATGATTTATGTTCTTTCACCTCCTTATGTTTCTACATAGAAACTCCATTTTAACACATTGGTTACAAGTCAATATTTCAGTCAAAGTACTTCACCTTTACATGGCATATTAAAATATAATGACGAAGCTACATTCCAATTTCTGGGATCTTTCTCTCTTTCACACTTCTATATAAACTCTATTACTTCTTCCTCACTTATGGCATCGAATTCCTAGAAAAAAAAAGAAAATATCTTCGACACCCAAACATCAATCTTTTTAGTCACCTCATAGATTTCCTTGAGAAAGGTACTCCTCTCTCACTATCTCTATTTTGTGCTCAATAAATTGATTCTCTCATGTCGAAGTTTCATTAGTGTTTTAATAAAGTTGCGGTCTCTTTTAGCAATTGCTGGAATTATTGGCCTTCTTTGCAAATTTGCATCGTCGTCTTCGTCATTATCTCACTTCAAGGAAATCCCATATACACAAGACTCAATTCACTACAAAGAAAATCGATTTTTGCTACGGAAAATTTCCGTAGCAAAATAGATTTGCTACGGAGGTCTATAGCAAAAAACAGCGTCACAATTGCGACGGAAATGGAAAAATCCGTCGCAAATTTTATCGTCCATCGCTATTTGCTACAGAATTATTTTCCGTAGCAAATTCAAAAATTTGCTACGGAATTATTTTCCATAGCAAATTCGAAAATTTGCTACGGAATTACTTTACGAAAATTTTCGCAAATTTGAGAATTTGCTACGGAAAATAATTTCGTAGAAAATTGCGAGAAACAATTCCGTAGCAAATTGCGACGGAAACCATTCCGTAGCAAATTCTCAAAATTTGCGACGGAAATATTTTCCGTAACAAAACTAATAAATTTAAAAAAATATATTTTTATTTTATTTTATTTTATTTTTTAGAAAATTGAATACAAAAAGTAGTGTACCATGGATATAATAACAATTATAAAGAGTTTACATAGAGAAAACAAAATATATACAATAATGTTACAAAGAGCAAATACTAAAAAGTAGTCGAAAACAAAAACATTGTGATCATCATCATCACTAGCATGGTCATCATCACCAGAGCCGACCTCGAACCCTTGTCTTTCATTAGGGACCTTAGTTGAAGCCGCATCGCCTCATCATCTCCGCTTGATGAGTAATCTGTTGCAGCATCATCTCTCGTTCCTAAATCATGTAGTCCATAAGTTAAAAGTGTATACTAATATACAAAATGACATCAACTATACATCACTTTATGAAAAGAATCAGAATTAAAATTAAAAGTGTATATATACATATAATAAGTAAATTCTTGAGTACTATCATTACACCATCATGTAGTCCATAAGTTATTCTATTCAAAATTAGTTTGATAGCTAAATAAACAAGCAAAAGTTCAAAACTAGAATTATATACATTTTCTTTCTCATCTTAAAAACAAAACAAAAGCTATAACACACCTTTATAACAGATAAATACGAATCCGTTAGGCCAACATATTTCCCAACCATGGCAATTCTCACATGTAAATGTCATAATGTCTTATTCTCGCATAATAGGATATAAAATATATTCGGAGGGAGCATTGTAAACTTATCATCATGGTACTAACAGAATCGAGTAATATTATCATAAGTCTCACCATCTTCGTCGAACTCCTTAAATCGGGAGGCATAGCTTTGCTAAAACAAATCATTAGAATGAAATAATTTAGCATTGTCCATATCAAATTGATATCACAAAGAAAAAGAAAGCCTCGGCTTTGCATAGCATCAATGTAGTATAAATCTTGCATAAGATGCTATCATCAACTATAATCAGAAAATTTTTGTTAAGGCAAAGATAAGATCAATAACTAAGAAAAGGATCACCAGGGGCAACGGGACAAAGCAAAGACCATGCAAACAAAATTAAGAATGTAGTATACTATGATTGTCTTTCAACCGAAGAAAATCAAACAAGGGATGGTTAGAGCAACACGCTTCGCAAACAATACAAAAGAAACATGAAAAGGGCAACATGTTCAATGTCTCAGATCTAAGTATGGAACTAACATCAACAACTAATGTACTAACATAAATTTCGGTCTGGAATTAAATTTTGAAGGCTAAAAGTCAGCTTGGGGTGGGAGAAACATGATTTCAAACAAGCCCTAAGTAGTTAGGTTAGAATTGTTAAACCATAAGAAATTAATCTCACAGATTATCGGAGAAGGGGTTCGAACGGTCTTCAATACGTCGGAGAGCAAAATCTAAGCAGGTCTTCGACAAAACCTAAGCGACAAGGAGAATGAATTGTGATGAGCTTGAAGAAGAAAAGTGGAAGGAGGAGGAGTGGAGGGCTGGACCATCGGAGGTCACGAGGAGGAGATGGAGTGCAAGAGGGTCGTAATGTGCGAATGAGGCGGAGGACCAAACGTGCGAGTCGAGGGTAGGAGACGTGGACGAGGCGAAGGAAGGAAAGAAGAAGGGGATTTTAATTTTTTCGATGGAATTCAAAATCTATCGTAAAAATTTGCGATGGAAAAAAAAAGTTTTGTGATGAAAAAAATTTTCCGTCGCAAATTGGCGCCATTTTCCCTCCCGAGGTAATTTCTCGATTTTTTTGGATTTTTCATGGAATCCATTTTCCTTAGCAAAATTTTGCGACGTAAAAATTTTCATATTCCGTAGCAAAATTTTGCGACCGAAAAAAATTTTCGTCGCAAATTGGTGGCCGTTTTCCCTCCGGAGATAATTTCTCAATTTTTTTTTTGGATTTTTGCAATGGAATTCAAAATCCGCCGCAAAAATTGCGACGGAATTCGAATCCGTCGCAAATTTTTGCTATGAAATTTTTTTCCGTCACAATTTTTCCGTCGCTATTTTGACATTTTCTAGTAGTGATTCAAAGATGAGAAACGGAAACAAAGATAATTCGAGCTGGACCCGAGTACCATCTCGTCCAATGGACTCAAAGGATATTCATGCAATTCCAATGCTTTTGATTCTTTGGAATGGAGAAAGCCAATTTTGGGGAATGTGATACTCACTTAATCGAGTTTATGGCTCGATGATGAGATCAAAGATGGTATGCTTGAAAAAGTTTATAAGAGTTCAAAGAGACAAAATGTTTGGTATGGTTGTGAGAGCATCTATGCCCAAAAATCCCGACTCGAGGAAGATTCAAGAGAAGATTGCTAGTCAACTGGGGCTTACTTTTAATCACAGATCCAAAGATAAAAGAGCCATGGAATTAATTCGAAGGATCAAGAACGAGCAGAGTATTCTTATTGTAAGGGATTTAACATAAGCAAGGTAGGAATCCCATACGATGCAGATCATAAAGGCTACAAAGTATTACTCACCTTTACAACTGAAGATGTCCTCTCCAATCATATACATACCTAAAAGAATTTCTTGGTCTGATGATTCTTTTCATATCCAATATGTTGTAAAGGGCTTGCTCTTTTTTGCTTGATAGGTAATAGTATGTGTTGCTTGCCTTCTATTTTGCTTAGCTTTGGAAATTTGTGAATTATAATCTGTTCACGGAAGGTCACTGTTATGGGAATTTCAATGGAGTGGGTGCTATGAGTCCCTGTCCCTCCAAGTTGAAATTGGTGATTTTGTCGATCGACTTGCTTCATAAATTAAGATACATACTCCCTACTCTACTTTTTATAAGATATTAGAAATTCTTAAATTTCTTTCGTACTCTTTATAAGATATAGTTTCAATTGTTCGAATATTAAATGCATTTCTATCAATTTTATCCCTAACTAATTATATTTTCTGTCCTAATATTTTTTTTTCATGCGTTCTTTTTTATTATTTTTTATCACTATTTTTCTTCTATTTGTCATCCATTCATGTCAACTTCTCGGCCGGACCTAGGAATTTTATTGACGGGGCGAAAATAAAAAAATGTTACATCATAAATAAAAATACTTGAAATACGATACAAACCTCATATACAATTTTTTTTTTAAAAAAAATCTATTACAAAAATTAAGATTACTTTACTTGACTCTTACTCTACGTGTTTTCTTGTTGTTAAACTTATCTATAATTGAATGTGTGCTAAAACTCAAAAAAAAAAAAAAAAAAAAAAAAAAGTCAATATATGTAATCAAAGATCATCAAGAAATTGGTCTTTTTCAATGTATGTAATTAAAGAATCATAAAAAAATTGGTCTTCATGACAAAGAGCATGAATTATTTCATGGCAATATGGTTTTAAAAATAATATTAATAACAAAAGTAAACGGATTAAAATTAATTATTAGTCATCATCTATATTCTTATGCCATATTTTAATAAAACTCAAGACTTATCTAAAATTTTAACCCTAAAATATTCTCTAATCGTATAAAAGTAGTATTATTAGAAAAATAAAATCTTACATAATAAATTTCATGAAGAAAATTTAATGAAAAGAAGTGATTTTGAGTTCCTTATTGATTTTCAAAATTTGTAAATAAGCCGTTGAAAAAAATGGCGAACGAGTAGCAAGCGAGAGGAAGAAGATGAGTGCAATTTCGGTGCGGTTGGGTTATATTAAATGTCATCTCTTGATATTCATATCAAATTACATCATTTAAAAAAAAAAAAAAGGAAACTATAAGGCAATATAAAACAAAATAAATAATAGGCATTTAATATAGGGGCTTAAACTTCTCATGTTGCATGAGAAGAAGAAGATTCCTACACACACATGAAATAGTGGGACCCACACACACACGCACACATATATAATGCTAATCGGTATATAGCAATCGGCTTGGGCGGATTTGTATTAAGAGATATGTTGATTTCATTCAATATTTCTTTGTTTTTTTTAACCCTTTTAATAATTCTCATAATAAGTAGAAAATTCAAAGTCCTCCCACGCGCAAGTAATAATTTTAAGGGAAAATATCCTATACAGAAATAATTTCAAAAAAGTCTCATATCAAATTCCCCTCATCCCTATATAAAAATGGTTTTTCATATTGTCAAAATGGATTTATTAATTGTTAAAATATCCCTATAAAAATCTTGTTGTTAAAATGTCTTCTAATGTTGTCAAAATTGCTTTACATGTTGTAAAAAATTCTCCGAATTTTTCCTCCGACATGTAGAATTTTAGAAACTTGAAAATTTTTCTGGAACATAAAAAGTCATTTTTACAACCGTAGAAGCCATTTTGACAACAAGATTTCATAAGGACATTTTAACTACTAATAAAGTCGTTTTGATAGCATGAAAATTCATTTTTACGTAGCAACTTTTTCATGAAGGGAATTCAGCAATTAATCACAAAAAAATCCTAGTAAGGGGAATTTGATAGTAGACTCTTTTGTGATTATTTTCATTTTTTAGGACCTGACAATGATTTTCTCTAATTTTAACGATAGCAATATAAGTACAAATGTACGTTGCTCATGCCAGCTCACTCATGTCTTTGAGCTTCTTATAAGGAAGGAGATCTTCTCCTTATCTTATTTCTTATTTTCTCTTATCAGCCTCTTCTGTGCTGTTGATTGAGAAAATGAGAGAAAAATTAAAGTAGTATTGTATTGATTGGATGGACGTGATTTAGAGATTATGAGGGATGATAAAAAAAGGATTATGAGTGAAACTCAATTCACCTTGTAAAGTCAAGAACAATGAGAAACAAAAGGCACTTTGACTTTTAACTTTATGGGCCTTTGAAATTTTACCTCACCTCAACTGCACCTACAACATGTCACATGCCTCTCCCAAAACAAAGGACGCTCAATACAGCCAAGCGTCTCTATTGAGTCAGACACAGCTAGACTCCGCGACCTCTTCAATATGCTGCCTCTTTTGCAACACAAGTCTTCACCACTTTCGACGAAGCTGCATTCCAATTTCTAGGATGTTTCTCTCCTTGACACTCCTATATAAACTCTGCTACGTCTTCCTCACTTATGGTATTGAATTCCAAAAAAAAAGAAGCAAATATCTTCGACTGCATCTTCTTAGTCTCTGCCTTATAGATCTCCTTGAGCAAGGTACTCCTCTCTCATTGTATTTCTATTTTGTGCTCTGAATAAATTGATTCTCTAATGCATTGAGTTTCATTACAGATTTAGGCTATGTTTGGGAGTTTGGATGGAAGGGGAAGGAAAGTGTTACAGACTCGTACTAAGGCCCAATGCCACGAGGGCCCAATACGGGGCATATCCAATATAACAATATACCTATAATAAAGGAACGTCCGGTTATCCGGATTATCTGCATCGTGGGAGCATCCGGACTATCAGCATCATGGGAGTGTCCGGACTATAGTTGCGTTATATGCTCCCCCACTTACTGACCATGGGGATCATGCCCAACCATGATCTCCTTCATGGTGACCTCTATAAATACAGAGATAGGTTAACCAGGTGCACAGGTTCTAACTCAGACTCATTACTTTCAGTCACACTGTGCACATACACCACCCCCTATATTATGTACAGTGACACCAGGATCCCTTGAATATCTGTTCCATAGATATTCAGGTCGAGCCCAGAGATCCAACATCGAAGTACCAATCCTATATTGGACATCAACGTTCTACACCAGAACATTGGCGCCGACCGTGGGGATCGCTAAATTACGATTCCCGTGACTACCGATGGCTAACACAAGGAGCAACAGTCGGAGTATCCATCCTAATCAACCACAGGCTGATGAAAGCAAGCTGCACGATCATACATCGCGTCACAAAGGAACTCCCGAGGGCCACGTTACCGATACAGCCTTGTCTCCTCCTGACGCCAACAAAACACAAGATGAGACGGCCACAGAGACCCCGGCCTCAGGACCAGATGTCCTCATTCTGCAGAAAACGTAGGAGTCGATGCTCAGAAGGTTCGAGACTAAGGAAAAGCGGGACGAGCTTCAACGCCAAGAGGACTTCAGAGTGATCCAGCAGTTGATGGATGACCAGGTCAAAAAATTCCAAGATTGGGCGCAGAAAGAAGGCCGAGAAGGATCGCGTGGAAAAAAGAAAGTGATGCTGGATAGTAGTAGCCCGTCTCACAGCACAGAATCGGTGTCCATACCGAGAAGCCGGGGCCGAACGATAAAAGGAACGAGGCAAGCTCGCCCAACGGCCTCGGCACTAAAGAAAGTGCGTCTAGGACGAAATAAGGATGACGAAGTCCGAGGTAGGGAGAGGAGATCTCGGTCTCGGACGTCTGAAGGTGAATATAGAAAAGCTGCCAGGATACCACGATCTCGAGGGTCTCCCTGAGAATACAGGATGAAGTACCTGACAGAAGCAGATGGGAGCCCATTCTCACGAGAAGCCGCCTCTGCACCTTACCCAAAGAATTTTGATCTGACCGATCTCCCAAAGTATGACGGAACGTAGGATCCACGCAGTCACCTCGAAACATTCGAGTTACTCATGTGGGTCCGTTTGATCAAAGGGGAGGTCATCTTACGCCTGTACGCGGTGACTCTGACCGGGCCGGCACAGAAGTGGCTCCACTCCTTGCCGAATAATTCCATGCGCAATTTCGAAGACCTCGCGTGAAAGATTGAGCTAAACTTCGCAACCAGTAAAAACCAGTCGAATTCCCAATACACTCTGAGCTGAATAAAGCAGAGAAAGGGAGAGACACTACAGAAGTATTTGAACCGGTTCAAAGATGTGGCTCTGCAAGTACGCTCGCTCTCAGAGGAAGTTCATGTCCATTGCCTCGTTGATGGCCTGGATCCAACGTCACGACTGGCCAAGAATATATGTAAGAATCGAGTCCATACTCTCACAGAGTTTTACACCCGGGAACAGCAATATTTGGACGTCGAACAAATGGAATTGGCCAATACTGTGGAACTCGAGAGACCGAGGAAGACGTCTCCCGACCTGGATAATAAACAAATAGAAGATTCCAGAAGACACAACCGAGAAAGCCGAACTCGGGGAGAGAGACCTGAAGGAAAGGCGAAATATGACAACTACACCCCGCTGAACATCCCTCGGGTGCAGCTCTGGAAGGAGGTTGCTCAGACCGACATGAGGAGAGTTGGGAGGCCGAGGCCTCTCCGAAACAGACCCACAACTGACCAGTCCAAATACTATTCATTTCATGACGGGACAGGTCACACAACGGAACAGTGCTACGAGCTTCGAGATGCAATAGAGAAATTCATAAGGGAAGGAAAGTTGCGCCAATACGTAATCAAAACTCAAGGGAAGAGAAATGGCAAGGGAAATCAAGGGGGCCAAAGCGCAAGCCCGGCCCGGGACCCAAAGAGAGAGGAAAAAAGAAGAAAATCCAACTCCGATGACAGGTTCCCAGAAACCGAATTTAGTTGCAATGGGATCAGCGGAGGATTCAGAGGAGGGGAGACACAACGAGCCAGCATAAGAAGTACCTGAGAGAAGTCCTGACGGTAAGAGATCTCCCAAAATTCAAGGACGATCGAACGAGGACGACACCACCGCCCTTAACTTTCACCATGGAAGAGCTAAACGATGTAGTACCAGGGCATCAAGACGGATTGGTTATCACTAGAACCCTCGAGAACTACCTAGTCAAAAGGATATTCGTAGATGCAGGGAGCTCGGCCGACATTATTAGCTGGGATGCTTATAAAAGGATGCGTATGGATGCTGAAGATCTAAAGCCGTGTAAGACGACCCTCATAGGGTTCAACGGAGAGCATTCCCTTCCCAAGGGTTACATCGACCTCAGATTGACGCTAGGTACGAGGGAGGCATTCAAGTCAGAACGAGTAAGGTTTATAGTTGCCGACTTTCCGTCATCTTACAATGTAATACTGGGAAGGCCGACCATTCATATGTGGGACATGTTGGTGTCTACGAAGCATCAGAAACTTAAGATGCTCAACAATAAGGATCAAGTGGTAGTGGTGTCAGGGGATCAGAAAGAATCCCGACAATGTTATTTCGAAACCCTCCGAAACCGAAAGACACCAAAGGGTTAGACGATCAGTAAACATGGTAGAGCTTGACCTCAGGGACAAGCCTGAGATCCCATGCCCGGAACCCGAGGGAGAATTAGAGGAATTGGTACTCGGCCCGGATCCTTCAAAAACCACTAAGATTGGAAGAGCCCTGAACACTGACCTCAAAGCCCAGTTGACTCAATTCCTTAGGAGCAACCAGGACATATTCGCATGGACATCGACTGAGGTACCAGGTATTGACCCTAGGTACTGTTGCCATAGGTTAGCCATCCAGCCGGGATCTACCCCGGTGGCCCAGAAGAAAAGGAACATCGGAGCAGACAGACAAAAGGCCCTGGAAAAGCATGTTATCGAGCTTCTGGAGGCCGGATTCATCTGAGAGATATAATACACCACTTGGCTTCCCAACGTAGTGATGGTGTTAAAGCCAAATGGCAAGTGGAGGGTGTGTACGGTTCCTACCCCATGCCAAACATTGATCAATTGGTTGACAGCTCGGCCGGTTTTCAGCTACTATCTTTCATGGACGCATATTCCGACTACAATCAGATAGCCATGCATCCCGACGACCAGGAGAACACCGCCTTCATGACCGATAAGGCTAATTACTGTTACAATGTTATGGCTTTTGGGTTGAAGAATGCTAGAGCTACCTATCAGCGAATGATGAATAGAGTGTTTGAAGACCAGATCGGACAAAACATAGAAGTATACATTGATGACATGATCGTAAAGTCAAAGCGTCCGATGACCACATCCAAGACCTGGAGCAAACATTTGAGAAGTTAAGGAGGTACCGGATTAGGTTAAACCCGGCCAAATGTGCGTTCGAAGTCCCGGCTGGGAAGTTCTTAGGTTTTATGCTGACAAACCGTGGAATTGAGGCGAATCCAGATAAGTGCAAGGCCGTGTTGGACATGCAGGCCCCGAGGACGAAGAAAGAAGTTCAGCAGTGACCGGGCCGACTCGCCGCCTTGACCCGATTCCTACCGAGGTCGCCGAGAAGGCGCTCCCTTTCTTCGGGCTTTTAAAAAGAAAACTCGGGGGGTTGGAACACGACCGTGAAGTAGCGTTCGACAGATCAAGCAATGCTTGGCAACTCCTCCGATCTTAACAAAACCCGAGCCAGGTGAGACCTTATTCCCGTACCTCTCAGTTGGAGAAGAGGCTGTAAGCGCCGCTCTAGTAAGAGAAGCCAATCCAGACAAGCACCGATTTACTTTGTGAGCAAAGCACTCCAAAGCTCGGAACTGCGATATCAGAAGCTCGAAAAGATGGCTTTCGCCTTATTAACAACGGCCAGAAGATTGAGGCCGTATTTTCAAGGACATAGGATAATAGTCCGAACTAGTCAACCGATCCGCCAAGTATTACACAAACCAGACCTCGTCAGGAGAATGATTAGCTGGGCGATTGAGTTGTCCGAGTTCGACATTACATACGAAACCCGACGCGCGATTAAGTCACAAGCGCTAGTAGACTTCATCATGGAACTCACCTCAGCGGAGGTGACCGAGGGGGATCACGGAGGTACATGAAAGGTATATGTCGATGGCTCATCCAACGCAAAAGGGAGCGGAGCAGGTATCATTGTCGAGAGCCCGGAGGGTGTCATTGTGGAGCACTCCCTCCAGTTAAAGTTCCCGACCTCCAACAACCAAGCCGCGTACGAAGCTCTCCTTGCCGGACTACTACAGGCCAAAGAGAATGGAGCTCAAAAGGTCAAGGTTTTCACCGACTCACAGCTCGTAGCCTCGCAAATTGAAGGCACCTACCAGACCAAGGGTCCACTCTTAGCTAAATACCTCAACAAAGCTAAGGAAATCATATCAGAATTCCACGAAGTCATTGTCACCCACATTCCAAGGGAAGAAAATGTCAAGGCGGATATCCTCTCAAAAATGGCAGGTACGAAGGAGGCTGGCAATCATAGAATGGTGATACAGCAAAACTTGGCCGAGCCGAGCTGTATTATGACCATCTCGGCAACCACGGACTGGAGGAAGACCATTGAAGATTGCTTAGAAAGAGGCATTATTCCAACTGATCCAACCGAGGCTAAGAAGTTAATATGGGAGGCCGCCATCTACACCATGGTCGACGATCAACTATATCAAAAAGGCTTACACTCTCCAATGATGCGATGCTTGGACAGAGCGGAAGCCAAATATGTACTAGCTGAGATACATAAAGGCATCAACGGCCATCACATGGGGGGCAAGGCACTCGCTAGGAAAGCCCTGCACGCGGGGTATTATTGGCTGACTATGACGGAGGATGCCAAGGAGGCCGTGACGAGATGCTATAGTTGTTAGAAGCACGCCAAACTTATTTGGCCACCACCGGCCGAGTTGAAAAAAATTTCGGCCCCTTGGCCTTTCTACAAATGGGGCATGGACATCCTCGGACCATTCAAACCAGCCCCGGGACAGTTGAGGTGGCTCATCGTGGCCGTAGATTATTTCACTAAGTGGATTGAAGCCGAGCCATTAACGACAATAACCTCGGCACGCACACGGAGGTTCTTTCACCACAACATCATTTCTCATTTTGGAATACTAGCCGAAGTGATAACGGAAAACGGCACCCAGTTTATGGACCAGAGATTCCAGACCTTGATGTCAGACAGCATTTTGCTTCAGTCGAGCATCCTCAGTTTAAGGGATAGGCCGAGTCGGCCAACAAAATAATCCTGGACGGATTAAAGAAACGGATGCAAGATGCAGAATCTAACTAGATCGAGCAGCTCTACAACGTCTTGTGGAGATACAGGACAAGTGTACAGACTTCAACTCAGGAGACCCCTTTCTGGCTGACCTACAGGTGCGAAGCGATGATCTCGGTTGAGATAGGACAGCCGTCATAGAGGAGGACTAAAGCCCGCTGGGAGGGAGAAGCGTCAAATGACGGCGCGCTTAGGATGGATTTGGAGCTAATCGATGAGGTCAGAGTTGCGGCACACTACCGAGAGCTGGCCGCCAAGCAACTTCTCGCTGCAAAGTATAATCGGAAGGTTCGGCCTTGGTCCTTTAACCGAGGTAACCTTGTACTCTGATGGGCCGACATCGACAATAAGAAAGCCAGAGATGGCAAGCTAGCGGCAAATTGGGAAGGTCCCTACTGGGTTAAAGAGAAGCTGGGCAATGGAGCCTATATACTCGAAACCTTGGCTAGGAAATCCGTGAAGAGAACTTGGAACGCGGTCAAGCTGAAGATCTACCACAGCTAGACCTCGGCCCAAATGGTAGGGGTACCGGGCACACCCTGCTGGGAGCTCAGTTATTGCTTGTTTTCAATATTTTATTTCAAGAATTTATTTTTCTTTCTTAAGATTTCCTTGAATTATGTGTTAGCTCTTTAGGGCATTTTATTTTTAATGAAAGAGTCCTCAGTGGCATTTTTCGCCAACATGTGCAATTGATCGCTTAAGCATTACACCGAGGTATATAAACCCGGTCACAAATATGACACATCTAGATGATTTAACACCGGGGCTAATTAGCCCAGATCAAGAGCTCAACGAAAATGCCATTTACTGGCCTTCACGAAATTGACTTGTCAACGCTCGACCCGATTTAAGCATTCGAATTGTCGCCTGGACCCTGATCAAGTCAAAATGTTTAAGTTTTGCATTACGGACACCTCGTTTAAACAAGTGACAATTCGCCCTTATCTCGGTTACAATCCCGGCCAACAGCGTCGGAACGCGGTAGTGCGGTTAGGTTAATGTCGTATATGGTTAAAACTGACAACCCTGCCATCCATTCCCAGACCTAACATCTGGTAGAATGCATAGCTCGGCACCCTGTGCGCCGACGAATATCTAACTATGTTTAGAATTCATAAAATAATACGACAATAAATTGTTAAAGTTTACTTTGTCATCGAAACATATACAATCGGCACAGACGCCGGGAAAATTCAAAGTTACAAAGGCAGGGACGCCTTAAAAGAAACTAAGGATTCCGACACCTAGCTCGAAGGAATAGCATTGTCCGAGGGCACCACCTCGTCGGACGGAACTACCTCGGCAGATCCCGATTTGGCCTCAGTGTGTACCTTTTCGCCGCCCACTTGCTCCTCATCTACCTGCTCCCCACACTCCTCATCTTCAATAGATACGGATTCATCTGCGGGATCGGGAGGAGCCGGATAAAACACGCCGTCCTTCACGTAAGCTCGGTAATGATAGCCGTCTAGGTTCAAGGACGTCTTGGGGTTCAAAGCTTGGATCTGAGCCAACGCCATTTTAAAGCAGTCTTCGGCTGTCTCATGGAGAGTCTTGAGAGAATCCAGATTGGCTTGTCGCTCGGTAGCAAGAGCTTCTTTGGGTGAGGCCAGTTCTGTGGCCAGATCGCCTCTTTGTTGTTGGACAGCCTTCACGGCATCCAAGCTTTCAGCCAGAGCTTTCTGAAGGCGATGACACTCTGAGGTCGTTTTGTCCAATGCTTCTTTACAGATCAGCAGCTCCTCAGTCGCCTTCCCAGCTGAAGCTTTGGCGACAGCCAACTCATTCTCCAAAGCCATCACCTGTCCAGCCTTAGCTTTGGCCACAGCCAACTCATCCTCCAAAGCTGTCACATGTCCGGCCTTAGCTTTGGCTACAGCCAACTCCTCCTCCAAGGCCTTTACCTATCCAGTCATGGCCTTGGCAGCAGCTGTTGGAAATTATGCCCTAGGGGCAAGTCATTGTTCTCCATTAAGTTATCACTTCATACGCATGTTTATGGTGATAACTATATCCCTGGATATATCTTATAGATTATCCTAAATGTCCGGTCGGTCATCTACGCGGAGCCGAAGATGAGTTAAGACCAGTATGACTTTGATAAGGTATGGAGATACGAATCAAAGTCATGGGCACTTGTAAGAGTACAAGGTCTTTGGACCAGACCCACTATGAGAAAGCTGCATGGATTAAGTCATAAGCTTATCTCATGTACAACCGCGTCCAACGCCACTATGACTGAGATCATCATGGATTCCTACATGATGAATCAGCAGTCTTTGACCTAGTCAAAAGTCACCTTTGACCGGGTGATGATAAAGGCCGGATCGGATCGGTGGTTTTCATGCGGAGGGACGTGAATGGTCAAGATGGAATTTGTCCCTCACATTCGTAGAGAGATATCTTGGGCCCCTCGATGAGTGAGTCTAAGAAATGTATGGCCATACCGTGATGGAAAGGAGTTTCCATTTCACTTATTAGACTACTCGAGAATCGAGAAAGTAATGGTCAAGAAAAGGAAGTTGACATTATCCATGCCTCATCCTTGACCAAATTATCGCGTGACAAAAGGGACGTGACATGGTTGTACGATAGGTGTATCGTGTCATCGATCCCCATGTGAGTTGGGTAGTCGCAATGTCTTGCTAGAGGCCGCTTGCGATTTGTGGGTCGACACATTGTTGGCCCACCGCCAATCTCACATGGGCTCAGGTCGCACACAAGAATAATCCAACACGGGTAAAAGTGTCCAGGTTCATTGAATCTCAGATTAATCTGAGATTAATGAATACTGAGTTTAATCTGGGGTAAATATATATATATATATATATATTTAAATTCGAAAATAATATAATGATATTATTTAATTGAGATTAAAATATTATTATTATATTATTTGTTTTATGTTTAATTTATTTGATAAATTAAATATCTAAAACAAACAGAGATATTGTATCTCATTTAATTTTCGAATAAAGATATTATTGTCTATTTAATTTAAATTGAGATATTGGTATCTTAGATTTAAATAAATAGATAGATATCATTTCTCCGATTTAATTTATTGAGATAAATTAAATCGAAGGCTTTTAAATTTGATTAAATAAATAGGTTGGATTAAATCTATCGATAGATTTATTTGATTATTTTTTAATCTAGATTTGAATTCGAAATTTCGATCGGCTTTTAATTCGATTAAATAAATATTATTATATTAGATCTATCGGATAGATTTAATTAATATATATTTAATCCAGATCTAAAGTTTGAATTCAAAATTAATACGATTAATTTTGCATTAAATACGCTGAATAGGTTTTAGAAAACCTACGGACTTTCACGAGCGTATTCAAAAGCCGCGAGAAACCCTAGAGTGAAAATTGAGAGAGACGCACAAGAGGCGCTAGCACGCTGCGTCGTAGCCGTGTACGAGGATTGTTCGTGTGGATACCAAGAGGAAGAGGATTCTAAGAGTCGTCTTCTGATCGAGGAGGTAGCCCACCCGCTCAAGGAAGAACGAGACGCGGACGAATTCTAAAAGGTAATATCCGGATTCACTAGCCTTGATTTAAACGCACCCGAGTGATCCTCGGACGGGATTCGTAGAAATTTTAATCCGCTGTGTTGTACGGATCCCTCCAGCAGCCGCCTCCTCTTCCGCAGCTTTGGCTCTTGTCCTAGCCTCTTCCTCGGCGAGCTTCAGACGTCGAATCTCAACCATGGACCCCACGTGCTTTTTCTTCAAGAGAAGTAGTGCTTGGTGAAGGCCGAGGGATTTACAGAGAAACCTTTGAGCTTCATGGATGATGGTCTCGTCCGCGGAAGCCAAAGGAACGGCATTCATAAATCGACCGGGGGAAGAAAGGTGACGCTGAGCTCTTCCGTCACCCCTTTCTCCCACACAAGCCCTCGAGGAATCTGAGGAGTAACTGAGGAACAGGCGGAGGTTCTGACGAGAGGAGCAGCAGCTATATGGGATGCGGATGCAGTAGCTTCTTTGCCTTTTGAAGCCATCGCGGCCGGCTCCGGAGAGGACCCAGTAGGGGTAGCGGTGCCGGGCACAGGTGGCACAGATGGCGCCACATCTGGAGGGAGAGCGGAACGAGCAGAGCCCGAAGTATCTGAGGCTTTTGTTTTCCTGTTCCTCGACAGCCTTGACACTGTCTTTGATTTTTCTACATCTGCACCGGAGGTAGTACGTTTCTGAGTCGGCGCAGGCACCTTTGGATTCACGCGGGACAGGTAACGGGGAAGCTCCGACATGTCTTGAGCTGCAAAACGGACCAAAAAGAAAGCGTAAGACATGCGCCAAAAAGACCATGCCAGGGGTAAAGCAAAAAGCAAAATAATTAGCAAGCATGGAACCATACAATCAGTAGGCGTCGACTTAGACCCGACCCTGTTTATAAAGAAGGCTGCACTTTGGACCCCGTATTTCTCAACATACGCGGCCAACCGAGGTACAGAGATGGCCTCCTCAGGCGTAAGATCCTCGGTCTGGATTTGATACGAGGAAGGGTTCAAGTCATAGTAAGTGTCGTTCCGGTAAAGGGAAACTCCACTCCACATTCTCTCCCTCGGGCCCTTTCAAAAACCACGGTTGTTGTCCATGTTTCGCTACGACTTTAAAGAAAGCCGTTTTAAAATGCTTAAAGGAGTCCGAGAACACACTCATCAATTTTCTATCCGGGTCCGCACGAAGGGAAACCAACCCCTTCAATTTCTCGTCCTCTTTGGATGTCCGGGAAGTAAAAGAGCGGAAATAGTGAAAAAACAAAGATGTGGTGCAAGGTATGGGAACGGGAAAAGAAGAGCACAGGCGCTCGAAGGCCACTAAATAGGCCCATCCGTTGGGATGGAGCTGAGAAGGGGCCAGCCGCAAAGCCATCAACGCCAAAATTTGAAACGGGGTAAAAGGAAAACAAACTTTAACCCGGGTCAGATAGTCTTGGTAGAAGAAGAAAAAGTTTGTGTGCCCCACCACCCGAGTAGAGCATATAGGCTCTCCCTTATCCGGAGAACTAACAGTACACCCTTCCATGTCGGGAAATTTAAGACGAGCTATATCTGCCTCAGACATCAGTGACCCTATCTTCAGGATCTCATGGGATACCCATTTATACTGTCTACATAGTGCCTCGGGAGGACTAGAAGAGTTCGACTCCCCAACGTCAGATTGAATGCTGGGTGGAGAGGACTGAGAAGCCATTTACCTATAAGCAAAATAAAAAGAAAAATGCTAGGATAAGCAAGGGAAAAACTACCTGACTGAAGTATATTGGCATGCGGAAAAACAAGCGGACTCGGGGGATGAAGACCGCGAGAAGGAGGGTTAGAAGGAGCCAAATGACGGTAAGAACCTAAGACTGAGGAAGCCCGAGAATCTTCGCCCTGGGTGATAAGGAAGGAGCTTTCGGTGAGACAATCCCAGCAGGAGCCGAGGTATCCCAGAGGGTGGGCATCCGAATCCCGAGCTGAGGGGGAATCATAGAAGTTAAGGGGTTGAGCGGAGAGTGCATCGTCCTCGGCACGAGCCCCGGTACTTGGTCCAGCAGGGTCCAACTGAATGCCTGAAGCGGTATCTGGCCAAGTGGTGACCGGCGTCGGATTCAGAACCCGAGCAAAATCAGATCGAGACCCGGATGTACTCCGTCCACCAGATCCTCCCCTTAGCACGGTAGCCAACCTTTCCTCCTTCGTAAGTTCAGAACCAAGAACCCAATAGGAGGCACGGGGGAAACGGGCACGTAAGGCTTCCTCTTCCTAGGGGTTAATGGTGGATTTGAAGGGGGTAAGCGATTACTCCCAACCATCGCCAAAGAATAGAAACCTAGAAAGGCATAAAAGGGTATGTGAAGAAGGGGAAATAAGGGGAAGGATCGGCAAAGGTATGTCGGGGTTACAAGGAAGACTGAAAGAGGGTTTTGACCTTAGAAACAAATTCAGAAGCTACCAAGGAAGTCTACCCAGAAAATCACGACGACGAAAATTAACCGGTAAAAACAAACGGAAACCATTAAGTTACACTAGCCAAGAAGCAGGAGAAGGCGATATACCTGAAGTAATGGAGAAGGAGCGAGCGGCGAGCAAACAGGTGAGAACTCAGGAACAGGCGACTGCAGAAAAGGGAGAAAATAGGAGAGTAGAAAACCTAGGAAATGGTAGCAGAAGCAACAAAATGAAGAAAATGGAGGGAAATATGAATCCTATAGACTTTTGGGTAACCGAAGTGACGGGGACAGAAGCGTCCTTTCACCCTGACCCAGGAAGTGGCGTATCACGTACAGAGAGCATTAATGGCGCATGGATATCAGTGCGTGGAATGGCACGGCGGTTGCAGGCTCTCGCCATACTGAGTCGCCAGTTGTCAGGGGGCAATGATGGCGAATGCGGAAAGTCTCTCGTATCAAAAAAGACTGGAGCTACCGGTAACCAGCCGATATAGCCAAGACTACCTCGACAAGTAATGTATGTCTCGGGCACGGACATATACATTACATGAAGCCTCGGCTCACGAGCCTGAAGATACTACCTCGGATCCTAGAGTTTCCACCTCGGATTCTCATGTGGTTAACAGAGCTCAGCCAATAAAGCCAACAGAAGACATAGAACATCTCGGCAGCTTGGAACGCCCGACCTACCGAGCTGGGGGCAACTGTTACAGACTCGTACTAAGGCCCAATGCCACGAGGGCCCAATACGGGGCATATCCAATATAACAGTATACCTATAATATGAGAGACTTGACTATCACCCAAGAGGGGGGGTGAATTGGGTGTCAGATAAAACTTTAGGAACTTTGAAAAATCTTTTCACAACTTCTAAATTGACAGGTTAGATATTCAAATAATCATATACTTGGAAATATAAAAGATAAGGGAAGAGAATATGCAAACCGTGATTTATCTTGGTTCGGTCCAAAATCTCGACCTACGTCCGGTCCCGAACACACGGGATTTCACTATCTTTCAAGAACAATTACACACTCGTAAATGAAGGATGGTCCTCTCACTCAGACTCCACTCCCCCTTACAAGTTGTGATTGATACACCTGCTTGATTACACACTCTGTAAACGAAGGATGGTCTACTCACTCTCAGACTCCACTCCCCCTTACAAGTCGTAATCAATACAATGTATTTCCCACTCAAGATCACCCAATCTTGAGTAACTTTTAGCTAGAATGTTTACTGAGATAAATCTTCTCTCGAAGTGAATGAATAAACACTGAAGTACATAATCGATCATTTCACTCTCTAAGGTAAACTATATGAACATTGAGAAACAGAGAGTAAATGAATATTAGAGTATTGCCATATTGAAGATGTAAGCTCGTGTCTCTGTGTTCGCCGCACCTTCTGTTTTTAATGTGTCTCTACTTATAGACAATTGATATTAAGCCGTTGCAGCATTCGTCCGTTGTAGAATATGAATAGTGGCCGTTGCATATTTGAATATCGGTCCGATGGAGATAGTCATTGACAAATTTAAATACTTTGTTGTTTTGCTTTTTCCGTCAATTGCTTCGCTGGATATATCGTCCTACTCAGCTTCATTGAATATCCACTGTGGCATTCGTGTATGTCCTTGAGAACATTTAAACATCCGCACCTTTCTGCTAACCACAATCGCGTGTCCGCTTAGTGGGTCTCTTTCCAGTTTCCTTCCACGTGCTTCTGGTCAGAGAATGACTTAGGATAATATTCAGATGCTTTTGCGGTATGGGCAATCTTGATTTTGTCGGCCTTGTTCCGTAAAAATAAAAATGCTTCTGCCACGTCAGATTGCATTTCGGCTAATCTCAATTCAAACAAGCTTAATCAACTGTAACTCAATCAAAAAGATGATTAAATATGATATAGATGAGTTTGAGTATGATTAACACATAATAGAAAATGACCTAGTTGATTTCGAGTAGATGATCAGTGATCTTGGAAGTTGAGAATGCATAATTTTCCATGCCCAGTTTCACGGGAAAATACCAAACATCCCGGGTGTCAATTCAATCTTGTCCCCATTGTTCAAGACTTCTACGCACACGAATTAACCCCAAATTAACCGACCCTTTTGTTCAAATAAAAAATGGCAAAAAATATTAAATAGAATTGGGAAAAGTCCCTTATTGAAAATTTTTATTAGTGATACTGATACCTAAAATGCACACAAGCAAGCCGGTAATTAGTATCCATAATATATATTTGTACTTATAAAAAAGTATCAGTAATTTATAAATTACACATACGCATATATAAATATATGGGGAAATCATTTATCTTGTCACAGGATATAATGTTGCGTCCAGTGAGCGTTTACGGCGTCGTTTCGGCTTGTTTTGGATTAATCAATGAAAACTGTGTGCTTGCTCATCATTGCTTTTCTCTTAGTTACCTCTTCTCAGCTCTGCATAAAAGAAAAAGGGAGGCTTACTTTTTTCAAAGCACTGGTTGATGAGTCTCCCACCTTTTCATCATCCTCCTCCGGTACTATCACCATCAGTGATTAGGTACACCAGTCTGAAGCTTAAAGTTCTCTCTGATCTAATTTCATTATTTCCACTGAGGCAGAGAAGCTATCCTGGGAAGATTAAGCAGTAGCTTCCTTACTGACTCCTTCTTGCGCATACCACTGCCACTGCTTACTACCAGAATAAACAACAAATGCAGAACAATCTAAATCTTGCAGCAACCAGAGAAATCGAGCAGAAATTCAAGCTAGGTGCACAAGAAGACAGCATCACCAACGTCAAACGTTAAATCATGACATTTTTCAAAGTTGCTCAAGTACTTAAAAGTTAAAAGCACATTAAGATATTTCAATGCTTTTCACAGTGGGGTTAGTGGATTACTACGTTTCTTCTCCCCTTTGGAACATGAAATGCCTTTTGGAACTGCACTCTTTATTTTTGAAACAAAACTACAGACTTCTTGCTGAAACTCTAAGTTTGAGCACCAATCTCTGCAAGTCTATCTCCTGCAACTTTTGAACTGTGTCTATGTTTACAACTAAATATCTTTTCCCCTTTCATGAAATAGGAGCAAACTAGTCAACATTAAAATCATGCTTTAGGGGGAAAACCAAAAAATAAAATAAAAAATAATATCAAGCTAAATGAAGCATTGTATCATCGAGCCAAACAACTAGCTAGCTAGTTAACAGTTAACACAATAACAGAAATTTCCTCAACAGTATTTAAGCAAAAAAATAATGTTGTGTTCCTCCACAGTGAGGAACTACTGTTCCTCCCACTATAGAACTACTCCCTCCATTTGTCGGCCTTGACCCCTTTCCTCTGCCACCGCCACCGGAGGAGCCCCTCGTGCACCACCACCACCACCCTTAGACGGTGTTATTATCACTTGAGAAGATGACCCACTTCTAGATCCTAATATGGGTCCACTTCCACTCCCTTCATTTTGCTACTCTACTTAACGCATCGGAAAAAAGGGGAGTCCGGTTTCAGCTGAAAACGCATAGTGCAAGCCGATAGGGTTGGGTTTCTCTCATAATCACTTTCTCATTATCCCTCATCATCTTTAAATTATATTCATCCAATCAATCACAATACCACTTTAACCTTTCTCTCATCTTTCCAATCAATGGCTCAGATAGGCTAATGAGAGAAAATGAGAAAAATGATGAGGAGAGAATCCTCTTCCCAAGCCGATACCTGATGTATTCCCTATGAGCAAAGCGATCCCACTCTTTCAATGTTGTATTCTCACGTTGCATTCTTTGTGACTTCCTTTGTTGACTTTCTTTGTGAATTTGCTTCTTCATAGAAATTGCCCAGCGATCATCTTTTAGTTGCCTTTCTTGACTTTTCTTCATTAGCAACATCCTTCTTTTCTTCCATAGCATCATCTTAACTTCATGCTTCCTATCTCTTCCTTTATAGCCATCATTGTGGACTTCATGGAAATTGCTCGTGTCTTTACTTTTACATTATTTTATTACCTCCTTGACTTTTCTTCATCCATTTACAACTATCAGCAGCTTCTACAATATTCTTGTTTCTTCAATTTCTGTAACGAGACTTCGACACTATTCTTGAGACTTCAACAAAGTTCTTTCTTCTTCTAGTATGACGGAAAATTCATGGAAGTGGGAGAAACGAGTTTGAATTCTAACAAGCACTTCCGAGAGCTTATCGCCTTTCGGTCACGCGAGAGTTATATAGCTATCGTTCTGCAGTGTGAAGAATTTTAAATGAAAAAAATTGTGAATCAAACTTGCTGCATACCTAAGAAATAAGAGAGCTACTTTGCTTAATCTTCCAAGGATAGCTTCTCCGCCTCGGTCTTTGGTTGATGAAAAGATAGTACCGAGGAGGATGATGAAAAGGCGGGAGACTCCATCAACTCATGCTTTGAATAAAGTAAGCCTCCCCTTTTTCGTTTATGCAGAGCTGAGAAGAGGTACACTAAGAGAAAAGCAATGATGAGCGAGCACACAGTTTTCATTTATTAATCCAAAACAAGTCGAAACGACGCCGTAAATGCTCACTGGACGCAACATTATATCCTGTGACAGGATAAATGATTTCCCCTAAATAATATATATATGTGTGTGTGTGTGTGTGTGTGTATAATATCAGTATTTTAAGATTATCATCAATAAAAATTTTAATTAGTATTCCAATTTCCTCGGAGAGAAAATTACTCAATCATCCTTCACACCTCACGTCTCACATCTCAATTCCCCCAACGTTCAACCTATGGGTGACTTTCCCAAATGAACTTTAGTCTTTCTGCCCCCAGAGGCTTGGACCAAGAAGACCAACCTCAACCACACACACACATTGACACCACACATACATACACACGCACATATATATATGTGAGTGTATTATGTGCGTGTATTATTGAGATGAGTTTTTTTAATATTTATCCCATTTTTAAAATAATTTAACAACTTAAAAACATTAATGGTTAAAGTATATATTTCCTCCATTAACATTCTACAGGGTTTCAAATTGGTCATTTAATTTTAAAAGTACATTATTATGGGATACTTGTTGCTAAGTCCCCCGAATCTCCTTCTCTGTTTTCATAACCTTTTAAAAAATGGATGTTTGATTTGGAGAGCGAGGTTTTGGGTGACAAGCTCGTAACTTGATTATAAATATAATAAAAGCATCAAATATCCTACCTAAATATAGCATGTTCAAAGCATCCTTATGAATTTTCCGACAAGTTTTTTTAGTTTCTGATGAAGAGTAATGGGATTGACAAAATGAGGTTGACGAAGAAGAAGATAAACAGTTAATGTGAAATTTCAAAAAAGTTGCAATGAGATTAACAACTTCAAGAATGAGATTTTTTAATGTAGAATCAAAGATGTGGGGTTCATTTATGAAGAATGATCAAGAGAAGAGAAGAAAGAAAGAGTTGAATTGTGGAAAATGATCAAGACAAGAAGAAAGAAAGAAGAACTTGATCAATGGAATGAGAAAATCATTATACAAGTTCTTAGATTGATTCTAGAAGTCTCCACGATCAAATGGGAGTTGGAATGGCTCAAATCGGAGTTAAAACAAGCAAAATCGAGTTCTAGGAAGCCAAAACTCGAGCCAAGAAATCATAGACACGAGTTAGGATCTAAACTTGAGTCATCCACCAATTGGCTTGAGCCAATAGTGATTTTCAAGCCATTTTTGCTCTATGGAATGAGTTGACTTGAGTTAAGCTTCAGTTGACTCGAGTTAGGTGTGTTTTGAGCAACTCTGTTCATCTCTATTTCACGTGCAGCTTAGGCGAGGTCTGGTAATTTGATGATATTTCCCAAACTAGAGACCAGAGTGAGGTGAAACTAATTTTGTATGAAAATAGACTCTCAATGAATTATTTTGATATAAAATTCAAGCCTAAAAGAGTTTAGATGAAGGATCTATGATTTGTGGAAATTGGAACTGAAATTCACGCCACTCAGCAGACCAAGATTTGGTATTTTGGGTATATCTCCCAAAGTAAACATCCAGTTGAGCTAAAACCGGTGCCAATTGAAACTAGACTCAAATACCTTTTTAAAAATATCAAGATCATGAAAAATAAAGTTCAGACCAGGGAGATATGGCCTTCAAAAGTTGACACTAGAAATTCCAGAACCATTTCAGCATAAGCTCAATTTTCTGGATATAGCTCACATTATACACAACCAAATGAAGTGAAACCAATTCCATATAAATCTAGACTCAACAAGAGTCTCATAGAATTTGGAAGCAACCAATTTTGATGAGCTCTTACCTCGGGTCAAGGCTTGTCTAACTCGAGTGGAAGTCAGACAGAAAGATAGACATTTTGAGAAAGGTTTCTAATTCGAGCCTAGAAGTATCAGACTCGAGCTTCTGTCAAACTTGAGACTTTGAAGAATGGAGAAGACTTTTTGACTCGAGCCAAAGCAACCTGATAAAGCACAAATGTGAAAAACTAACTCGAGCCTAAAAAAGCAACCTCGAGTCTCTGTCAAAACTCAAGCCAACATTAATATCAACTCGAGCCAAGATAACTTTGGGTGACTTCAACTGGTAGAAAGAAGGTTCTGACTCGAGCCAAGAATCTATAAACTCGAGTCCCAACAAGGCCGAGAGTTTGACGAATTAAGAGGAGTTTTTGACTCGAACCATCAAGCTTCAAACTCGAGCTATGTCAAAGTCTGAGCAATTGATGAAGAGCCAATCAGACTTGAGAACTCGAGCCATCGAATGCAACCTCAAGTCAAAGGTATTTTTGAAATGTTCACAATAAATCCAGACTTACTTTAACTCGAGCCAAACAAGTAGCAACTCGAGTTAACGGAACACACAGTAGCAGCAACATCTCTGAGAATTCAGAAAGGATTGTTATTAATTGATTTCTACTTGCTATACTTCTCAATGCTATTAATCATATTTGTTAGCAAGTTTCAGATGATCAAACGAAGGATTAACATTAGATTATCAAAAAGTGAATGATTACGTCAGAGCTCACGACGGTAACTTTGAGCAAGTCACAACTGCCATATTCCAATGGGAAGAATTACTCAACAGACAAATGCTCACAATAGTTAAATGATCTTCATTGCCTATAAATAGCAAAGTCTTCAAACCGAAAGAAGTGACGATTGATGAATGACTCAATGAAGCGAATGAAATGATTTTACTACTTCACCGTCGATAGTTCAATAACTCATACATTCTGTTTCTCAATGCTTATATAGTTTACAGCAGAGAGTGAGATGATTGATTATGTACTTCAGTGTTTATTCATTTACTTCTGAGAGAGAAGATATATTGTAAACATCTTACCTGAGAGTTACTCAAGATTGGGTGATCGTGAGTGGAAAACTCATAGTATTGATTACAACTTGTAAGGGGAGTGAATCCTAGTGAGAGGATTACTTCGAGTACAGAGTGTGTAATCAAGTTGTAAAGGCTTTTCTCTTGTGCCCGGATTAAACAAGAAGATAGTGGATTGAAAATCTCAAGTGGAGCTTGGGGACTAGACATAGGTCAAGGATTGAACCGAACCAGGATAAATCATAATTTACATATTCTCTTCCCTAAACTCTTATATTTCCTGCATATATGTTTTATTGACTGACTATCGTTTTATAAATTATTATTGTCATACAAACTGCAATCAATAAGTTGCAAAAAGATTTTCAAAGTTATCTAAAATTTTATCAGACACCCAATTCAACCCCTTGGGTGATAGCCAGGTCTAACACCATTCACTCACAGACTAGAGACAAGAGCAGCCTCCATGGGAATATCAGCTTCTTGAATATCCAAAGTTAGAAGAGAAATTAAGGAAGTGATGGTCACTCGACCCACCCAATCGGGTACACTTCTTTACAAGAATAAGCTGGAAGAAAGTCAGCTATACAGTTCCCCTCTAGGAGTGAAAGAAACAGAAAACCCAACTTTGGCATTAAGAAGACCGATGATATCAAAGAGAATACTCCTACATTTCCAGTCAGCTAATTCAGGGGGCTTTTCAACAACACATTTATGCAAGGAAAGACAGTCAGTCTCGAAAATAACCATATCGTGACCTAAATCCATAGTCAACATCAGTGCTTTTTTCAAAGCGAGGGCCTCAGTCATAAAGGCAGAGGTCAATTTTAATTTATTAACAAATCCCCAAACAAAATGGCCATTACTATCTCTACAGATAACACCAATAGAAGTTGTGTTTGACTCAGCATAAAATGATCCATCGCAATTAACTTTCAAATAGCTAGGGGTCGGAGCAATCCAATGGGTGACTTTACTAGCCAACAAACCCAATGAATTAGAATCAGTAGGTCGATTTCCGAGAAGTCCAAGACTCATTATTGTTGTTCTCGCTAAAATTGATAACAACAGAAGGATTGGGTGATACCTAATTAGTGATATATTCCGGGGAGAACAATCTGACTTATCTGTAATTTGCAGCTACTAGTATTTAAAATTCAAAACCCCATGTGTACAAAACCGAACACCTAGAGGGCTGTCAAACCAGACGCACCTAGTCCATGAATAATTAAAAAAGAGGTGTCCGATGCTCTCTTAAGCCTCATCACAAATTGGGCAGATACTAGTCTCTGACCTTCTTTGACGAAATAATAAGGCATTAGTTACAATCACATTATTTAGAACACGCCAAATAAAATGTTGAACTCTAGGAATGACCTTCAATTTCCAAATTGCTTTCCAAGATGACACCAACACTACAACAGATGGCCCTGCTTGAATAGCTCCAAGTTGATTCTTGCCTTTCTCATTGTGGTAGCCCAAACTAACCGAGTCAACCCCATTTTTAGCATAGGGCCAGATGAGTTTATCTTCCATTCCATTAAAGGGGATGGGAATATTATAAATGGCTTGTTGCACTTCAGCTGGGAGGTACTGAATACTATTCCGCTATCTTCTCTTTTTGGTAGTGATATGAAAAAAGCGCGAATTTCTATCCCCCACTATGAGCCAATTGACCCTTGATCTTTTCCACCAATACTTCTCCTCAAGGGAAAGAGTTTGCTCCAATCTCAGTTTCAACTCTTTAATAGCACATACAGATTGGCTAGTCAGCCCCCTTGAGTAAGAGAGGCCAATTTGGCTTTTAATTGGTCAATGATCCTGGCAGTATTTGGAAACTCATATTTGCTCCAGCTAATCAAGTTAGTCTTACATCTATTCAACTTGCCAATAAAATCAGTCAACGCTGCATAATTTCACATAAAAGACTTCCACCAACAATCTTTTACCACCTGTTCAAAATCTTTATGAGTAGCCCAGTTGGCTTCAAATCTAAAACTCTTCTTCTTTCGAGTCTCACATGGTTGTACTAGGGGTGAGCAAATCAAAACCAAAACCGAAAATCGAACCGACTAATTCGGTGTTCAGTTTTTTCAGTTTTCGGTTTTTTTTTCATTTTTTAAAATAGGTTATTTCGGTTTTCGGTTTTCGGTGCGGTTTTTGTAAAATTAATTCAGTTTTAACCGAAAAACTGAATTAAATACAAAACGACATCGTATAGCATACTTCAGACGTTCTAGCAAAAAAAAAGTCAGACCCATGATTCCACGGTCCACCTCAAGTCCAGACTCCAGATCACCATGTTAGTTCTCTATGTGTTTTGGTGATGCCTAACAATTGTATTAAGTGATAAAAAGAATTGTTAGAAATCTTGAGTTGTTGAATAAATGTTTTAGAAAATGCGTAACTCAAGTTACTAAATATAACTCAAGTTACAGGACTCAGAAAATCCAATTTACTGTTCAAATGTAACTCAAGTTGGTAATCACAACTCAAGTTATAAGTTTTAAGAAAAATCGTTTTGCGAGATCATAACTCGAGTTACCACTTAGTAACTCAAGTTATGGACTGTACTTCATTGTTTCAAAAAGCTTCTCGCGATATCGCTTTTAATCAACGATATAACTCGAATCTCGATATAACTCGTTATAAACATATCAAAAAACATCAATCGATATGGAGTAACTCATGTTATCGGAAGTAACTCGAGTTAGAATATTGGCAAATGCTCTCTGTCAATTTATTGTTAACATAACTTGAGTTATGGAATGTAACTCGAGTTACATAATTCAAGGTAATTTTTGAAGCTTTTCTCATAGCTAAGAAGAAACTCGAGTTACTTTGTATAACTCGAGTTACTCAATATGCAATCTCTTCACTGCCTAAACTAATTCAATTATAACTCGAGTTAAGGTCTATAACTCGAGGTAACCATCCATTGAAAAATATTCGTTGAACATGTTTATAACTCGAGTTATCCTATGCAACTCGAGTTACTCCGTATTAGTTTTGAATTTCATTGTTCTCGTAATCCAAATCTTATGATTATACTCTAGGTATTTGATATTATTGCTTCTTATCATTTCTAACCAAGTTTAATTAGTTTCTAGTGTGTTTCAGACATGAGTAGTAGGTTTAAACTTCAAATTATCATAAAGCAAACAGTTTGTCAGAAGCATTAAATGCAAAGCAGACACATTCACCATTTTGGCAAGAAACCTTCTGAGTAAGCTAAAAGCATTCCAGCTGTTCCCTAGACAACATTATGAATGTGTCTAAACGACAATTTGAATAAAGAATGTCAACGAGAATAACGACGATTGTCGGAAGCATACGAAGAGACGGAGCAATGTAATCTCAATGGATATATTCATTACTCACAACGGCTCATTTAATCTCGTCTCAACGGTCATAAATGTTATCATCTATAAAAGCCAGGAGCATTGAAGTCTCCAACCACCGAAACTCTGCGCATTCAATTAGCAATTAAATTCACTTAATGTTTTCTACTCTAAGAGTCAATATCTTTGGATATATCAATCTTCGATTACTTATCTACTCTTTTAGAGAGTTCTTTATTGATTATCTTTCTTGTAAGAATCTCAAAGTATTGGGACTTTGGGATTGGGTTATTTGATTACAAATTGTAAGGGAGAGTAAGTTCTAGGGAGAGAATTACTCCGTGAGTTATAGAGTGTGTAATCATTTAAGTTAGTGAAATCCCAGAGAGTTTGGGGACTGGACGTAGGTCAAGGATTTAGACCGAACCAATATAAATCGCTTGTGTTCATTCTTCTTCTACCTTACTCTGTTCATCCCTATTTTTGTTACCTTTAAACAGAGCATTTTCGGAAGAAAATTTTAATATCTCTAATTCACCCCCCTCTTGGTGATATTCCGTCTTTCACACCCAACCCAAATCATTTTGAAAAACCCTACCCGTGGCCGTCGGTGTCAACCCAACCCGTGTATGTGTATTCACCATTATCAATCAAAAATAACTCAAAAGATCATCAGTTCCCCACCTCATCGACATCGGCTCATCCCTAACCCTAAATCCCTAATCGGCGAATCCCAGTTTGCATTTCCCGCAAGATCGGTGCACAAACAACAGTCATCCTCTCACTCACTTCGGTGCTCTAATCTCGCTTTTCACTTCCTGTCTTATTCCTCTCTTACAGAGTCACAGTCGCCCTACCTCGTTCTATCTTCTATCCCTCGTAGTCACACTCTCGATTTGTGACTTCAATCTGCCTTTTCTCCAATTCTTCGATCGAAGCTCCATCTTGCCAGACTCTGCTTCGCCTTCCTCTATATGCTCATATTTCTTGGTTAGGCGACTTTTTAGTTTTACTTTCTTGAAAGTGGAGCTATATACCCAAGAGGGGGGTGAATTGGGTATTTTAAAAACTTTTGAAAGTAGCTCTGTTTTTAGACAACAAAAACAGAGATGAACAGAGTAAAGGGAAGAACAGCTGAACACATAGATTTATACTGGTTTGGTCTTAACAACTTGACCTACATCCAGTCCCCAGACTCACTGGGATTTTCCACTATCACAAAGATTACACACTCTGTACTCAAAGAGTAGTTCTCTCTCTAGAACTCACTCCCCTTACAAGTTGTAATCAATGAACTCCCAAATCACCAAGTCCCCTTGACTTGTGATTCTTTTCAATAAATGATTTACGGATAAAGACTCTCTCTAAGAGTGGATGATAATAAACACTGAAGCTTATAATGTCAAAAGACAAAATACAAGTGAAAACTGAAAGGTAGTTGAGAAACTTGAATGCTTGTGCGTTTTCAGTTGTTGTGGTAGTTGAGAAGAATTGAATGCAACTCTATTTATAGCCAGAGAGCATTAATAGACCGTTGCATTGATAATCGACCGTTGGAGATGATCCACGAAGTTGTGAGCTGCTTAGATCTTCTTCTTTTTCTGAAACTCACTTAATCCAGCTGGCTAGATGGTCAGAGTTGACTCTCTGCAAATTAATCCGTTGGAGAGGATGTTGCTTGTTGTAGAAATCATTCTTTAATGCTTTCCAACCGTGTGCAGATGGATTAATCAAAAGGATGCAAGTTTAAGGGTTGAGCATTTAATGTTCGACATCACTTTTGCTTTTGCTTTAAACCTTCGTAAAACTTTCCTTAACTGCCTAAAACTCACTAAAAAGATGATTAAACATATCTAGAACCAATAGAGATTAATCATGGAAAGCATTGAGATCAAACAAGAAGGCATAGCAAAATCGACACATTCAATTTTCAGGCAACGTCCCGAAACCTGGAGGTTTGTTCACAAACCTCGAGGTTTGTTCACAAACCTCGAGGTTTGTTCACTTAAGGTTGAAAACGATTTAAGACCAAAACCTCAAACCTAGAGGTTTATATTAAAACCTGGAGGTTTCTCATGATGCAACAAACAACGGTTTCTCGGGCTTACTCTAAACCTCGAGGTTTTCGCTGAAACCTCGAGGTTTCACATCGCAGGTGAAACCCAGCTGAAACACGATGGAAGCAAACCTGGAGGTTTCTCAAGAAACCAGGAGGTTTTAGAATGAGTGAAAATTCATTTGCTCTCGGGAACTCACAAACCTCGAGGTTTGTAGCAATACTCGAGGTTTTGTCCAAACTTCAAAGTTCTTTGTTTTGAGCCAAAACACAAACCCGGAGGTTTCTATGGAAACCAGGTTTTCTATCATACTAAAAACCATTTGCTCTCGGACGCCAAAAACCCGGAGGTTTCTGTCAATACTCGAGGTTTGACATTTAATTTCAAAATCCTCGCTTTAGCGCCAAGGCATAACCTCGAGGTTTTGTCATAAACCTCGAGGTTTCACAACTTGGTGTGAAATCGAGTTTTCTCTGGAAGTCCAAAACCTCGAGGTTTGTTAATAAACCTCGAGGTTTCACATAAATTTGTGAAACCAAGTTTTTGCAAGTTAAAACACAGAACCTCGATGCTTCCTTTGTCGGGCCAAACCTCGAGGTTTTAGGGAAAACCTCGAGGTTTGCTCTCACTCAGATTTTCCAACTTCGAGAGCAAATCCTCATTCTTTATTCACAATTGTTGGCAATCATCAAAATCCTTTAGAGAACCAACATTTCTTGGTCCTCATTTTTTCATTAAGCTCTACTGGGTGAGTGATAATTTTGTAGCTATCTGATTGATTGTTTTCCTCTGTTGTACCCAAGTGAATGTCTCATGAATTTAGAGGAGGGTGGTGTTTGTCCAACCTTCGCCTAATAGTCGAGGTTAACCAAACCTTATAATTTTCTTATGAAAATTTATGGATAGATTTGACTAGTTACAAGCCATCTAGGAGACTCTGGAATAAATATAAGCCTTTATTTTAAGGTTTTTTTCTTATCCCTTTCCGACCAAATTGGTCTGCCATATGTCTACTTGTGATTACACCACTAAGGCACTAACTGCGCCGACATTAACCAACAAGACAAATAAGGAGAACTACATATGAAACAGAAAAGAACAGCTTTATGTTTAAGAATTATGTGTGTTCCTAACAAAAAATAACCCAATAAAGAGGATATCAAGATCATTAAAATTTAAACAGGCAAATATAGTCACCATTTACTTGAATTTTTTCAAACTCACCTCTACTATGGATAATTCAAGATCCTTACTGATGGCTGATTGTGCCGGTGCTGTATTTGACATCTATACAACAATTGATTATTGTTTTGTTAGCTTTCACTTTTAGGAAGATGTACTTAGGTAATAAAGAGAAGATGGTTTGAATTCATTAATATAAGCTCATCTGACTTCTAATCTGGTGTTTGTTTTTTATTCAATGTCTTTGAATTATCTTGTTATGTGACTTATGTCAGTAGTGCAGATAGCAAATGCAAGGAAGAAAGTGAAAAATTACTTGGTTGTTTGATAAGGAATTGTGAAAGGCTAATACTTCCATACATTGCTCCAATTCATAATGTTGAAATGTCATTTAGAAATAATGCATAAGCATCCCTTGGATTTATTTTTTCTGATTCTCTTTTCAAGATTACAATTTTCTTTTTTAACTTAAAATAATTATTCATGTCCAGTTGAAATTATGGCTGACCAAGTTGCTTCTCTACAAATTACTGGGGATAGTGCAACTGCAAGTGCAAGTGTGACCAATAAGCCTTCACCAGTTGCAACTGGAAAAAGGAAAGCTATGAAGCAAAGATCAAAAAAGTGTGGGACCACTTCACCAAATTTGTGAATGATGCTGGTGAGATAAAGGGTAAGTGTAATTACTGTGCAAGTGTTCTTGTTTGTGATCCAAAATCTAATGGAACCACTGCTTTAAATAATCATTTTGCGAATGTTTGTAAGAAGAAGCCCCCCCGAAGAACTTAAACAAAATCATTTAAACTTTAATGTCAAGATGATAAATTTAGCCTTGTGAATTGGAAATTTGACTAAGATGGTATTAGGAAAGTCTTGGCATCTATGCTAATGGTTGATGAATTGCCTTATAAGTTTGTTGAGGGTGTTGGGTTAAAGAATTTTATGTTGTATGCCCAGCCTAGATTTAAAATTCCATCAAGATGGACAATGGCTCGTGACTATTTTAGTTTTTATATTGACGAAAAAATGAGATTTAAAGATTATTTGGAATCAACAAAAAAAAGGATTTTTCTTACTACTAACACTTGGACATCTATCCAAAGAATTAATTACATGTGTATTACTGCCCACTTTATAGATGACACATGGTCAATGAAAAAGAGGGTTTTGAATTTCATTCCTATATCTAGTCACAAGGGGAGGGACATTGGAATTGAAGTTGAGAAGTGTTTGCTTGAATGGGTATTGAAAGGGTATTCACAATTATTGTAGATAATGCTAGCTCTAATGATGTGTCAATTGAATATTTGGAAGGCAAAATTGTAAGGTGGAGGCATTCAGTTTTGAAATGTCAGTATTTGCATATGAGATGCGTGGCACACATAATAAATTTGATTGTCGTTGATGGGCTAAAAGAAATAGGACAATCAATTAAAAGTTAGAGAGGTGTTCGCCTTATTAGACACCACCGAGAATGAGAAAGTTTAAAGAGAGCTGTGTTGATGAGAAAATTCAAAGCAAGCAAATGTTATGTTTGGATGTCCCTACTAGGTGGAATTCTACCTATTTGATGTTAGAGACTACTCAAAAATTTGAGGCAGCCTTTAAGAGGTATGAGGACAAAGATCCGTACTTTCGTTTTGATCTTGAAGATGGGGTGCCTGAAAAGGAAGATTGGAAGAATGTTAGGAGGATGACTATGGTGTTGAGTCATTTTTATGATTTGACTAATCGAATTTCTGGATCTTTATATGTCACTTCCAATAACTTCTTCCATGAAATTTACATGGTTTATCGTTTCTTGAATGAGTGGACAAAAAGTGATTTGGTGGAGTTATCTAATGTGGCAAGTAGAATGAAGGAGAAATATGACAAGTATTGGGGAGATCCTATGAAGATCAATAAACTTCTTTATATTGCCACTGTTCTTGACCCCTGATATAAGCTAGATTGGGTGCAATTTGCACTTTGTAAGAAGCATACACGTGCTGTGGGCAACATTTGGGGGTGCATATTAAAGTTTTTTTGATTTATTTATATAATGAATACAAGCAAGTTATTTCTCCTTCATCCCAGCCTGAAACGAGACCATCAAATGACACACAAGATCTTCTTGATGATGATGACCCTAGTCTAAAAGTTAGAAAATTGCTTGATATTGAGGAGCAATTATTCATGGATGAGCATCTTGGTGGAAGGACTAGTAGAACAAAAGTGGATAGATATTTAAATGAAGAAATTGAGCCTAGAAAGGATGACTTTGATATATTAAGTTGGTGGAGGGTGAATAGTCCTAGATTCCCTATTCTTTCTCAAGTAGCAAGAGATGTGTTGGCTATCCCAATTTCTACTTGTTGCTTCGAGTCTACCTTTAGCACGAGGAAGAGTTCTAGATTCATTTAGGAGCTCTTTAACACCTACAGCTGTACAATCACTAATTTGTGCTCAAGTTGGGTTAGGCACTCACTTAACTATGTTGCAGAATAGGAGATGATGATTTTCAGCAAATAGAACTTGGTAATACTTTTTACATCTATTTCCTATTTTTATTAGAATAATATTTATTATGATCTTTCAAGGGATGTCTAATTTTGTTTTTTATTAGATTTTCAAAAAATTGCATTGGAGGCAACTGTTGACATATAGGAGATGCAATGCAAATATCTTTGTAAGTAATTTTTCATTATCTTTGTATTTTGTTAATATTTATTAGATTATTTCTTTTCTTTTTATTTGATTTATTCTTGTTTTAGTCTCACATAATATTTGTATTTTGCGGAAGTTTGCATTGTTTGGGGGGATTCGGCTAATGATCATGTATGCATTTTTATATCTTGTGTTTTTATTGTTTGTTTGATCATGGGTGTAATAGGACAAAGGATCTGTTGAACTTGCAAAATATTATGTTGTGCTTTTATTTTTATATCTTATGTTGCTGAACTTGCAAAATATTATGTTCTCACAACTTATTCTATTGTGATCAGGTGTTGATTTATTATGCTCTCAGGAATTGTTTTCTATTGTCTTGTGGGTTGAAGGAATTCAGCCATATTTGACAGAATTTTGTAAGACCTGTTAAACCAACGAGAGAGTTCTTCATGGTTGGAGGAGTTTTACATTGGGATAATTCGATATAATTTGAAGATGTGCCGAGGTTTGCTGTGCTACAGAAATTACAGATGGAGGAATCAATTCCTATAGCCTACTCTAATTAGACATTGGGATAATTTGAAGATGTGCCCAGGTTTGCTGTGCTATAGGATAATTCTGATATAGGAGTTTTACATTGGGATAATTCTGGTTGTAATTTTGTGCTATAGGATAATTCTGATATAACCGAAAAACCTTGATGAGTTTTGCTGGGAATTTTTTTTTGTTTTTTTAATATGAATTCTATTTTTTTTGGATAGATTATATGAATTCTATTGTAACTAATGAGTTTCCAAAGCCTTGAACAAAATTGAACTGAATTTTTTAAAAAAAGATTGGCCATTTTACGGAATTATCCCAAATAAGAAGGCCCACAACAAGGCCCAATGAAAGCCCAAAAACTGAATTATCTTTAAAACTGAACCGAAATATTTCAGTTAATTCGATTCAATTTTTTGGCCAGTTCGGTTTCGGTTCGGTGGTACAAATATGGGTATTTCAGTTTTCACCGAACATCGAATGCTCGGCCCTAGTTGGTATTGGATCCATAGCGGCTGATGATCCGATCCGATTGGCTCTATTTAAAGGTCCTATAAATTAGGAAAGGAAACTTGAAAGGGGCCATTCCCAAGAGCCAAATCAATACGCTCTCTAGTTGTGTTTGGATCCTCTCTGTTATTGCACCACGTATACCGTTACCTATTGTAACCCAAGTCATTCAAGTTGCAATATGCTAAAAAGCAATTAAAATTCATAATTTTTCGCCATGCCCTTGGTCTCCCCCCACCTTTATCATCCTGAGATATTATCTCATTAAAATCTCCCACAATATCCAAGACTCACCAATATGCTGCCCAAATCGCCTAACTTCTTGCCAACACTGATTGCGCTGATCCTCATCAGGAGGACCATAGATAAATTAGAAATAGCGTGGGATGTCTAACTCTCTTGACTCTAAGGCGGTGGATAAAATTAGGAGAAGAGGATAAAACACTTATCAATACTTAGTCTGACCACCACATGGCAAGGCCACCACTACAGGCAACTAGGTCTACAATCCATTACTCATTATATTTGCACCGTCTTCTAATATTTTGTACTAGAGTACACGACAAATCCATGTAAGCCACATGGCCCATCTTCTTCACATTGACTTCTTCAATATCCAAAAGTACAATATCTTTTTCGGGAATGCTACTGGTATGCGCAACAGATCTTTCTAATAAATCTTGACAAAGCTGAAAAAATAGATGACATGCTTTCGGTCGAACTTTTTGGTCTAGGCCTCCCTCATCCTGACACGCAAATACCAAATCAGATACACCTCGAGCCTGATTCCCTCCTTGCTCCTCAGAAAAATTACCCAGAGAGTCACCCCTGTTGACTGGTGAACGACTCCGGTGTGTATCAACGACCTCCTCCCTACGCCGGTAAAATGGAACTTCCACCCAATCCTTATGGCGAAAAACTAGCACCTCCTCCAAAGTTTTAACAGAAGAAGTGCTAAGCCATTTGCCGAAATCTGACTCAACTCCAACGTCTTCCTCTAGACTCGAAGGATTTTTACAGCCATTGCCATTGTGCCCGATGCATCCACACTTATAGCAAAAGATCTGCAATCGCTCATACTTAATTGACACCCAGGCATGCGTTTTGTTCTTCTGAGGAACCCAGAACCCAGTAGGTAAAGGTTTATCTAGACGAATCAACACCCGAGTTCTAGTAAACCTTCTTCCAAGTTTTCCTCCAACAGAAGGATTTTCAAACATAACGGTATCCCTGACTGCATCCCCTAACTTAATCGCATCACTACAATCAAAAGCTTCAAGAGGGAGGCCATGAAAAATTACCCAAAATGGAGCCTTGTCAAAATGCACATCATTCAGCACCATACAGTCTTCCTAAATCTATAAGTTAAGCAAGAAACCCTATATGGACAACGGCCGCCCTTTGAGAATCCTGGCATAAGCACCTACGTCTGTTGGTCGATTTCCTTGATGGCAAGTGAACCAGTCAAACAAGTAATAAAGTGTAAGTAGAGTATCGTCCCATAGAGACTGAGATACCAAAGAGTGATGCTCGATTACTATGATAGTTGTGCTAACAGAAAGTAAATATAATTAGTTGAGGGGTTTTTGTGATTATGTTAATAGCAGAAACAAACAAAATGGATTAAGCTTGAGAAGATATCGCTTAGAAGTTAGCGGACTTAGAATCACCCTTAAGTGCATCAATCCCCCAGTTGCTCTGTCATACTACAAAGAAGGATGCTGGGTTGTCCTGGAAATCTCGTGCCTTGTGAGATCTCTCACTCTTGTCTTGAGTCTGCTGGATGTGGAATCTCGTTCTAGGCTCTCCGACTCTGTTAGGGTTAGCGCTGCTGTCTTCTTATATAATCGCTTTCTTGCGACGCAAGTTACAAAAGTTGGGTCTTTCCTAATTTGTCGAGATCTATCATATCTCTTGATCTGAGTAGATTGCTTCTGCTAATCTTGCGGGATTCTTCAAATCTTTTAGTTTTGATCCTCCGCATCTTCTATTCAGTCATGTCAGCAATCCACCTGTTGTTATCGCCCTTTACCTTTATTCCTGAAATCACCTAGATAAAAAGGTTAGAAAACATGACGCATAGCATTGCGTCCTTTACTTTGGTATAGCTTTCATGATGCCTTGTGTTGTACTTTGAGTTGCTGTCAGAATGCTATAGTATCGTATCAACTTTGCTATACGTTCTTCCTTAAAAACCATGTAAATTGTTCTTCTTAGCGCATGTTTAGGCTGTAAATAGGTTCTGTCCTTCAGTTCCCTATATCATGAATATATACCTTTTTGCTTAGATTATCTTCAGTTAAGCTCTTATTTACCATTCAATTCAGTCATGAAATATAGGGAAAACATGGTGTGATTCGTGCTCATCAAATACCCCAACACTTAGCTTTTTGCACTCTAGGCAAAATAAGATTAAGCGAACAAAGACTCATGGCCATATAACGTTGCTTAACGATTGCTTTCAGTTTTCATCTCCCATTCGACAATCCCACTGCCCGGTGCCAACGGCTCAAAAATGCGTGGTATTGTCTAGATGAAAAAGTCTCAAGGGGCTCTCAAGTTCAGTGTTTACGCTCGCTCACCCAGGGGGATTTTAGTTTCTCTCTTGTCGAACGGGCCCAGAAGATCCATAGTCTTGTCAAAGTTCTGAGATTGCTTCCTAGCATCTGAATATTCATTCATCCAAAGGACTTCTTAGGTTATAGTATGAGAATGGTCAAGTCTTTGAGGTGGAGAATGATGGTGAATGCTATAGCAGATTAGGTAGACAATTCTTCTTGGCCCCGGCTGGGTGCTCCTTCTTGAACTTTGTATTTCTTGCTGCTTTCTACTCTAGGCCATTTCTTTTCTCTTTCTTTTCTTTTCTAGGCTTTTCTCTCCTTTTTTTTTTGATACGCAAAACAGCAGCTCTTTTTGCAGCATTTCATGGGAGCACTCTGCCGCAGCATTTTCCACAGTTTTCTTTCTTCTCGAGCTTTTCTATCTACTAGGTCCGCTATAGCACACTCGTATGGCTCAATGGGGTAGCAATATGGAGATGATGATGAATGGGTTTTGTATGGAATTGAAGGGTATGATATGAATGCCTTTATCCTACGAACTTCAACTCAAATGCCAAATAGTTTATCAAAGAACTAGGACAAATCAAGGATCAAACATAGGCTAGCGTACATACACACGAGAATAAAACAATTAGGCTCAATTCAATCCATCCATTAGGGGTTCTTCCCTTTAAACTTCCTCATTGCCACTTTACCCCGCATCAGATTAGCTAGCACCGTCAATTTCCCAAGCCTAAAGGTTCATTTTCCTTAGGCAATCATGCTATGCTCCGTTATACAGACATTATTCCATTGCTACAATATTTTGTTCATGCTTTATCATGCAATTTGGAAAAAAAATTGAGTTTGTGCGAGACTATATGCGGGTGAATCGGATCACACACACTAAGCGATTATATCACATATCTAATCAATCCCCCCACACTTGAATGATGCAATGCCCCCATTGCAATGGCGGAGTGAAATAGGAGAGAGATGAGACAAAGGCATGAGAGAAGCACCACCCAATACGCGCCCTAATTTTTTTTTTTAACCAGGAAAAGAATAAAAACAGATTCGAAGTAAAGTTCAAAAATAGAGAAAGAGTCTAGTACCAGGAGTAAACAGAAAGATACAACTCAACTAAGCTTAACCTTTCCTTGACGAAGGTCTGGCGGAGGGTCCCTGAGAATTTGACACCTCTTCGTCATCAGTGTCAACAGAGTGTGTGCTGGTGGGCTCACCTTCCTACGGGCTTTTGCTCCAGTGACGCTTGCGCGAGCTTGTTCGTCCTGTTGTGGCGGGCCTACGAACGAATTGTGAATATCAAACGTCGCCTCAGGAAAAACCGAAATGAAGTGTATTTTGGGGCATTTGCCAAGAGATTTGCCGCAAGGCTGCGATCCCTTTCGGCCATATATTGCCACCACGTTTACTGCTGAAGGAGCAGGTGCTCACTGAGCGTTGTAGGGTGGTAACCTGGGCAACCAAAGTGTGAAATGCCGCGAAATCGAGGGTAGTGTCGGCCGGGGGTTCGACAGAGGAACTGGCTAAGTTGGTCTGGGTGACCCGCGGCTGGCATTTTTGCAGAATGCGCTATATAGCTGCCACGGCAAGAGGCTATGGGAGTACCACTCTTTCTTTGCTGGCATCAAAAATTACCCCTGCATTTCGACAGAGCTCGGTGATAAGTGCAGGGAACCATAGGTTTATAGTAGTGGTCTTTAGGGACTCAAACAGCTCTCGGTAGATGAGTGCGTCAACATCAATTTGTTTGCCTTCCAAGAGGCAATAGAGCAGGAATGCACGTTCTCATGAGATATTCTAGGTGTGCAGTGTGGGCATGAGTTGATAACGGAGAAAGTGGAACCAGATATGTGCTTCGAGTCTCAGACGGCTACATTTCAAATTGTAGGACCCTTCCTTGGAAACTTGCCATCCGGTGTTTGGCAAACACAGCCAAGTGACC
The DNA here is from genome assembly GCA_019022655.1 of Acacia acuminata. Lineage (NCBI taxonomy): Eukaryota > Viridiplantae > Streptophyta > Magnoliopsida > Fabales > Fabaceae > Acacia > Acacia acuminata. Next base: position 1,519,166 of record JAFJYI010000133.1, on the reverse strand, counting down.
ATGTTAGGAAGGATTTCAGGGTTTTCCTCTTTCTGGAGAAGCTCATTTTATTCATCATCGGTGGCCTCTAGGTCGAATACCTTACGGATGGCGCTGGCGCTGCATTGTACATTCTTCCCTCGGACGGTTATGAAATAAGGGGAGCCCCCTGGATAATTTACACCAAATTCAAAGACAAGGGGGTTACCACTTCGACAGGGTAAAGGCAAAGTTTTTCCCATCGGCGCTGGCGTATGATCCCTGTAACACATTCTGGGTAAGTGCTCTGCTCGAATGCATCTCAGACAAATCCTTACTCCAGTGTTAGAGTTTTATCTGCTTTTAGGGAGTTGAAACGGGATTCGGCTTCCCGAGTGGCAAATGGCATAGCGTCTGGGGCTTCAGTGAGTGAGTTTTGTCTGGAACCCTTGGTGCATGCCATTGGGAGATTCTGGAGTTGTAATGAAAGGGGAAGTATTATAACTCTGCATAGAGTGAATGAGTTCGAGCGTCTACGTCAAAGGGTGAGGTCTGATTTAAGTAAGGCTCAAGCAGAGTGATGATGGGCGCACAATTCGGGTGGGTTGCATGCAATCCGTCCGAATTTTGTGGGAGAGTCGTGCTACAGATGCTTGGTGTGGCTAATGGCGGTTTCCAATTTGGTTGTAGATATACTTTCAAATCTACTAGGCTCATTACTGTGTGGCCCACCCATAAGTCCGTCCTTGAGTGCGACTAGTGCAGAGGAGTTGCTACAGCCTTTCTATGGACTTGGCCCTTTGTTACTTCGGTTGTCAAGTGGTATAGCCTCTATTCTAAAAAACAGTAGTTTAAAGCATGACCCTGGGCTGCCTCCCGGTAGCGCTTGGTTTACGGTCTTTAGCCGGACTTTGCTATGGCAATTTAATGTTTGTGGTAGTGCGGGGAAGTTCCCTACTTCTTTAGTGCCTTTCTTTGTCATCTTCGGAGGTTAGGTACCTCTCGCCTAGTTCTCGTGAATCTCACGGTCTTAAGGATTGAGAAGGTGACCTGGTCATCATTCACACACATAGTGAGTTCTCCTTTTTCCACATCAATCAGCGTACGACCAGTTGCCATGAAAGGTCTTCCTAGAAGAATTGGGACATCGCGATCTGCTTCAAAGTCCAGGATAAGGAAATCTACAGGAAAGATGAGCAATCGGCCAATTACAATGTAACTGTTGTAGGCCTGGCCTCCCCAACTGCCAATTGTTTGAAAATTGACATGGGCATGAGATTTATGCTAGCACCCGTGTCGCATAGAGCTTTTCCCGAGTATTGAGGTCCGATTGCACGGGGATTGTGAAACCGCCAGATCCTTTAATTTCGTAGGTAACCGATTGGTTAGCATGGCACTTTGCAGCCCTAGGTCAATGCTACTATCTCAAACTCTTCCAATCATCTCTTCTTAGACGAAATTTACTTCATAAACTTCACGTAGCTAGGAATTTACTCCGAGCTTCCACCCGGCGGAATATTGATGTGCAATTGTCGCGGATGTTGAGGAATTTCTTAAATTATTTCTCATGACCTTGCTTCTATAGCCTTTGTGGGAAAGGCGGGGTTGCCTTAGCATTTTTAAGGCCCGAGATCACGATTATGCTTTGATGGTGAAGCGGTAGCATTCGTTGGTGGGTACGTACGTGATCATCCAAATCTTGCACGTGGAGGCAATGTTGTGGTGCTTAGATCCTGTTCGGTTGTGACGGTCTTGGTTGCCTCTGCTCGTCTTCAAGAAGTTGTTCAGTACTTCCTTGCCCTTCCTTAGATTTCTCATATTTTGGATCAATGACAACCATAGGTTGCTTGGTTGCTTTCATGGGCTCTAAGCTTTTACCACTTTGGAGCTCTATCAGTTTGACTTCCTCTCTTCCTTGGATCCTAGGGACTTCAGTGTCACTGGGCAGGGATCCTGAGGATCTGTTGTTAAGTGTCGTGGCTAGTTGTCCCACTTGAGTTTCAAGATTTCTCAGGGTTACTTGCTGATTCTGAATGATTGAATCATTCTTTGCCATATATTCCTTCAGAAGGGTCAGCATAGAGTGTTGCAGGTCTGACTCACCGCCCTGCTGTTGTGCTTGCTGGGTAAACCCTGTAAACCCTGGTGGGTTTGATGTTCAGTTTGAGTATTGTGAACCTGATGATTGTCTTGCTACTTGTGAACCTTGAGAATTCCATAAGAAATTAGGATGCTGCCTCCATCCAGGGTTGTATGTATTTGAGTATGGATTGTTGGTATTACTGCCCTTGTTGAAGTTGTTGACGAAGTTTACAGATTCTGGGTTGGCGGAGTACTGAGAGTAAGAGTGCTCTCCGCCACAGTACACACAAGCTACCTGAGATGGTTGCAGCGATGTGTTGCTTGATAGGAGGGTCAGTCCTTTCACCATATTGGTCAGAGATGAAACTTGAGCTGTGAGAGCAATCATGACATCTAGTTCATGTATCCCGCAACATTTCATGAAGATGTAGCTCTTTCGCTTGCCATTGATGACTTGTTCATGGCCATGCGCTCCAATATGTTTTGACCCTCTTCATAAGACTTCACCAAGATGGATCCTCCAAAAGAGGCGTCTACAATTGGTCGTGTTTGTCCATTGAGACCTCTGTAAAATGTTTCTAACTGGACCCATTCGCATAGTCCGTGCTGGGGACATCTTCTTAAGAGGTCCTTGAATCTGTCCTAGGCTTCGTAAGTAGATTCACTAGGTTTTTGTTGGAAGTTGGTGATATCCCCTCTGAGTTGAGCGTTCTTAGTAGGTGGAAAAAATTTGAGCAAGAACTTACTTCCCGCATCATTCCATGTGGTGATGGAATTAGCATGTAGGTTGTTAAGCCACGTCCGCACCTTTTCCCTTAGTGAAAATGGGAATAATTTAATCCGACAAAGATCGGGCGGTATTCCCGGGATGACAAAAGAGTCACACACCTCCATGAAAGTCTTGAGGTGAAGGTGCGGATCTTCATATGGAAATCCTCCAAATTGCCCTACTGCATTTAGCATCTAAATCATGACACCTTTAATTTCAAAGAGTCTAGCATTAAAGGTTGGTGGTGTGATGGCCGAGTTCAGCTTGTTGAGATCCGGAATCCCGAATTCCATGATGGCTTTGTTCACATCTCGGGTTTGGAGGTGGAGGGACCTGGTTATCCCCGTTTATTGCGATTCGCTCTCGTTGATCTCACTCGTGATTGTCAAGTATATCTGTCACTTCTTCGCTTCTACCTTCTGCGCCTTTGCTTGTAGGTGCGTTCTATTTCAGGATTGTAAGGCTCTAGGTTGGCTAGAGGCGAGTTGCGCATACACTACGGAATGTACCTGCAAATCAGGAACAGAGAAGATGAGCTTTTTACTAGGTAAATCACAACTATTAAGCAAAGGGGCGTCGTCACTAGGGGTATCAGCAGTCCCCGGCAACGGCGCCAAAAACTTGTTGGTCAATTTCCTTGATGGCAAGTGAACCAGTCGAACAAGTAATAAAGTGTAAGTAGAGTATCGTCCCACAGAGACTAAGATACCAAAGAGTGACGCTCGATTGCTATGATAGTTGTGCTAACAGAAAGTAAATATAATTGGTTGAGGGGTTTTTGTGATTATGCTAATAGCAGAAACAAACAGAATGGATTAAGCTTGAGAAGATATCAATTAGAAGTTAGACTGGACTTAGAATCACCCTTAAGTGCATCAATCCCCCAGTTGCTCTACCCAATGCTATAGCATCTATACTACACAGCTTCCGCAATGCTACAGCATAGCTACTAACTACAAAGCTATTTGGTTAACCCACCACGATAGTCTACCGAAGCTTCCGCGTCTGATACATATGATGCTAACTATACTCCCTCCATATTCCTATGGCAACTTTCTAGTTAGATCTGCTTTACACTTAGGGTGTTATGGTTATCGAGAGGTAGACCCATTCCCGAAGCCTACAATAATAGGTCAAGTCGTGCACGGCCGCCTAGCAAACATCAAGTTTCTCGAGGTCTAACCTCAACTCCTTGCTAGTAAGCCGAGGCCACAAATCTAGCCCCTAGCTTCAGCTAATAAACTAGTAAGTAATGCACTGATATGTAAACCAAATTTATTAGATTAAAAACTTGCAACTGGGTTCATCTAACACTTTAAGGAATCATCCTCGTCCAGCCATATGAAAATCAGTTTTTGATTGACGAGGGAAACACAAAACAGACACTAACAGGATGACCCATGATCAAAATACTAAAATAAAAGGGAAAACAGAAAGCTTTGATGGAGTTCCAACGGCATGGATGCAGCCCTGTCACATCACCACTCCACGTCGTCTTCTCTCCGTCGTACTGCAAAGAATGATGCTGGGTTGTCCTCGAAATCTCATGCCTTGTGAGATCTCTTACTCTTGTCTTGAGTCTACCGGATGTGGAATCTCGTTCTAGGCTCTCTGACTCTGTTAAGGTTGGCTCTGCTGTCTCCTTATATAATCAGGTTTTCTTGCGGCGCAAGTTACAGTGAATTGGGCCTTTCCTAATCTGTTGAGATCTATCATATTTCTTGATCCGAGTAGATTGCTTCTGCTAATCCTGCGGGATTCTTCAAATCTTTTAGTTTTGATCTTACGTATGTTCTATTCCGTCATGTCGAATCCACCTTTTGTTGTTATCGCCCTTTTCTTTTATTCCCAAATTCACCTAGATAAAAAGGTAAGAAAACATGCCGCATAGCATTGCGTCCTTTACTTTGCTATAGCTTTCGTGATGCCTTGTATTGCACTTTGAGTTGTTGTCAGAATGCTATAGCATCGTATCAACTTTGCTATACGTTCTTCCTTAAAAACCATGTAAATTGTTCTTCTTAGCCCATGTTTAGGTAAATAGTTTCTGTCCTTCAGTTCCCTATATCATGAATAGATACCTTTTTGCTTAGATTATCTTCAATTAAGCTCTTATTTACCATTCAATTCAGTCATGAAATATAGGGGAAACATGGTGTGATTCGTGCTCATCAACGTCCTTAAACCAGAAAAGAAATAATAAATGCTCCATGTCCAATTTGTGTACCTCCACCTCCTTATCCAACTCCACCCTTCTTAATCATAGAAATCACTGTCGAAATTTTAAGGGATTTATTCGTTAGAATCTTACCTACCAAAGTACCCCCATTAACTTCCTCCTTACTTATGAGGTCAAGGACTAACGTAGGCCCTCTGGAAGGACCACTTCTTACTCCCTCATCCATCATACAGACACCACTCTAAGACTCCCCACTCTAAATGCACACCAGAAAAAAAAAAAAAGCGAACAGCTTTAAAGAAGAGAAACTAGAATACGACTTCCATTCAAGGAGAATGAAGGTCGGGGAGGTTCAAAAGAACCAAAATTTCCTCAAAGAGGAGAGAAAATTGCTCACAGGGGGAGCGTAGTTATGCTAGACTTCAAGAATGAGATTCACAAGTACATTAATGGGTTTAACAAATTCATTCATCGAAAGTGAAAACATGTCATTGTGGTAAAAACAAAATCTAAGCACTATGAACAAAAGTTGTAATACCAATAACAATTGCATTAATAGGATTCACAAGTTCAGTAATGGGTTTAACAAGTGCATTCATTAGATTTTATTTTCACCAAAGTGACATGTTTTTCAACTAATGAATGAACTTGTTAAACTCATTAATACAATTTGAATCTCATTTTTGAACTTGTTAATCCCATTAAGACTTCTGTGAAATTCCACATTTATTGTTCATCTGATTCTTCCTCAACCTCATTTGGTCAATCTCATTACTCTTCGCGGAAACTGAAAAAACTTGCTAGAAAATTCATAGGATGCTTTGAACATACTATGATTAGTTGGGATGTTTGAGTGTTTTTATTAGATCCATAACCAAACTACGAGCTTATTGCCTAAAACCGCTCACTCCAAATCAAACACCCTTTTTTTAAAATAAAGGTTATAAAAAAGAGAAGTAGATTCCAAGGACTTATTGCCAAGTATCCCTTAAGAAAAATCTTCCTTTTCACTCACTATTAAGTTATATGAACAAATTAGAGAGAGAGAGAGAAAGAGAGTGTGTGTGTGTGTGTGTGTCGTGTGTGTCTGTGTTAAAGACTTGGGGCAATCAGAGGCCATCGGTAATGGGGGTGGAGAGTTCATAGGCAAGGAGGGAGAGGTAGAAGTCACTGTGGAAGGGAGTGATCGAAGTGCTGGAATAAACTCATGAAGAGCTGTTGTCTCTTTGATGAGGGAGAATGTGCGGGAAGAGCTGAATGGAGTAGAGAGAGAAGAGTGAAGGAGGGGTAGTTTGGTTGTTTTCCTAAATATTTAAAACTCAGATTCCTACTTGTGTACCACTTTGTCCTTTTCCCTTTTCAATAGACGTTTCTGAATTTTGGAATTTCATAAAATATTTAAATGTCATTTTCCCTTTTGAATATCCTAGTTTGCAACATTTCAATTTTTTATTACACATAACAAAAGGTAGATTAAGTGAATTGTTCTGAGGGTAAGATTTTATACATCTTGGCCTCTCTCTTTTTTTTTTTTTTGGATTTGAAATTTTATCTTTTCTTATTTGATCAATGGTTTCCTTCTCAAAACTTCATGTCATTTGAGTTGGCGTTATAAAAACACATTCACACAGATCAAGGAACTTTTCTCATATACTTATTTCGTATATCTAAATCATGGTGAAAAAGTAACTTCTTCCGTTAATCCAAATATGCACTCAGAGGATAAAATGTTCTTACATCTCCCAACAGGTGTACTCCTATGTTGAGACCCCTTACCACTTCAACTAACCATTTGTTGGTATGAAAATTTTACCTTGGCCTCATAATTTAGTGTTTTTTCAATTTTCCAACTCTAGCACTATTAACAAAAAAGGTATTGAGAAAAAATTTAAATGTTAAGATGTTAAATTTAATTTTAAAAAATAACAATAATTGGCATAAAATATCTTCATTTGAAATTGATGCAATTAGAATTAAATGCCCAAAGTGTATAAAAGAAAAGAACTAAATGACTAAAAAATATTTTATAAAATTAAAAGACTAAATTGAAATATTGTATAAAGCTAAAGAAATAAAAGTATACTCTTATTTTTTTTTTCCCCACACTTTATGACTTATTTCATTACCTCACCCTTATGTTGAAGGAAAAGAGAGAGAGAATATGATAACCACCAAAAGAAGAATCTTATCATTAATACAACGTTATCCTTTATAAATGTGTTGCTACTGGTTTTTGAGATGGAGAATGTGACTCAAATTTTTTTTTACAAGAGACCAATCTAGCTATAAATTTGATTTTCTTTGTTTTTTTCTTTTAACTTGACAAATATTGTCAAGAAAGAGCTTACCATCCTTATACAAATGGGTAATTTGTTGTTTCATTTTTTTGTGATTTTATTTGTCTTAACCTTATTTTTCATCAACGTGCTATTTTTATCTTATTAATTATAAAGTTACCTATGAAAATATTTTTTCTATCTGATTATGACACATCACTTCTTCTCCCTTATTTATTTATTTATTTTCTTTTTATTTAAAGTCGAATGGACCACTAAAAAGAAAACCCAAAGGCAAGGTTGATGCTCTTTAGTGACGATTGGATGGGAAAAAGTATAAAAGTAAAATAAAATAAACAAAAATAAGTTACGATGATTCTTTGATGGGGAAAAGTGGTGCTTGAGTTAGAAGGAACGAGAACAAATGCACAACTTATTTCTAAAAAAATTAATAAATTATAAATTATATAAATTATAAATTAATAAATTATAAATTATAAATTATATAGAAGAATGAATTAGATTGAGGGTTAATAAATTAATAAATAAACCTAGGTAATTAAATTTATAAAATATGTACTTATTTCTAATCAAGTGATGTCAAATTTTTATAAAAAAAGTTAAAAGTATTAATAGTAAAAGATAGTTACACAAGATCTTGTAGTATCTAATGTATAAAGACACTTATTTCAATTCAAGTGGGGGAAAGTGATTTAAGTATTTAAATACAAAGCGGTATAAAGTAAACCTGCTTTTTTTTAAAGGAAGGAAAACCATCTCGTTAAGTTCCCACCCATTTGAAGTTGAGGTACGGAAGATGAAATGAAGAGTGTGAATAAGAGAATGGGAACAAGACAAACCTTGTAAACTCTCTCTTCCATTAAGGCCCCGTTTGGATCAAAGAAAAGGTAGGAATGGAAATGAAAAGAATGGAATGGAATGGAAACTATTTTCTTCGGGGCGTTTGTTTCACAATGGAAAAGAAAATGGGTTGATAGGAAAATTTTTGTTTGGTTGAAAGAAAATAAGGTAGGAAAATAATGCAAAATATCATTTTACCCCTGAATATGAATTATTATTTGAAACCACACAACACCAACGCGTTTTCGCTAATCACAACTTAAGCATTTATTAATCAACTGAAAATCACTCAAAAAGATTATTAGAAAAATATAAATGAGTTTGAGTGAAATTAAATAAGAATAGATAATAACTCATGTTACTTCTCTTTTTTTTTTTTTAATGTTTTGATGATAACAATTATAATTATAATGTAATTGAACCTTAATTTTCGATGAAGATTTGAAGTTTTAATTTGCCTCTAGTCAAAGACGGGATTTCCTCGAGTTAGATACTTGAAATGTTTTAAAGAAACTTTTTTTTAACTCCAGTCAATTATTTAACTGCCTCAAGTCATGTGTTTTGATCTTAAGATTTTGAACCTATCGATTTTGACTCTTGGATATCAAGTTAATGACTCTAGTCATTAACTCAAGGCATTCACTTCTTATATCAAGTTAAACTTTTTAACTTGTGTTTTTCAAAGGCCATCGGGTTTAACTCTTGCATCTCTAGTCATTAACTCAAGGGTTTAACTCTTGATTTTGACTGTCAAGTTAATGACTCTAGTCATTAACTCAAGGCATTCACTTCTTATATCAAGTTAAACTTTTTAACTTGTGTTTTTCAAAGGCCATCGATTTTGACTCTTGGATATTAAGTTAATGACTCTAGTCATTAACTGAAGGCTTTAACTTGTGTTTTTTAAAGGCCATCGGGTTTAACTCTTGGATACCAAGTTAATGACTCTAGTCATTAACCCAAGGCATTCACTTCTTATATCAAGTTAAGCTTTTTAACTTGTGTTTTTCAAAGGCCATCAATTTTGACTCTTGGATATCAAGTCAATGACTCTAGTCATTAACTTAAGGCTTTAACTTGTGTTTTTTAAAGGCCATCGGGTTTAACTCTTGGATATCAAGTTAATGACTCTAGTCATTAACCCAAGGCATTCACTTCTTATATCAAGTTAAGCTTTTTAACTTGTGTTTTTCAAAGGCCATCGGGTTTAACTCTTGTATGTCAAGTTTATAACTCTAGTCATTAACTCAAGGCAATTAATTTTTGACTTCAAGTTAAAGTTTTCAACTCATGCATTTCAAGAGAAAGTAATTGACTCTTGCATATCAAGTGAGTACCTCAAGTCATTAACTCAAGTCAATTATTTTTCAACTCAAGTCATGTTTCAAACTCTTTCATCTTGCGACTTTATCTTCCTAAATGCAATTGCCTCGACTTTATTTTAACTTGAAGTTAACACTTTCGGTTTTCAAAATCACCATCTCTCGAAAATCTAAATACGTTATCATTTCACTCGAGTGTACAAGAAATTATGCATAGTCTCTTTTATCTCTGTTTTTAGATCATTGAACGGGGATATGAGGGAGGAAACACAACTTAGGTACATAACTTTATAACTTTATATATATTAAACGAAGTTCCATACAATATATTTGTCTGTCATTTGTTGTCAATTGCACACTTGCAGTTGCCTTTGTTTTTGACAAAATTATAAATATACATGGGCAAAAAAAAAAAAAAAAAAAAAAAAAACCCAGCCATGGGATTTCCCAAAAATTTAAAATAAGATACGACAGACTTCTTCAAAAGATTCAAGATAACCCACAGAAATCTATGTCCCTAGCAATGCCTGAATCCATGCTTCCTTGAATACGATGGACATCTGCTCAAAGGAATTTAGCAGTTGTTGCAAAGAGACAATCTTAATATGGGCGGTGGTCAGCTCCTCCACGGTGAGACCAGGAACTTCCAACAAATGTTGAAACAGCTCAGCTTCTTTGACTTCCATCTTAGCATGATGCGCATCCCGAGATAAACGTGCTCCCAGATTGTCGAAAACTTTCTCTATTGTGGCATCAAGGGAGGAAATGGTTTCCCTCAAAACATCCACAATCGTATCATTATTCCCCATTTTCCTTCGCTTCCTTGCGCTACCAAGACACTCACTGCCACCTCCATGGGCATAATTACCAATAGGTGGGACGTGGAACTCTGGGGTGGCTTCCACATGTATTGGGGACTCAGGGATCACTTCTTCTTCTTCAAGAATTTCTTCTACCATGCCTTTTGGTGATTTACAGTAGTCACCGACCGCCCTATCTTTAGACCAAACGAAACACATATCTTGGAAGTGGGGTAGGCACTTGTTTTTGTACATTCCAGCCCTCTTGTGTACCTAACAAACAAGTGCATGTGTAATTAGTAATAACTGTTTGGCAAGTAATGTATAGGAAATGGGAAATGGTCACCAACCTTGATGTACTCATCCCACACTTCCTTGTCCGCAACAACACATTGTCTATCCGGATCCCATCCAAATCCGGCGTGTTCGGGCCATACACCATATCATATACCACTTGCCAGGCCAATTTCATCATTTTGATATGCGATACTATGTGAGGATTTCCTATGATTTCTGAATCAGGTTCGCGCTCCAGCATCAATTCTTCCAATCGGTTGGCGTACCCGGACTTGAACCCATTATCTGCCATAAACCTTTATTTTGTCCTCAGTTGGATAAGGCACACGACCAGTAGTTTGTCTTCATCACCTGTTCACATGTGAAAATTTTGTTTCTGTCAGTCTTCCATGCTACCACTACATAAATCAAAAGTACTTAGTCCATAACAAGTAATTAAATACATGAGTAACAGTTTAACCCTTGCAACTCCAGCCATGATAAAGGAACAAACACATTCAAAATATCATTTTATTTCAGAGTAAACAAACAAAGGTTTTACAATGGCATGTTTATCAATTAATACACCAATGCTAATCGTCATCAGGATCTATTAGCCAAATAAGCTTTGAAAATGTCAGTATAGCCAGGTTATCCCTGAAATTGTTCCATGCAACAGAAGTTTCCATCGTAGAAATTGGAGGAATTTCTTGACTTGGGTTTGGGGGTTCCAATGAGTCCAGTTGTTCATCTAATGGTCACGCACGCTTGATCTTCAAATAAGGTTATGGAGAAGGCAACATACCACAATATATCTGTTCTGAATGTTAATCGGATAGGATGAAGGAGTTCGAAGGATTGCCCATCTTAACTTCAAAATACCAAGGCATGTTTCAATGATATTACGCACACATGAATTTTGCATGTTAAAACATTCACCGAGTCTAGGGTTGGTGGCCTACTCTCCACTCATTAAGGTGGTAACGCCGGCCACGTGCGATGCAAGGAATCCGTTATTATTGGTGTAACCAAGATCTACTAAGTAGTACTTTCCTGCACAGCAACAACAGTCCATTTCTCAAAACCAAACTTTGTAAGAGACTTAATACAAATATTAATAGAACAAAAAACGCACCAGCTGGAACTTTCAAACCATGTATCCTCCTTATCGTGTCCCTCAGGACCCTTCCATCTATAGCATCCTTCCCATCCGAGGCAACACGAATATAAATTGTCCATCCGGTGAGCATAGTCTAAGAACATTGTAGTTATATCTCCTTTTCTATTCTGATATCGACCCTTCTGGTGGGCTGCCACTTGTACTCGTATATGGGTACCATCCAAAGCCCCCAAACACCCCTGCCGTTAACAACTTATATGAAGATGGAAATAACATTTGCAATGCAGTTTGAAATAATGAAAGTCCAAAGTATTTACCTTAAACCATTTCCAACGATCCTCCATACAATCATCTCTAATAGGGTCTGGTGTCTTTAGGAGTTGATCTTGCAGTTTCAGGGTGGCATTCAAAACGAGCTTGAAATATCTCCTTATTGTTTCACCCGACCTTCTGAACTCAAATTGAACTACTCGATTCTTCACATGATGGGCTAAAATATGTAAGAACATAGCAACTTGCTCATCAACTACCATATGCCTTATAGGTCAGATCCCTCCGATTGTGTCCAAGATGTGGCACGGGGCATCAAATGTTGCCCTAGTTCTTCCTAATCGATTGAAGTAAGTGGTTTTGCTAGTATATACCATTGCTCTAAGGTTCGCTCTCTTAGAGTGGAAATCTAGCCTAAATGAGCTATAAGGGATTTCTCTCACATGCCTACTTGTGGCTAGGACAAACATTACCACAACCACTTTTCTTAATGTTAAAACTAAAGACGTAATATCACCTAGAGGGGGTGAATAGGTGATCTCAAAATCTTTTCGCGATGTATACACAAAAGCAGATAGATCAAAAATAACAAATATAAAGAATGGACACTGAGCGATTTATACTGGTTCGGTCTAACTCTTTGACCTACATCTAGTCCCCAAGCACACCTTGGGATTTCCACTATAATTTCAAGTTCTCCGACAATTACACACTCTGTAAATGAAGGATGGTCCTCTCACTCTCAGACTCAACTCCCCCTTACAAGTTGTAATTGATACACCCTAACTTAAGGTTCCTTAACCTTAAGATAATTGAATGAAATAGATAAGTGTTTAATAACTCCTCATGAGTAGAATACAAATGAACACTGAAGTACGGGAGAATATCCTAAGATATTAATGAAACAATTGAAACAGCGATTTGCAATAAAGTCGAATTGAATGCACAACATTTCAGTTGTTGGTGAATTCAATGCTTCGGCTATTTATAGATGTTGTAATTAATGACCGTTGATGAAGCTTGAAGAATAGCTGTTGAGAGTCTTGAATGTGTCCGTTAGACAGAAGAGGCTTCTTGTGAGACTTTCGCCATTTGAATATTCCAGGTGGATTTTGCAGTGACGACATTCTCTTCTTCATTCCTTTTGGTTTGCCCGTTGTGAAATAGCATTTAATGCATAGGCGGAATAGCAATGGTAGCTTTACTTTGATCAGAGTATAGGTTACCGAGATTATCACTTGGTTTTGGCAACTTCATTTAATGCTTCTGACACATAAATCACTTTATGTGAATTTGTGGTTAATCTGTGGCAAAAGCATCTGAAACTCATTAGCAAACTCATTAAAAATGTTTAGAAGAGGTAATGAGTAATAGCATAGAGAAATGAATCAATATAGGATGATTTAAAGTTTACAGAGTCGGAGATTTTAAAACAGAGGTACCCTTGCTCGAGCATATGATCGGGATGAGATGTGAAAGTGCAATTTTAAAGAGGATGAGTCACCCATTGCTCGAGCAAAGAACAAAGTCTTCTCGTGGCAAGGTGTTCGAGAGAATTAAATGCTTTTGGTCAATGCTTGGGCAAGGTACGGGTATATGCTCGGGCAAGTCTTTTTGAAAGATTTTGAAAAGATATTTTATCGATGTTGCTCGAGCAACCAAAATTCCCATGCTCGAGCAAGCCTATCGCTAATGCTCGAGCAAACTACCAGAGCTTGCTCGGGCAACCCTTACACGAGAGACCCGGAGAGCGGGTTGTCCGACTCGCTCGAGCAACCCTTTTATTCCTCGCTCGAGCATGGTCCGCGAGCATGCTTTCGAACTTTCTTGAGTATGGCATTTTAACCTTGCTTTGTATACCGGTTCGGACCAATGTTGCTTGAGCATGCGATATTCCCGCTGAGCAAGACTCCAAGGTCTTCACGGTGCCTTTACTCAATGATACTCGGGCAGACCTATTTTGTTTTGCTCAAGCATGCTGGTCCAATGCAAAGGATTTAGCCTGAGCCTGATGTTGCTCGAGTATTACTCTGCTTTGCTCGAGCATTCTTCCCTGAAACACTTTAATAACTCATCAGATGGACTGTGCTCGGGCATCAAATAACCTTTGCTCGAGCAATTCTCATTTCAAACATGAATTACTTAATTCAATAACCCAGAAATTGTGATAATCAAAATACAAGAGTTAACAAAAACTATAGCTAAACATACAACCAACACCTCAACCAAACATTCATGGATTTCACTTGTCCATGGCCTAACGAATACAAAAACCAAGGAGGCTAAAAACCAAAGAGGCTGAAAATAAACAAAGAGAACAAAGACAGAGAAAAAACCAACGAACTTGTTGTGCAAAATACACAGGCGTCGTCGTTGAAATTCTACTCGCCCTTACGTTCTCCACAGGTCTCTGTTTTTCATGGTGTCCCCTTTTATAGAGGTAGCTATGATCAGGGGCAAATTGAACTCTAGTCTATCTTCATAGCCGCTGGAAAATGGCTTCCCACCATTTTTGGTGGGAAGCCATTTTCATTTAAACGTGGGAAAATGAAGCGCAGTCGGAAAATAATTTCCAGGGAAAATTCGAACCAAATGACCGCCGCCACTGGAAAATTTGAATTTTTATTTTCCCTCCCCTTAATTTCTTTGATCCAAACGGGGCCTAAGTGATTTTTGAATATTCTTTCCATACTTTTTTTTTAAGGGAAAATCTATGTGAGGGCTCATTTAACCAAGAAAAACCTAAAAAGGCCCAAGGAACTTTCATATGTCAGAATAAACCCTAAGGTCTTTATTGGTATTAAGTTAAAATATGAAATTACAGTGGTACCCCAAAGAATAAACAAAGAAAAAGACCTGCAATCTTCTCTTTCACTTGCTCTATCACCACCACTCTGAAATGGCTCTCCCTGCTTCTTCACTAATCACCAGCAAACCCTTCTCTACACCGTGACAATACTCTCGCCGCCATCCTCTCCTCATCTCAGGAAGGGCCACCACCCGCTAATCATTATTGTAGCCAATTTTTCGGATTCGACGACCCCTTCCACACCCGCTCCATCGCCAATTTTGACCCGATAGAAGCTCGATGGTTGGAAGTCCAAGAA
Source organism: Acacia acuminata (assembly GCA_019022655.1). Taxonomy (NCBI): domain Eukaryota; kingdom Viridiplantae; phylum Streptophyta; class Magnoliopsida; order Fabales; family Fabaceae; genus Acacia; species Acacia acuminata. The sequence goes on along the minus strand of JAFJYI010000133.1, from coordinate 1,504,146 downwards.
GGCATTGCAACTTCCTGAGTACCCTGATCAAAAAGAGCTCGATCTGGTCCTCCAAACCGTTGAATCTTTCCCTCCTATTGTGTTTGTCGGAGAGGCCAGAGCGCTCGAGGATTAATTAGCTCAGGACGCCATGGGCAAGGCTAGTCTGCTTCACGGTGGGGATTGCGCTGAGAACTTTAAGGAATTCAATGCCTTATAACATTCGTGACACTTTTCGTGTTATTTTTTAGACAGGTGTCGTCCTAATGTTTGGTGGCCAACTGCCTGTTATAAAGGTTTTTCTTCTTATCGGTTGCATCCCTTTCGTTTAACACTATCTTTCTTTAATCTATTTACAATCAACAGAAGATTAGGTTGGTACTTATATCTATATGCCCGTTATATGGGTTTTGCATATTGTTCCTCTGGATGAATGTCTTAAAAATTCAGATTGCATCTTACAAGGGGCAAAAGGGTAGGGCTTTTCGAGGAGAAAGGAGGCTATAGGTGTTGGTGTTGGTCGATATTCCATTAGGAAATTATTGAAGATGAGATAAACAATGACGCTCGCTTTCTATTTCTAGATTGGAGATTCATATCGTTCACTTGATATTTTTATTCCTAGCGTTGCCAAAAGCGTTAAATCATCATTTCCTAAGCACCTGGCATCAAGCATGCCTACAACAAAATTGTTGCATATTATTGCTACCTATTTGCTACCTAAAAAGGAAGGTTTATTGGCAATCAGTTCAGGTTGAGGTTGATGCAAACATGGACTGTTGCTGGTTTCCTTACCTCAAAGATGCTCTTGCAGAATCCAGAGGAACAAGTTTCAGAACTGTTCATCAAAATGCTTCAAAGATTTAATTCTTTACCTCTGATTTGGTGTTTGACCTTTGAAATGCCTTCAGGTTGCTGTCTGTGGTAGATGCTTACTATGAAGAGCAATTGGGACTAGAAATTACTTTGATTATTCCACTTCTTCATTTCCTGGCTAAAGGGTAAGGGAAATACATAATTTATTTTCCTTTTATTTCATTGAATATTGACTTCAAAAGTTGATAATACATAATTTGTCTTCCTTTCATTTCATTGAATATTGAGTTCAAAAGTTGATAAGTTTAAAATGCAAACCTGTACACACACACACAAAAAAGGATAAAGAGGCTTACACACACAGTTGCTATTTCTTTGCTTATCCAGAATTGTTGGTCAAGTTGCTTTTACTAGCAATCACAAATGGATTTTCTCAGATACTCAAACCCAAGAATGGAATTTAACAAGTGTCTTTGGAGGCCTAGATTATTGTGAGGTATCTTAATGTTCTTTTATCCAACCAGTTCTTGAGTTGGTATCAATTATCTTCCTGGTCAAATTCTCTTTTTGTTTTTCTTCAATTACTTGGTTAGATCCTCTCTTTCTACAGCTTCATTATGACTTGCGGCAACAATTCTTCTATGGGATTAAGGAACTATAAAACAAGAAACTATAGTATGAAAGTTCAAAAGGAACATGAGATGGACAAACACAAAGAGTTTTCAACCATGTACATTAATTCATTTATTATAATTTGCGAGACAATTTCTATGATTCTATCCAATCGTTGGGAGTAGTTCAATTTGGATCCATACAAAAGGTTAGTACTGTGACTGCACATGAAGTTTTTGACAAAGTTTACATTAAGTGATCATTACATTAAAGTAACCGTTATCTCTTAACAGGTGTTGCACATCTTGGAAAGAGAGGAAGTTTTAAAACAAACCCAAAGAACGTTCATGGAGACTGAAATATTGGATATAGTTGATGCACCAGGAAGTTTTGAAACAAACACAAAAAGTGTTGTCTTTGGTCGAGGAGTCCTAGAAGTGGAAGAGGAACAATTAGGCAGCAAACTTGTTTACTCTTCACTAGTTAGGATGATTTGTTATGGGAAAAAACATAGTGATTGTATTTAGAAAACATGTTTAGTCCATCAATTTTTGTATAAATGTTAATTTGTATTTATGACAAAGTTGTGAACATATTATTTTTGTGGGAAAGTGTATTTGTATTGATGAAAATGCCCTGCACAAATTGGTATTATGTAAAGGTTCTGATCATGGTTACTTGATTTTAATTTTAATGAGATGATCAAATTTTTTCTGCCTTTAGCCAAATGAATGTCCATGTCCAGGTTTTCTAATTTTGTTGTGTCAATGACATGATCAAAGGTATAGAAAATGGTTGGTCATCCATGTCCATGTTTTCTATCGATGGACTTGTTAACACACACTGATATAGTTGTTAGCACTTACTGATAGACTTGTTAACACCCACTGATGTAGTTGTTAACATGCACTAATATAATTATAGTTGTTAATACCCACTTATGTTGTTGTTATGGGGACTGATATTGTTGTTAATGGGGCATGATGTAGTTGTTAAAGGGGGTGATATAGTTGTTAATGGGGTGTAGTTGTTAGTGGGGGTGGTGTAGTTGTTAGTAAGGGTGATGTAGTTGTTAATGGGGAGGTGATGTAGTTGTTAGTCGGGATTGATATTGTTATTAATGGGGGCTGATGTTATTGTTAATGGGGCTAATATTGTTGTTACTCGGGGCGATATTGTTATTAATGGGGACTGATATGATTGTTAATAGGAGCTGATGTTTTAAAATAATTTTGTTGCCTTCTCTTAATATCAAGAAGTAGTTATTATCATTAAGCAGTCTTGTTAATGGAGGCTAATATGGTTGTAAAGATGAAGAGATGTTTTATTCCTCTGAAGGAGGTCAAGCTCGAGTTTATCAAGACATCTTCCAAGTTTGACCATGGCCGCTTCCAGACAACACATAAAAAGCAAAAGTTCTTTGGATGTCTCAAGTCTTAATTATGCAAAGTGCATTGAATTTTGCTACATTGTTATATTAAAATTACATGAAGTTGGACTTTTGTAAATTGTCTACTGATGGTAACTTCAAAATTTTTATTCAATGACAATAGCAAATTTTTGCTTATTTTTTATATTTGTTCATGGAATGAAAATAGCAAAAGAATGGACAAATTCGTCAAATTTTGTCTTATGTTTTGATATTTGTTTATGGAATTAGAAAAACAAAAGAATTGACAAGTAATCATGCATTTGTCTCAAAGAATATCATTGTATCGCCCATATCGACCATTTGTATCGGCGGCATTAACAACAATATCACCCCGCTAACAACAATAATAGGCCACTAACAACAATAATAAGAGCCGCTAACAATAATAACAAGAGTCAATAAATATGAACTCAAGTGTTTTGCACAATTGCTACGTAATAAAATCTATCATACAACCACTAAAAATTAGATATACTTAAAAACAATTCAGTCTATGTACATAAAAGGATTTCTTCCTAAAGGCTCATCTTTGCAAAATAACAAATCGCTTAACAAAAAATCGAGATGGACAAAATATAAAATCTGAATTTTTATATTAGGATTTATTACAAATAAGAAAAATTAATTAATTATAATACATGAATTTATTGTGTAATTATCAAATAAAGACTTGCATACAAAATATCATTTATGGTAGTAAAAGAAATTAGTGGAATAATAAATTAATATTTATTTAAAAAAAAAAAAAAAAAAAGAAGGTGCAAAGTCGTATAGGAGAAGAAAGGAAATAATAATAATAATAATAATATTTGAATAAATTAATAGAAAAACTAATGTTATTTTTTAAAAAAATAGTATGAAACGGTGGCAGCCCTTAGGGCCAAGTATATATACTTGAGGATGGGGAAATGATCCACCGCCTCTTCCCTCTCCAATAAATAGGTGAGTGTGTGTTTAAAATAGTGTGTCTGTAAGAGAGAGTGATTCCGAAGAGCGCGGAGAAACAGAGTGATCGAGAAAAGATGAGTAGATTATTTGAGTCTTTAAGTTACATTATTTATTTTATAAAATCATTTAGGTAGTTAAATTCATTTTTTTTAATAAAATTTCTTAATAAAAGTTATTCTATACATTTTTCTCTTTCTAATGAGAGTAATATAATATTGATTATTGAAAATTTTAGGATTAGAATTATGATAAAGTTTTGGGTTTTGATAATAGATAACTGTATATATCAAAAGCATGATTAATAAGTAATTTTAATCGGTTTAGATTTATTAGTTGATAGTTGAGGGAATTTAAATTTAATTTTTTATCTAAAAGAATTTAAGATTTATGCTTTGTAGGATATTTCTACCAATTAAATGAAGTTTAAGGTATTTATTTGGATTACTGGAGGTACTGTTGTTAGTTTAATCGGTTTAGTTTTGCTAGATCTCGAACGGTATAAAATTATGAGTTGGAATTTGGAATTTAAGTTAGAGTTTGATATGATTTTGATTATATGGAGATTTGAAGATTTGTAGAGTAAATTGGGTTATGCTTATATAAACTAGTATTAAGTTAAGAAATTGATAATTGTGACAATAGGTCTTTTGTATCCAAATTTATAGTTCATTTGTAATTTATTGGAGGTTATATTGAGGATCGTGTAGATTATATTTGAGGTTTATAAATAAATGAGAATATTTAAATTTATAGGTGAAGCTTTCATCGTAGGAAATTGGGTATTTTGGTTAAATTCAGGATATGGTGATATTTTGATAATTATAATTAGTGACAAATGATTTATAAAGAAAGAAAATGAGATTTGCAACGATGATTTAAGGAATAAAAAAAGTTATCACTTCACTAGTGCAAAAAAAGGTTTTAATACCGCCTCATTTAGACCGGACTATCGACGCCTCGGTCTTAAAGGTATGACCGGTGGCAATTTTGTAAATATAAAGAATTTCTTATACCGGATCATTTTTTCATAGGTCTTAAATATATTATTAAGACCCGTTAAAAAAACAACCGTTTTTAAAATATTATTAAAAAAATTGAAATATCAATTACTTTATCGAGAAATCTCTACAAATGGACTAATATTTTCTCATGGTCCAAAAATAATAAAGAAAAATTTAAATATAAAGGTATTAACATTTTAAGACCAAATATATTTAATAGTCAGTCTTAAAAGTTATTCTTTTAAGACCGGACATAAAATGCGGCCGGTACAAAATATAGAAAAAGATTAAATAAAAAATTAATTAATTTTAAGACCTGATTTATATATTGACCGGTCTTAAAGGTTAACGTTTAAGATCGGGTATTAATTTGTCCAGTCTTAAAGTTAAATATTTTAAGATCGGACTTAAATTTTGGCCGATACAACAATATTGAAGAAAACCAAACAAATAATTAATCACTTTCGTTTAATTACTAAAAAATTTGGCTAGAATTTTAGGACCGTATGTTTGTTAATAGTGAGGTCTTAAAAAGTCCCAAGACTTTTAGGACAGTATATTTATGAATTGTCCGCTCCTAAAAATCCTGTATTTTAAAAAAGACTTAACCTTTAGGACTGTGTAATTGTTAAATATCTGGTTTTAATAGTCTTCCTTTAAATACCTCGCTTGTCAGGCAAATCATTTATGTTCAAGACAACCGAGGTTCTGGCGTTCTCCTCAAGCTAGGACCTTTGATGTTGTCATTTTTACCTCTCCTGATGTTGAGCAGCATTATCGGTTTGCCTTTTCTTTGTCTTTTTTCTTTTGTCGGAAAAAGAATGAAGATAATGAAAATGACACTGAAAATATTCAAATTAGGGCGAGGTAAAACTGATGACAACAACGGTCCAACCTTGAGAAGAATTGTCACTATGTTTGTTTTTATTCGAATAAGGTAGACGATGTTTTTTTTTGTATGGTCTTAATTGTATTATGTGAATTTTTAATGTTAATCACGCGAGGACAATGTTTTTTTTGTTTCCTTTTTGTTGGAAAGAAAAAGAACAGAATGAAAAGGACAAGGCGATCGATATCATTTCTTTGCCTTCAAGAGATGCATCAATATTACTTGTGAATTTCCTTTTTGTTTCTTTAGAAAAGTTATATCCCCATTCTCCTCGAAAAAGCAATTAAAATTTCCACCAAAAATTTCCTTTGAGTTTGATCCTCCTTTGACTTTATCATCCAAATAAGAGATGCTAAGGTCTTTGAAGTTAACTTGCGATGAGAAATAGAAAAACATGTAGAAATTCAAATAAAAATTTTATTTATTATATTTTTTTATTTACATAAAAAACATAAAAATATCTAATCCTCCCCATCGTTGTCGGAGGGGAGGGAGTCATCGGAGAGGTCGGACACGTTGTCATCAGAAAGACGGTACTCAATGTCATGGGCGTCGAGTACCACGGTCAGCTTGTTGTTGATGGCGTGATAAACCTGAAACAGTTGGCCCAAGCGCGTCGGTCTATATGATCAACGCAGCCGGGAGGTGCTGCATTATCTCGGTAGAATGATGGTTCGGAGGCAACGGAAAAGGGTACGGATTGTGAAGAGGAAGAAGAGGAAAAGGAGGACCTGGTGGTGGTAGAACAGCCATTACGGAGGTTGTAGAAGTGATGGAGAAGAATGTAAAGAAAGTAAAGTAACAACGGGTTTAAATAGAGAACACATCTTGAACAATGTGAAACGCTAGAAACTTTAACGAGGAGTCGCATAGTTCCTCGTAATACAAGGAGAAGCCTAGTTGGGAAGTTTATCTGGAAGCCGAAGAGACTCTAAATCATTTATTTGAACAGAGTGTAAGGATACGACTCGCTTAACTTTTAATACCGGATATTGTAAAAGATCCTTTCTTAAAAGTAATATTTTTTAATAAAAAATAAAAATTTATTTTAAAAAAATAATGAATTTTAGGACCGGATGCAAGATAAAAGGTCGGTCTTAAAAGTAATTGAATTGATTGAAAAAATAAATAATAGAAGTTTAGGACCGGATATATTATAAAAGGTAGATCTTAAAAGTAATTGAATTGAAAAAATAAATAATAGACTTTTAGGACCGGATATTTATAAAAGGTAATTGATCTTAAAAATAGACTTTTAGTAATAAAAGGTGAATTGAAAAAAAATAAATAATAGACTTTTAAGACCGGATATTTATAAAATATGCTCTTAAAGTAGAAAATCACTAAATTCATCATCAATTGCGTATCTCTCCTGCTCTCTGCCCTTATTAACTCCTCACACAACCTCTTTGTCCTTATTAACTCCTCACTGCCTCCTAACTCCTCACTACCTAGCTCTTTGTCCCAACTGCTCAAAGCCTCAAACCATGGCTAGATACAAGAGAACTCCTGGTAGGGGTGCTCTTACACCTGAAGCTCGTGCCATCCTTAGATCGTTATACGGTGCGCCTTCTCCAACGAGAGTGCGTTCTATTGTGACCGAAGAGTCTCGGGTCGTTGGACCCATTGTTATTTCGGATGATGAAGAGATTGCCGCACCCCCTCCATCCTTCGTCGACCCTATCTATGCTTTGAAGTTCCTGCTCCCCTTGTCCAACCCGTTGGCCTCGGCGCGCCTACCTTTGACCCCTTTCCTCTTTCCTCTAATGATGCATTGTGGCTGATGCAACAAAGACAGGAACTTGCTGATCTCCGGCGGGAAATTAATGTTGTTCACACTGATATTGCCAAGGCATTGGATGATAATAAGCTTTAGGATGTGCGCTTATATTCTTGTTTTTGATAATGTTTAGCTTGTTTTTCTTTTGTTTTTGTTTTCTTGTGTACGTGCATATTCTCCAGTAATGTATGAAGCATTAAGAACTAAGCTTGTGTATTTTTTGTTCATATTCTCCACTAATTAAAGAAGCTTATTAATTCTCCAGTTTTCTTTTATTTTATTCATTCAATTGCTGCTGCGCTCGCCAAAGCCAATCCTCTTTTTTCGGTTTGGTTAATAAATGAGACCGTTAGGACCGGATACATTATAAGTAACTGGTCTAAAAAGTATTTGACTTTTAGGACTGGATGTTTTATAAATCTCCTGGTCTAAAAATTTAAAAAAAAAAAAAATAGGACCGAGTCTTCTAAACCTCTAGGCTTAAAAATTAAATTAATAAAATGCTTATCTTTAGGACCTCGATACGTTATAATTAATCAGTCTTAATAAAATCCAAAATACTAAAACATGTCTCTGTCGCACGAAAAATTAAATTTCTCTCTCTGAACTTCTCTTGTCGCGCCGAAAGTGATTGGTCAGGTTCTGTCTCCAGTGTTTGTGTGTTGCTTCGTCGCTGCTTCGCGTCGCTCTCTCGACAATCACTTTCTGGTTCCTTAGTTAAACATCTATAGACCAAGTTGTAAGAGGTGTTTTGGTTATATAACTTTATGATTTTCCTGCTTATCGTTCTGGGTTTTTCATGGGTTTAATGAAATCGATGAAATGTTCTTGTGGGTTCCTCTGTTGTTAATGAATATTGTATTTTGAATATTATATTTACACTTTAGGCCAACTCAACTGACCAACAAGTGTTTTTAGGTTACTCTTGCTTTCTGCAACATTAACGTACGTGGCCGGAGAAGAAAGACTCAGCAAACGAATTTGAATTTATATACTACAAGTGAGTCCACAAGACCTTCATGCGATGCATTTAATTTCCTCATCATGCATTTATTTTGCTTCTTGGATTTACTATGATACATTTATGACCAAAAGTGATTCTTCGATATGCATTTAATGGGCAAGTTTCTCCTAAATAAAAAATAAAAATGAAAGACCTAACCGACATTGAGCATAAATATGCATTTTGAGTTGGCTTATTTTATATTAAATTTTCAATTTTTTTGGATTATGTATGTTAAATCTTTCTGTCTATAGGAATTCTACTATGGATCACAGTTGGATAAATGCTTTACGGACGAGTGTTGAATATTAGAATGGGGCGAGGGAATTTATAGAATTTGCTAAATAAAATGCCCATCATGATAGTGGGAAGTTTTATTGTCCTTGTGTAAAATGTTTGAATGAGAGGCGACTAAGTCCTGATGTTATACACACACATTTAATTTGTGAAGGATTTTGTAAGACTTATACAATATGGGTATGGCATGGTGAAAAAATGCCAAGTGGGTCTCAACATGGGGAAGTGGCCTTTGATGATAATGACACGGATATGGATGATCGCATAGAGGACATTATTCGTGATGTAGGAGAAGAGGCTTTTTATCAATCACATGCATATGGTAATATGTGCAATGATGCAAAGACCCCACTATACCTGGGTGTAAAAAATACCAATTGTTGAACGCTATATTGAAATTGGTAAGTTTGAAGGCACGTCATGGATGGAGCGATAAGAGTTTTTCTGAAATGCTTGACGCTTTTAAGGACATGCTTCCGGATGATAATGTGTTGCCGCATCGATACTATGATATTCCTTCTATGTTCTTAAACAATGTCACCGACTATAAAGTTTGTTCTTGTTTTATTTTTGTGGCGGATCCAATCCAAAGGGGCATGTTATAAAAGAGGATGTCACGTTGTTGGGTGGGAATCGATGAAGGCATGGTGAATATATTATATTGGGGATATATGTTGATTTACGTGATGTATTTGTAACTCACTCATTGTATTTGTAAGTAAGTTATCTTATTGTATAAATTAATTTAGGTGTTGTAGTCATAGTATAATCATTAATTAAGAGGTCACATAACCATGATAAATAATATTTGTATTTTTTTATCCCAATTCAATATATTCATAATTGTTCATAGCTTGTAGCTTAAAGTATCAACTTTTATGTGCTGGATTGGGTGGTGGATTTGTGTATATATATTGATCAGGAAGAACACAACAGGGAAAAAAATCAGAAAAATTTAGATCAGAATAAATACGCCGGTCTTAAATGTTCAACTGTTAAGACCGGATGTATGTGACTGGATGTATTTACCATCCAGTCTTGAAAGTAAGTCTTTTAAGACCACGTATAATTAGTTGTCCGGTCTTAGAAGCCGCTATTTTGTAGACTGGATTTATTTTTGTCCTGGTCTTAAAATTCCGATCCTTTTAAGAGCGGCCAAGTTTTTGTCCGGTCTTAAAAGTTGAGTTCTAGGACCGAACAAAAAATATTTCAGGTTTATTTAGTATGACTTTTAAGACCTAATGTTTTAAATGTCCAGTCTAAAAGAGTTTCTTTAAGACCGGTTCGTGTCCGGTCTTAAATGTTAGACTTTTAATACCGCTGGAACAAGACCTATCATGAGTCCGGTCTTACGGTGCTCTTTTATCCGATCTTAAAAGCCTTTTTTGCACTAGTGTCGCTTCTAAGAAAACTAAAATGAGATAATTATAGTTTAATTAATTAATTATTATTGTATTAGTTGGTATTTTTGTTAATGCTATTAACATATAATTATATATTTATTTTTAAAGTGGACTTGATCTCTCCCCATGTTTAGTTTTTGTGTCAAGAACTGGAGGTAACCACTTTTCACTCATTGTACTTACTATGTTGTTAATGAAGTTGCCTTTGGGATTTTATTTTAAAAATGTGACTAGTGAGATTGTATTATTAATTTAATCTATCAATTAATACTTTGAAATGGTTATTAAGACAACAGATTATGATATTACATGTTTTGGATAATGCACTTTTGTTATGATATTGTGAGTTAAAATAGTGTTGTTATCTTAATGATTATAGAGACGATGTATTATTTTATAAATCATTTTTTGGAATCTTATATAAACATGCCAAGATTATGATGTTGTGGAGCTATGATGGTTGTGGAGTGATGATGAGGGTTATTATGTATAATACCACATGGTATGCCACCACTCGGTGCACAGTGGATGACTTTGATATTTTCAGGGCCCTTGATATCACCCTTTTCCTTTAGGCGGGTTAAGGGTCGGCCCTTAGACAGTGACACCTTTTCATATTTGAAGGAAGGGGAACCCATGGTTCGATATGAGTTCTATAGTCTTTGGCCAGACTATACCTTATTATTGGAGAGCTTGGTGCAATCTTCTCATAGAGACTACACCTATTACGTTACAGCCCCCATGGGTTCTCACAACGGAATAAGGATGGGGGTGATAAGGATTGTTAGGGTATCGATCTATTGCTTGGCATATTATATATGTGATTCATGATATGAAATTTGATATAGAAATTTTATGGAATTTGTGATTTGAATTAATAAATTTGTAAATTTATATATATAGTATTTTTGTTATATAAAATGTTCCACTTGGTACCTCATGAACACATATTAACATTTATAATGAGCTGGATTGATGGTTACAAACATTTTTCAGGTGGTAGTTTCTCGTGTAGGTCAATCAGGGAAGGTTTCAGAAGCTTAAGCTACTTTTGCTAACGATAGTGCTTCCACCTTTTTGGTACACGTTGAATTATTGTATATTGCCGCATTAGGGCACACTTGGCATACTTTAGTATATTTTGGATATTTTAGCAATGTTTTAAGGCAATATTTAAATTTAAAATATGAGCCTAGTAAATCCAAAGCTTAATTGTGTGCATAAAATATTTTAATAAATGGTTTAATCAAGTTAATAATTAATAATTGTCCTTTAAAATGGAAGATGTTACACAAAACATGTGTCCTAAATACAATCAGTATGTTAGCGGACATAACAAGTCATCTATTGACCAAAACCAATTGCAGCCTATTTGTTCCTCTTCTTTGAGATGTGCAGGTAGAGTCAAATTTCCTTCCAAAGCAAGAATAAAATCAAGCAGCTCCATTTCCTTTAGCCTTATTCGGGTTAAATCGTTGGCTCGTTGTAATTTTTCAGCCTGGGATCTTATAATGTCATCAACCATCTCTCTGTATCCGGAGAGTGATTTTGCGCGCTATCGTGAACAAGACTTATCCCATGTACATGTTTCACTTAGCCTAGATTTCGAATACTCAAAACAAGAATTTCGTTGCTATCAAGTCAAATGAAATTATTGCGGTTATTTTATGGCTACATGCCTACATGTCATTATGTCGATATGGCATTTCTCAAAAATGACACATTGAAGGTAGTCAACACTTATGCATCAACAAAAGTAGGAGATACAACAACAACAAAGTCTTAAAGTTTGAGCTTTGGAATTTTTTCTCAAATTCTTTCTCCACCTAAATGTGTAATTGTTAACTATTTCGGGCCATTGAGACCATAGCTCAACTAATGCCAGTTTCAATCCGATTAAATTTTCTAGCTTTCAAAAAATGCATACAAGAGAAACCGGTTAGTAGGCAAAGGCTTTTAGAAATAAAAGCTATTGCAGAATAGTTTAACCAAGAGCTCCCATGAAAATCAAGCAACTAGTGAAAGTAGTAAGAAATCACCTCATGACTATCCGAAAGTTCTAAACCCGCCTTAATAAAAGCTTTACCATACCCGGTGGAATTGTCAATCCAAACTACATCAAGAACAAATAGAACTACTCCCAAAATCACCGTGAAATAAATCTACGAAGATATCTTCTACTCCTCCAAATCAAACACCCTTGAGTCCTCACCCACCAAGCTCGAATCTTTTGTTTCGGTGTCTCCAATAGAAGTACAGTAATGAATTTCGAGAAGCTAACGCTTCTTTCGAAGGTTTCTTTAAGGAAAAAAATATCATTTTTATTTGGTTTTGATATGGGGTTCATGAAAATGGCGGTGGAGACTGAAGAAGAGGGCAAAGAAAGTGATCGTTGACAGGTTTTGTGGGGTATAGAAGAGAAGAGGGTTGAAATCACAAGAGAAGCCATGGTCAGACCTACCGGAAGCAAAGGGTCAAGATTCTCTCACATGCCTACTTTCTCATCATCCCTCATTGTCCTTAATTGTGGTCGTCAGATTTTTGATCCAACGGCTTAAAAAAAAAGTTTTCAAAATTTCACAACTACCGCATGCGGTTTTTTAAAAACCATTCGAGCCCTTGGATCAAGATTTGAACGGCCAGGATTGAGACAATGGGGGATGGGGAGAGGGGCGCTGGGCAGAAAATCCTCTTCCAAGAATTATATGCACTTTTGGAGAGAGAATCAAGGAGCAGTGGCAGAGGCAAGTAGAGAGAGATGTACTGTTAGTGTGGGTTTTTTGTCATTTTACTTAACATTCATATGTCAAAAAGAGCCCTGGGGCCTTTTCTGATATTTAAATAATGTTTGAGCCTTATTTTTTGTTATAAGGGATTTCATATGGATTTTCCCTTTTTTATTTAGAAATGTAATAAACCCAATACAAATTAGGGAAAATTCCCTTCGCAAATACTAAATTAGTAAAAAATTGTTAAAAAAAGGCCCAAAAAAGTCAAATGTCAAAAAGTCCTCGGGGCCTTTTCTCATATTATTTCATAAATATTAACAACTATATCAAGTAGAATATTAACAACTAAATCAATAGACTTTAACAATAATATCCTAACAATTAAATCAAAGACTGTTAACTAGTATTCATTAACAACTATATCAGTACACGTTAACAACTAACGTTTTATGAAATAATACTAAAAAAGATCCTGAGACCTTTTTTGACATGGGATTTTTTTAACAATTTTTTAGTTATTTAGACCAAAAAGTGGATTTTCCCTACAAATTATCAAATATGAGGATAAAGTTTATAAAAAGTCATTTTGTACATCGACATCGTCTCTATATTCAAGAGCCACACCATCGAAGCGGATCTACGTTTCCGGAAATAATACTTTTGCTTAACATAATATCAAGCAATCATATGATACCTTTAAGTACCATATTTTATTTGAATCTATCTATTATTCATAGTTTACCAACAATTATACAAATAATTAAGTTTTTTTTTTTTTTTTACTAGAACATCTTACACAATAAAATTTTGAAGGGTTGAAAAGTAGATACTCCCTCCGGTCCTAATTATAAGACAACATTTAAGAGTTAGTTTTGGTCCTAATTATAAGACAACATTCTAATTTTTGTCAACTTTTTCCTAAAATAACCCTATTTTATTCTCTCATGTGTGTTTGGTTTTTTGTGATTACATGTGTGTGTGTCTATATACAAATACATATACATATATACACAAATACACACACACACATATATATAGACACACACACGCACATATATATATATATATATATGAGTGTGTGTGTGTGTGTGTGTGTTTATCTGTGTATATATGTGTGTTATACATATATGTATATCTGTGTGTGTGTATGTGTATGTGTGTGTGTGCGTGCGCCTATCAATATATATGTGTGTAGATATATATATATATATGTGTGTGTGTGTGTATGTGTGTGTGTGTGTCTATATATATATTTGCGTGTGTGTATTCATATATATGTGTGTAGATATATGTATGTATATGTGTGTGTGTATCTATATCTATATCTATATCTATATGTATACATATATACTTTTTGTGTGTGTGTGTGTGTATACACACATATATGTGTATATAGCAAGAACAATATTTCAATTAAAAAGCGTGTGGAAAGAAAAATTTTAAATCGGAGAAGTATGTGGTAGGGGTTGTTAATTCACTTTTACTTATGTCATTTTAATTTTATATAAGGGCATTTTAGGAAAATGAGTAAAATTAACTAATTTAACTTCTCTCTTTAATCTTCCCAAAATCGGTTAAATATGTCCTATAATTAGGACCGGAGGGAGTACAATCTTTTAAAAGTTTTGCAATTTTATTACTTCCATTGAATTGGCTAAAACATATGTTATAAGGTTGGAGTGAGAACAAGTTGATCTCATATAAAAAAGGAGATAAATGTTTGAGTCAATAGGAGTGGTAAAATACTCCGCCTTTATCACATTGAGCCCATTTTTTCATTATTCAAAATTTTATTGTGCTAGACATGATGATAATTTTTGTTGTTAAAATTACATATTAATCTAACAATCAATTATATAGTGCTCCATCTGGTTCTTATTATAAGACATCAACTAATAAGTGTATTTGGTCATTTTTATAAAGTACTTGCTTGTTTTTAAGAGTATTAAATATTTTTTCTCATGTATGTCTATACTTAATACGGATAGTGGTTATAAGGCTCGTAGGTGGTGAGAGTAATAATTAATATGATATTAGAAGTAATATTATAAATTACTTAAATTTTAGAATAAATTTAATAACTTTAAATGTTTTTATTAGTTTATGAAAATTATTAGTTAGTAAATAAAATCAACTACTAAATAAGAATTTACTTTAATAAATACTAGTACCGACCCCTCTCAGTTTGTCACCCAGTTGCCACCCACTTTATTGAGGTTAAGTCAATAAAGTTTCCACTTTTTGACCCAAAAAAATAATAATAAAGTTTCCACCCCCTTCTTCTCCCATCTCCTTGTTGAGCAAGTCTCCGAAATGCCCCAATCTTTTCCCTCCTCTCTCACTCGTTTCTATATAAACCACAATCTTCCCTATCATTCTTTGCAACTCACACTTCTCTACTAGCTCAAATCTCTTCCAACGTTTCTGTATAACTCGAACTCTTAGAAAAAGCACACCCAAATGGGAAAGTTTTCGCAATGGTTGTATAAATGAGAGGCTAACCTCTCGTCCTTAGACCCAGGTCATCACCAACCTAAAACCTCCAATGGAGACAATAATGTTCCACCCATTGTGTCTTTCTACAACGAAAAGATCCAACCAATTCTCGACGCAGTCGAAAACTTCAGACGCCTCAAAATAACCAAAGAAGGTATTCAGATTCCAAGCATTGTGGTTATTGGTGACCAGTCTTCTAGCAAGTCCAGTGTCATGGAATCTCTCGCCTGAATCAGTTTGCCACATGGGCAAGGAATCTGCATGAGGGTGCCTTTGATTATGAGGCTCCAGCACCACCATGTAGTAGAGCCAGAGCTTCTGTTGGATTATATGGACAAAGCTGTCTCAACAGATGAAGAACATGTCTCGATGCTATCAACGCAGCCACTGAAGAACTTGTAGGGAATTCAAAAGGGATTAGCAACTCCCCTTTGACCTTGTTCGTGAAGAAGAATGGTGTTCCCGCTCTAACCATGGTGGATCTGCCAAGTATTCCTCCCTCTGATTTTTAATCTAAGAATTGTTTAACTGATTTGATTTGATTAAGGAAGTTATATTAATATAACATGTTTTTCTTAAAACACCTAAATTATTTTAATTGATTCCCTCTTTTAGCACTGCTATCTGAGGAAGTATCAATAGATGTGGCTTGTCAATTGAAACCCAGCCTCTTGGAAGCTTAAACCAAATTTACGTGAGACACTTTTTTAATGTATTCTAAAATGCTTTTTGGTAGTTTTATTCTCTTCATTTGAACTTGTGCTTCTTGAGTTTTAGGAGCCTTACGTTCATAATCTTTATAATGACTTTGATTCCATAGTAGACTCTTGAGGTATGGTATTACAATTGTCTTTCTACCAAAATAGCTCGACCTAATTTGATAGGATTTCCTTTACCATTATATACCTTTAATTCTTTCACTAATTAATCAGTGTGCGACCTTTTCTTTAAATATTTTCTAATGCGTATAACCAGAGTTCCGATTCATGGACAGCCTAAGGACATCTATGACCATATCAAACAGATGATCAGAGGAAACTATCATTCTGAATGTTCTCTCAGCTACTCAAGATTTTACAGCATGTGAATCCATTAGGATGTCACGAGTGTTGATAGAACCGGTTTGAGAACTCGCTATAGTGACAAAAGCAAATAAGTCTCCAAAGGGTTACATGAGAAGGTTACTGCAGATGATGTAAACATTGGACTTGGTTATGTCTCGTGTGAGAAATTGAATGAATGATGAATCCTATGAAGATGCTCGAAAGGAGGAAGCTGCGCTTGCTTCCCGGAATCATCCTCTTCGTCAAAGATGACAGATCCATGGTGGGTATACCTGTTTTAGCTCAGAGGCTAGTTGAGCTTCAAGCTTTGATTATTTCAAAGAAACTACCTGAGATGCTAAGAAAAATCAATGAGAAGCTAAATTGTCAGCTTTCTAGGTTGGAGGGCAGAACATCCTCCATTTTAATTAACGTAATCATTGCTTAAGAGTTGATCAACAACTAAGTAATTATTCATCATTTACCAAAATATACAAATTAAATCAGAGTATGCAAAATGAGCCCTAACGTGGCAATATACAATTATCCAACTTATTCCAAAAGACGGAAGCACAACTGTCAGAAGAAGTAGCCTAAGCTTCCAAAGTCTTCCCGATGGACCCGTACGAGAACTATTACCTGAAAAATGTAGGTAACCATCAATCCAACTCATTACGAATACTAATATGTGCTAGTGAGGTGCCATATGGAACTATTTATATAACAATGTATTTAAAAATAACAATATATATAATTTGCCAATATCCACATCACAAAGTTTCATATCGTAAATTATGTATCACGGTTTTCATTAACACAATTTCCAAGATACCTCCCATCGATCCAACCGACCGCCTTATTTCCTCCGACTAGACCCACGGGCTAAGTTACATCCATATTACGGTTATTCAAAAGCTCACTGGTCATGTGATGAGGACCGCCAAAATCCTCGAGCACATATCCTGGACCATGGGTCTTTCCCCCTCATTGAACTAGTGGGGTGTCGTAAACCCTCATTGAACTAGTGGGCCGGTCCCCTAATTGAACAAAGGGACAATATAAAGCCAACCATCATGCATCAACGGAGGCCTCACCACATGGTGGAATATACTACTTCATTTCCTCCCAATTCAACCCTTACCATAATTATCACAATAAATAAATAGCTCAATAAGGATTTTCCAAAATTTTCTATTCATATCATGTAATTAAAATCATTCTCAAATATATGTCATAATATCTCAATTCTTAATTCTTATACATATATAAATAAATAAACGCAAATATTTCACAATTCAAATCATAAGGTTCCACAAGGCGGTTTCTATTAAGATATTCATAATCATTTCACAAAATACTCACAAACAACATATTAATACACATAACAAGTGGAAAGTGGTTACCTCTCACCGAAGCTAACTATTATCACACTCGCTCCTAATCCAAGAGCTCAAACACACGCCAAAAAATCAATCTACCACAACAAATTTACTAACCATTAATAACTCTTCTAAACTCTACATAAAATTATAACTTATAATTTAATTAAAATTAAAAATATACAAATTAATAATAAATTTGGAATGCTTGAAGTGGGCAAATTAGGATGGGACTGAAAAATTAGGGAGACCATTGTGACTATTAATTCTCCTTTCGATTAATTAATAATTCCCTCTTTTCTGTTTATTATTTATTCCCCTTCTTAATAATAATAATAATAATAATAATAATAATAATAATAATCTGTTTTATTATTATTTATTTATTCTTTTTATTACCTATTCCCTTTTTTTCCTAATAACAATTATTATTATTATTATTATTACTATTATTTCTCTGCAAGTATTTTAAACTCTCGTGAGGCTATCTTAACGCTTTAATTTAGGATTTTAATAAATACCAATCATTAAATAAATTATGCTCTTTAGATATTAATAAAATCAAATATACTCTTTGGATATTCATAATATAGTATATTATTATTTTAAATGCATATGATTTAGCATATTACACAAATACACATAATCTCAACAGAAAAAGTCTTCCTAAAATATCCAAGTGCAACGCTATACTTATATATATAGGTATATGCAGTGAGAAAATATTTATAACAGCGATATCATATACTTATATATTTATGGCAACAAATGTTTTCCTCCATTCTTCAAAATGCAACGTGGTATGTATATAGACATATATTTTAACAATAATATATATATATATATATATATATTATTTTGTAAATAATATTATAAGTGAAATAATATAGAAATTAGTTAGATCCTATTATATAGGAATAAGTTGGATAATATTTTATTTTATTTTAATTTTTATTTCATGATATTATGTTAATATAATAACTTCTATTATATACACACACACTTTATACATCAATTCCCATATATCAGCAAAGATCTCATATTTTCCTCTAACTGTAGCGTTAAATATATTTTCAGTGTTTAAGTACAATAATAATATATATATATATATATATATACATACATGTTTGCAGCTATTATATATATAAAAAGAAAAGAACGTTAAGTTTCCCTTTTTCATTCTTATGCAGCTACGTATATATATTATGTGTTTTCATTAAGGTTTTTTTCCCCCATTTCTTTCTCTTTTATGTGCAGTAACAAGCACACATATGTATATATAATCCCAACAATAAAAAAATCATGTTTCCTTTCTTTTCTTTATATAAAGAGCGTTAGTGTGTGTGTATATATATTCTTATACAAAAATCAGGTTTCCTTCTCTCTGTTATGTATGCAACGCTTATTTATGACAGCAAAAACAAACGATATCAACAAGTTTCTTCTCCCCTTAGATATATAGCACACATATATATACTCGTTCAATGGCATAATATTCAAGACTTGAGTTTGATCCATCATGAAACTAGAAGGAGCAAACCTAAAGACTTACCTAGATTAGCCTTCTAGATTGCATGATTTGGACTCACCGATTTTCTCATATTCACAAAATCCACGGCTCCCTCTGTTTTCAGGTTGCTTTGTAACACGGTGAAAGCTTTACACACACTCTCTCTCCTTCCTCGGTTCTCCGGTGTTCTCGCTTTTAGACTCGCTTTCGGTTTTTTTTTAAGGCTCATGGAATGAAGGGGAGTCATGGAGCAACGTTTAAATCGGGTTAAGGATCCGGTCCGAAAGAAGAGGAAGAATGGACCGAAGGGTATATGGTGCTTGGCTCGAGAGAGGTATGGGAGTTGCTTCGTCACAAGGAGGAGTATGGTTTTACCGTCACTGGCCAATCCCGTGGAAAGCGCCGGTGTAATCTTCCTCCCTACGTTTTACGTGAAAAGCCGAGACCTCCCGCCGACTCTATCGGCGTTTTTGATTGCGTGATGGAATAGGATAATTGATTTATCCGAATTTTTGATATAAAATTGGTTTATCCAAAAAATTTTTTTTTTTTTGTTACATTGGGAGGGAGGGGGGAATCGATCCCACAACATGTGGGGGTGCCAAGCGCCTAGGGCTGGCCTAGGTGCCAAGGCGCTACAAGCGCAACGGCGGTTTATCCAAATTAAATGTAATGGGTTGGCTAACTTATTAGGTATGGGCCGTGAGGTTTAGTTGGGCTGGGTTTGGTTTATTATTCTCACATGTTGGACATGAATAAATGGGTTGGTTTTCTCTTTGCTTTATGTTTATGTGTTGGGCCAAAGGAGGAGGAAATAACAATTGCAAGAATGACTTGTATGTGTTGTGAAACAAACAATTATCCCCCTAAATTTTCCACAAGGCTTTTATTGTAATCAAGTCCTTTATTTATTTAATTGCAAATATTTATTAAACATTATATAAATGCCCAAAATAAATCCTTAATTTATTGTAAGGATTTTTTTTTTTTTTTTATCAATTAATTTCTCCTAAGCCATAAAATATAGTTTCTATAATTTTGTTTTTGTTGCTTAAATTATTCCTTACTTCAATTTATTCTTTTTCCCAAAATAAATTAAGGGAAAATAAGCCTACATTTCCAATAACTATTCTTATAATTATTTTAAGCCAAATTTCTTAATTTAATTTCCACAAAATATTCCAATTTCAAATCCCAAAATTTGGGATGTTACGAGGGCTTGCCAAAGAACTTGAATTCTGCTGAAGATGAGTCATGGCTGCCTTCATGCATATAATTGGACTAGTGAAGGAATCTCTCAGGAAAATTCTAATCAGAGGAGAATTTGATGAGTACCCAGAAGACAAAAAACATGCATTGCACTGCTTGATTGGTCGACAAGCTCAACGATTACTCAAAAGATCTTCAAGACTGTCCAGAAAGTAAACACACAAAGAATTTCCTGAAGGATGAAATAATGTTTCTGGAGGAAGCAAAGCGGATTGGCCTCCCAAACTTCATGCCTCGCACAGCTTTTCTGGGTTTGTTACAGAACAAAGTGAGAGGAATCTCATCGAGGCCGATTCAGTTCATCGATGATGTGTGGGACTATCTAGGAAAAGTGGTGATTCAAGTTATTAATCGCCACTCAGAACACTATTACGAGCTACAGAGATGTACTTGCAGGTCAGGAGCAAATCTGACTGCTAGATTGAGAGAGCATTCCAAGAAGCATGTAAAGGAGGCTATAGAAGTGGAAAAGTGGACAGATTACACATGTAATCCAGAGTACATGACTGAGTACAATAGTCTGATGGCTAATCAATCTTCCCTCATCAGACTTGTTCAGGGTCAGGCTTATGGAACTTTGAATATTAATGGTCTTGGAGAAAACATACAGTTTGATCATCTGAGACAGTACAATGCACAAGTTCTGAATCAAGCTTATGACATGAAGATGAGGATGATTTCTTATTGGAGGATTGTGTTGAGGAGGCTGATTGATACCACAGGTCTGCATTTTCAGTTCAGCATCAACAATCTGGTGAATAGGAGTTGGAGAAGGAGATCACATCTTGTTTCACGTCTCCGAGTCTTGGAGGAATCCAAAGCTTGTTGGAGGAGTCGCCTTCCATGTCGGGCAAGCGTGCCATGCTCAGCCGAAGTATTTGAAGTTCTTAATTAGGGAAAGCAAGGAGGTAATATCTAACATTATGGATATGATTTCTAGCAACTGATTTTAATAAGTTCTGTCATATGTCATATGTCATATGTATGTGTGTGCGTCTTGTCTATTTTATAGTTATCTATGTATCAGTTTGAGTGTGTTCTTGTAATATATTTATGTTTCTAATCTCGAGGGATGATCTCATTCCAGTTGTCTCATCCTCCTAGAAAAGCAACATAATTGCATATTGTGTGTGTGGGTGGTGAAAGCACCAAATAATCAAGGCACTATTTTGAAATTACAAGAGTTCATGGATTGTTTGAAATAATAAAGTTTTGGAATAATTTTTCTGAAGGACATGAGAAATCTGACGTTGAATTGTGGGTAGGAGGATAGATCAAGGCAGAGATGGGATGAAGCTGTTTATCCAGCTTATATCCTATGACATTTTTGGAGGAGTGAAGCTGTTTTTGAACATAAATATCAAATAACCTTCTAAACCAGAATTTGGTGTACATCTTTCTAATCTTTTTTTGCTCGGAACATCTTTCTAATCTCACTACTCATAAACTCAAGGAGAGTAATAAATATGGAGGAAATACTAAAAGAAGGGATATAGGGAAGAGAGAGAAGAGGTTTTTTTTTTGGGGGGGGGGAGGACCTTGAAGAGAGCGGTGAGATTCAAACGTAAGGGTTGTTTGGTGTGGGAAAAATTTGAGAAGGGAAAGGAACTTAAAAGAGAGAAATGAAGGAAAGGGAAGATTTTGAAAAATCATGGAAGATAGTTTGAGGGAAGATGAGTTGTTTGGTAGGAAGAAAATAAAGGGATAGTAATTGATAAAGAATCAAGAAATGTCTATTTTACCCTTAAAAGTAATTAATTCAAATAAAAAGGAAAAATAATTTTTTTGCTAAAATATATTTTTAAAAATATGCTCTTATCAAGTTTAAACTTGTATAAAAAAATTTCTCGCCAAGTTCGAACCTAAATTCAAACTTTCCCGCTAAATTCGAACTTTCCCACCAAGTTCGAACTTAAATTCAACCCTCTCGTCAAATTCAAATTTGAGTGGTAAATTTGTCAAAAAATGTGAAAAGTGATATAGGTAATTGAGATCTCACCAATTTTAATGGACTTTATCTTCCTATATATGAGAGAAGATTGATAGGCTCGGGAACCTAACCTCCCAAAAAAAAGACAAAAGGGAGGAGTGAGGCGAAGGAGGGAGGGAGGGGAATAAATAATAATAATAATAATAATAAAAAGAGAGGGTTGAGGAAAGAGGGGAAGTGAGGCGAAGGAGGAACAAGTGGGAACTAATGGGGAGTAGATACGTTGGTAGTAGGCTTAGAAGGTGGGAAAGGGTGCCACGTGCAACCACTAAGCTTAGATGACGTGGGTGCATCAAACCCCACACGTGTTCCTTTCTCTCTCTCGTCCTAGGTATCTACTCATTATTACTCCCTCCATGTACTCCTTTAATTAATTTAATTTAATAATAATAATTTTGTGCTTTTGATGACAAGTGAAAAAATCCAATTGTAGCTCATTACCTCTCTTGGGTTCTTATTGCTTGACACGTGGACTAGGATGGAAATTGGATGAAGGAGAATCAATGTTCACTTTCAGCTTCTTTCCTCATAGATTAATCGGAGTCGACCAAAGGTTAATATTCACTTCTTTCTTCAGCTCACTACCAAACCCTAACTTCCCACCCAATCCAATGTAGCCCTTTTTGGCAATCCGAAGATCGTCAAGTTTCATAGTGGCTCTGGGATTCAGCTTTTTGTAACATCCCAAATTTGGGATTTGGAATTAAAAATATTGTATGGAAATTTATGATGAAAATTTGGTCAAAAATAATTATGAAAATAATTATTTGAATTTAAGGACCCATTTTCTTGAGAATTTCAAAGAAAATAGTTAGAGGTTGATTTATAGCCCAAGATTTTTAGATAAATTACTTTAAGAGTTAAAGAAGTTAATTAAGGAAGAAAATCCTTATAAATAATCAAGGATTCATTTTTTAGCATTTATTTGATAATTAAGTAGTAATGAAGAGACAAGGGAATAGTTTAAAAAAAAAAAAAAAAAAAAAAAAAAAAAAAACATATCAGATAACTCTTCTTTAACCCATACACTGACAAATACACATATACATCGAATGTACGCACAGTTGGAGTACTCATCCAATTTCCAAACTCATACTCAGCACCTTCCCCTCTTGGAGAGCTGACATCCTTACAACTTCGACCATCATGTCCAAGACAACCACATCTGTAGCAACAATTCTGTAAACGCTCATACTTAACTAAAACCCAGACTGGCATCTTCCCTTTTCTCGGCACCCAGAAACCAGCTGTGAGTGGAGCGTCCATCCGAAGAAGGACTCTAACTCTCACAAAGCTCCGAACAAGGTTACTTTCCACGATTGGACTCTCGAGCAGCATCGTTTTCCCAACCGTATCTCCAAGAATTTTTGCATTATTACCATCAAAAGCTTCAAAAGGCAAACCATGGAATTGCACCTAGAAAGGAGTATAACTGAAATCGACGTCTTCAAAACCATAAAATCGTCCCAACACTGCAGATTCAACAGATGGCCTTGTATGGACCAAGGTCTTCCTCTGAGGATCCGCTCATAATCCTCACATTTATTAAAACGAAACAGAAAAACAAGGTGGCTCCTATCAAGATCATGCACCCTCAGCTCCTCCTCCAGTTGCCAACCTTTCTTGATCATTGTAATTGCCGTAGGGATATTTAGCTTTTTACCAGTTTCAATCCTTCCCACTAAAGTCCCCCTTTCTTCTCCTGCTTCTGATCCATGGCCAAGACAACATGTTTCGGTTGCTTACCACCACCGCACATTCGATCCTCCATGTTTCAAACCAGACCCAAGAACACCTCCACTCTTCAAACTCTACACCCAGGAGAAGGGGAAAGGGTAAGAAGATGGAGATACGGCCAACACTTCTCTAAAATGTCAACCGGAGATAGCTCACGAGGAGCCTATCGAACACTCACAGGGGAGGAGAAACTCTCACACCAGGAGAGCAACGGGACATGAAACCAAAGAGGAAAGGAACAAGTATCCACGAAAATGGCAAATAGGCGTATATTAAGGAGAAGAGGAAATGAAAAAGTATCCAAGAAAATGACTGTTAACGATGGTAAATGAGCATGCCCCCGTGACCAAAACCCCTCTTTGATCACCGTCACCCCCAGGCTCCAGGTTCCAATTAAACTTGAAAACGCCCTCTTAAAAATGAGAAAATGTTGGTCAAAAGTGAAAACCTTGATACAGGGATAAGTATGAGGAAGGGGCAAAATGAGACACGTGTATTGCGTGATGCGTGGTGATAAATGAAGGGTGGGCCCCACTCCCTCAACTATTAGGCAAAATTCAAGTCATAAAGAGTGCACTAAGATGTCTATTGTGTCTGGAAAAAAAAAAAAAAAAGCGAGGGTCGTGTCGTGGTGTGGTCCAAAATGAGAAAAAAATCAAGAACAATAATATCTTTAGGCAAAACATGATTTGTGTATGATAAAATATTGGGAGTGTACTAAATAATTAATACAGTAGATTAATAAGTGATAAATTTTTTTAAAATATTTTCAAATAGGTGGGCGATAATTGTTTTCTTGAAATGCTTCTTTGACCAGAAATTTTTCTTTTTCTTTTTTAAATGCTAGTACTTGATCAAATAGGGAATATAACACGTACGGACTAAGGAGCAGTTTCTTTATTTGAATGCGACTATAGTCTTCCTCCTCCATCTCTCCTTCAAGAAACAAGACAGCCACACTTGAATTTGAAAGCGACTGCGTGGCTCTGTGAGCCTCCTCTTTCACCAAGAAAATCTCAGGTTGGTATATTTTAACTGGAAGAAATCATCTCGATCAAATATGTTCGTTGCTCTTTCCTTTCGAGCTGCATTGTCTTGGATATTATAGTCTTCCATTCTTTTCCCATAGACCAAAGCAAGAGTGACAATTGATGTATTCCAACCTCCAATTGTATTTGTCAGGATATAAGTGCTTTTCTTTCGCATTTTCTTTTTAATGAGGTTTTTCTGTGTAGCATTTGAATGTAAATTTTCCTACTTTCCTAAACTCTTGCATCACTGTCCACGCGAACGTGTGAGGCAACGAGTTTTTATGTACTAATTATCATTTTCTTTGGAATGCATTTGACTTACTTTTAGAAAGAAAAAAAAGGAAAAGTGTCCTTGTTAATGAGAATAATTTATTTAAGAAGTTTTAAATCAACTTGTACTTTGAATTGTAAAATGAATGGTGCTTTTTAAAAAAAGAGAAGAGGAAATAGTTGGGAGATAAAGTTTTCGTGATGTGCACTGTATTATTATTTTACAACTTTCTGATTAAAATATTTTCAATGTATTGAAGTCAACTCTTTTTCTTTTCATTCTCTGCCCTAAATTCCATACACTTTCCTCTGAGTGGTTTTCTTTTTTTCCCACTCTAGCACCGTTAGAAAGATGGCAATGCACAGAGACGTGCTATTTCTTCCCGAAGAAATTGTGACAAATATTTTCAAACAACTCCGTGTGAAATCTCTTATTCGATTCCGAGTGTGTGCAAGTTTTGGAAAAATCTCTTCAAAACCCCGCATTTCGTCGCTGACCACCTCCAAGACTCCGAGCCTTGCCTTCTTTTGAAAAGTTGGCGTGCACAAAAGGTTCTACAGTTACGTGTGATCGATTGTGACATTGATGTGATTGAAGTTTATAACCCACCTTTGATCGATTCCTCGTCATACTATGAGATCATTTACAGCAATGGGTTGTTCTGTGTTCTGATGGATTCTTCCCCTTCTTGCCGTAATTCCCTTGCATTGTGGAATCCCGCTACTCGAGAGGTCGCAGATCCCTAGAACATCTGAAAATCTTGAATGTGACTGCATTGGATTTGGGTTCAATGCAATTGTTAGTGATTATAAGATAGTGGAAATATATAATGCGGATAATGGACTGATTATTGGGGTTGAACTATATTCTTTAAGCACAGATTCATGGAAGCCAATAGAATTTGCATGCTTAGAAGATGTACGTATTTTCACTGACGGTTTCAATGATGGTTTCAGTGCCAATGGATCTATTTTTTGGGAAGCTATAAAGGGAGGGGAAGAGGAGTTTCGTTGTATAGTTTCATTTGACTTGGCCATGGAATTGTTTTCTTTGATTCCATATCCTGATCTATCTGCAAATTGTTCTTCTAAGTTCAGTGTGTATGAAGAGAAGCTCTGCATACTCTTTCTTACAAAGATTGGTGACTTTTCTCAGATTGATTTGTGGGTGCTTTAGGAGGCAATAGGTTCTTCCATTGAGAGATGGAATTGGACTAAAAAATATATGAGTGATACTTGCCCATCCTAGTTAGATTTCCTTGGGACGGTTTTGAGGAATGAGATTTTTTTGAGGTTCGGAGAAGATGGTCTCTATCGGATCAACATCCTTACTGATAAGCGAAGATGTTTGCTATCCCTATACATTTTTTTGATAAAGTTTTCAGTTATGTGGAAAACCTTGTATCAATTAGCAAAATCGACTTTGAAGAGCCTTGATCTGGAAGGTTAGTGTTTTGATTCAAATTCATGGTTTATTTTTGCAATATTATAATTGGAGAGTACTTTGGACGTTTTATTTCCTATGATGATAAGATAAGAGCCCATCAAATGGGTCTGGTTTGTGTATTCGTGTTCTTCTCTCAGAATTTGGTCTCAGATCCATCAATCTTAATAATTTCCGTTTACTACATGGGCGAACTACGAAAGTGCCTCTGGTCTTGGAACAAGCGGGTATTGGGCATGTTGCCAGGAATTGTAACTCAACTTCCAATGTTCTTTTTGAAGTTCTTGTTTCTGTTGTGGGATCTCGATCAGTTGCTGTTAAATATGATTATGGCATTAAGACATATATTTCTACTGCTTGAGCGACTGGATTTAGGCTTGTTGCACATTACTTTGCACAGGAGGTTATGTTTCATGATGTGTCAATATGCAATGTTGGTCAAGACATGAGGATAGAGGTGATACCTCTCAGGAAAGTTTATCATTTTGTGCGAGCTTCACATGCAGGCAAAAATTTGACTCTATTCGAAGAGCAGGGTCTACAAACGGCTCAAATTTCAGGATACCAAAGATTGAAAGCGCAAAGCTAGTGAGCTGTCAACTTCAACCATATTGCATTCTAAACGAGCTAAATATATTCTTCACATGATGTTTCAGTTACTAGTGTTGCGGGCTTCATGATCAAAGCCTCCCTCCTTTGTACACTCATGCACTTGTTTCTTTTTATGAGTTAACAGTGTATATAACTCTTCAAAGAGTTGAAATATTTTGAACTAGAACTCACATGACAGTAGATATTTGAAATAGCTGCTCAAATATGCCTTCGTTGTAGTACTTGAATATATCCAACTATGATACTTAATTACTTATCACACTCTAGTGTCCAGTTTATAAGTCCAATTTGAAAAAAAAAAAAAAAAAAATGGTCCTTATTATAATCCATTTTTAGAATAATATAAATGATAATGTTACAATTTTACTCGTATTAAAGATAGAGAGAGAATAAAGAGGTAAAAATACTTATTTATAAATGGGGGTAAAATTAAAAATTAGGTAATTTGGACTTATCAATTTATTAAGTTAACTAATTTTTCTTTGTATATGAGAATTAGGTAATTTGAACTTATAGGAGGCACTAAATGAGTTGATGAATTTTTTGATATATTTGTTATATCAATCAATTAAATATATCCTTCTAAACCTTCAAGCCATTCAGTTATTGTCCACGTGTCTTACCTACATGGCGATTTTCACATCATTGAATGGTTCTTAGTTGGACTACGACCTAAGTACCTAAGTATCCATGTGTTGATATTTTCAAACCATTTACCATTCACACGGCATTTCAAACGGGAGTATCACCTTATTGGCTTTGTAAAACTCATTTTTCAATGATCCATTTAATTCAGTCATTGATGAATTGAGCGATGAGGACAAAAATAAACGCGCGTCCAACCCAAGGATAATCACCATTGGTTGATTGACTATTCTATTCATCTACCAAGTATCCATTTCTTCCCCATGCATCTTCCACTACAAAAGGGATTTTCAGTGGTAACATTTGGTGGCGACATTTAATGTCACCGCTGAAAGTTATAGTTTTCAACGGCAACTCTCATATGTTGCCGCGAAAAGTGTGTTTCAAGGGTGGATTAATTAGTGTCGTCACTGAAAGTCTTTTTAATTTTTTTAGTTTTTTTTTAGTTATGATATTTATACAATAAATATGTTTATTGATGTAATTTCTTATGAAAAAATAAATTAATTTTTTGGATTATTGTGAGATAAAGAAAGTTTGAGAGATAGTGTGTTGTGCATGAGCGAGTGAGAGGAAGGAAGTGGGAAGAGAGTGATATAGTGTTGTTAATTCTTAGAAATTGATCAATAATATTCCAATACATTTTATTTTATTTTTAACTATTTTTGAAATCAAAATGTACATAAAAAGAAGTTTATAGAAGAAAATGTGCATGTCAAAGTATTAAGTAAAAAGTCAAAGAATTTCTTGTTTTATCCCGTATGTTTGTTAGTATAATAGAGATATATTTATTAACCTTAAATTGTTACATTAAGGTTGTTGCTTAAAGTTGATTTTCATTAATTATAGTAAGAGATTGTACTTTTAAATGAAAAGAGAAACTTGATTTTGAGTTGAGAAAGCTTTGTCAAGTGCTTTTGAAACTTAGACTAACACATATATTCATTGAAATATTATTGGAGAGGAAATTGATCTAGTTTTATGAAATGCAAAGGATAGAAATAATCTTGGGCTCCATTTAATCACTGAAGTCAAAGAATCATTTGCATTTATCACTTTCTAGTCTAAAAGTAATGTTTCAAAATTCTTTTTCCATATCAAGAGTTGTCATGACTCAACTTAATTGAATTCACTAAGCCTCTTGCTTGATCATTTGTTAATCAAATCCTTTTGGAAACGATCTCTATTATCACTTTATTAATTGATGCGACTCGTGCACTTGCGATAGCGAGCATGTGTGTACTTATTAGAGAGGTGATAATTATGTCTGTACTGGTGTGTGTGTGTGTGTGTGTAGAGAGAGATGAAGAATTAAAGTTACAATGTATATGTGAGCACTACTACAAAACAACTCTTTAAGGTCCTCTTTTTCCCCCCTTTCTGCGTCCCTTTTCTCGAGGACGCCTTTTTTTTTGGGAGGGGTGTAAAAAGTTAAAGTTTACGGCATCTAAATTTCTTTTAGGATGCCATATAACTGGCTTACGGCATCCTAAATTTTTTAAGACGCCATATCACATTTTTTTTTTTAAAAAAAAAAAAAAAAAAAAAAAAAACCCCAGGAGGCTTGCCATGGAAGAAGTGTGAAGGTTTGAACAAGGCTTCATCGAAGCTATCAAATACAAATTCCAGATATACATAAACAATCCAAAAATCAAAATCATCCCAAAACATTGAAAACCCAGAGGAGGAGCACATTCATAACTCATTTATCAGGGATTAGGAGATACAGATAATACAATACAGATCCAAAAAAATTCAGATCTAACAATAATCAGAAGAAAAGGGGAAAAAAACCAGATGGCAATAAATTGTTGGTTATGTTTAGTTTTGATGATGACAAATATACTTATCGTTATTAAGAGCAAAAAGTCAGTATGATATATTTATCATATAAATTGACTAATTGCTATATTTAATTTAAATTAGTCCAAGTTAAATTATGGAGAATGATCAAGATAAGAAAAGAAAGAAAGAGTTAAATTATCCAGAATGTTCAAGAAAATAGAAGACATATAATACCCGATTTTCACTTTACCGAAAATCCTATATTTTATTAATATGTGACCATAGGAATTGGCTTTTAATGTGACATAAAATCACATAAAATAACAACTATTCCCAATCTAAAGGAGTCAAGAAAGGGAATGGATGACACTTAGCCAAATTGGTATATATTATCAACAATTCCCTAACACATGAACTTGCACCAATAGAGATTAAAAGCTAATACTTTTAAATCCCTAATGAGGCCATAATTTTGGCCTAAGGGTAAGGGTTAGGAGACAATGAAAATTAGTAGTTGTCAAAGGCAATAAAGCACATAAGATTTAGTGCATTTTGTGTCAAAGGGATTAATATCTAATTCCTTGATAACAAAATTGTGCACGTGTCTCAAATTTGAGAAAGGCAATAAGGACCTCATAGAAGGGATGATATTTCGATCAGCTAAGAGGCCAAGGAAGACACTAGAAAGCTTGATGAATAATTCACATTTACACCTTGATTAGATAATCAACCAATTAGGCATTGACATTTGGCATTAGTGGACATTTAAACCCTTAATTGTATCATCAAATGACATCACAAAACTCCCCAAGAAGTCTTCATTTTTGGCGGGGCACATGGAATTGAGTAATGAGCCAAGATTTGAAGATAAGATAGCCTTGAATCAAGATAAGATCACATCGCTTTAAGCCAAAAATCTTCTCAAAACTTCTTGATATTTCTTGAGCCAACAAGCCAAAGGAAGATGACACTTGGAAAAGCAATCCAAGGGCTGAAAATGGGTCATCAAATTCATCCAAAATGAAGGGATGGGAAGAAGGAAGAGAAAAATTGTTGATTAAGTCTTGAAAATGATATTTTGCAAAAGGTAAGATAGTAATTTGACTTGTGAGGCCCACAAGAGACTTATCTTCCATTATATAAGCACATGGCCTCTACTTGCATATCATCACAATTGAAACACTTAGTTGATCTTAGAATGAGAGAGAGGGTCGAAATTTAGGGAAGGAAAGAAGGAAGAAAGAACTCAAGAACACAAGGT
The DNA here is from genome assembly GCA_019022655.1 of Acacia acuminata. Classification (NCBI taxonomy): domain Eukaryota; kingdom Viridiplantae; phylum Streptophyta; class Magnoliopsida; order Fabales; family Fabaceae; genus Acacia; species Acacia acuminata. The sequence continues at coordinate 1,472,785 of JAFJYI010000133.1, read as the reverse complement.
AAGTTGTTCTTGTGATTTGGTAGTTATTTTCTTATGCTTTCCATTAATTTTTAGCCTTGATGAAAACACTTTCTCATTGTGTTTATGATGATGAAAACCGAAACATTTGAAGCCAAGGAAGAAGAGGAAGTTGCAAGAACACAAATCAAGTCAAGGTAAGAGATGAGATCTTGACCTTATGTGGTATGTTCTTGAGCTTGTTGAAAATTTATGGTAATTTCTCCTTGATTTGGAAACCTCAAACTCTAAGGGGAGGTTTTGCCCAAATGGTTTTAAAACATGTTTAAAGGCCAAATAATGAGTTAGGAAGAGACTTGGCACATAAAACCATAGATTTTACAAAAGCCTTAAAACTATCAGTTTAAGTTTTGAGAAGGCAGCAAACTTGCAGTTAGCTTTTGAACAAGTTAATGGATCCAAAAATCATGGTATTTTTAGAAGTAAAGTAGACATCTAGAGCTTTATTCTGATATAAAATAAGGAATTTTTACAGCTCTGTACAAAGAGAAAATGATTTTTGAAGTTGGACAACATTTCTAGAAGTTCAATTGGTGCGGAGTAGGCGAGCGTGGATTTTTGCTGATCAAATGATGCTCAAAATCTTGAAATTTTCTAGAATCAAATTAGAAATAAAAGGCTTTCTTTTGAAGTATAATAAGTAATTTTTAGACATTTGTACAAAAAGATGTGAATTTTTCAAATTGATCCAATTTTTCTGGACATGTGATCTGAACAGTGGAGAAATAAAAACTGGGAATGTCTCGGATTTATGAGCTTTTGGGAATATTTTTCCATGAAAATAGGCATGTCAAGGGTCATGTATATTTTTGAAGCACATCAATTGGATTTTTGTACATTTAGTTATGATTTTTCAAAGTTGTTGAAAAATCCTCTCAGAAATTAAGTAATTGGAAAATTAAGAAGGGATAAAGTTAAAGGTTGGATAACTTATCCATTAAGGGTAAAAAGATCAAAAGTGACAAAAATAACCCTTTGGATATTAGTCTAAGTGATATGATATTTATTATAATATCATATAAAATATGAAAAAGGAAATAATGTGATGGTAATATGTTAGGATATCCAAGAAGTCCGGGGTTGGATTTGAAGTCAGTTGGGATCCGTACAACGCAACGGATTTAAAAACTTACGAATCCCGTCCCGAGGATCACTCAGTGCGTTTAAACCAAGGCTAGGGAATCCGAATATTACCTTTGGAGAATTCGTCCGCGTCTCGTTCTTCCTTAAACAGTGGGCTACCTCCTCGATCGCGGGAGACGGCTCTTAGAATCGTCTTCCTCTATCGGTATCCACACGAAAAATCCTCGAACACGGCTACTACGGCGTGCTAGCGCCTCTTGTGCGTCTCTCTCAATTTTCACTTTAGGGTTTTTCTCGTGGATTTCTGAATACACTCGAATAAAACTCCTGTAGGTTTTTCTAAACCCATCGGCGTATTATATTCAAAATTAATCCTATTAATTTTGAATTTCAAATTGTAAATATATGGAATAAATTAATATTAATTAAATCTATCTGTTAGATCTAATGAAACGTATTTATTTAATCCGATTAAAAACCAGATCTAAAACTCGAATTTCGAATTTGAATTAAAATATATTAATTAAATCTATCGATAGATTTAATCTAATGTATTTATTTAATTCAAATTAAAATCCTTCTAATTTAATTTATTTCTATAAATTAAATCCGAGAAATGATATCTATCTATTTAATTAAATATGAGATATTATATCTCAATTTAATATTAAACATATATACGATATCTTTATTCAAAATTAAATGAGATACAATATCTCTATTTGTTTCGTATATTTAATTTATCAAATAAATTAAATACAAAACAAATATTATATATAATATTATAATCTCTATTAATAATATATATATATATATATATATCAACTTCAAATTTAATATATATATATATACATATATTTATCCTAGATTAAATTCAAGATTCATTTAATCTCGATCAATCTGAGATTCAATGAATCTGACACTTTTGCTCGTGTTGGATTATTCTTGTGTGTGACCTGCAGCCCATATGAGATTGGCAAAGGGCCAACACCGTGTCAGCCCACAAGTCGCAAGCGGCCTCTAGCAAGACATTGCGACTACCCAATTCACATGGGATCGATGACACGATACAACCTATCATACAACCATGTCACGTCCCTTTTGTCACGCGATAATTCGGTCAAGGATGAGGCATGTATAATGTCAACTTCCTTTTCTTGACCATTACTTTCTTGATTCTCGAGTAGTCTAATAAGTGAAATGGAAACTCCTTTCCATCACAAGATGGCCATACATTTCTTAGACTCACTCATCGAGGGGCCCAAAGATTATCTCTCAACAAATGTGAGGGACAAATTCCATCTTGACCATTCACATTCCTCCGCATGAAAACCACTCGACTCCGATCCCAACCTTTATCATCACCCGGTCAAAGGTGACTTTTGACTAGGTCAAAGGTCGATGACTCATCATGTAGGAATCCATGATGATCTCAGTCATAGGGCGTTGTGACGCGGTTATACATGAGATAAGCTTATGACTAGATCCATGCAAACTTTCATAGTGGGTCGGTCCAAAGACCTTGTACTCTTACAAGTGTCCATGACTTTGATTCGTATCTCCATACCTCATCAAAGTCATACTGGTCTTAATTCATCTTCGCTCCCGCATAGATGATCGACCAGGGACATTTAGGATATCATCTATAAGATATATCCAGGGATACAGTTATCACTATAAACATGCAAATAAAGTGATAACTTAATGGAGAACAATGACTTGCCCTAGGGCATAATTTCCAACAGGACATGATATTACTAACAAATAACAAGTGAAAAGTACATCACACGAGTAACTCTAATTCCCCTATGTATTGTATGCCTATATATGCTTGATTGAATCATGGTCTGCAGATTCGTGACCAAGACTGGGTCTTGGGGTCATATGTGTTTACATTCGGTTGGTCGTGGATTGTTGCATTTATATGATAATTAATGTTGCATGCTTGTTTTCCTAGCCCCGAGGAACCCGTGACTAGGTCACGAGGCACCGGTGAGTGCTTTAGAATTAAATTGAGACCAAACAAACCAAACTCTAAATTCTTCGGAAGAAGTTGCAAGAATGATATCTAAAACACAAAGTCATAGTAAAATATTGAGTGTATTATTTAAGGATGGTGAAGGAAACATAAAAAATTTTGGAGAAATGAATTTCAAAATAGAGCAAAGAAAAAAAATTGGAATAATAAGAGAAAGCAAACTGTTACAAGCATTGTTGTGAAAAACTAGTGTAAAACGTGCTGAAACGCAAGTAAAAATTGTCCTAAGTAAAAAGCCGCACAAAACAAGTAAAAAAGGTATAAATGTAAGTTTTTACCGTTTTTAACTTTTTTAAAAAAAATGCAAAACCCTATTTGTTATCTTTTAGCATCGTGTAAGTACCGAGACCGGAGTTGCCTCCTTGAGACCTTGACTCCATCGGCATCGCTACGTCAAATCATTTCCGTGAGGAAAAATAGAGAAATAATGGCCTTTCGAATTGCCGCTAAATATGATGGCACTTTTGATAAGCTTGAGTAGCCGTCAAAGGTTGGAAGAGGATCTTCTCCTCATCCTTTTTCTTCTTTTTCCTCATCAGTCCATCTAGGCCATTGCTTGGAAAGGGGAGAGAGAAGTTAAAATAGTATTGTAATTGATTGGACAGATATGATTTAGAGATAATTAGGGATAATGAAAAAAGGATTAAGAGAGAAACACAACCTATCAAAGGTTTGTCTTGATCCCTGACAACTTGGGTGAATTTTATTGGAGAAAACATTTTTTTTATTCTTTGGGATGCGAATTTAAAAAATATAATATTATTGATGGAGTTCTTTTTTTTTTTTTTTTTTTTTTTTTTTTTTTTTTTTTTTTTTTTTTTTTTTTTTTTGGCTCAAGAGATGGATTTCTTGATGATCTTATGAATTTTATATACAACTATAATGCTACAGCCTACAAGTCATCAAATAATCTTATAAACTTGAAAGTATACTTTTTGTGCCCCCCAAAAAAAAAAAATAGTATACTTGATATTTTTTTGAAAAATATATTATAAACCCAATTATTATCCCAATAAATATGAATTTAGTTTCTAAAAACTTAAATAACATTCTTTTACAAAAATTAGTGGTTGATTGTCTTTGTTACTATCGATTTAAAAATAAATCATCCCGACATAAAGAAAATATTAATTTTTTTAAAATATTAAGTAGTAGTAGAAACTTTACTTTCGTATCATTTCTATGATTTATGTTCTTTCACCTCCTTATGTTTCTACATAGAAACTCCATTTTAACACATTGGTTACAAGTCAATATTTCAGTCAAAGTACTTCACCTTTACATGGCATATTAAAATATAATGACGAAGCTGCATTCCAATTTCTGGGATCTTTCTCTCTTTCACACTTCTATATAAACTCTATTACTTCTTCCTCACTTATGGCATCGAATTCCTAGAAAAAAACAAAGAAAATATCTTCGACACCCAAACATCAATCTTTTTAGTCACCTCAGATTTCCTTGAGAAAGGTACTCCTCTCTCACTATCTCTATTTTGTGCTCTGAATAAATTGATTCTCTCATGTCGAGTTTCATTACAGCTTTAATAAAGTTGCGGTCTACTGTAGCAATTGCTGGAATTATTGGCCTTGCTGCAAATTTGCATCGTCGTCTTCGTCATTATCTCACTTCAAGGAAATCCCATATACACAAGACTCAATTCACTACAAAGAAAATCGATTTTTGCTACGGAAAATTTCCGTAGCAAAATAGATTTGCTACGGAGGTCTATAGCAAAAAACCGCGTCACAATTGCGACGAAAATGGAAAAATCCGTCGCAAATTTTACTATCCATCGCTATTTGCTACAGAATTATTTTCCGTAGCAAATTCAAAAATTTGCTATGAAATTATTTTCCATAGCAAATTCAAAAATTTGCTACGGAATTACTTTCCGTAGCAAATTTTCACAAATTTGAGAATTTGCTACGGAAAATAATTTCGTAGCAAATTGCGAAAACAATTCCGTAGCAAATTGCGACGGAAACCATTCCGTAGCAAATTCTCAAATTTGCGACGAAATATTTTCCGTAGCAAAACTAATAAATTTAAAAAAAATATTTTTATTTTAATTTTTTTTTTTTAGAAAATTGAATACAAAAAGTAGTGTACCATGGATATAATAACAATTATAAAGAGTTTACATAGAGAAAACAAAATATATACAATAATGTTACAAAGAGCAAATACTAAAAAGTAGTCGAAACAACAGCATTGTGATCATCATCATCACTAGCATGGTCATCATCACCGGAGCCGACCTCGAACCCTTGTCTTTCATTAGGGACTGAGTTGAAGCGCATCTACCTCATCATCTCCGCTTGATGAGTAATCATTGCAAAGATCATCTCTCGTTCCTGAATCATGTAGTCCATAAGTTAAAAGTGTATACTAATATACAAAATGACATCAACTATACATCACTTTATGGAAAGAATCAGAATTAAAATTAAAAGTGTATATATACATATAATAAGTAAATTCTTGAGTACTATCATTACACCACCATGTAGTCCATAAGTTATTCTATTCAAAATTAGTTTGATAGCTAAATAAACAAGCAAAAGTTCAAAACTAGAATTATATACATTTTCTTTCTCATCTTAAAAACAAAACAAAAGCTATAACACACCTTTATAAAAGATAAATACGAATCCGTTAGAACAACATATTTCCCAACCATGGCAATTCTCACATGTAAATGTCATAATGTCTTTTTCTCGCATAATAGGATATAAAATATATTCGGAGGGAGCATTGTAAACTTATCATCGTGGTACTAACGAATCGGTAATATTATCATAAGTCTCACCATCTTCGTCGAACTCCTTAAATCGAGGCATAGCTTTGCTTAAACAAATCATTAAAATGAAATAATTTAGCATTGTCCGCCATCAAATTGATATCACAAAGAAAAAGAAAGCCTCAGCTTTGCATAGCATCAATGTAGTATAAATCTTGCATAAGATGCTATCATCAACTATAATCAGAAACTTTTTGTTATGGCAAAGATAAGATCAATAACTAAGAAAAGGATCACCAGGGGCAACGGGACAAAGCAAAGACCATGCAAACAAAATTAAGAATGCAGTATACTATGATTGTCTTTCAACCGAAGAAAATCAAACAAGGGATGGTTAGAGCAACACGCTTCGCAAACAATATAAAAGAAACATGAAAAGGGCAACATGTTCAATGTCTCAGATCTAAAGTATGGAACTAACATCAACAACTAATGTACTAACATAAATTTCGGTCTGGAATTAAATTTTGAAGGCTAAAAGTCAGCTAGGGGTGGGAGAAACATGATTTCTTAGAATTTTTAAACCATAAGAAATTAATCTCACAGATTATCGGAGAAGGGGTTCGAACGGTCTTCAATACGTCGGAGAGCAAAATCTAAGCAGGTCTTCGACAAAACCTAAGCGACAAGGAGAATGAATTGTGATGAGCTTGAAGAAGAAAAGTGGAAGGAGGAGGAGTGGAGGGCTGGACCATCGGAGGTCACGAGGAGGAGATGGAGTGCAAGAGGGCCGTAATGTGCGAATGAGGCGGAGGACCAAACGTACGAGTCAGAGGGTAGGAGACGCGGACGAGGCGAAGGAAGGAAAGAAGAAGGGGATTTTAATTTTTTCGATGGAATTCAAAATCATTCAAAAAATTTACGACGGAAAAAAATTTTCCGTAGCAAATTGCTACGGAATTCATATTCCGTAGCAAAATTTTGTGACGAAAAAAAATTTTCCGTCGCAAATTGGCGGCCATTTTCCCTCCGTGAGGTAATTTCTTGATTTTTTTTTGGATTTTTTACGGAATCCATTTTCCTTAGCAAAATTATGCGACGAAAAAAATTTTCCATAACAAATTGTGACGAAATTCATATTTTGCGACGGAAAAAAAATTTTCGTCGCAAATTGGTGGCCGTTTTCCCTCCGGAGATTATTTCTCGATTTTTTTTGGATTTTTGCAATGGAATTCAAAATCCGTCGCAAAAAAATTGCGACGGAATTCGAATCCGTCGCAAATTTTTGCTACGAAATTTTTTTCCGTCACAATTTTTCCGTCGCTATTTTGACATTTTCTAGTAGTGATTCAAAGATGAGAAACAGAACAAAGATGATTCGGAGCCTAGACCCAGAGTACCATCTGTCCAATGGACTGAAGGATATTCATGCAATTCCAATGCTTTTGATTCTTTGGAATGGAGAAAGCCAATTTTGGGGAATGTGATACTCACTTAATCGGAGTTTATGGCTCAGATGATGAGATCAAAGATGGTATGCTTGAAAAAGTTTACAGAAGAGTTCAAAGAGACAAAATGTTTGGTATGGTTGTGAGAGCATCTATGCCCAAAAATCCTGACCTGAGGAAGATTCAAGAGAAGATTGCTAGTCAACTGGGGCTTACTTTTAATCACAGATCCAAAGATAAAAGAGCCATGGAATTAATTCGAAGGATCAAGAACGAGCAGAGTATTCTTATTGTAAGGGATTTAACATAAGCAAGGTAGGAATCCCATACGATGCAGATCATAAAGGCTACAAAGTATTACTCACCTCTACAACTGAAGATGTCCTCTCCAATCATATACACACCCAAAAGAATTTCTTGGTCTGATGATTCTTTCCATATCCAATATGTTGTAAAGGGCTTGCTCTTTTTTGCTTGATAGGTAATAGTATGTGTTGCTTGCCTTCTATTTTGCTTAGCTTTGGAAATTTGTGAATTATAATCTGTTCACGGAAGGTCATCACATGGGAATTTCAATGGAGTGGGTGCTATGAGTCCCCGTCCCTCCAAGTTGAAATTGGTGATTCTCGTCGATCGACTTGCTTCATAAATTAAGATACATACTCCCTACTCTACTTTTTATAAGATATTAGAAATTCTTAAATTTCTTTCGTACTCTTTATAAGATATAGTTTCAATTGTTCAAATATTAAATGCATTTCTATCAATTTTATCCCTAACTAATTATATTTTCTGTCCTAATATTTTTTTTTTCATGCGTTCTTTTTTATTATTTTTTATCACTATTTTTCTTCTATTTTTCATCCATTCATGTCAACTTCTCTTCTGGCCGGACCTAGGAATTTTATTGACGGGGCGAAAATAAAAAAAAATGTTACATCATAAATAAAAATACCTGAAATACGATACAAATTGATATCGAACATATACAAATTCATGTCAGTTTCTGTACTTCAATCGGATTCGAGTTTAGATACAGATTGGATGTTAGATCTAACATCCAGATTGATATCCCAAGGATATAATTCGGATCAGGTTCATGTGAGTATTGTGCGTTCGTACAGAAAGCATACCATGTATTCGAACATATGCTAGGCGATCGTCTAGTTGAGGGAGTTTTTAGACAAATGTAGAGATTTCGGTTTGTCTAGAATCAATCATAAGTTCAGTTATTCTATTTTTGTTCGATGATGGAAGGTCTTGGAATCCCAATTTCGGTTGATCCATTTTAATTTGATTAAATCTCGCTCTTTTCATTCTGTCTTTAATTCTTGTTATAAACAAAACCCAATCCCCCTTGTTTTCCATTTCATTTGCATGACATCTAGATTACTTAGGATTCAATAAAAAGCTCCTCAAAAAGAGAGAACGATCCTAGGTTTGCCTATACGCAATCCTTGGCTAATTGTTGATTGTAGACCCCAAGAATTAAAGACAGAATGAAAAGAACGAGATTAAATCAAATTAAAATGGATCAACCCAGAATTGGGATTCCAAGACCTTCCATCATCGAACAAAAATAGAATAACTGAACTTATGATTGATTCTAGACAAACCGAAATCTCTGCATTTGTCTAAAAACTCCATCAACTAGACGATCGCCTAGCATATGTTCGAATACATGGTATGCTTTCTGTACGAACGCACAATACTCACATGAACCTGATCCGAATTATATCCTTGGGATATCAATCTGATGTTAGATCTAACATCCAATCTGTATCTAAACTCGAATCCGATTGAAGTACGTAAACAAGTTAGTTACCGATTAAAGCGCAAGTCCTTCGGATGACACCATGGAATCCTCAACTCATGGGTCGATCACGAAACTTAGCCAAGCATGGCTGTATAAAATGAAAATGCAGAAATAAAGATGTTCATCATGACCATGAAGAACATGAACAAGTTCATCATGAACACGAAGAACACAAAGAACAATTTAAAGAAAATGAAAGCTTCTATTCCAATATAAAAATAAATCTCAACAACATAAAGAATCCTTACAGAAAGAGATGAAGAATAGAAAATCAAAATAGAATAATTAAAAGAAAAGATTAAGACTTAAGCCATACCAAGTAGGAGACAATAAATTAAAGACAAGAATTAAAGACAATACATAAAACTAATAAAGCAAAACTAAAACCATTCCAAGTAGAAGGCAAGAAGTAGAAGAAGGAAGCTAGAATGGGAGAGATCTTGGTCTCCAAGGTGTGTGTGTTTCCCTTCAGCCTCTTCATCTATTTATAGGAAAATTGGGCATCTCATTCATCCATTTTATGTAAGAACCGGCTGAACCCAAGAGGGGGGGTGAATTGGGTGAAGTATAAAAATTTAGTAACTTTGAAAATCTTTTTGCAATGAGTTTGTATGACAGTAAAGAGTTATAAAACAATAGATAGTCATTCAAACATATATGCTGAAATATAAGAGATAAGGGAAGAGAATATGCAACCGAGATTTATCCCGGTTCGGTCCAATCCTTGGCCTACGTCCAGTCCTCAAGCTCCACTTGAGATTTTCAATCCACTATCCTCTTGTTTAATCCGGGCACAAGAGAAGCCTTTACAAACCACAAGTTCACCCAGGCACTTGTGAAGCCAAATCTCTCAAATGAGATACTCCCCCTTACACAATGTAAGGTTACAATGTGTTTCTCTCTCAAGATCACCCAATCTTGAGTAACTCTCGAAGAATAGAATGATTACAATAAATCTTCTCTCTTAGAAGTGAATAGATAAGCACCGAGGATCAAATACAAATCACTTCACTCTCTAAGTTATCTAAACATGAAAAACAGAGTGCAAATGATATGAGAGCAGCGAGTATCGGCATGTTGGAAGTGTAAGCTTGTTTCTCCACGTTTTTCTCCTTGAATATGTCCTCTTTTATAGGTAGGAACTTCATATGACCGTTTATAGCCGTTGCCTATCTCGGACAAGGTTTGGGTTGAGCTTTGGTCTTCTTCTCTCTCTAGTTTTTGCTTATTCCAGCCGATTAATTGATCTGAGGTGGCTCTCTGAAATTTGCCCGTTGGAGAAGAGTTTGCTTGTTGTAGTAAGCATTCTTTAACGTTCGAAATACGTGCTCGGATGGATTAGCCGAAAGTAGGTTGTTTTGCGAGAGGTGCATTAAATGCACCGAACACTTTTTGCTTTATGGCTTTGACCTTCAATAATCTTCATCTATCTTAATGAAATTCACTCAACAAACTTGTTAAACATAGCTAGGAATGTGATTGAATGAATTATGGAAGCAATAGGATCAAACAAGAGTGATTTGCAAATTCGTGTAATTCAAAAATCAGTTTTTACCGTTGTAAACTGCAGTATGTTCATGCAAACTGCAGTATAGCATACTTTCACTTACAAACTGTAGTAAAGGTGGAAGTATACTAACCTGGACTTCAAAAATGTAGTGTGAATTTTTGAACCCACGATGACCATACTCGAGTTTAGCTCTTCCTTACTCGAGTTTAGCATACTTTCACTTACATACTCCAGTAAAGGTGGAAGTATTGACTTAGCTTGAAAATCTTGGTTGCTTTCTGAAAGTCCAATACTTGAGTATGGATCTTGCTTACTGGAGTATAGCATACTTTCACTTACATACTCCAGTAAAGGTGGAAGTATTGACTTAGCTTGAAAATCTTGGTTGCTTTCGAAGTCCAATACTGCGGTATGCAAACCTATACTGCAGTATTGACTTAGCTTGAAAGATTTGGTTGCTCTCTGGAAGTCCAATACTGTGGTATGCAAACCTATACTACAGTATTGACTTAACTTGAAAGACTTGGTTGCTCTCTGGAAGTCCAATACTTGAGTAAGCAAACCTATACTGCAGTTTGCACTTAAGTTGAAATTATCTGTCAAATTTTGAGGGCCATATCTCCCTGGTCTGAACTCCGTTTTGGTCCATTCAACTCTTGATGGAAAGCTCTTTGAGTCTATTTTCATATGCCACTGATTTTAGCTCAATCGGATTTGTAGTTTGTGATTTACACTCAAAATACCGAAGGTGGGTCTGGACTGTGACGTTGATTCTTGTGGCAACTTGTAAAAATCATAGCTCCTTGATCTTGACACCTTTGGACTTGATTTATATATCAAAATGACGCTTTGGATGTCTAGTTTCAAATTCCACTGATTTCACGTCAATCCGATTCCTGGTTTGAGAGATATCATCGAATCACCAGAGGTCACCCGTGCTGAACGTGAGACAGTGTGGAGCTGAAGTGCTGATAACAGCTTGCATACTCGAGTTTTCACTTGCATACTTGAGTTTTGAGTCCCAAACTCCAGTTTTGTGTTCCAAACTCGAGTTTTCACTTGTCCAGAGACGCCGAGGTGCTGAAGACACTACAAACTCGAGTTTTGAGTTGTATACTCGAAGTTTTGAGTCCCAAACTCGAGTTTTGTGTTCCAAACTCAAGTTTTCTCATCCCGAAGTTGATTTTTGCTGACTTTAACTTCAAATTGACCCATTCCAACTTCCATATGACCTTGGAGACTTCTAGCATCAATCTTAGAACTTGAATAATGATATCTTCACTTCATTCAACAAGTTCTTCTTTCTTTCTTCTTCTCTTGATCATTCTCCATAACTCTAACTCTTTCTTTCTTCTCTTCTCTTGATCATTCTTTATAATTCATCTTGGATTAATCTACATTAAATACAGTAGTTAGTCAATGTTAGTCAATGTAGGAGATAACTATATTACTCAATCTTTTTGATTTTAATAATGACATCCACATAAGACATCATCAAAACTAATCATAACCAACATTCTCCCCCTTTTTGATGATGGCAAATACTATAAGAAAAATATGTAAGAGCATGAAAATATGTTAGAAGTGCAGCATATTTTTCTTGCCATTTCTCTCCCCCTTATTTGTCATTAGCAAAAAGTTGAAGTAAGGAAGAAATATTTAGAGAGACAAGTGTGAAATCAGATTAGAAAGAGTCAAACAATTGATTTTCTCTCCTCGATTTGAAATTGTTTTCATTCTAAATATAAAGCAATTTGGAATGTTTTTATGAAAACAAATTTGTAAGAATTTGAAGAGGTTTTCAAGACATCTTTCAAAATTAAAGCATATAGATACCAAACATGTGCAAACTTTCTACTAAATATAAAAGGATAGAGATTAGAAATGCTCATGTTGGTTTTGCAAATTGATGAATGATCGATGAAGTCCATTTGCTAGCTTTGGTGTTGAAGGAGATTCTGCGAAGTGTGCTCAATAAAAGGATCAAGAATATCTGATGTGAATAGAACGAGAGTAATCGCTCCTTGAATGCTATCTCATCTTGAATATAGACAAGACCCGACTTCAATCCTTTGACTTTTATTTATTGAACTCTTCTATAAAGCATATCTCCACCGGATTCAAGAGATTTTCCTCTTCCTTAGCTTCATCGTGACTGAACATCAAAACATCTTTCCTCAATGTAATAGTTTCTCCTTGTAGTGCATTAAGGGAGACTTTTGCACTGAGACTTAATTCTCCTACCACAATTGTAAAACTTTCTTGCAAGAGAGAATTATTAGTGCAATCAACATATTCCTTTCTATATAATCTTTTCAAATTAAGATAGTGAAAGGGAAATGTGATATTAACTCATCATCAAAACTAATGAAACATAGTAAATGCAGATGAGTATGCTTAAAATGCTTTTCTTCAAATAAAGGAGGTGAGCTATTAAGATACAAAACACATGTGAATGTGAAGCTCCCCTTAATGAATGTATGATTAAAAATATGAAGTTCCATTTGATGATACTAAATAATAATGAGACACCAAATGTTATGAGGTTTGGAAATATCTTTGCTCACAACATAGTACCTCGAATTGAAAACTTTCAAGTTCATTTGGGTGGATTTGAAATTGGTATAAAGAAATCACTTATGCTTTTATGATGATAAAAATGTTTAAAGCATAAGAATCATTTTGAAATAAATGTGCTCAGGCTAAATTTCATGAGATAGGATCGAATGAATAAAATCAAATTAGCCTAGCATGATTATGATATACAATATGCATATTGTTTCATAATACAATACCTCACTTGAGTAATATCGTAATTACTCAAGTTATAATCCTCTGTAGTCCAGAGATGCATTACTGGATAGCTACTATCAATTGTTCTGAATGCATCTTAGAAGGTGATATCCCAAATGAGCTTTGTATAGGATTTCAAATTAGTTTCTGCTCATAGCTTCTCATCAAGCTAGCATGCTCCTTATCATCTTGGTTTAAGCCTCTTGCTAGTGATGGAATGTCACTCAAGTGATGCCACAGAATTTGCGCATAGCCACCGAGATGATCTAATATGTTTGCCTATGTTCTTTGTATTCAACAACAGAGCATTTTGGTCAACTTCTGCAAAACAAACATATATTCTTTGGTACCCGATGTTTCTTGGGTCCACACAAGATTAGACATATGAACTCTTATGCTCTTATATAATTTAATCATATCTTATTGAAGCAAAGAGTATAATAAGTCAATCAAGGATTAAGAACATAATTTTGCCCAATCGAATAAGTTCATGTCATTGAATCATAAAGGGTAACAAATAAATGATACCAAATATGTTATTTCTCAATGACAGTATGTAAATATACTTTATGCAGAAAAGATGTCATTAATAAAATACATATAAGTTTGAACATAGAAAATCTTATCCATAAAGATAAGCATTTATCAACTAATAGTTTATGAATGAGATCAGATTTTCCAAAAATGAAATATGCATAATGTTTCAAATTTCAAATGTTCTTTCAAACTGTGATAATGCATTATGAAATCAAAATTTTGATGGGATGAGAGATTCATTTTTGAAACATGTTTGAAAACAATGCTCTTTTGAAACATGGTGGAAGTCAATAGGTTTAATGAATATATCAATATGCTTGATTTGGAGAACATGTTGAAGAATTTTCTCAAAAGCAAAGGTCATGAAGGCAAAGCATTATTAAAACATGCTCGCATAACGCACAATATATCAACATAATGACTTTGCTATTGACCAGAGATAATCTTGCCTTAGAGAGTAGTCTTGAAAATATAAGAACATTCAAGGCACGAGTTTGAAAATATAGATATAGTTACTCAAAATATGGATGATGACAAAAGATGGTGTAATTGAGTAACATATATGAATTCTAGGATTCATGGATGATGAAGCACAAACTCACTAGTCCAAATGACTAAAGTTCCAAAATACTATCCTAGTAAGTTATTCAATATAATGGTTAATGCACTAACATTTAATGCATTAATGAACATTCATAGTACTTGGAATAGCTTGATCAATAAGGTTTTATGCAATAAACATAAGTTTTCACAAATTGAATTCTTTACGGAGATAAGCTTGAAGCTCATATATGATTAACTTGTTAGACATGAGGTCCAACTAGTTAGAAAATGAAACTAAAGAGCTCAAGCAAAACATTGAACTCCAAAGATCAATATGTGAAAGATAAGGAAAACTCAATTAGAGAAATTTGAAGCATATTCAACATTCAAGAACAATATTAACTTCCAATTTGAAACATCATTTGAATGCAATCAAAGTATGAATATTTTCCAAAACATGTGAATGCATTGTCATATGACAGAGTGAATTGGAATCCAAACAAATTTTAGACTTGTGCATTCCAAAGAATATAAACTCAAAAAGTTATACACAAATTCATTTATGGTCCATTTAGCAATCTGAAAGCATTTTGAAAAATATAAATGATTGATTGCTAAAGGAATGCAATGATGGACAAATATTCATTACCCAAAAGTGAATTTCATATAATCAAACTACGGGGTAAGGATTAGATATCACCGTAATTCCTCTTGTCCTCATAGAAGCTTGCTTGGTTGAGATGGATTGGTGTAGATAACTCCTTTTTTGGTGTTCACCATCAACATTAAGCATAGCTTGTTTAGCTTTCTCAAGACTAGGATTATTTCTCTATGTTACATTCTTGAGAAGCTTCCTTTGATCCTACAAACTGTATAAATCTTTTTCTTTCTTGGTATCCAACCTTGGATCCAATCATCATTAGCTTGTAGGAACCAAAATTCACATGCTCTTATAAATATAATTAACTCATATCAATTGAAGCAAAGTGAATTAATCATGAGTTTATGCATAAAAGAAATACTTTCTTTTCAAATCATCATGTATGCATAAAGAATTAAACTATTGAACATTACAATGTCTTTCAAAAATAGATCGGATGTGAGAACTCGGTTTTAAAGAAAATAGCTTGCAATGCTCATTCCTAAGGCTACAAGATATAAAACCTCAAAGAAAATTTCAGATGATAGCATAGGAGGTTTTACCATTGTATACCTTAACCTTAGGTACTTTGGAGGATTGCCTTTGCTCACCCATTGATTCTTCATATATTTTCTTACGGGTGTTGGCAAAGTTCTCTCAAAGGATATAGACTTCCGAAATCTTCTATTTGATACTTGAGAGATCCTTCTTTTCTTGTTCTCCTCAAGATAGTTGAATGGTACTGTGGTAATCCATTCTTGAGGTAGATGATACTCTTCTTGCTTGTATCCATTGCTTCCTTTGATGTTTAAACCATGTAGTTCCAGCAATGGGTGCCACGAGAGTTCTCTTGCTTGATATAGATGCTATGATCTTCTTCAATGGTGCATGAGAAACTCTTGACTTCTTCTTCCTCTTTTCTCGTACCTTGATGTCCATTGATATTCAAATCATCCTGCACACATCGAGTACTAGATGGACATTTTGGTACCCACTTATACTTGGGTCCTTGACTCATTAGCATTGGACCTTGATTGTCCTTTAGGAACCCAAACAAGATTATTTCTCACATTAGAATTTCTCCTAATATAGCATGTATGAGAAATATGCCCAGATTTTCCACAATAATTGCAAATAATAGAGTGATGCTTACTATGAACATTTTTGCAAGTATTGTGCTGGTCATTAGAGTACAACTTCAAATAATCTTCATTTGAACATTCATTCTTCCCAATAGATTTTCCAAAGATTTTGTTTCAAAACATTCTTGCTTTTCAAATTAGAATCAATGATTGGTTGGAAAACAATTTTATGCAATTGTTCAAAATCATTTTTCTTAACTACACAAGAAGAATTGGAATTGTTTACCACATGTGTATCTTGAGCTCTAGATAATGATTGATCATAATCGTCCATGAGCTCTTCTTGGGAATCCTCTTCCTCTTGTTCTTTTGTGTTGACTGGATCATGGAAGTATCCAATGATTTCTCCTTCTTCATTCTCCACTTCCAATTGTTCATCAATTGTGGATATGTAGCTTATAGTTTCGATGAATTGACAACACTTTCAACTTCAACACAATTGTTAGAAGCATACATAGAATCAAGAGTATCCCAAATTTCTTTAGCACTAGAGCGAACGATTTTCTCAAAATCATTTTCAGTTAAAGCACAATGAAGGATTTTCATTGCTCTAATGTTCAAAGAAAACATCTTCATTTCTTTTTCTCATCCAATCCTTTCTTGGTTTGAAATCAAAAGCATTTGTAAAAACATTCCACATATAAAAATCAGTTGCTTTGATAAAACTAGTCATTCTAGCTTTCCAAAACCAAAAATCAATATCTTTAAAAGGCGGTGGAATGGTAAAATCAAAACCTTCTGAAAACGAAGAACACCCGAAATCAGCCATTGAAACTCTTGAGACGGTTAAGTCCTTTAAACAAGAGACCGCTCGATACCAAATGTAAGAACCTACCGAACCCAAGAGGGGGTGAATTGGGTGAAGTATAAAAATTTAGTAACTTTGAAAATCTTTTTGCAATGAGTTTGTATGACAAGAAAGAGTTATAAAACAATAGATAGTCATTCAAACATATATGCTTTGGAAATATAAGAGATAAGGGAAGAGAATATGCAACCGAGATTTATCCTGGTTCGGTCCAATCCTTGGCCTACGTCCAGTCCTCAAGCTCCACTTGAGATTTTCAATCCACTATCCTCTTGTTTAATCCGGCACAAGAGAAGCCTTTACAAACCACAAGTTCACCCGAGGCACTTGTG
The DNA here is from genome assembly GCA_019022655.1 of Acacia acuminata. Lineage (NCBI taxonomy): Eukaryota > Viridiplantae > Streptophyta > Magnoliopsida > Fabales > Fabaceae > Acacia > Acacia acuminata. The sequence continues at coordinate 1,455,334 of JAFJYI010000133.1, read as the reverse complement.
AAGCCAAATCTCTCGAGAGATACTCCCCCTTACACAATGTAAGGTTACAATGTGTTTCTCTCTCAAGATCACCCAATCTTGAGTAACTCTCGAAGAATAGAATGATTACAATAAATCTTCTCTCTTAGAAGTGAATAGATAAGCGCTGAGGATCAAATACAAATCACTTCACTCTCTAAGTTATCTAAACATGAAAAACAGAGTGCAAATGATATGAGAGCAGAGTATCAGCATGTTGGAAGTGTAAGCTTGTTTCTCCACGTTTTTCTGCTTGAATATGTCCTCTTTTATAGGTAGGGAACTTCATATGACCGTTTATAGCCGTTGCCTATCTCAGACAAGGTTTGGGTTGAGCTTTGGTCTTCTTCTCTCTCTAGTTTTTGCTTATTCCAAATGATTAATTGATCTCGAGGTGGCTCTCTCGGAAATTTGCCCGTTGGAGAAGAGTTTGCTTGTTGTAGTAAGCATTCTTTAACGTTCGAAGGCGTGCTCGGATGGATTAGCTGAAAGTAGGTTGTTTTGCGAGGTGCATTAAATGCACCGAACACTTTTTGCTTTATGGCTTTGACCTTCAATAATCTTCATCTGATCTTAATGAAATTCACTCAACAAACTTGTTAAACATAGCTAGGAATGTGATTGAATGAATTATGGAAGCAATAGGATCAAACAAGAGTGATTTGCAAATTCGTGTAATTCAAAAATCAGTTTTTACCGTTGTAAACCGGTATGTTCATGCAAACTGCGGATAGCATACTTTCACTTACAAACTGCGGTAAAGGTGGAAGTATACTAACCTGGACTTCAAAAATGTAGTGTGAATTTTTGAACCCACGATGACCATACTCGAGTTTAGCTCTTCCTTACTCGAGTTTAGCATACTTTCACTTACATACTCCAGTAAAGGTGGAAGTATTGACTTAGCTTGAAAATCTTGGTTGCTTTCTGGAAGTCCAATACTGCAGTATGCAAACCTATAATGCAGTATTGACTTAGCTTGAAAGATTTGGTTGCTCTCTGGAAGTCCAATACTGTGGTATGCAAACCTATACTACAGTATTGACTAAACTTGAAAAACTTGGTTGCTCTCTGGAAGTCCAATACTTGAGTAAGCAAACCTATACTTTTGCAGTTTGCACTTAAGTTGAAATTATCTGTCAAATTTTGAGGGCCATATCTCCCTGGTCTAAACTCCGTTTTGGTCCATTCAACTCTTGATGGAAAGCTATTTGAGTCTATTTTCATATGCCACTGATTTTAGCTCAATCGGATTTGTAGTTTGTGATTTACACTCAAAATACCGAAGGTGGGTCTGGACTGTGACGTTGATTCTTGTGGCAACTTGTAAAAATCATAGCTCCTTGATCTTGACACCTTTGGACTTAATTTATATATCAAAATGACGCTTTGGATGTCTAGTTTCAAATTCCACTGATTTCACGTCAATCCGATTCCTGGTTTGAGAGATATCATCGAATCACCAGAGGTCACCCGTGCTGAACGTGAGACAGTGTGGAGCTGAAGTGCTGATAACAGTTGCATACTCGAGTTTTCACTTGCATACTTGAGTTTTGAGTCCCACACTCCAGTTTTGTGTTCCAAACTTGAGTTTTCACTTGTCCGAGACGCGGTAGGTGCTGAAGACACTACAAACTCGAGTTTTGAGTTGTATACTCGAGTTTTGAGTCCCAAACTCGAGTTTTGTGTTCCAAACTCAAGTTTTCTCATCCCGGAAGTTGATTTTTGCTGACTTTAACTTCAAATTGACCCATTCCAACTTCCATATGACCTTGGAGACTTCTAGCATCAATCTTAGAACTTGAATAATGATATCTTCACTTCATTCAACAAGTTCTTCTTTCTTTCTTCTTCTCTTGATCATTCTCCATAACTCTAACTCTTTCTTTCTTCTCTTCTCTTGATCATTCTTTATAATTCATCTTGGATTAATCTACATTAAGTACAGTAGTTAGTCAATGTAGGAGATAACTATATTACCCAATCTTTTTGTTTTCAATAATGACATCCATATAAGACATCATCAAAACTAATCATAACCAACATTTTACACCTAATTTCGTCACTTTACTTGGTGGCAAACATGGAAGAATCATTGAACCACTTTCCACCTCCAAAATCGCGTCATTTACAAGCTGGATTACACCATGGAAACGGAGGATCTAGACCACATGGTCTTCATATTAAATGTTTCCCTGAATCTCAGCTTTCCAACTGCACAAACCGGACCTAATTTGGAGGTCTGTAGCTCCAGTTATGGGTCAAATACCGAACGTCATTCCAGAGTCCAGTGACAGCAGCCTGTTTCAGCTTCCAGGCCCATTTTGGCCCTCTAAACATCTGATTTGGCTTTTGAGCTCCTCATAAGATTTGTAGGGCTTCCTCTTAGCTTTCTGAAAATGCAAATTGAAGATTCATTGGACTTCTAGAACTCAAGTTATACCCAAAATACCGAACAGTGTTCACGACCCAATTGTAGTAAGAATGTGACTAAAGTTCGCTTTTGAATCCAAACTCAAGATGTGACCAAGATTAATGCAAATAAAGTCTAAAAACTCATTATGAAGATGAAATCACATATTTAGCTAATTGATACATTAAAGCATGACAATGATAGAGTTTTTAGCTTCTTTTTGCATTTAAAATATCATGAATTCAAAGATTATCAGTCCGCACGAAGGGAAACCAACCCCTTCAATTTCTCGTCCTCTTTGGATGTCCGGGAAGTAAAAGATCAGAAATAGTGAAAAAACAAAGATGTGGTGCAAGGTATGGGAACGGGAAAAGAAGAGCACAGGCGCTCGAAGGCCACTAAATAGGCCCATCCGTTGGGATGGAGCTGAGAAGGGGCCAGCCGCAAAGCCATCAACGCCGAAATTTGAAAAGGGGTAAAAGGAAAACGAACTTTGACCCGGGTCAGCTAGTCTTAGTAGAAGAAGAAAAAGTTGGTGCGCCCCACCACTCGAGTAGAGCATATAGGCTCTCCCTCATCCAGAGAACTGACAGTACACCCTTCCATGTCAGGAAGTTTAAGATGAGCGATATCTGCCTCAGACATTAGTGACTGTATCTTCAGGATCTCATGGGATACCCATTTATACTGTCTACATAGTGCTTCGGGAGGACTAGAAGAGTTCGACACCCCAGTGTCAGATTGAATGCTGGGTGGAGTGGACTGAGAAGCCATTTACCTATAAGCAAAATAAAAAGAAAAATGCTAGGATAAGCAAGGGAAAAACTACCCGACCAAGTATATTGGATGCGGAAAAACAAGCGGACTCGGGGGACGAAGACCGCCAGAAGGAGGGTTAGAAGGAGCCAAATGATGGTAAGAACCTAAGACTGAGGAAGCCCGAGAATCTTCGCCCTGGGTGATAAGGAAGGAGCTTTCGGCGAGACAATCCCAGCAGGAGCCGAGGTATCCCAGAGGGTGGGCATCCGAATCCCGAGCTGAGGGGGAATCATAGAAGTTAAGGGGTTGAGCGGAGAGCGCATCGTCCTCGGCACGAGCCCCGATACTTGGTCCAGCAGGGTCCAACTGAATGCCTGAAGCGGTATCTGGCTAAGTGGTGACCGGCGTCGGATTCAGAACCCGAGCAAAATCAAATCGAGACCCGGATGTACTCCGTCCACCAGATCCTCCCCTTAGCACAGTAGCCAACCTTTCCTCCTCCGTAAGTTCAGAACCAAGATGCCAATAGGAGGCACAGGGGAAACGGGCATGTAAGGCTTCCTCTTCCTAGGGGTTAATGGTGGATTTGAAGGGGGTAAGCGATTACTCCCAACCATCGCCAAAGAATAGAAACCTAGAAAGGCACAAAAGGGTATGTGAAGAAGGGGAAATAAGGGGAAGAATCGGCAAAGGTATGTCGGGGTTACAAGGAAGACTGAAAGGGGGTTTTGACCTTAGAAACAAATTCAGAAGCTACCAAGGAAGTCTACCCAGAAAATCGTGACGACAAAAATTAACCAGTAAAAACAAACGGAAACCATTAAGTTACACCAGCCAAGAAGCAGGAGAAGGCGATATACCTGAAGTAATGGAGAAGGAGCGAGCAGCGAGCAAACAAAGAGAGCTCGAACAAAGCGACTACGAAAAGGGAGAAAATAGCAGAGTAGAAAACCTAGGAAATGGTAGCGTAAGCGAAAAATGAAGAAAATGGAGGGAAATATGAATCCTATAGACTCTTGGGTAACCGAAGTGACGGGACGAAGCGTCCTTTCACCCCGACCTGGAAGTGGCGTATCACGTACATAGAGCATTAATGGCGCACGGATATCGACGTGGAATGGCGCGGCGGTTGTGCTCTCGCCAATCGGGTCGCCCGCTTGTCGGGGGCAATGATGGCAAATGCGGAAAGTCTCTCGTATCAAAAAAGACTGAGCTACCGTAAATCAACCGATATAGCCGAGACTACCTCGGCAAGTAATGTATGTCTCGGCACGAACATATACATTACATGAAGCCTCGGCTCACGAGCTTGAAGATACTACCTCGGATCCTAGAGTTTCCACCTCGGATTCTCATGTGGTTAACGAGCTCGGCCAATAAAGCCAACAAAGACATAGAACATCTCGGCCTTGGAATGCCCGACCTACGAGTCTGGGGGGTAACTGTTACGGACTCGTACTAAGGCCCGATGCCACGAGGGCCCAATACGGGGCATATCCAATATAACAGTATACCTATAATATGAGAGACTTGATTATCACCCAAGAGGGGGGTGAATTGGGTGTCAGATAAAACTTTAGGAACTTTGAAAAATCTTTTCACAACTTCTAAATTGACAGTTAGATATTCAAATAATCATATACTGGAAATATAAAAGATAAGGGAAGAGAATATGCAAACTGTGATTTATACTGGTTCGGTCCAAAATCTCGACCTACGTCCAAATCCCTAACACCTGGGATTTCACTATCTTTCAAGAACAATTACACACTCGTAAACGAAGGATGGTCCTCTCACTCGACTCCACTCCCCTTACAAGTTGTGATTGATACACCTGCTTGATTACACACTCTGTAAACGAAGGATGGTCTACTCACTCTCAGACTCCACTCCCCCTTACAAGTCGTAATCAATACAATGTATTTCCCACTCAAGATCACCCAATCTTGAGTAACTTTTAGCTAGAATGTTTACGAGATAAATCTTCTCTCGAAGTGAATGAATAAACACCGAAGTACATAATCGATCATTTCACTCTCTTGTGCCCGGATTAAACAAGAAGATAGTGGATTGAAAATCTCAAGTGGAGCTTGGGGACTAGACATAATCGATCATTTCACTCTCTTGTGCCCGGATTAAACAAGAAGATAGTGGATTGAAAATCTCAAGTGGAGCTTGGGGACTAGACATAGGTCAAGGATTGGACCGAACCAGGATAAATCATAATTTACATATTCTCTTCCTTAAACTCTTATATTTCCTGCATATATGTTTTATTGACTGACTATCGTTTTATAAATTATTATTGTCATACAAACTGCTTTCAATAAGTTGCAAAAAGATTTTCAAAGTTATCTAAAATTTTATCAGACACCCAATTCACCCCCTTGGGTGATAGCCAGGTCTAACACCATTCACTCACAGACCAGAGACAAGAGCAGCCTCCATGGGAATATCAGCTTCTTGAATATCCAAAGTTAGAAGAGAAATTAAGGAAGTGATGGTCACTTGACCCACCCAATCGGGTACACTTCTTTACAAGAATAAGCTCGAAGAAAGTCAGCTATACAGTTCCCCTCTAGGAGTGAAAGAAACAGAAAACCCAACTTTGGCATTAAGAAGACCGATGATATCAAAGAGAATACTCCTACATTTCCAGTCAGCTAATTCAGGGGGCTTTTCAACAACACATTTATGAAAGGAAAGACAGTCAGTCTCGAAAATAACCATATCGTGACCTAAATCCATAGTCAACATCAGTGCTTTTTTCAGAGCGAGGGCCTCAAATCATAAAGGCGAGGTCGATTTTAATTTATTAACAAATCCCCAAACAAAATGGCCATTACTATCTTTACAGACAACACCAATAGAAGATGTGTTTGACTCAGCATAACATGATCCATCGCAATTAACTTTCAAATAGCTAGGGGTCGGAGCAATCCAATGGGTGACTTTACTAGCCAACAAACCCAATGAATTAGAATCTGTAGGGTCGATTTCCAGAGAAGTCCATTACTCATTATTGTTGTTCTGCGTAAAATTGATAACAACAGAACGATTGGGTGATACCTAATTAGTGATATATTCTGGGGAGAACAATCTGACTTATCTGTAATTTGCAGCTACTAGTATTTAAAATTCAAAACCCCATGTGTACTAAACCGAACACCTAGAGGGCTGCCAAACCAGACGCACCTAGTCCATGAATAATGAAAAAAGAGGTGTTCGATGCTCTCTTAAGCCTCATCACAAATTGGGCTGATACTAGTCTCTGACCTTCTTTGACGAAATAATAAGGCATTAGTTACAATCACATTATTTAGAACACGCCAAATAAAATGTTGAACTCTAGGAATGACCTTCAATTTCCAAATTGCTTTCCAAGATGACACCAACACTATAACAGATGGCCCTGCTTGAATTGCTCCACGTTGATTCTTGCCTTTCTCATTGTGGTAGCCCAAACTAACCGAGTCAACCCCATTTTTAGCATAGGGCCGATGAGTTTATCTTCCATTCCATTAAAGGGGATGGGAATATTATAAATGGCTTGTTGCACTTCAGCTGGGAGGTACTGAATACTATTCCGCTATCTTCTCTTTTTGGTAGTGATATGAAAAAAGCGTGAATTTCTATCCCCTACAGTGAGCCAATTGACCCTTGATCTTTTCCACCAATACTTCTCCTCAAGGGAAAGAGTTTGCTCCAATCTCAGTTTCAACTCTTTAATAGCACATACAGATTGGCTAGTCAGCCCCCTTGAGTAAGAGAGGCCAATTTGGCTTTTAATTGGTCAATGATCCTGGCGGTATTTGGAAACCCATATTTGCTCCACCTAATCAAGTTAGTCTTACATCTATTCAACTTGCCAATAAAATCAGTCAACGCCGCATAATTTCACATAAAAGACTTCCACCAACAATCTTTTACCACCTTGTTCAAAATCTTTATGAGTAGCCCAATTTGGCTTCAAATCTAAAACTCTTCTTCTTTCGAGTCTCACATGGTTGTACTAGGGGTGAGCAAATCAAAATCGAAACCAAAAATCGAACCGACTAATTCGGTGTTCAGTTTTTTCAGTTTTCGGTTTTTTTTTTCAGTTTTTAAAATAGGTTATTTCGGTTTTCGGTGTTTGGTGCGGTTTTTGTAAAATTAATTCAGTTTTAACCGAAAAACTGAATTAAATACAAAATGACATCGTATAGCATACTTCGACGTTCTAGCAAAAAAAACAGAGCCATGATTCCACGGCCCACCTCAAGTCCAGACTTCAGATCACCATGTTAGTTCTCTATGTGTTTTGATGATGCCTAACAATTGTATTAAGTGATAAAAAGAATTGTTAGAAATCTTGAGTTGTTGAAAAAATGTTTTAGAAAATGCGTAACTCAAGTTACTGAATATAACTCAAGTTACAGGACTCAGAAAATCCAATTCTTCGTTCAAATGTAACTCAAGTTGGTAATCACAACTCAAGTTATAAGTTTTAAGAAAAATCGTTTTGCGAGAGATCATAACTCGAGTTACCACTTAGTAACTCAAGTTATGGACTGTACTTCATTGTTTCAAAAAGCTTCTCGCGATATCGCTTTTTAATCAATCGATATAACTCGAAATTATCCGATATAACTCGAGTTATAAACATATCGAAAAACATCAATCGATATGGAGTAACTCATGTTATCGGAAGTAACTCGAGTTAGAATATTGGCAAATGCACTCTGTCTGAATTTATTGTTAACATAACTTGAGTTATGGAATGTAACTCGAGTTACATAATTCAAGGTAATTTCTGAAGCTTTTCTGTGCTAAGAAGAAACTCGAGTTACTTTGTATAACTCGAGTTACTCAATATGCAATCTCTTCACTGCCTAAACTAATTCAATTATAACTCGAGTTAAGGTCTATAACTCGAGGTAACCTTCCATTGAAAAATATTCGTTGAACATGTTTATAACTCGAGTTATCCTATGCAACTCGAGTTACCTGTATTAGTTTTGAATTTCATTGTTCTCGTAATCTGAAATCTTATGATTATACTCTGGGTATTTGATATTATTGCTTCTTATCATTTCTAACCAAGTTTAATTAGTTTCTAGTGTGTTTCAGACATGAGTAGTAGGTTTAAACTTCAAATTATCATAAATCAAGAAGTTTGTCAGAAGCATTAAATGCAAAGCAGACACATTCACCATTTTGGCAAGAAACCTTCTGAGTAAGCTAAAAGCATTCCAACTGTTCCCTAGACAACATTATGAATGTGTCTAAACAGACAATTTGAATAAAGAATGTCAACGAAGAATAACGGACGATTGTCGGAAGCATACGAAGAGACGGAGCAACGTAATCTCAACGGATATATTCATTACTCACAACGGCTCATTTAATCTCATCTCAACGGTCATAAATGTTATCATCTATAAAAGCCAGGAGCATTGAAGTCTCCAACCATCGAAACTCTACGCATTCAATTAGCAATTAAATTCACTTACTGTTTCTACTCTAAGAGTCAATATCTTTGGATACATCAATCTTCGATTACTTATCTACTCTTTTAGAGAGTTCTTTATTGATTATCTTTCTTGTAAGAATCTCAAAGTATTGGAACTTTGGGATTGGGTTATTTGATTACAAATTGTAAGGGAGAGTAAGTTCTAGGGAGAGAATTACTCCATGAGTTATAGAGTGTGTAATCATTTAAGTTAGTGAAATCCCAGAGAGTCTGGGGACTGGATGTAGGTCAAGGATTTAGACCGAACCAGTATAAATCGTTTGTGTTCATTCTTCTTCTACCTTACTCTGTTCATCCCTGTTTTTGTTACCTTTAAACAGAGCATTTTCGGAAGAAAATTTTAATATCTCTAATTCACCTCCCTCTTGGTGATATTTCATCTTTCACACCCAACCCAAATCATTTTGAAAAACCCTATCCATGGCCGTCGGTGTCAACCCAACCCGTGTATGTGTATTCACCATTATCAATCAAAAATGAACTCAAAAGATCATCAGCTTCCCACCTCATCGACATCGGCTCATCTCTAACCCTAAATCCCTAATCGGCGAATCCCGGTTCCCATTTCCCAAGATCGGTGCACAAAACGAGTCATCGTCTCACTCACTTCGGTGCTCGAAATCTCGCTTTTCACTTCCCGTCTTATTCCTCTCTTACGAGTCGCGCCGCCTCTACCTCGTTCTATCTTCTATCCCTCATAGTCACACTCTCGATTTGTGACTTCAATCTGCCTTTTCTCAATTCTTCGATCGAAGCTCCATCTTGCCGTGGACTCGCCGCCTTCCTCGATATGCTCCTATTTCTTGGTTAGGCGACTTTTTAGTTTTACTTTCTTGAAAGTGAAGCTATATACCCAAGAAGGGGGTGAATTGGGTATTTTAAAAACTTTTGAAAGTAGCTTTGTTTTTAGACAACAAAAACAGAGATGAACAAAGTAAAGGGAAGAACAATTTGAACACGAGATTTATACCGGTTTGGTCTTAACAACTTGACCTACATCCAAATCCCCTGACTCACCGGGATTTTCCACTATCACAAAGATTACACACTCGTACTCAAAGAGTAGTTCTCTCTCTAGAACTCGCTCCCCCTTACAAGTTGTAATCAATGAACTCCCAAATCACCAAGTCCCCTTGACTTGTGATTCTTTTCAATAAATGATTTACAGATAAAGACTCTCTCTAAGAGTGGATGATAATAAACACTGAAGCTTATAATGTCAATAGACAAAATACAAGTGAAAACTGAAAGGTAGTTGAGAAACTTGAATGCTTGTGCGTTTTCAGTTGTTGTGGTAGTTGAGAAGAATTGAATGCAACTCTATTTATAGCCAGATAGCATTAATAGACCGTTGCATTGATAATCATACCGTTGGAGATGATCCACAGAAGTTGTGAGCTGCTTAGATCTTCTTCTTTTTCTAAAACTCACTTAATCCAGTTGGCTAGATGGTCAGAGTTGACTCCCTGCAAATTAATCCATTGGAGAGGATGTTGCTTGTTGTAGAAATCATTCTTTAATGCTTTGCAACCGTGTGCAGATAGATTAATCAAAAGGATGCAAGTTTCAGGATTGAGCATTTAATGTTCTAACATCACTTTTGTTTTTGCTTTAAACCTTCAGAAAACTTTCCTTAATCTGTCTAAAACTCACTAAAAAGATGATTAAACATATCTAGTACCAATAGAGATTAATCATGGAAAGCATTGAGATCAAACAAGAAGGCATAGCAAAATCGACACATTCTGGGAGACTCTGGAATAAATATAAGCCTTTATTTTAAGGTTTTTTTCTTACCCCTTTCCGACCAAATTGGTCTGCCATATGTCTACTTGTGATTACACCACTAAGGCACTAACTGCGCCGACATTAACCAACAAGGCAAATAAGGAGAACTACATATGAAACAGAAAAGAACAGCTTTATGTTTAAGAATTATGTGTGTTCCTAACAAAAATAACCCAATAAAGAGGATATCAAGATCATTAAAATTTAAACAGGCAAATATAGTCACCATTTACTTGAATTTTTTCAAACCCGCCTCTACTATGGATAATTCAAGATCCTTACTCGATGGTGATCACAAGTTTGGTCTTTGTATATGACATCTATACAACAATTGATTATTGTTTTGTTAGCTTTCACTTTTAGGAAGATGTACTTAGGTAATAAAGAGAAGATGGTTTGAATTCATTAATATAAGCTCATCCGACTTCTAATCAGTGTTTGTTTTTTATTCAATGTCTTTGAATTATCTTGTTATGTGACTTATGTCGTGGTGCGATAGCAAATGCAAGGAAGAAAGTGAAAAATTACTTGGTTGTTTGATAAGGAATTGTGAAAGGCTAATACTTCCATACATTGCTCCAATTCATAATGTTGAAATTTCATTTAGAAATAATGCATAAGCATCCCTTGGATTTATTTTTTCTGATTCTCTTTTCAAGATTACAATTTTCTTTTTTTAACTTAAAATAATTATTCATGTCCAGTTGAAATTATGGCTGACCAAGTTGCTTCTCTACAAATTACTGGGGATAGTGCAACTGCAAGTGCAAGTGTGACCAATAAGCCTTCACCAGTTGCAACTGGAAAAAGGAAAGCTAAGAAGCAAAGATCAAAAAAGTGTGGGACCACTTCACCAAATTTGTGAATGATGCTGGTGAGATAATGGGTAAGTGTAATTACTGTGCAAGTGTTCTTGTTTGTGATCCAAAATCTAATGGAACCACTGCTTTAAATAATCATTTTGCGAATGTTTGTAAGAAGAAGCCCCCTCCTGAAGAACTTAAACAAAATCATTTAAACTTTAATGCTGAAGATGATAAATTTAGCCTTGTGAATTGGAAATTTGACTAAGATGGTATTAGGAAAGTCTTGGCATCTATGCTAATCGTAGATGAATTGCCTTATAAGTTTGTTGAGGGTGTTGGGTTTAAGAATTTTATGTTGTATGCCCAGCCTAGATTTAAAATTCCATCAAGATGGACAATGGCTCGTGACTGTTTTAGTTTTTATATTGACGAAAAAAATGAGATTTAAAGATTATTTGGAACAAAAAAAAAGGATTTTTCTTACTACTAACACTTGGACATCTATCCAAAGAATTAATTACATGTGTATTACTGCCCACTTTATAGATGACACATGGTCAATGAAAAAGAGGGTTTTGAATTTCATTCCTATATCTAGTCACAAGTGGAGGGACATTGGAATTGAAGTTGAGAAGTGTTTGCTTGAATGGGTATTGAAAGGGTATTCACAATTATTGTAGATAATGCTAGCTCTAATGATGTGTCAATTGAATATTTGGAAGGCAAAATTGTAAGGTGGAGGCATTTAGTTTTGAAATGTCAGTATTTGCATATGAGATGCGTGGCACACATAATCAATTTGATTGTCAGTGATGGGCTAAAAGAAATAGGACAATCAATTAAAAAGTTAGAGAGGCTGTTCGCCTTATTAGACAGTCACCACTGAGAATGAGAAAGTTTAAAGAGAGCTGTGTTGATGAGAAAATTCAAAGCAAGCAAATGTTATGTTTGGATGTCCCTACTAGGTGGAATTCTACCTATTTGATGTTAGAGACTACTCAAAAATTTGAGGCAGCCTTTAAGAGGTATGAGGACAAAGATCCGTACTTTCGTTTTGATCTTGAAGATGGGGTGCCTGAAAAGGAAGATTGGAAGAATGTTAGGAGGATGACTATGGTGTTGAGTCATTTTTATGATTTGACTAATCAAATTTCTGGATCTTTATATGTCACTTCCAATAACTTCTTCCATGAAATTTACATGGTTTATCGTTTCTTGAATGAGTGGACAAAAAGTGACTTGGTGGAGTTATCTAATGTGGCAAGTAGAATGAAGGAGAAATATGACAAGTATTGGGGAGATCCTATGAAGATCAATAAACTTCTTTACATTGCCACTGTTCTTGACCCCTGATATAAGCTAGATTGGGTGCAATTTGCACTTTGTAAGAAGCATACACGTGCTGTGGGGAACATTTGGGGGTGCATATTAAAGAAGTCTTGATTTATTTATATAATGAATACAAGCAAGTTATTTCTCCTTCATCCCAGCCTGAAATGAGACCATCAAATGACACACAAGATCTTCTTGATGATGATGACCCTAGTCTAAAAGTTAGAAAATTGCTTGATATTGAGGAGCAATTATTCATGGATGAGCATCTTGGTGGAAGGACTAGTAGAACAAAAGTGGATAGATATTTAAATGAAGAAATTGAGCCCAGAAAGGATGACTTTGATATATTAAGTTGGTGGAGGGGAATAGTCCTAGATTCCCTATTCTTTCTCAAGTAGCAAGAGATGTGTTGGCTATCCCAATTTCTATTGTTGCTTCTGAGTCTACCTTTAGCACGGGAGGAAGAGTTCTAGATTCATTTAGGAGCTCTTTAACTCCTAAAGCTATGCAATCCCTAATTTGTGCTCAGGATTGGGTTAGCACTCACTTAACTATGTTGCGTATAGGAGATGATGATTTTCAGCAAATAGAACTTGGTAATACTTTTTACATCTATTTCCTATTTTTATTAGAATAATATTTATTATGATCTTTCAAGGGATGTCTAATTTTGTCTTTTATTAGATTTTCAAAAAATTGCATTGGAGGCAACTGTGACATATAGGAGATGCAATGCAAATATCTTTGTAAGTAATTTTTCATTATCTTTGTATTTTGTTGATATTTATTAGATTATTTATTTTCTTTTTATTTGATTTATTCTTGTTTTAGTCTCACATAATATTTGTATTTTGCGGAAGTTTGCATTGCTTGGGGGGGATTCTGGCTAATGATCATGTGTGCATTTTTATATCTTGTGTTTTTATTGTTTGTTTGATCATGGGTGTAATAGGACAAAGGATCCTGTTGAACTTGCAAAATATTATGTTGTGCTTTTATTTTTATATCTTATGTTGCTGAACTTGCAAAATATTATGTTCTCACAACTTATTCTATTGTGACTGGGTGTTGATTTATTATGCTCTCTGGGAATTGTTTTCTATTGTGCTGTGGGTTGAAGGAATTCAGCCATATTTGACAGGATTTTTGTAAGACCTGTTAAACCAGTAGAGAGAGTTCTTCATGGTTTGAGGAGTTTTGCATTGGGATAATTCTGATATAATTTGAAGATGTGCCCAGGTTTGCTGTGCTACAGAAATTACAGACGGAGGAATCAATTCCTATTGCCTACTCTAATTAGACATTGGGATAATTCTGATATAGTAGACATTGGATAATTTGAAGATGTTCCTAGGTTTGCTGTGCTATAGGATAATTCGATAAAGGAGTTTTACATTGGGATAATTCTGGTTGTAATTCTGTGCTATAGGATAATTCTGATATAACCGAAAAACCTTGATGAGTTTTGTTGGGAATTTTTTTTTTGTTTTTTTAATATGAATTCTATTTTTTTTTTGATAGATTATATGAATTCTATTGTAACTAATGAGTTTCCAAAGCCTTGAAGAGCCTTGAACTGAATTTTTAAAAAAAAAAAAAAAGATTGGCCATTTTACGAATTATCCCAAATAAGAAGGCCCACAACAAGGCCCAATGAAAGCCCAAAAACCGAATTATCTTTAAAACCGAACCGAAATATTTAGGTTAATTCGGTTCATTTTTTTAGCCAGTTCGATTTCGGTTCGGTGGTACAAATATGGGTATTTCAGTTTTCACCGAACATCGAATGCTCAGCCCTAGTTGGTATTGGATCCATAGCGGCTGATGATCCAATCCGATTGGCTCTATTTGAAGGTCCTATAAATTAGGAAAGGAAACTTGAAAGGGGCCATTCCCAGGAGCCAAATCAATACGCTCTCTAGTTGTGTTTGGATCCTCTCTGTTATTGCACCACGTATACCGTTACCTATTGTAACCCAAGTCATTCAAGTTGCAATATGCTAGAAAGCAATTAAAATTCATAATTTTTCGCCATGCCCTTGGTCTCCCCCCACTTTTATCATCCTGAGATATTATCTCATTAAAATCTCCCACAATATCCAAGACTCACCAATATGCTACCCAAATCGCCTAACTTCTTGCCAACACTGATTGCGTTGATCCTCATCAGGAGGACCATAGATAAATTAGAAATAGCGTGGGATGTCTAACTCTCTTGACTCTAAGGCAGTATGGATAAAATTAGGAGAAGAGGATAAAACACTTATCAATACTTGGTCTGACCACCACATGGCAAGGCCACCACTACAGGCAACTAGGTCCACAATCCATTACTCATTATATTTGCACCGTCTTCTAATATTTTGTACTAGAGTACACGAAAAATCCACGTAAGCCACATGGCCCACCTTCCTCACATTGACTTCTTCAATATCCAAAAGTACAATATCTTTTTTGGGAATGCTACTAGTATGCGCAACAGATCTTTCTAATAAATCTTGGACAAGCTGAAAAAATAGATGACATGCTTTCTGGCCGAACTTTTGGTCTAGGCCTCCCATCCCGACACGCAAATACCAAATCGATACACCTCGAGCCTGATTCCCTCCTTGCTCCTCAGAAAAATTACCCAGAGAGTCATCCCTGTTGACCGGCGAACGACTCCGGTGTGTATCAACGACCTCCTGCCTACGCCGGTAAAATGGAACTTCCACCCAATCCTTATGGCGAAAAACCAGCACCTCCTCCAAAGTTTTACCAGAAGAAGTGCTAAGCCATTTGCCAAAATCTGACTTAACTCCAACGTCTTCTTCTAGACTCGAAGGATTTTTACAGCCATTGCCATTGTGCCCGATGCATCCACACTTATAGCAAAAGATCTGCAATCGCTCATACTTAATCGACACCCAGGCATGCGTTTTATTCTTCTGAGGAACCCAGAACCCAGTAGGTAAAGGTTTATCTAGACGAATCAACACCCGAGTTCTAGTAAACCTTCTTCCAAGTTTTCCTCCAACCGAAGGATTTTCAAACATAACGGTATCCCCGACGCATCCCCTAACTTAATCACATTACTACAATCAAAACCTTCAAGAGGGAGGCCATGAAAAATTACCCAAAATGGAGCCTTGTCAAAATGCACATCATTCAGCACCATACAGTCTTCCCAAATCTATAAGTTAAGCAAGAAACCCTATATGGACCACGGCCGCCTTTTGAGAATCCTGGCATAAGCAACTACGTCTGTTGGTCGATTTCCTTGATGGCAAGTGAACCAGTCGAACAAGTAATAAAGTGTAAGTAGAGTATCGTCCCATAGAGACTGAGATACCAAAGAGTGATGCTCGATTACTATGATAGTTGTGCTAACAGAAAGTAAATATAATTAGTTGAGGGGTTTTTGTGATTATGTTAATAGCAGAAACAAACAAAATGGATTAAGCTTGAGAAGATATCAGTTAGAAGTTAGCTGGACTTAGAATCACCCTTAAGTGCATCAATCCCACGCTTGCTCGTCATACTACAAAGAAGGATGCTGGGTTGTCCTGGAAATCTCGTGCCTTGTGAGATCTCTCACTCTTGTCTTGAGTCTGCCGGATGTGGAATCTCGTTCTAGGCTCTCCGACTCTGTTAGGGTTAGCGCTGCTGTCTTCTTATATAATCAGGCTTTCTTGCGACGCAAGTTACAGCGAGTTGGGTCTTTCCTAATTTGTCGAGATCTATCATATCTCTTGATCTGAGTAGATTGCTTCTGCTAATCTTGCGGGATTCTTCAAATCTTTTAGTTTTGATCCTCCGAATCTTCTATTCCGTCATGTTAGCAATCCACCTGTTGTTATCGCCCTTTTCTTTTATTCCTAAAATCACCTAGATAAAAAGGTAAGAAAACATGACGCATAGCATTGCGTCCTTTACTTTGGTATAGCTTTCATGATGCCTTGTGTTGTACTTTGAGTTGTTTGTCGAAATGCTATAGTATCGTATCAACTTTGATATACGTTCTTCCTTAAAAACCATGTAAATTGTTCTTCTTAGCGCATGTTTAGGTTTGTAAATAGGTTCTGTCCTTCAGCTTCCCTATATCATGAATATATACCTTTTTGCTTAGATTATCTTCGCTTAAGCTCTTATTTACCATTCAATTCGGTCATGAAATATAGGGAAAACATGGTGTGATTCGTGCTCATCAAATACCCCCACACTTAGCTTTTTGCACTCTAGGCAAAATAAGATTAAGCGAACAAAGACTCATGGCCATATAACATTGCTTAACGATTGCTTTCAGTTTTCATCTCCCATTCGGCAATCCCACTGCCCGGTGCCAACGGCTCAAAAATGCGTGGTATTGTCTAGATGAAAAAGTCTCAAGGGGCTCTCAAGTTTAGTGTTTACGCTCGCTCAACCAGGGGATTTTAGTTTCTCTCTTGTCGAACGGGCCCAGAAGATCCATAGTCTTGTCAAAGTTCTGAGATTGCTTCCTAGCATCTGAATATTCATTCATCCAAAGGACTTCTTAGGTTATAGTGTGAGAATGGTCAAGTGTTTGAGGTGGAGAATGATGGTGAATGCTATAGCAGATTAGGTAGACAATTCTTCTTGGCCCCTACCGGGGTGCTCCTTCTTGAACTTTGTATTTCTTCTTTCTTTCTACTCTAGGCCTTTTCTTTTCTCTTTCTTTTCTTTTCTAGGATTTTCTCTCCTTTTTTTTTTGATACGCAAAAAACAGCTCTTTTTGCAGCATTTCATGGGAGCACTCTACCGCAAAGATTTTCCACGCTTTTCTTTCTTCTCGAGCTTTTCTATCTACTAGGTCCGCTATAGCACACTCGTATGGCTCAATGGGGTAGCAATATGGAGATGATGATGAACGGGTTTTGTATGGAATTGAAGGGTATGATATAAATGCCTTTATCCTACGAACTTCAACTCAAATGCCAAATAGTTTATCAAAGAACTAGGACAAATCAAGGATCAAACATAGGCTAGCAGACATACACACAGAATAAAACAATTAGGCTCAATTCAATCCATCCATTAGGGGTTCTTCCCTTTAAACTTCCTCATTGCCACTTTACCCCGCATCAGATTAGCTAGCACCGTCAATTTCCCAAGCCTAAAGGTTCATTTTCCTTAGGCAATCATGCTATGCTCCGTTATACAGACATTATTCCATTGCTACAATATTTTGTTCATGCTTTATCATGCAATTTGGAAAAAAAATTGAGTTTGTGCAGAGACTATATGCAGGGTGAATCGGATCACACACACGGAAGCAGATTATATCACATATCTAATCAATCCCCCCCACACTTGAACGATGCAATGCCCCCATTGCAATGGCGGAGTGAAATAGGAGAGAGATGAGACAAAGGCATGAGAGAAGCACCACCCAATACGCGCCCTAATTTTTTTTTAACCAGGAAAAGAATAAAAACAGATTCGAAGTAAAGTTCAAAAATAGAGAAAGAGTCCAGTACCAGGAGTAAACAGAAAGATACAACTCAACCGAGCTTAACCTTTCCCGACGAAGGTCCGCGGAGGGTCCCGAGAATTTGACACCTCTTCGTCATCGTGTCAACGAGTGTGTCTTTGGTGGGCTCACCTTCCTACGGGCTTTTGCTCCAGTGACGCTTGCGCGAGCTTGTTCGTCCTGTTGTGGCGGGCCTACGAACGAATTGTGAATATCAAACGTCGCCTCAGGAAAAACCGAAATGAAGTGTATTTTGAGGCATTTGCTAAGAGATTTGCCGCAAGGCTGCGATCCCTTTCGGCCACATATTGCCACCACGTTTGCTGCTGAAGGAGCAGGTGCTCACTGAGCGTTGTAGGGTGGTAACCTGGGCAACCAAAGTGTGAAATGCTGCTGCAGAAATCAGGGTAGTGTCGGCCGGGGGTTCGACAGAGGAACTGGCTAAGTTGGTCTGGGTGACCCGCGGCTGGCATTTTTGCAGAATGCGCTATATAGCTGCCACGGCAAGAGGCTATGGGAGTACCACTCTTTCTTTGCTGGCATCAAAAATTACCCCTGCATTTCGACAGAGCTCGGTGATAAGTGCAGGGAACCATAGGTTTATAGTAGTGGTCTTCAGGGACTCGAACAGCTCTCGGTAGATGAGTGCGTCAACATCAATTTGTTTGCCTTCCAAGAGGCAATAGAGCAGGAATGCACGTTCTCACGAGATATTCTGGGTGTGCAGTGTGGGCATGAGTTGATAACGGAGAAAGTGGAACCAGATATGTGCTTCGAGTCTCAGACGGCTACATTTCAAATTGTAGGACCCTTCCTTGGAAACTTGCCATCCGGTGTTTGGCAAACACAGCCAAGTGACCATGTTAGCAAGGATTTCAGGGTTTTCCTCTTGCTGGAGAAGATCATTTTATTCATCATCGGCGGCCTCTAGGTCGAATACCTTACGGATGGCGCTGGCGCTGCATTGTACATTCTTCCCTCGGACGGTTATGAAATAAGGGGAGCCCCCGGATAATTTACACCAAATTCAAAGACAAGGGGGTTACCACTTCGACGGGTAAAGGCAAAGTTTTTCCCATCTACGCGGCGTATGATCCCCGTAACACATTCTGGGTAAGTGCTCTGCTCAAATGCATCTCAGACGAATCCTTACTCCAGTGTTAGAGTTTTATCTGCTTTTAGGGAGTTGAAACGGGATTCGGCTTCCCGAGTGGCAAATGGCATAGCGTCTGGGGCTTCAGTGAGTGCGTTTTGTCTGGAACCCTTGGTGCATGCCATTGGGAGATTCTGGAGTTGTAATGAAAGGGGAAGTATTATAACTCTGCATAGAGTGAATGAGTTCGAGCGTCTACGTCAAAGGGTGAGGTCTGATTTAAGTAAGGCTCAAGCAGAGTGATGATGGGCGCACAATTCGGGTGGGTTGCATGCAATCCGTCCGAATTTTTGTGGGAGAGTCGTGCTACGGATGCTTGGTGTGGCTAATGGCGGTTTCCAATTTGGTTGTAGATATACTTTCAAATCTACTAGGCCCATTACTGTGTGGCCCACCCATAAGTCCGTCCTTGAGTGCGACTAGTGCAGAGGAGTTGCTACAGCCTTTCTATGGACTTGGCCCTTTGTTACTTCGGTTGTCAAGTGGTATAGCCTCTATTCTAAAAAATAGTAGTTTAAAGCATGACCCTGGGCTGCCTCCCAGTAGCGCTTGGTTTACAGTCTTTAGCCAGACTTTGCTATGGCAATTTAATGCTGTGGTAGTGCAGGGAAGTTCCCTACTTCTTTAGTGCCTTTGCTGTCATCTTCAGAGGTTAGGTACCTCTCAGCTAGTTCTGTGAATCTCACGGTCTTAAGGATTGAGAAGGTGACCTGGTCATCATTCACACACATAGTGAGTTCTCCTTTTTCCACATCAATTAGCGTACGACCAGTTGCCATGAAAGGTCTTCCTAGAAGAATTGGGACATCGCGATCTGCTTCAAAGTCCAGGATAAGGAAATCTACAGGAAAGATGAACTTATCCACTTTTACTAGAACATCTTCGATCTTGCCTTCGGTAGCACGATGGAGCAATCGGCCAATTGCAATGTAACTGTTGTAGGCCCGGCCTCCCCAACCGCCAATTGTTTGAAAATTGACATGGGCATGAGATTTATGCTAGCACCCAGTCGCATAGAGCTTTTCCCCGAGTATTGAGGTCCGATTGCACAGGGGATTGTGAAACTGCCAGGATCCTTTAATTTCAGAGGTAACCGATTGGTTAGCATGGCACTGCAGCCCTAGGTCAATGCTACTATCTCAAACTCTTCCAGTCATCTCTTCTTAGACAGAATTTACTTCATAAACTTCACGTAGCTAGGAATTTACTCCAGAGCTTCCACCAGCGGAATATTGATGTGCAATTGTCGCAGCATGTTGAGGAATTTCTTAAATTATTTCTCATGACCTTGCTTCTATAGCCTTTGTGGGAAAGGCGGGGGTTGCCTTAGCATTTTTAAGGCCCGAGATCATGATTATGCTTTGATGGTGAAGCGGTAGCATTCGTTGGTGGGTACTGTATGTGATCATCCAGTGTTGCACGTGGAGGCAATGTTGTGATGCTTAGATCCTGTTCTGGTTGTAACGGTCTTGGTTGCCTCTGCTCGTCTTCAAGAAGTTGTTCAGTACTTCCTTGCCCTTCCTTAGATTTCTCATATTTCGGATCAATGACAACCATAGGTTGCTTGGTTGCTTTCATGGGCTCTAAGCTTTTACCACTTTGGAGCTCTATCGCTTTGACTTCCTCTCTTCCTTGGATCCTAGGGACTTCGGTGTCATCAAGGGCGGGGATCCCGAGGATCTGTTGTTAAGTGTCGTGGCTAGTTGTCCCACTTGAGTTTCAAGATTTCTCGGGGTTACTTGCGATTCTGAATGATTGAATCATTCTTTGCCATATATTCCTTCGAAGGGTCGGATAGAGTGTTGCGTCGACTCACCGCCCTGCTGTTGTGCTTGCTGGGTAAACCCTGTAAACCCTAGTGGGTTTGATGTTCAGTTTGAGTATTGTGAACCTGATGATTGTCTTGCTACTTGTGAACCTTGAGAATTCCATGAGAAATTAGGATGCTGCCTCCATCCGGGGTTGTATGTATTTGAGTATGGATTGTTGGTGTTACTGCCCTTGTTGAAGTTGTTGACGAAGTTTACAGATTCTGGGTTGGCGGAGTACTGAGAGTAAGAGTGCTCTCCGCTACAGTACACACAAGCTACCTGAGATGGTTGCAGCGATGTGTTGCTTGATAGGAGGGTCAGTCCTTTCACCATATTGGTCAGAGATGAAACTTGAGTTGTGAGAGCAATCATGACATCTAGTTCATGTATCCCGGCAACATTTCATGAAGACGTAGCTCTTTCTGCTTGCCATTGATGACTGTTCATGGCCATGCGCTCCAATATGTTGTGACCCTCTTCATAAGACTTCACCAAGATGGATCCTCCAAAAGAGGCGTCTACAATTGGTCGAGTTTGTCCGTCGAGACCTCTGTAAAATGTTTCTAACTGGACCCATTCGCATAGTCCGTCTTTGGGACATCTTCTTAAGAGGTCCTTGAATCTGTCCTAGGCTTCGTAAGTAGATTCACTAGGTTTTTGTTGGAAGTTGGTGATATCCCCTCTGAGTTGAGCGTTCTTAGTAGGTGGAAAAAATTTGAGCAAGAACTTACTTCCCAGATCATTCCATGTGGTGATGGAATTAGCATGTAGGTTGTTAAGCCACGTCCGCACCTTTTCCCTTAGTGAAAATGGGAATAATTTAATCCGGACAGCATCAGGCGGTATTCCTGGGATGACAAAAGAGTCACACACCTCCATGAAAGTCTTGAGGTGAAGGTGCGGATCTTCAGATGGAAATCCTCCAAATTGCCCGGCTGCATTTAGCATCTAAATCATGACACCTTTAATTTCAAAGAGTCTAGCATTAAAGGTTGGTGGTGTGATGGCTGAGTTCAGCTTGTTGAGATCTGGAATCCCGAATTCCATGATGGCTTTGTTCACATCTGGGTTTGGAGGTGGAGGGACCTGGTTATCCCTGTTTATTGCGATTCGCTCTCGTTGATCTCACTCGTGATTGTCAAGTATATCTGTCACTTCTTCGCTTCTGCCTTCTGCGCCTTTGCTTGTAGGTGCGTTCTATTTCAGGATTGTAAGGCTCTAGGTTGGCTAGAGGCGAGTTCTTTACACTACGGAATGTACCTGCAAATCGAGAATAGAGAAGATGAGCTTTTTACTAGGTAAAGCACAACTATTAAGCAAAGGGGCGTTGTCACTAGGGGTATCAGCAGTCCCTGGCAACGGCGCCAAAAACTTGTTGGTCGATTTCCTTGATGGCAAGTGAACCAGTCGAACAAGTAATAAAGTGTAAGTAGAGTATCGTCCCACAGAGACTGAGATACCAAAGAGTGACGCTCGATTGCTATGATAGTTGTGCTAACAGAAAGTAAATATAATTGGTTGAGGGGTTTTTGTGATTATGCTAATAAACGAACAAACGAATGGATTAAGCTTGAGAAGATATCAATTAGAAGTTAGACTGGACTTAGAATCACCCTTAAGTGCATCAATCCCCAGTTGCTCTACCCAATGCTATAGCATCTATCTTGCCAGATGACTTCCGCAATGCTACAGCATAGCTACTAACTACAAAGCTATTTGGTTAACCCACCACGATAGTCTACCGAAGCTTCCGCGTCTGATACATATGATGCTAACTATACTCCCTCCATATTCCTATGGCAACTTTCTAGTTAGATCTGCTTTACACTTAGGGTGTTATGGTTATGAGAGGTAGACCCATTCCTGAAGCCTACAATAATAGGTCAAGTCGTGCACGGGCTGCCTAGCAAACACTGTTTCTCAGAGGTCTAACCTCAACTCCTTGCTAGTAAGCCGAGGCCACAAATCTAGCCCCTAGCTTCCGCTAATCGACTAGTAAGTAATGCACTGATATGTAAACCAAATTTATTAGATTAAAAACTTGCAACTGGGTTCATCTAACACTTTAAGGAATCATCCTCGTCCGACCATATGAAAATCAGTTTTTGATTGACGAGGGAAACACAAAACGACACTAACAGGATGACCCATGATCAAAATACTAAAATAAAAGGGAAAACAAAAGCTTTGATGGAGTTCCAACGGCATGGATGCAGCCCCGTCACATCACCACTCCACGTCGTCTTCTCTCCGTCGTCGCAAAGAAGGATGCTGGGTTGTCCTCGAAATCTCATGCCTTGTGAGATCTCTTACTCTTGTCTTGAGTCTGCCGGATGTGGAATCTCATCTAGGCTCTCTGACTCTGTTAAGGTTGGCTCTGCTGTCTCCTTATATAATCAGGTTTTCTTGCGGCGCAAGTTACAGTGAATTGGGCCTTTCCTAATCTGTTGAGATCTATCATATTTCTTGATCCGAGTAGATTGCTTCTGCTAATCCTGCGGGATTCTTCAAATCTTTTAGTTTTGATCTTACGTATCTTCTATTCCGTCATGTCAGCAATCCACCTGTTGTTATCGCCCTTTTCTTTTATTCCTAAATTCACCTAGATAAAAAGGTAAGAAAACATGCCGCATAGCATTGCGTCCTTTACTTTGCTATAGCTTTCGTGATGCCTTGTATTGCACTTTGAGTTGTTGTCAGAATGCTATAGCATCGTATCAACTTTGCTATACGCTCTTCCTTAAAAACCATGTAAATTGTTCTTCTTAGCCCATGTTTAGGCTGTAAATAGTTTCTGTCCTTCAGTTCCCTATATCATGAATAGATACCTTTTTGCTTAGATTATCTTCAATTAAGCTCTTATTTACCATTCAATTCAGTCATGAAATATAGGGGAAACATGGTGTGATTCGTGCTCATCAACTTCCTTAAACCAGAAAAGAAATAATAAATGCTCCATGTCCAATTTGTGTACCTCCACCTCCTTATCCAACTGCCAGCCCTTCTTAATCATAGAAATCACTGTCAAAATTTTAAAGGATTTATTCGTTAGAATCTTACCTACCAAAGTACCCCCATTAACTTCCTCCTTACTTATGAGGTCAAGGACTAACGTAGGCCCTCTGGAAGGACCACTTCTTACTCCCTCATCCATCATACAGACACCACTCTAAGACTCCCCACTCTAAATGCACACCAGGAAAAAAAAGCGAACAGCTTAAAGAAGAGAAACTAGAATACGACTTCCATTCAAGGAGAATGAAGGTCGGGGAGGTTCAAAAGAACCAAAATTTCCTCAAAGAGGAGAGAAAATTGCTCACAGGGGGAGCGTAGTTATGCTAGACTTCAAGAATGAGATTCACAAGTACATTAATGGGTTTAACAAATTCATTCATCAGGTGGAAAACATGTCATTGTGGTAAAAACAAAATCTAAGCACTATGAACAAAAGTTGTAATACCAATAACAATTGCATTAATAGGATTCACAAGTTCAGTAATGGGTTTAACAAGTGCATTCATTAGATTTTATTTTCACCAAAGTGACATGTTTTTCAACTAATGAATGAACTTGTTAAACTCATTAATACAATTTGAATCTCATTTTTGAACTTGTTAATCCCATTAAGACTTTTGTGAAATTTCACATTTACTGTTCACATTCTTCTTCCTCAACCTCATTTTTTTCAATCTCGTTACTCTTCACTAGAAACTGAAAAAGCTTGCCAGAAAATCCATAAGGATGCTATAAACATGCTATAATTAGTTGGGATGTTTGAGTGCTTTTATTAGATCCATAACCAAACTACGAGCTTATTGCCTAAAACCGCTCACTCCAAATCAAACACCCTTTTTTTAAAATAAGGGTTATAAAAAAGAGAAGTAGATTCCAAGGACTTATTGCCAAGTATCCCTTAAGAAAAATCTTCCTTTTCACTCACTATTAAGTTATATGAACAAATTAGAGAGAGAGAGAGAAAGAGTGTGTGTGTGTGTGTGTGTGTGTGTGTGTCTGTGTTAAAGACTTGGGGCAATCAGAGGCCATCGGTAATGGGGGTGGAGAGTTCATAGGCAAGGAGGGAGAGGTAGAAGTCACTGTGGAAGGGAGTGATCGAAGTGCTGGAATAAACTCATGAAGAGCTGTTGTCTCTTTGATGAGGGAGAATGTGCGGGAAGAGTTTGAATGGAGTAGAGAGAGAAAAGTGAAGGAGGGGTAGTTTGGTTGTTTTCATAAATATTTAAAACTCAGATTCCTACTTGTGTACCACTTTGTCCTTTTCCCTTTTCAATAGACGTTTCTGAATTTTGGAATTTCATAAAATATTTAAATGTCATTTTCCCTTTTGAATATCCTAGTTTGCAACATTTCAATTTTTTATTACACATAACAAAAGGTAGATTAAGTGAATTGTTCGAGGGTAAGATTTTATACATCTTGGCCTCTCTCTTTTTTTTTTTTTGGATTTGAAATTTTATCTTTTCTTATTTGATCAATGGTTTCCTTCTCAAAACTTCATGTCATTTGAGTTAGCGTTATAAAAACACATTCACACAGATCAAGGCAGAACTTTTCTCATATACTTATTTCGTATATCTAAATCATGGTGAAAAAGTAACTTCTTCCGTTAATCCAAATATGCACTCAGAGGATAAAATGTTCTTACATCTCCCAACAGGTGTACTCCCTATGTTGAGACCCCTTACCACCTCAACTAACCATTTGTTGGTATGAAAATTTTACCTTGGCCTCATAATTTAGTGTTTTTTCAATTTTCCAACTCTAGCACTATTAACAAAAAAGGTATTGAGAAAAAATTTAAATGTTAAGATGTTAAATTTAATTTTAAAAAATAACAATAATTGGCATAAAATATCTTCATTTGAAATTGATGCAATTAGAATTAAATGCCCAAAGTGTATAAAAGAAAAGAACTAAATGACTAAAAAATATTTTATAAAATTAAAAGACTAAATTGAAATATTGTATAAAGCTAAAGAAATAAAAGTATACTCTTATTTTTTTTCCCCACACTTTATGACTTATTTCATTACCTCACCCTTATGTTGAAGGAAAAGAGAGAGAGAATATGATAACCACCAAAAGAAGAATCTTATCATTAATACAACGTTATCCTTTATAAATGTGTTGCTACTTTGGTTTTTGAGATGGAGAATGTGACTCAAATTTTTTTTTACAAGAGACCAATCTAGCTATAAATTTGATTTTCTTTGTTTTTTTCTTTTAACTTGACAAATATTGTCAAGAAAGAGCTTACCATCCTTATACAAATGGGTAATTTGTTGTTTCATTTTTTTGTGATTTTATTTGTCTTAACCTTATTTTTCATCAACGTGCTATTTTTATCTTATTAATTATAAAGTTACCTATGAAAATATTTTTTCTATCTCGATTATGACACATCACTTCTTCTCCCTTATTTATTTATTTATTTTCTTTTTATTTAAAGTCGAATGGACCACTAAAAAGACAACCCAAAGGCAAGGTTGATGCTCTTTAGTGACGATTGGATGGGAAAAAGTATAAAAGTAAAATAAAATAAACAAAAATAAGTTACGATGATTCTTTGATGGGGAAAAGTGGTGCTGAGTTAGAAGGAACGAGAACAAATGCACAACTTATTTCTAAAAAAATTAATAAATTATAAATTATATAGAAGAATGAATTAGATTGAGGGTTAATAAATTAATAAATAAACCTAGGTAATTAAATTTATAAAATATGTACTTATTTCTAATCAAGTGATGTCAAATTTTTATAAAAAAGTTAAAAGTATTAATAGTAAAAGATAGTTACACAAAAGATCTTGTAGTATCTAATGTATAAAGACACTTATTTCAATTCAAGTGGGGGAAAGTGATTTAAGTATTTAAATACAAAGAAGTATAAAGTAAACCTGTTTTTTTCGAGAAGGAAAACCATCTCGTTAAGTTCCCACCCATTTGAAGTTGAGGTACGGAAGATGAAATGAAGAGTGTGAATAAGAGAATGGGAACAAGACAAACCTTGTAAACTCTCTCTTCCATTAAGGCCCCGTTTGGATCAAAGAAAAGGTAGGAATGGAAATGAAAAGAATGGAATGGAATGGAAACTATTTTCTTCGGGGCGTTTGTTTCGCAATGGAAAAGAAAATGGGTTGATAGGAAAAATTTTGTTTGGTTGAAAGAAAATAAGGTAGGAAAATAAGTCAAAATTGTTGGTTATGATTAGTTTTGATGATGTCCTATATGGATGTCATTATTGAAAGCAAAAAGATTGAGTAATATAGTTATCTCCTACATTGACTAACTACTATGTTTAATGTAGATTAGTTCAAGTTGAATCATAGAGGTTATTCAAGAGAAGAGAAGAAAGAAAGGAGAACTTGCACAACATTCAAGTTCTTGTGGTACATGAAGTCTTGATGATCAAACCAGGAGTTGGAATGAAGCTTCATCATATTTGAGCTACAATGCGAGATACGAAAGACAACACATGAAATTCTGGAAGCTTTTTGGGTATTGAAGAAGGTAGAAGTCGCAAAGAATAAAGAGCCCAAGTTAAAAGATGAAGAATGATCAAGTTGGGAGATGGAAGAAGGAAGAACTTGTTGTATGAAGTGAAGATATCATTATTCAAGTTCTAAGATTGATGCTAGAGGTTTCCAAGGTCATATGGAAGTTGAAATGACTCAATTTGAAGTTAAAATCAGCAAAAATCAGCTTCGGGATGACAAAACTCGAGTTTGGGACTCAATACTCGAGTATGCAAGTGTTTACTCGAGTATGGAAGTGTATACTCGAGTAAGGAAGTGTCTTCAGCACCTCTGGCGTCTCTGGACAAGGTTTACTCGAGTATCCAAGTGAATACTCGAGTATGCAAGTGCTTACTCGAGTATGTAAGTGTATACTCGAGTATGCGGCGTGATCAGCTCTTCAGCAACTCTGTTTCACGTTCAGCACGGGTGAGGTCTAGTAATTCGATGATATCTCTCAAACCAGGAATCGGATTGACATGAAACCAGTGGCATTTGAAACTAGACATCCAAAGCGTCATTTTGATATATAAATCAAGTCCAAAGGTGTCAAGATCAAGGAGCTATGATTTTTACAAGTTGCCACAAGAATCAACGTCACAGTCCAGACCCACCTTCGGTATTTTGAGTGTAACTCACAAACTAGAAATCCGATTGAGCTAAAATCAGTGGCATATGAAAGTAGACTCAAAGAGCTTTCCATCAAGAGTTGAACAGACCAAAACGGAGTTTAGACCAGGGAGATATGGCCCTCGAAAGTTGACAGATAATCCCAAGTTTTTCTAAACTCGTGCATACTCGAGTAAAAGTTTTCATACTCGAGTAAAGAACTCTTAAAATGATTTTCAACTTAACTCATGTTCGTGCTTACTCGAGTAAAGGTATCCTTACTCGAGTAAAGGACTTCCAGAGAGCAAAAATATCTTTAAACTAAGTTGCTTACTCGAGTAGATGAATCCTTACTCGAGTAAAGGACTTACTGAGAGCTCCAAAGACTTTATAACTATTGCTTACTCGAGTAGGAGTTTATTAACTCGAGTAAAGAGCTCTTAAACTGATTTCCAGACATGACACTTGTTCTTGCCTACTCAAGTAAAGACTCAAGTATTGCATACTTGACTTACTTACTCGAGTAAAGACTCAAGTATTGCATACTCGACTTACTTACTCAAGTAAAGACTCAAGTATTGAACGCCAACTTCAGAATTTCAAATCTGACGAATTTGCAATGCCTTCTTGTTTGATCTTAATACTTCCCATGATTAATCTCTAATGTTCCTAGATATGTTTAACCACTTTATTGGTGAGTTTCAGAGGATTAAAACGAAGGATATCGATTTGTGCAAAAACATCAAAAGCCGTGCAAAAGCTCTAACGGCTAGTTTCTAACGGCTATAATTCTTTATCCAACAGTCATTGAATATTCACAACGGTCAAGAAACATTTCTTCATCAAGCAAACTCTTTCCCAACGGGCAAAACTCCAAAGAGCCACTTCAGATCAATTAATCACATGGATTAGTTGGAGTTTAGAGAGAGAAGCACCACACTTAATGATAATCAACTACAACGGTCCGATTCATCCTACAACGGTCATAAATGGTCACGAGACCTTTCTCTATCTATAAAAGTCATGGACACAAGAAGAAAAACGTGGAGATACAAGATTACAATGCCAAAATGCTGATACTTTCCGCTTCTACATCCTTTTCACTCTGTTTTACTTGTCTAGATAGCTTAGAGAGTGAAATGAATTGTGTTTGTACTTCGGTGATTATTTATCCATTCCTTTGAGAGGAAAATTATTGTAAACACATTATCTTTCGAGAGTTACTCAAGATTGGGGAATCTTGAGTGGGATATACATTGTGTTGATTACAACTTGTAAGGGGGAGTGAATCCTAGTGAGAGGATTACTTCGAGTACGCAGTGTGTGTAATCAAGCGATGTGTTGATTACAGATTATTGTAAGGGGGAGTGAATCCTAGAGAGAGGATTGCTTCAGATTCTGATCGTGTAATCAAGAAGATTAAAGATAGTGGATTGAAAATCCCAAGTGAGGCTTGGGACTGGACGTAGGTCAAGGATAAGGCCGAACCAAGATAAATCTGTTTGCAAGCTCTTCTCCCTTATCTCTTACATTTCCAAAGATTTACATTTGAATGTTTGTCAATTGGTTTATAACTCACTTCTTTTATACAAGTTGAATTTACTGAATTGAGAAAAGATTTTCATAGAATCTAAATTTTTATACTTCACCCAATTCACCCCCCCTCTTGGGTTCAGCCGGTACTTACAAAAATATCATTTTACCCCTGAATATGAATTATTATTTGAAACCACACAACACCAACGCGCGTTTAATAATCACAACTTAAGCATTTATTAATCAACTGAAAATCACTCAAAAAGATTATTAGAAATAATATAAATGAGTTTGAGTGAAATTAAATAAGAATAGATAATAACCCATGTTACTTCTCTTTTTTTTTTTTAATGTTTTGATGATAACAATTATAATTATAATGTAATTGAACCTTAATTTTCGATGAAGATTTGAAGTTTTAATTTGCCTCTAGTCAAAGACGGATTTCCTCGAGTTAGATACTTGAAATGTTTTAAAGAAACTTTTTTTAACTCCAAATCAATTATTTAAGCGCCTCAAGTCATGTGTTTTGATCTTAAGATTTTGAACCTATCGATTTTGACTCTTGGATATCAAGTTAATGACTCTAGTCATTAACTCAAGGCATTCACTTCTTATATCAAGTTAAACTTTTTAACTTGTGTTTTTCAAAGGCCATCGGGTTTAACTCTTGCATGTCAAGTTAATGACTCTAGTCATTAACTCAAGGCATTCACTTCTTATATCAAGTTAAGCTTTTTAACTTGTGTTTTTCAAAGGCCATTGATTTTGACTCTTGGAGATCAAGTTAATGACTCTAGTCATTAACTCAAGGGATTCACTTCTTATATCAAGTTAAGCTTTTTAACTTGTGTTTTTCAAAAGCCATCGATTTTGACTCTTGGATATCAAGTTAATGACTCTAGTCATTAACTCAAGGCTTTAACTTGTGTTTTTTAAAGGCCATCGTGGTTTAACTCTTGATACCAAGTTAATGACTCTAGTCATTAACCCAAGGCATTCACTTCTTATATCAAGTTAAGCTTTTTAACTTGTGTTTTTCAAAGGCCATCAATTTTGACTCTTGGATATCAAGTCAATGACTCTAGTCATTAACTTAAGGCTTTAACTTGTGTTTTTTAAAGGCCATCGGGTTTAACTCTTGGATATCAAGTTAATGACTCTAGTCATTAACCCAAGGCATTCACTTCTTATATCAAGTTAAGCTTTTTAACTTGTGTTTTTCAAAGGCCATCGGGTTTAACTCTTGTATGTCAAGTTTATAACTCTAGTCATTAACTCAAGGCAATTAATTTTTGACTTCAAGTTAAAGTTTTCAACTCGTGCATTTCGAAGAGAAAGTAATTGACTCTTGCATATCAAGTGAGTACCTCAAGTCATTAACTCAAGTCAATTATTTTTCAACTCAAGTCATGTTTCAAACTCTTTCATCTTGCGACTTTATCTTCCTAAATGCAATTGCCTCGACTTTATTTTAACTTGAAGTTAACACTTTCAGTTTTCAAAATCACCATCTCTCGAAAATCTAAATACGTTATCATTTCACTTGAGTGTACAAGAAATTATGCATAGTCTCTGTTTATCTCTGTTTTTAGATCATTGAACAGGGGATATGAGGGAGGAAACACAACTTAGGTACATAACTTTATAACTTTATATATATTAAACGAAGTTCCATACAATATATTTGTATTTGTCATTTGTTGTCAATTGCACACTTGCGCTTGCCTTTGTTTTTGACAAAATTATAAATATACATGGGCACCAAAAAAAAACCCAGCCAAGGGATTTCCCAAAAATTCAAAATAAGATACGACGACTTCTTCAAAAGATTCAAGATAACCCACAGAAATCTATGTCCCTAGCAATGCCTGAATCCATGCTTCCTTGAATACGATGGACATCTGCTCAAAGGAATTTAGCAGTTGTTGCAAAGAGACAATCTTAATATGGGTGGTGGTCAGCTCCTCCACGGTGAGACCAGGAACTTCCAACAAATGTTGAAACAGCTTCGCTTCTTTGACTTCCATCTTAGCATGATGCGCATCCCGAGATAAACGTGCTCCCAGATTGTCAAAAACTTTCTCTATTGTGGCATCAAGGGAGGAAATGGTTTCCCTCAAAACATCCACAATCGTATCATTATTCCCCATTTTCCTTCGCTTCCTTGCGGTACCAAGACACTCACTGCCACCTCCATGGGCATAATTACCAATAGGTGGGACGTGGAACTCTGGGGTGGCTTCCACATGTATTGGGGACTCAGGGATCACTTCTTCTTCTTCAAGAATTTCTTCTACCATGCCTTTTGGTGATTTACAGTAGTCACCGACCGCCCTATCTTTAGACCAAACGAAACACATATCTTGGAAGTGGGGTAGGCACTTGTTTTTGTACATTCCAAATTTCTCTTGTGTACCTAACAAACAAGTGCATGTGTAATTAGTAATAACTGTTTGGCAAGTAATGTATAGGAAATGGGAAATGGTCACCAACCTTGATGTACTCATCCCACACTTCCTTGTCCGCAACAACACATTGTCTATCCGGATCCCATCCAAATCCAGACGTGTTCGGGCCATACACCATATCATATACCACTTGCCAGGCCAATTTCATCGTTTTGATATGCGATACTATGTGAGGATTTCCTATGATTTCTGAATCAGGTTCGCGCTCCAGCATCAATTCTTCCAATCGGTTGGGGTACCCGGACTTGAACCCATTATCTCGCCATAAACCTTTATTCTCGTCCTCGCTTGGATAAGGCACACGACCCGTAGTTTGTCTTCATCACCTGTTCACATGTGAAACTTTTGTTTCTGTCAGTCTTCCATGCTACCACTACATAAATCAAAAGTAGTTAGTCCATAACAAGTAATTAAATACATGAGTAACAGTTTAACCCTTGCAACTCCAGCCATGATAAAGGAACAAACACATTCAAAATATCATTTTATTTCGAGTAAACAAACAAAGGTTTTACAATGGCATGTTTATCAATTAATACACCAATGCTAATCGTCATCGGGATCTATTAGCCAAATAAGCTTTGAAAATGTCGAGCCAGGTTATCCCCTGAAATTGTTCCATGCAAATGCGAAAGTTTCCATCGTAGAAATTGGAGGAATTTCTTGACTTGGGTTTGGGGGTTCCAATGAGTCCAGTTGTTCATCTAATAGGTCACGCACAGTTGATCTTCAAATAAGGTTATGGAGAAGGCAACATACCACAATATATCTGTTCTGAATGTTAATCGGATAGGATGAAGGAGTTCGAAGGATTGCCCATCTTAACTTCAAAATACCAAGGCATGTTTCAATGATATTACGCACACATGAATTTCGCATGTTAAAACATTCAGCTGGAGTCTAGGGTTGGTGGCCTACTCTCCACTCATTAAGGTGGTAACGCTGGCCACGGTACGATGCAAGGAATCCGTTATTATTGGTGTAACCAGCATCTACTAAGTAGTACTTTCCTGCACAGCAACAACAGTCCATTTCTCAAAACCAAACTTTGTAAGAGACTTAATACAAATATTAATAGAACAAAAAACGCATCAGCTGGAACTTTCAAACTATGTATCCTCCTTATCGTGTCCCTCGGACCCTTCCATCTATAGCAGATCCTTCCAATCCAGGCAACACGAATATAAATTGTCCATCCGGTGAGCATAGTCTAAGAACATTGTAGTTATATCTCCTTTTCTATTCTCGATATCGACCCTTCCGGTGGGTCGCCACTTGTACTCGTATATGGGTACCATCCAAAGCCCCCAAACACCCCCGCGTTAACAACTTATATGAAGATGGAAATAACATTTGCAATGCAGTTTGAAATAATGAAAGTCCAAAGTATTTACCTTAAACCATTTCCAACGATCCTCCATACAATCATCTCTAATAGGGTCTGGTGTATTTAGGAGTTGATCTTGCAGTTTCAGGGTGGCATTCAAAACGAGCTTGAAATATCTCCTTATTGTTTCACCCGACCTTCTGAATTCAAATTGAACTACTCGATTCTTCACATGATGGGCTAAAATATGTAAGAACATAGCAACTTGCTTATCAACTACCATATGCCTCATAGGTCAGATCCCTCCGATTGTGTCCAGCATGTGGCACAGGGCATCAAATGTTGCCCGGTTCTTCCTAATCTGATTGAAGTAAGTGGTTTTGCTAGTATATACCATTGCTCTAAGGTTCGCTCTCTTAGAGTGGAAATCTAGCCTAAATGAGCTATAAGGGATTTCTCTCACATGCCTACTTGTGGCTAGGACAAACATTACCACAACCACTTTTCTTAATGCTAAAACTAAAGACGTAATATCACCTAGAGGGGGTGAATAGGTGATCTCAAAATCTTTTCGCGATGTATACACAAAAGCAGACAGATCAAAAATAACAAATATAAAGAATGGACACTTTGAGCGATTTATACTTGGTTCGGTCTAACTCTTTGACCTACATCTAGTCCCCAAGCACACCTTGGGATTTCCACTATAATTTCAAGTTCTCCGACAATTACACACTCTGTAAATGAAGGATGGTCCTCTCACTCTCAGACTCAACTCCCCCTTACAAGTTGTAGTTGATACACCCTAACTTAAGGTTCCTTAACCTTAAGATAATTGAATGAAATAGATAAGTGTTTAATAACTCCTCATGAGTAGAATACAAATGAACACTGAAGTACGGGAGAATATCCTAAGATATTAATGAAACAATTGAAACAGCGATTTGCAATAAAGTCGAATTGAATGC
Organism: Acacia acuminata; assembly: GCA_019022655.1. Taxonomy (NCBI): domain Eukaryota; kingdom Viridiplantae; phylum Streptophyta; class Magnoliopsida; order Fabales; family Fabaceae; genus Acacia; species Acacia acuminata. The sequence goes on along the minus strand of JAFJYI010000133.1, from coordinate 1,420,826 downwards.
ACAACATTTCAGTAGTTGGTGAATTCAATGCTTCGGCTATTTATAGATGTTGTAATTAATGACCGTTGATGAAGCTTGAAGAATAGCTGTTGAGAGTCTTGAATGTGTCTGTTAGACAGAAGAGGCTTCTTGTGAGACTTTCGCCATTTGAATATTCCAGGTGGATTTTGCAGTGACGACATTCTCTTCTTCATTCCCTTTGGTTTGCCCGTTGTGAAATAGCATTTAATGCATAGGCGGAATAGCAATGGTAGCTTTACTTTGATCAGAGTATAGGTTACCGAGATTATCACTGGTTTTGGCAACTTCATTTAATGCTTCTGACACATAAATCACTTTATGTGAATTTGTGGTTAATCTGTGGCAAAAGCATCTGAAACTCATTAGCAAACTCATTAAAAATGTTTAGAAGAGGTAATGAGTAATAGCATAGAGAAATGAATCAATATAGGATGATTTAAAGTTTACAGAGTCGGAGATTTTAAAACAGAGGTACCCTTGCTCGAGCATGATCAGGATATGTGCTCGGGCAAGAGATGTGAAAGTGCAATTTTAAAGAGGATGAGTCACCCATTGCTCGAGCAAAGAACAAAGTCTTCTCAGGCAAGGTGTTCAGAGAATTAAATGCTTTTGGTCAATGCTTGGGCAAGGTACAGGTATATGCTCGGGCAAGTCTTTTTGAAAGATTTTGAAAAGATATTTTATCGATGTTGCTCGAGCAACCAAAATTCCCATGCTCGAGCAAGCCTATCGCTAATGCTCGAGCAAACTACCAGAGCTTGCTCGGGCAACCCTTACACGAGACCCGAGAGCGGGTTGTCCGACTCGCTCGAGCAACCCTTTATGCCCGCCGAGCATGGTCCGCGAGCATGCTTTCGTAACTTTCTTGAGTATGGCATTTTAACCTTGCTGTATACCAGTTCAGACCAATGTTGCTTGAGGATGCTGATATTCCTGCTTGAGCAAGACTCCAAGGTCTTCACAGTGCCTTTACTCAATGATACTCGGGCAGACCTATTTTGTTTTGCTCAAGCATGCTGGTCCAATGCAAAGGATTTAGCCTAAGCCTGATGTTGCTCGAGTATTACTCTGCTTTGCTCGAGCATTCTTCCCTGAAACACTTTAATAACTCATCAGATGGACTGTGCTCGGGCATCAAATAACCTTTGCTCGAGCAATTCTCATTTCAAACATGAATTACTTAATTCAATAACCCGAAATTGTGATAATCAAAATACAAGAGTTAACAAAAACTATAGCTAAACATACAACCAACACCTCAACCAAACATTCATGGATTTCACTGTCCATGGCCTAACTGAATACAAAAACCAAGGAGGCTAAAAACCAAAGAGGCTGAAAATAAACAAAGAGAACAAAGACAGAGAAAAACCAACGAACTTGTTGTGCAAAATACACAGGCGTCGTCGTTGAAATTCTACTCGCCCTTACGTTCTCCACGGGTCTCTCGTTTTTCATGGTGTCCCCTTTTATAGAGGTAGCTATGATCGGGGGCAAATTGAACTCTAGTCTATCTTCATAGCCCTGGAAAATGGCTTCCCACCATTTTTGGTGGGAAGCCATTTTCATTTAAACGTGGGAAAATGAAGCGCGCCGGAAAATAATTTCCGGGAAAATTCGAACCAAACGACCGCCGCCACTGGAAAATTTGAATTTTTATTTTCCCTCCCCTTAATTTCTTTGATCCAAACGGGGCCTAAGTGATTTTTGAATATTCTTTCCATACTTTTTTTTTTTAGGGAAAATCTATGTGAGGGCTCATTTAACCAAGAAAAACCTAAAAAGGCCCAAGGAACTTTCATATGTCGAATAAACCCTAAGGTCTTTATTGGTATTAAGTTAAAATATGAAATTACAGTGGTACCCCAAAGAATAAACAAAGAAAAAGACCTGCAATCTTCTCTTTCACTTGCTCTATCACCACCACTCGAAATGGCTCTCCCCCGCTTCTTCACTAATCACCAAAGAAACCCTTCTCTACACCGTGACAATACTCTCGCCATCCTCTCCTCATCTCAGCGGGGCCACCACCCGCTAATCATTGTTGTAGCCAATTTTTCGGATTCGACGACCTTCCACACCCGCTCCATCGCCAATTTTGACCCGATAGAAGCTCGATGGTTGGAAGTCCAAGAAGGCATTGCAACTTCCTGAGTACCCTGATCAAAAAGAGCTCGATCTGGTCCTCCAAATCGTTGAATCTTTCCCTCCTATTGTGTTTGTCGGAGGCCGAGCGCTCGAGGATTAATTAGCTCGGACGCCATGGGCAAGGCTAGTCTACTTCACGGTGGGGATTGCGCGAGAACTTTAAGGAATTCAATGCCTTATAACATTCGTGACACTTTTCGTGTTATTTTTTAGACAGTGTCATCCTAATGTTTGGTGGCCAACCGTCCGTTATAAAGGTTTTTCTTCTTATCGGTTGCATCCTTTCGTTTAACACTATCTTTCTTTAATCTATTTACAATCAACGAAGATTAGGTTGGTACTTATATCTATATGCCCGTTATATGGGTTTTGCATATTGTTCCTCTGGATGAATGTCTTAAAAATTCAGATTGCATCTTACAAGGGGCAAAAGGGTAGGGCTTTTCGAGGAGAAAGGAGGCTATAGGTGTTGGTGTTGGTCAGGATATTCCATTAGGAAATTATTGAAGATGAGATAAACAATGACTGCTTTCTATTTCTAGATTGGAGATTCATATCGTTCACTTGATATTTTTATTCCTAGCGTTGCCAAAAGCGTTAAATCATCATTTCCTAAGCACCTGGCATCAAGCATGCCTACAACAAAATTGTTGCATATTATTGCTGCCTATTTGCTACCTGAAAAGGAAGGTTTATTGGCAATCAGTTCAGGTTGAGGTTGATGCAAACATGGACTATTGCTTTTGGTTTCCTTACCTCAAAGATGCTCTTGCGGAATCCGAGGAACAAGTTTCAGAACTGTTCATCAAAATGCTTCAAAGATTTAATTCTTTACCTCGATTTGGTGTTTGACCTTTGAAATGCCTTCAAAGTTCAGTGCGTGGTAGATGCTTACTATGAAGAGCAATTGGGACTAGAAATTACTTTGATTATTCCACTTCTTCATTTCCTGGCTAAAGGGTAAGGGAAATACATAATTTATTTTCCTTTTATATCATTGAATATTGACTTCAAAAGTTGATAATACATAATTTGTCTTCCTTTCATTTCATTGAATATTGAGTTCAAAAGTTGATAAGTTTAAAATGCAAACCTGTACACACACACGAAAAAGGATAAAGAGGCTTACACACACAGTTGCTATTTCTTTGCTTATCCAGAATTGTTGGTCAAGTTGCTTTTTATCGGCAATCACAAATGGATTTTCTCGGATACTCAAACCCAAGAATGGAATTTAACAAGTGTCTTTGGAGGCCTAGATTATTGTGAGGTATCTTAATGTTCTTTTATCCAACCAGTTCTTGAGTTGGTATCAATTATCTTCCCGGTCAAATTCTCTTTTTTGTTTTTCTTCAATTACTTGGTTAGATCCTCTCTTTCTACAAACTTCATTCGACTTGCGGCAACAATTCTTCTATGGGATTAAGGAACTATAAAACAAGAAACTATAGTATGAAAGTTCAAACGGAACATGAGATGGACAAACACAAAGAGTTTTCAACCATGTACATTAATTCATTTATTATAATTTGCAGACAATTGCTATGATTCTATCCAACCGTTGGGAGTAGTTCAATTTGGATCCATACAAAAGGTTAGTAATTTGGATCACATGAAGTTTTTGACAAAGTTTACATTAAGTGATCATTACATTAAAGTAACCGTTATCTCTTAACAAAGTTGCAGATCTTGGAAAGAGAGGAAGTTTTAAAACAAACCCAAAGAACGTTCATGGAGACTGAAATATTGGATATAGTTGATGCACCGGAAGTTTTGAAACAAACACAAAAAGTGTTGTCTTTGGTCGAGGAGTCCCAGAAGTGGAAGAGGAACAATTAGGCAAAGAAACTTGTTTACTCTTCACTAGTTAGGATGACTTGTTATGGGAAAAAACATAGTGATTGTATTTAGAAAACATGTTTAGTCCATCAATTTTTGTATAAATGTTAATTTGTATTTATGACAAAGTTGTGAACATATTATTTTTGTGGGAAAGTGTATTTGTATTGATGAAAATGCCCCGCACAAATTGGTATTATGTAAAGGTTCTGATCATGGTTACTTGATTTTAATTTTAATGAGATGATCAAATTTTTTCTGCCTTTAGCCAAATGAATGTCCATGTCCAGGTTTTCTAATTTTGTTGTGTCAATGACATGATCAAAGGTATAGAAAATGGTTGGCTGTCCATGTCCATGTTTTCTATCGATGGACTTGTTAACACACACGATATAGTTGTTAGCACTTATCGATAGACTTGTTAACACCCACCGATGTAGTTGTTAACATGCACTAATATAATTATAGTTGTTAATACCCACTTATGTTGTTGTTATGGGACCGATATTGTTGTTAATGGGGCATGATGTAGTTGTTAAAGGGGGTCAGGCGTAGTTGTTAGTGGGTCATGTAGTTGTTAGTAAGGGCCATGTAGTTGTTAATGGGGAGGCTGATGTAGTTGTTAGTCGATTGATATTGTTATTAATGGGGGCTGATGTTATTGTTAATGGGGCTAATATTGTTGTTACTCTGGGGCGATATTGTTATTAATGGGGACCGATATGATTGTTAATAGGAGCCGATGTTTTAAAATAATTTTGTTGCCTTCTCTTAATATCAAGAAGTAGTTATTATCATTAAGCGAAGCTTGTTAATGGAGGCTAATATGGTTGTAAAGATGAAGAGATGTTTTATTCCTCCGGAGGAGGTCAAGCTCGAGTTTATCAAGACATCTTCCAAGTTTGGCTACGGCCGCCCGCACAACACATAAAAAGCAAAAGTTCTTTGGATGTCTCAAGTCTTAATTATGCAAAGTGCGTTGAATTTTGCTACATTGTTATATTAAAATTACATGAAGTTGGACTTTTGTAAATTGTCTACTGATGGTAACTTTAAAATTTTTATTCAATGACAATAGCAAATTTTTGCTTATTTTTTATATTTGTTCATGGAATGAAAATAGCAAAAGAATGGACAATTTCGTCAAATTTCGTCTTATGTTTTGATATTTGTTTATGGAATTAGAAAAACAAAAGAATTGACAAGTGAATCATGCATTTGTCTCAGCAATATCATTGTATCAGCCATATCAGCCATTTGTATCAGCGGGCATTAACAACAATATCAGTCCCCGCTAACAACAATAATAGGGCCACTAACAACAATAACAGAGCCGCTAACAATAATAACAAGAGTCAATAAATATGAACTCAAGTGTTTTGCACAATCTCGTAATAAAATCTATCATACAACCACTAAAAATTAGATATACTTAAAAACAATTCAGTCTATGTACATAAAAGGATTTCTTCCTAAAGGCTCATCTTTGCAAAATAACAAATCGCTTAACAAAAAATCAGATGGACAAAATATAAAATCTGAATTTTTATATTAGGATTTATTACAAATAAGAAAAATTAATTAATTATAATACATGAATTTATTGTGTAATTATCAAATAAAGACTTGCATACAAAATATCATTTATGGTAATAAAAGAAATTAGTGGAATAATAAATTAATATTTATTTAAAAAAAAAAGAAGAAAAAAAGAAGGTGCAAAGTCGTATAGGAGAAGAAAGGAAATAATAATAATAATAATATATTGAATAAATTAATAGAAAAACTAATGTTATTTTTTTAAAAAAATAGTATGAAACTGGCACCCTTAGGGCCAAGTATATATACTTGAGGATGGGGAAATGATCCACCGCCTCTTCCCTCTCCAATAAATAGGTGAGTGTGTGTTTAAAATAGTGTGTCTCGTGAGAGAGTGATTCCGGAAGAGCGCGGGAAACAGAGTGATCGAGAAAAGATGAGTAGATTATTTGAGTCTTTAAGTTACATTATTTATTTTATAAAATCATTTAGGTAGTTAAATTCATTTTTTTTAATAAAATTTCTTAATAAAAGTTATTCTATACATTTTTCTCTTTCTAATGAGAGTAATATAATATTGATTATTGAAAATTTTAGGATTAGAATTATGATAAAGTTTTGGGTTTTGATAATAGATAACTCGTATATATCAAAAGCATGATTAATAAGTAATTTTAATCGGTTTAGATTTATTAGTTGATAGTTGAGGGAATTTAAATTTAATTTTTTATCTAAAAGAATTTAAGATTTATGCTTTGTAGGATATTTCTACCAATTAAATGAAGTTTAAGGTATTTATTTGGATTACTCGAGGTACTTGTTGTTAGTTTAATCGGTTTAGTTTTGCTAGATCTCGAACGGTATAAAATTATGAGTTGGAATTTGGAATTTAAGTTAGAGTTTGATATGATTTTGATTGTATGGAGATTTGAAGATTTGTAGAGTAAATTGGGTTATGCTTATATAAACTAGTATTAAGTTAAGAAATTGATAATTGTGACAATAGGTCTTTTGTATCCAAATTTATAGTTCATTTGTAATTTATTGGAGGTTATATTGAGGATAAGGTAGATTATATTTGAGGTTTATAAATAAATGAGAATATTTAAATTTATAGGTGAAGCTTTCATCGTAGGAAATTGGGTATTTTGGTTAAATTCAGGATATGGTGATATTTTGATAATTATAATTAGTGACAAATGATTTATAAAGAAAGAAAATGAGATTTGCAACGATGATTTAAGGAATAAAAAAGTTATCACTTCACTAGTGCAAAAAAGGTTTTAATACCGCCTCATTTAGACCGGACTATCGACGCCTTCTGATCTTAAAGGTATGACCGTGGCAATTTTGTAAATATAAAGAATTTCTTATACCGGATCATTTTTTCATAGGTCTTAAATATATTATTAAGACCCGTTAAAAAAACAACCGGTTTTAAAAATATTATTAAAAAAATTGAAATATCAATTACTTTATCGAGAAATCTCTACAGCCGGACTAATATTTTCTGCGGTCCAAAAATAATAAAGAAAAATTTAAATATAAAGGTATTAACATTTTAAGACCAAATATATTTAATAGTCAGTCTTAAAAGTTATTCTTTTAAGACCTACATAAAATGTGGCCGGTACAAAATATAGAAAAAGATTAAATAAAAAATTAATTAATTTTAAGACCTGATTTATATATTGACCGGTCTTAAAGGTTAACGTTTAAGATCGCGTATTAATTTGTCCAATCTTAAAGTTAAATATTTTAAGATCGACTTAAATTTTGGCCGATACAACAATATTGAAGAAAACCAAACAAATAATTAATCACTTTCGTTTAATTACTAAAAAATTTGGCTAGAATTTTAGGACCGTATGTTTGTTAATAGTGAGGTCTTAAAAAGTCCCAAGACTTTTAGGACAAGATATTTATGAATTGTCCGCTCCTAAAAATCCCGTATTTTAAAAAAGACTTAACCTTTAGGACTGTGTAATTGTTAAATATCTGGTTTTAATAGTCTTCCTTTAAATACCTCGCTTGTCAGGCAAATCATTCATGTTCAAGACAACCGAGGTTCTGGCGTTCTCCTCAAGCTAGGACCTTTGATGTTGTCATTTTTACCTCTCCCGATGTTGAGCAAAGATTATCGGTTTGCCTTTTCTTTGTCTTTTTTCTTTTGTCTAAAAAGAATGAAGATAATGAAAATGACACGAAAATATTCAAATTAGGGCGAGGTAAAACGATGACAACAACGGTCCAACCTTGAGAAGAATTGTCACTATGTTTGTTTTTATTCGAATAAGGTAGACGATGTTTTTTTTTTTTGTATGGTCTTAATTGTATTATGTGAATTTTTAATGTTAATCACGTGAGGACAATGTTTTTTTTGTTTCCTTTTTGTTGGAAAGAAAAAGAACAGAATGAAAAGGACAAGGCGATCGATATCATTTCTTTGCCTTCAAGAGATGCATCAATATTACTTGTGAATTTCCTTTTTGTTTCTTTAGAAAAGTTATATCCCCATTCTCCTCGAAAAGCAATTAAAATTTCCACCAAAAATTTCCTTTGAGTTTGATCCTCCTTTGACTTTATCATCCAAATAAGAGATGCTAAGGTCTTTGAAGTTAACTTGCGATGAGAAATAGAAAAACATGTAGAAATTCAAATAAAAATTTTATTTATTATATTTTTTTATTTACATAAAAAACATAAAAATATCTAATCCTCCCCATCGTTGTCGGAGGGGAGGGAGTCATCGGAGAGGTCGGACACGTTGTCATCGAAAGACGGTACTCTATGTCATGGGCGTCGAGTACCACGGCCGCCTTGTTGTTGATGGCGTGATAAACCTGAAAATAGTTGGCCCAAGCGTCGGTCCTATATGATCAACGCAGGCCGGAGGTGCTGCATCATCTCGGTAGAATGACGGGTTCGGAGGCAACGGAAAAGGGTACGGATTGTGAAGAGGAAGACGAGGAAAAGGAGGACCCGGTGGTGGTAGAACAGCCATTACGGTGGAGGTTGTAGAAGTGATGGAGAAGAATGTAAAGAAAGTAAAGTAACAACGGGTTTAAATAGAGAACACATCTTGAACAATGTGAAACGCTAGAAACTTTAACGAGGAGTCGCATAGTTCCTCATAATACAAGGAGAAGCCTAGTTGGGAAGTTTATCTGGAAGCCGAAGAGACTCTAAATCATTTATCTGAACAGTGTAAGGATACGACTCTCGCAACTTTTAATACCGGATATTGTAAAAGATCCTTTCTTAAAAGTAATATTTTTTAATAAAAAATAAAAATTTATTTTAAAAAAATTAATGAATTTTAGGACCAGATGCAAGATAAAAGGTCGGTCTTAAAAGTAATTGAATTGATTGAAAAAATAAATAATAGAAGTTTAGGACCTAATATATTATAAAAGGTAGATCTTAAAAGTAATTGAATTGAAAAAATAAATAATAGACTTTTAGGACCGGATATATTATAAAAGGTAGATCTTAAAAGTAATTGAATTGAAAAAATAAATAATAGACTTTTAGGACCGGATATTTATAAAAGGTAGATCTTAAAAGTAATTGAATTGAAAAAATAAATAATAGACTTTTAAGACCGGATATTTATAAAATATGCTCTTAAAGTAGAAAATCACTAAATTCATCATCAATTGTGTATCTCTCCTGCTCTCTGCCCTTATTAACTCCTCACACAACCTCTTTGTCCTTATTAACTCCTCACTGCCTCCTAACTCCTCACTACCTAGCTCTTTGTCCCAACCGCTCAAAGCCTCAAACCATGGCTAGATACAAGAGAACTCCCGGTAGGGTGCTCTTACACCCGAAGCTCGTGCCATCCTTAGATCGTTATACGGTGCGCCTTCTCCAACGAGAGTGCGTTCTATTGTGACCGAAGAGTCTCGGGTCGTTGGACCCATTGTTATTTCGGATGATGAAGAGATTGCCGCACCCCCTCCATCCTTCTGTCGACCCTATCTATGCTGAAGTTCCTGCTCCCCTTGTCCAACCTGTTGGCCTCAGCGCGCCTACCTTTGACCCCTTTCCTCTTTCCTCTAATGATGCATTGTGGCTGATGCAACAAAGACAGTAACTTGCTGATCTCCGACGGGAAATTAATGTTGTTCACACTGATATTGCCAAGGCATTGGATGATAATAAGCTTTAGGATGTGCAGTTATATTCTTGTTTTTGATAATGTTTAGCTTGTTTTTCTTTTGTTTTTGTTTTCTTGTGTACGTGCATATTCTCCAGTAATGTATGAAGCATTAAGAACTAAGCTTGTGTATTTTTTGTTCATATTCTCTAGTAATTAAAGAAGCTTATTAATTCTCCAGTTTTCCTTTATTTTATTCATTCAATTGCTGCTGCGCTCGCCAAAGCTAATCCTCTTTTTTCAGTTTGGTTAATAAATGAGACCGTTAGGACCGGATACTTTATAAGTAACTCGGTCTAAAAAGTATTTGACTTTTAGGACTGGATGTTTTATAAATCTCCGGTCTAAAAATTAAAAAAAAATAGGACCAGAGTCTTCTAAACCTCCAGGCTTAAAAATTAAATTAATAAAATGTTTATCTTTAGGACCTGATACGTTATAATTAATCAGTCTTAATAAAATCCAAAATACTAAAACATGTCTCTGTCGCACGAAAAATTAAATTTCTCTCTCTGAACTTCTCTTGTCGCGCCGAAAGTGATTGCTCGAGTTAATCCAGTGTTTGTGTGTTGCTTCGTCGTCGCTTGGCGTTGCTCTCTCGACAATCACTTTCTCGGTTCCTTAGTTAAACATCTATAGACCAAGTTGTAAGAGATGTTTTGGTTATATAACTTTATGATTTTCCTACTTATCGTTCGGGTTTTTCATGGGTTTAATGAAATCGATGAAATGTTCTTGTGGGTTCCTCTGTTGTTAATGAATATTGTATTTTGAATATTATATTTACACTTTAGGCCAACTCAACTGACCAACAAGTGTTTTTAGGTTACTCTTGCTTTCTGCAACATTAACGTACGTGGCCGGAGAAGAAAGACTCAAAGAAACGAATTTGAATTTATATACTACAAGTGAGTCCACAAGACCTTCATGCGATGCATTTAATTTCCTAATCATGCATTTATTTTGCTTCTTGGATTTACTATGATACATTTATGGCCAAAAGTGATTCTTCGATATGCATTTAATGGGCAAGTTTCTCCTAAATAAAAAATAAAAATGAAAGACCTAACCGACATTGAGCATAAATATGCATTTTGAGTTGGCTTATTTTATATTAAATTTTCAATTTTTTCGGATTATGTATGTTAAATCTTTCTGTCTATAGGAATTCTACTATGGATCACGGTTGGATAAATGCTTTACGGACGAGTGTTGAATATTAGAATGGGCGAGGAATTTATAGAATTTGCTAAATAAAATGCCCATCATGATAGTGGGAAGTTTTATTGTCCTTGTGTAAAATGTTTGAATGAGAGGCGACTAAGTCCTGATGTTATACACACACATTTAATTTGTGAAGGATTTTGTAAGACTTATACAATATGGGTATGGCCTGGTGAAAAAATGCCAAATGGGTCTCAACATGGGAAAGTGGCCTTTGATGATAATGACACTGATATGGATGATCGCATAGAGGACATTATTCGTGATGTAGTAGAAGAGGCTTTTTATCAATCACATGCATATGGTAATGTGTACAGTGATGCAAAGACCCCACTATACCTGGGTGTAAAAAATATCAATTGTTGAACGCTATATTGAAATTGGTAAGTTTGAAGGCACGCCATGGATGGAGCGATAAGAGTTTTTCTGAAATGCTTGACGCTTTTAAGGACATGCTTCCGGATGATAATGTGTTGCCGCATCGATACTATGATATTCCTTCTATGTTCTTAAACAATGTCACTGACTATAAAGTTTGTTCTTGTTTTATTTTTGTGGCAGGATCCAATCCAAAGGGGCATGTTATAAAAGAGGATGTTACGTTGTTGGGTGGGAATCAGATGAAGGCATGGTGAATATATTATATTGGGGATATATGTTGATTTACGTGATGTATTTGTAACTCAGCTCATTGTATTTGTAAGTAAGTTATCTTATTGTATAAATTAATTTAGGTGTTGTAGTCATAGTATAATCATTAATTAAGAGGTCACATAACCATGGTAAATAATATTTGTATTTTTTATCCCAATTCAATATATTCATAATTGTTCATAGCTTGTAGCTTAAAGTATCAACTTTTATGTGCTTTGATTGGGTGGTGGATTTGTGTATATATATTGATCGAAAGAACACAACAGGGAAAAAAATCAGAAAAATTTAGATCAGAATAAATACGCCGGTCTTAAATGTTCAACTGTTAAGACCGGATGTATGTGACTGGATGTATTTACCATCCAGTCTTGAAAGTAAGTCTTTTAAGACCACGTATAATTAGTTGTCTGTCTTAGAAGCCGCTATTTTGTAGACCGGATTTATTTTTGTCCGGTCTTAAAATTCCGATCCTTTTAAGAGCGGCTAAGTTTTTGTCCTATTCTTAAAAGTTGAGTTCTAGGACCGAACAAAAAATATTTCAGGTTTATTTAGTATGACTTTTAAGACCTAATGTTTTAAATGTCCAGTCTAAAAGAGTTTCTTTAAGACCGGTCGTGTCCGGTCTTAAATGTTAGACTTTTAATACCGCTGAACAAGACCGGCCGCATGTAGTCCGGTCTTACGAAGGCCTCTTTTATCCGGTCTTAAAAGCCTTTTTTGCACTAGTCTTTGCTTCTAAGAAAACTAAAATGAGATAATTATAGTTTAATTAATTAATTATTATTGTATTAGTTGGTATTTTTGTTAATGCTATTAACATATAATTATATATTTATTTTTAAAGTGGACTTGATCTCTCTCCCATGTTTAGTTTTTGTGTCAAGAACTGGAGGTAACCACTTTTCACTCATTGTACTTACTATGTTGTTAATGAAGTTGCCTTTGGGATTTTATTTTAAAAATGTGACTAGTGAGATTGTATTATTAATTTAATCTATCAATTAATACTTTGAAATGGTTATTAAGACAACAGATTATGATATTACATGTTTTGGATAATGCACTTTTGTTATGATATTGTGAGTTAAAATAGTGTTGTTATCTTAATGATTATAGAGACGATGTATTATTTTATAAATCATTTTTTGAATCTTATATAAACATGCCAAGATTATGATGTTGTGGAGCTATGATGGTTGTGGAGTGATGATGAGGGTTATTATGTATAATACCACATGGTATGCCACCACTCGGTGCACAGTGGATGACTTTGATATTTTCAGGGCCCTTGATATCACCCTTTTCCTTTGGCCGGGTTAAGGGTCAGCCCTTAGGACAGTGACACCTTTTCATATTTGAAGGAAGGGGAACCCATGGTTCGATATGAGTTCTATAGTCTTTGGCCAGACTATACCTTATTATTGGAGAGCTTGGTGCAATCTTCTCATAGAGACTACACCTATTACGTTACAGCCCATGGGTTCTATCAGTGAGAATAAGGATGGGGGTAAAAAGGATTGTCAGGGTATTGATCTGTTGCTTGGCATGTTATATATGTGATTCATGATATGAAATTTGATATAGAAATTTTATGGAATTTGTGATTTGAATTAATAAATTTGTAAATTTATATATATAGTATTTTTGTTATATAAAATGTTCCACTTGGTACCTCATGAACACATATTAACATTTATAATGAGTGGATTGATGGTTACAAACATTTTTCAGTGGTAGTTCTCGTGTAGGTCAATCGGGGAAGGTTTTGAGGAAGCTTAAGCTACTTTTGCTAACGATAGTGCTTCCACCTTTTTGGTACACGTTGAATTATTGTATATTGCCGCATTAGGGCACACTTGGCATACTTTAGTATATTTTGGATATTTTAGCAATGTTTTAAGGCAATATTTAAATTTAAAATATGAGCCTAGTAAATCCAAAGCTTAATTGTGTGCATAAAATATTTTAATAAATGGTTTAATCAAGTTAATAATTAATAATTGTCCTTTAAAATGGAAGATGTTACACAAAACATGTGTCCTAAATACAATCAGTATGTTAGCGGACATAACAAGTCATCTATTGACCAAAACCAATTGCAGCCTATTTGTTCCTCTTCTTTGAGATGTGCGAGGTAGAGTCAAATTTCCTTCCAAAGCAAGAATAAAATCAAGCAGCTCCATTTCCTTTAGCCTTATTCGGGTTAAATCATTGGCTCATTGTAATTTTTCAGCCTGGGATCTTATAATGTCATCAACCATATCTGTATCCGGAGAGTGATTTTGCGGCGCTATCGAACAAGACTTATCCCATGTACATGTTTCACTTAGCCTAGATTTCAGAATACTCAAAACAAGAATTTCTGTTGCTATCAAGTCAAATGAAATTATTGCAGTTATTTTATGGCTACATGCCTACATGTCATTATGTCAGATATGGCATTTCTCAAAAATGACACATTGAAGGTAGTCAACACTTATGCATCAACAAAAGTAGGAGATACAACAACAACAAAGTCTTAAAGTTTGAGCTTTGGAATTTTTTCTCAAATTCTTTCTCCCCCTAAATGCGTAATTGTTAACTATTTCGGGCCATTGAGACCATAGCTCAACTAATGCCAGTTTCAATCCGATTAAATTTTCTAGCTTTCAACAAATGCATACAAGAGAAACCGGTTAGTAGGCAAAGGCTTTTAGAAATAAAAGCTATTGCAGGAATAGTTTAACCAAGAGCTCCCATGAAAATCAGCAACTAGTGAAAGTAGTAAGAAATCACCTCATGACTATCTGAAAGTTCTAAACCTGCCTTAATAAAAGCTTTACCATACCCGGTGGAATTGTCAATCCAAACTACATCAAGAACAAATAGAACTACTCCCAAAATCACCGTGAAATAAATCTACGAAGATATCTTCTACTCCTCCAAATCAAACACCCTTGAGTCCTCACCCACCAAGCTCGAATCTTTTGTTTCAGTGTCTCCAATAGAAGTACAGGCAATGAATTTCTGAGAAGCTAACGCTTCTTTCGAAGGTTTCTTTAAGGAAAAAAATATCATTTTTATTTGGTTTTGATATGGGGTTCATGAAAATGGCGGTGGAGACTGAAGAAGAGGGCAAAGAAAGTGATCGTTGACAGGTTTTGTGGGGTATAGAAGAGAAGAGGGTTGAAATCACAAGAGAAGCCATGGTCGACCTCACAGGAAGCAAAGGGTCCAAATTCTCTCACATGCCTACTTTCTCATCATCCCTCATTGTCCTTAATTGTGGTCGTCAGATTTTTGATCCAACGGCTTAAAAAAAAAGTTTTCAAAATTTCACAACTACCGCATGCGGTTTTTTAAAAAACCATTCTGAGCCCTTGGATCAAGATTTGAATGGCCAGGATTGAGACAATGGGGGATGGGGAGAGGGGCGTGGCGTAAAATCCTCTTCCAAGAATTATATGCACTTTTGGAGAGAGAATCAAGGAGCAAGCGCGAGGCAAGTAGAGAGAGATGTCTTGTTAGTGTGGGTTTTTTGTCATTTTACTTAACATTCATATGTCAAAAAGAGCCCTGGGGCCTTTTCTGATATTTAAATAATGTTTGAGCCTTATTTTTTGTTATAAGGGATTTCATATGGATTTTCCCTTTTTTATTTAGAAATGTAATAAACCCAATACAAATTAGGGAAAATTCCCTTCAAATATAAATTAGTAAAAAATTGTTAAAAAAAGGCCCAAAAAAGTCAAATGTCAAAAAGTCCTCGGGGCCTTTTCTCATATTATTTCATAAATATTAACAACTATACCAGTAGAACATTAACAACTAAATCAATAGACTTTAACAATAATATCCTAACAATTAAATCGCACTGTTAACTAGTATTCATTAACAACTATATCGACACGTTAACAACTAACGTTTTATGAAATAATACTAAAAAAGATCCCGAGACCTTTTTTGACATGGGATTTTTTAACAATTTTTTAGTTATTTAGACCAAAAAGTGGATTTTCCCTACAAATTATCAAATACGAGGATAAAGTTTATAAAAAGTCATTTTGTACATCAGTACATCGTCTCTATATTCAAGAGCCACACCATCGAAGCAGGATCTACGTTTCCTGGAAATAATACTTTTGCTTAACATAATATCAGCAATCATATGATACCTTTAAGTACCATATTTTATTTGAATCTATCTATTATTCATAGTTTACCAACAATTATACAAATAATTAAGTTTTTTTTTTTTTTTTTTTTTTTTTTAGAACATCTTACACAATAAAATTTTGAAGGGTTGAAAAGTAGATACTCCCTCCCATCCTAATTATAAGACAACATTTAAGAGTTAGTTTTGGTCCTAATTATAAGACAACATTCTAATTTTTGTCAACTTTTTCCTAAAATAACCCTATTTTATTCTCTCATGTGTGTTTGGTTTTTTGTGATTACATGTGTGTGTGTCTATATACAAATACATATACATATATACACAAATACACACACATATATATATATATAGACACACACACACACATATATATATATATATATATAGTGTGTGTGTGTGTGTGTGTGTGTGTTTATCTCGTGTATATATGTGTGTTATACATATATGTATATCTCGTGTGTGTGTGTATGTGTGTGCGTGCGTGCGCCTATCAATATATATGTGTGTAGATATATATATATATGTGTGTGTGTGTGTGTGTCTATATATATATATTTGCGTGTGTGTATTCATATATATGTGTGTAGATATATGTATGTATATGTGTGTGTGTATCTATATCTATATCTATATGTATACATATATACTTTTTGTGTGTGTGTGTATGTATACACACATATATGTGTATATAGCAAGAACAATATTTCAATTAAAAAGCGTGTGGAAAGAAAAATTTTAAATCGGAGAAGTATGTGGTAGGGGTTGTTAATTCACTTTTACTTATGTCATTTTAATTTTATATAAGGGCATTTTAGGAAAATGAGTAAAATTAACTAATTTAACTTCTCTCTTTAATCTTCCCAAAATCGGTTAAATATGTCCTATAATTAGGACCGGAGGGAGTACAATCTTTTAAAAGTTTTGCAATTTTATTACTTCCATTGAATTGGCTAAAACATATGTTATAAGGTTGGAGTGAGAACAAGTTGATCTCATATAAAAAAGGAGATAAATGTTTGAGTCAATAGGAGTGGTAAAATACTCCGCCTTTATCACATTGAGCCCATTTTTTCATTATTCAAAATTTTATTGTGCTAGACATGATGATAATTTTTGTTGTTAAAATTACATATTAATCTAACAATCAATTATATAGTGCTCCCTCTGGTTCTTATTATAAGACATCAACTAATAAGTGTATTTGATCATTTTTATAAAGTACTTGCTTGTTTTTAAGAGTATTAAATATTTTTTTTCATGTATGTCTATACTTAATACGGATAGTGGTTATAAGGCTCGTAGGTGGTGAGAGTAATAATTAATATGATATTAGAAGTAATATTAGAAATTACTTAAATTTTAGAATAAATTTAATAACTTTAAATGTTTTTATTAGTTTATGAAAATTATTAGTTAGTAAATAAAATCAACTACTAAATAAGAATTTACTTTAATAAATACTAGTACCGACCCCTCTCAGTTTGTCACCCAGTTGCCACCCACTTTATTGAGGTTAAGTCAATAAAGTTTCCACTTTTTGACCCAAAAAAATAATAATAAAGTTTCCACCCCCTTCTTCTCCCATCTCTTTGTTGAGGAAGTCTCCGAAATGCCCCAATCTTTTCCCTCCTCTCTCACTCGTTTCTATATAAACCACAATCTTCCCTATCATTCTTTGCAACTCACACTTCTCTACTACCTCAAATCTCTTCCAACGTTTCTGTATAACTCTGAACTCTTAGAAAAAGCACACAGCCAAATGGGAAAGTTTTCTGCCAATGGTTGTATAAATGAGAGGCTAACCTCTCTGTCCTTAGACCCAGGTCATCACCAACCTAAAACCTCCAATGGAGACAATAATGTTCCACCCATTGTGTCTTTCTACAACGAAAAGATCCAACCAATTCTCGACGAGCCGAAAACTTGACGCCTCAAAATAACCAAAGAAGGTATTCGAGATTCCAAGCATTGTGGTTATTGGTGACCGGTCTTCTAGCAAGTCCAAGTGTCATGGAATCTCTCACTGAATCAGTTTGCCACATGGGCAAGGAATCTGCATGAGGGTGCCTTTGATTATGAGGCTCCAAAGACCAACCTGTAGTAGAGCGAGCTTCGTTGGATTATATGGACAAAGCCGTCTCAACGGATGAAGAACATGTCTCTCGATGCTATCAACGCAGCCACGAAGAACTTGCGGGGAATTCAAAAGGGATTAGCAACTCCCCTTTGACCTTGTTCGTGAAGAAGAATGGTGTTCCCATCTAACCATGGTGGATCTGCGCTAGGTATTCCTCCCTCGATTTTTATCTAAGAATTGTTTAACCGATTTGATTTGATTAAGGAAGTTATATTAATATAACATGTTTTTCTTAAAACACCTAAATTATTTTAATTGATTCCCTCTTTTAGCACTGCTATCGAGGAAGTATCAATAGATGTGGCTTGTCAATTGAAACCCAAATTCTTGGAAGCTTAAACCAAATTTACGTGAGACACTTTTTTAATGTATTCTAAAATGCTTTTTGGTAGTTTTATTCTCTTCATTTGAACTTGTGCTTCTTGAGTTTTAGGAGCCTTACGTTCATAATCTTTATAATGACTTTGATGCCATAGTAGACTCTTGAGGTATGGTATTACAATTGTCTTTCTACCAAAATAGCTCGACCTAATTTGATAGGATTTCCTTTACCATTATATACCTTTAATTCTTTCACTAATTAATCAGTGTGCGACCTTTTCTTTAAATATTTTCTAATGCGTATAACCAGAGTTCCGATTCATGGACAGCCTAAGGACATCTATGACCATATCAAACAGATGATCATGGAGTATATCAAACCGAGAAAAACTATCATTCTGAATGTTCTCTCGGCTACTCAAGATTTTACAAAGATGTGAATCCATTAGGATGTCACGAGTGTTGATAGAACTGGTTTGAGAACTCGCTATAGTGACAAAAGCAAATAAGTCTCCCGAAGGGTTACATGAGAAGGTTACTTGCAGATGATGTAAACATTGGACTTGGTTATGTCTCGTGTGAGAAATTGAATTAATGATGAATCCTATGAAGATGCTCGAAAGGAGGAAGGCTGCTTGTTCAGAATCATCCTCTTGTCAAAGATAGACAGATCCATGGTGGGTATACCTGTTTTAGCTCGAGGCTAGTTGAGCTTCAAGCTTTGATTATTTCAAAGAAACTACCGAGATGCTAAGAAAAATCAATGAGAAGCTAAATTGTCGGCTTTTACTAGGTTGGAGGGCAAAACATCCTCCATTTTAATTAACGTAATCATTGCTTAAGAGTTGATCAACAACTAAGTAATTCTTCATCATTTACCAAAATATACAAATTAAATCAGAGTATGCAAAATGAGCCCTAACGTGGCAATATACAATTATCCAACTTATTCCAAAAGACGGAAGCACAACTGTCAGAAGAAGTAGCCTAAGCTTCCAAAGTCTTCCCTGATGGACCCGTACGAGAACTATTACCTGAAAAATGTAGGTAACCATCAATCCAACTCATTACGAATACTAATATGTGCTAGTGAGGTGCCATATGGAACTATTTATATAACAATGTATTTAAAAATAACAATATATATAATTTGCCAATATCCACATCACAAAGTTTCATATCGAAATTATGTATCACGCTTTCATTAACACAATTTCCAAGATACCTCCCATCGATCCAACCGAATCGCCTTATTTCCTCCGACTAGACCATGGGCTAAGTTACATCCATATTACTTGGTTATTCAAAAGCTCACTTGTCATGTGATGAGGACCGGCCAAAATCCTCAGAGCACATGTCCCAGACCATGGGTCTTTCCCCCTCATTGAACTAGTGGGGTGTCGTAAACCCTCATTGAACTAGTGGGCCAGTCCCTAATTGAACAGGTGGGACAATATAAAGCCAACCATCATGCATCAATGGAGGCCTCACCACATGGTGGAATATACTACTTCATTTCCTCCCAATTCAACCCTTACCATAATTATCACAATAAATAAATAGCTCAATAAGGATTTTCCAAAATTTTCTGTTCATATCATGTAATTAAAATCATTCTCAAATATATGTCATAATATCTCAATTCTTAATTCTTATACATATATAAATAAATAAACGCAAATATTTCACAATTCAAATCATAAGGTTCCACAAGGCGGTTTCTATTAAGATATTCATAATCATTTCACAAAATACTCACAAACAACATATTAATACACATAACAAGTGGAAAGTGGTTACCTCTCACCGAAGCTAACTATTATCACACTTGCTCCTAATCCAAGAGCTCAAACACACGCCAAAAATCAATCTACCACAACAAATTTACTAACCATTAATAACTCTTCTAAACTCTACATAAAATTATAACTTATAATTTAATTAAAATTAAAAATATACAAATTAATAATAAATTTGGAATGCTTGAAGTGGGCAAATTAGGATGGGACTGAAAAATTAGGGAGACCATTGTGACTATTAATTCTCCTTTCGATTAATTAATAATTCCCTCTTTTCTGTTTATTATTTATTCCCCTTCTTAATAATAATAATAATAATAATAATAATAATAATAATAATCTGTTTTATTATTATTTATTTATTCTTTTTATTACCTATTCCCTTTTTTTCCTAATAACAATTATTATTATTATTATTATTACTATTATTTCTCTGCAAGTATTTTAAACTCTCAGAGGCTATCTTAACGCTTTAATTTAGGATTTTAATAAATACCAATCATTAAATAAATTATGCTCTTTAGATATTAATAAAATCAAATATACTCTTTGGATATTCATAATATAGTATATTATTATTTTAAATGCATATGATTTAGCATATTACACAAATACACATAATCTCAACAGAAAAAGTCTTCCTAAAATATCCAAGTGCAACGCTATACTTATATATATAGGTATATGTATTCAAAAAAATAGATATGCAGTGAAAAATATTTATAACAGCGATATCATATACTTATATATTTATGGCAACAAATGTTTTCCTCCATTCTTCAAAATGCAACGTGGTATGTATATAGACATATACTTTAACAATAATATATATATATATATATATATATTATTTTGTAAATAATATTATAAGTGAAATAATATAGAAATTAGTTAGATCCTATTATATAGGAATAAGTTGGATAATATTTTATTTTATTTTAATTTTTATTTCATGATATTATGTTAATATAATAACTTCTATTATATACACACACACTTTATACATCAATTCCCATATATCAGCAAAGATCTCATATTTTCCTCTAACTGTAGCGTTAAATATATTTTCAGTGTTTAAGTACAATAATATATATATATATATATATATATATACATACATGTTTGCAGCTATTATATATATAAAAAGAAAAGAACGTTAAGTTTCCCTTTTTCATTCTTATGCAGCTACGTATATATATTATGTGTTTTCATTAAGGTTTTTTTCCCCCATTTCTTTCTCTTTTATGTGCAGTAACAAGCACACATATGTATATATAATCCCAACAATAAAAAAAAATCATGTTTCCTTTCTTTTCTTTATATAAAGAGCGTTAGTGTGTGTGTATATATATTCTTATACAAAAATCAGGTTTCCTTCTCTCTGTTATGTATGCAACGCTTATTTATGACAGCAAAAACAAATGATATCAACAAGTTTCTTCTCCCCTTAGATATACAGCACACATATATATACTCGTTCAATGGCTTAATATTCAAGACTTGAGTGTGATCCATCATGAAACTAGAAGGAGCAAACCTAAAGACTTACCTAGATTAGCCTTCTAGATTGCATGATTTGGACTCACTGATTTTCTCATATTCACAGTCACGGCTCCCTCTGTTTTCAGGTTGCTTTGTAACACAGCTGAAGCGGACACACACTCTCTCTCCTTCCTCGGTTCTCCAGTGTTCTCAGCTTTTAGACTCAGTTTCGGTTTTTTTTAAGGCTCATGGAATGAAGGGGAGTCATGGAGCAACGTTTAAATCAGAAGTTAAGGATCCGGTCCGAAAGAAGAGGAAGAATGGACCGAAGGGTATATGGTGCTTGGCTCGAGAGAGGTATGGGAGTTGCTTCTGTCACAAGGAGGAGTATGGTTTTACTGTCACGGTCAATCCCGTGGAAAGCGCTGGTGTAATCTTCCTCCCTACGTTTTACGTGAAAAGCCGAGACCTCCTGCTGACTCTATCAGCGTTCTTTGATTGCGTGATGGAATAGGATAATTGATTTATCCGAATTTTTGATATAAAATTGGTTTATCCAAATTTTTTTTTTTTTTTGTTACATCGGGAGGGAGGGGGGAATCGATCCCACAACATGTGGGGGTGCCAAGCGCCTAGGGCTGGCCTAGGTGCCAAGGCGCTATTTATCCAAATTAAATGTAATGGGTTGGCTAATTTATTAGGTATGGGCCGTGAGGTTTAGTTGGGCTGGGTTTGGTTTATTATTCTCACATGTTGGACATGAATAAATGGGTTGGTTTTCTCTTTGCTTTATGTTTATGTGTTGGGCCAAAGGAGGAGGAAATAACAATTGCAAGAATGACTTGTATGTGTTGTGAAACAAACAATTATCCCCCTAAATTTTCCACAAGGCTTTTATTGTAATCAAGTCCTTTATTTATTTAATTGCAAATATTTATTAAACATTATATAAATGCCCAAAATAAATCCTTAATTTATTGTAAGGATTTTTTTTTTTTTTTTATCAATTAATTTCTCCTAAGCCATAAAATATAGTTTCTATAATTTTTTTTTGTTGCTTAAATTATTCCTTACTTCAATTTATTCTTTTTCCCAAAATAAATTAAGGGAAAATAAGCCTACATTTCCAATAACTATTCTTATAATTATTTTAAGCCAAATTTCTTAATTTAATTTCCACAAAATATTCCAATTTCAAATCCCAAAATTTGGGATGTTACAGAGGGCTTGCCAAAGAACTTGAATTCTGCTGAAGATGAGTCATGGCTGCCTTCATGCATATAATTGGACTAGTGAAGGAATCTCTCAGGAAAATTCTAATCAGAGGAGAATTTGATGAGTACCCAGAAGACAAAAACATGCATTGCACTGCTTGATTGGTCGACAAGCTCAACGATTACTCAAAAGATCTTCAAGACTGTCCAGAAAGTAAACACACAAAGAATTTCCTGAAGGATGAAATAATGTTTCTGGAGGAAGCAAAGCGGATTGGCCTCCCAAACTTCATGCCTCGCACAGCTTTTCTGGGTTTGTTACAGAACAAAGTGAGAGGAATCTCATCGAGGCCGATTCAGTTCATCGATGATGTGTGGGACTATCTAGGAAAAGTGGTGATTCAAGTTATTAATCGCCACTCAGAACACTATTACGAGCTACAGAGATGTACTTGCAGGTCAGGAGCAAATCTGACTGCTAGATTGAGAGAGCATTCCAAGAAGCATGTAAAGGAGGCTATAGAAGTGGAAAAGTGGACAGATTACACATGTAATCCAGAGTACATGACTGAGTACAATAGTCTGATGGCTAATCAATCTTCCCTCATCAGACTTGTTCAGGGTCAGGCTTATGGAACTTTGAATATTAATGGTCTTGGAGAAAACATACAGTTTGATCATCTGAGACAGTACAATGCACAAGTTCTGAATCAAGCTTATGACATGAAGATGAGGATGATTTCTTATTGGAGGATTGTGTTGAGGAGGCTGATTGATACCACAGGTCTGCATTTTCAGTTCAGCATCAACAATCTGGTGAATAGGGAGTTGGAGAAGGAGATCACATCTTGTTTCACGTCTCCGAGTCTTGGAGGAATCCAAAGCTTGTTGGAGGAGTCGCCTTCCATGTCGGGCAAGCGTGCCATGCTCAGCCGAAGTATTTGAAGTTCTTAATTAGGGAAAGCAAGGAGGTAATATCTAACATTATGGATATGATTTCTAGCAACTGATTTTAATAAGTTCTGTCATATGTCATATGTCATATGTATGTGTGTGCGTCTTGTCTATTTTATAGTTATCTATGTATCAGTTTGAGTGTGTTCTTGTAATATATTTATGTTTCTAATCTCGAGGGATGATCTCATTCCAGTTGTCTCATCCCCTCCTAGAAAAGCAACATAATTGCATATTGTGTGTGTGGGTGTGAAAGCACCAAATAATCAAGGCACTATTTTGAAATTACAAGAGTTCATGGATTGTTTGAAATAATAAAGTTTTGGAATAATTTTTCTGAAGGACATGAGAAATCTGACGTTGAATTGTGGGTAGGAGGATAGATCAAGGCAGAGATGGGATGAAGCTGTTTATCCAGCTTATATCCTATGACATTTTTGGAGGAGTGAAGCTGTTTTTGAACATAAATATCAAATAACCTTCTAAACCAGAATTTGGTGTACATCTTTCTAATCTTTTTTTTGCTCGGAACATCTTTCTAATCTCACTACTCATAAACTCAAGGAGAGTAATAAATATGGAGGAAATACTAAAAGAAGGGATATAGGGAAGAGAGAGAAGAGGTTTTTTTTTTTTTTTTTTTTTTTGGGGGGGGAGGACCTTGAAGAGAGCGGTGAGATTCAAACGTAAGGGTTGTTTGGTGTGGGAAAAATTTGAGAAGGGAAAGGAACTTAAAAGAGAGAAATGAAGGAAAGGGAAGATTTTGAAAAATCATGGAAGATAGTTTGAGGGAAGATGAGTTGTTTGGTAGGAAGAAAATAAAGGGATAGTAATTGATAAAGAATCAAGAAATGTCTATTTTACCCTCAAAAGTAATTAATTCAAAATAAAAAGGAAAAATAATTTTTTTGCTAAAATATATTTTTAAAAATATGCTCTTATCAAGTTTAAACTTGTATAAAAAAATTTCTCGCCAAGTTCGAACCTAAATTCAAACTTTCCCGCTAAATTCGAACTTAAATTCTTTCCCACCAAGTTCGAACTTAAATTCGAACCCTCTCGTCAAATTCAAATTTGAGTGGTAAATTTGCCAAAAAATGTGAAAAGTGATATAGGTAATTGAGATCTCACCAATTTTAATGGACTTTATCTTCCTATATATGAGAGAAGATTGATAGGCTCGGGAACCTAACCTCCCAAAAAAAAGACAAGAGGAGTGAGGCGAAGGAGGGAGGGAGGGGAATAAATAATAATAATAATAATAATAATAATAAAGAGAGGGTTGAGGAAAGAGGGGAAGTGAGGCGAAGGAGGAACAGAAGTGGGAACTAATGGGGAGTAGATACGTTGGTAGTAGGCTTAGAAGGTGGGAAAGGGTGCCACGTGCAACCACTAAGCTTAGATGACGTGGGTGCATCAAACCCCACACGTGTTCCTTTCTCTCTCTCTCGTCCTAGGTATCTACTCATTATTACTCCCTCCATGTACTCCTTTAATTAATTTAATTTAATAATAATAATTTTGTGCTTTTGATGACAAGTGAAAAAATCCAATTGTAGCTCATTACCTCTCTTGGGTTCTTATTGCTTGACACGTGGACTAGGATGGAAATTGGATGAAGGAGAATCAATGTTCACTTTCAGCTTCTTTCCTCATAGATTAGTCGGAGTCAGACCAAAGGTTAATATTCACTTCTTTCTTCAGCTCACTACCAAACCCTAACTTCCCACCCAATCCAATGTAGCCCTTTTTGGCAATCCGAAGATCGTCAAGTTTCATAGTGGCTCTGGGATTCAGCTTTTGTAACATCCCAAATTTGGGATTTGGAATTAAAAATATTGTATGGAAATTTATGATGAAAATTTGGTCAAAAATAATTATGAAAATAATTATTTGGAATTTAAGGACCCATTTTCTTGAGAATTTCAAAGAAAATAGTTAGAGGTTGATTTATAGCCCAAGATTTTTAGATAAATTACTTTAAGAGTTAAAGAAGTTAATTAAGGAAGAAAATCCTTATAAATAATCAAGGATTCATTTTTTAGCATTTATTTGATAATTAAGTAGTAATGAAGAGACAAGGGAATAGTTTAAAAAAAAAAAAAAAAAAAAAAAAAAAAAAAACATATATCAGATAACTCTTCTTTAACCCATATACTGACAAATACACATATACATGGAATGTACGCACAGTTGGAGTCCTCATCCAATTTCCAAACTCATACTCAGCACCTTCCCCTCTTGGAGAGCTGACATCCTTACAACTTCGACCATCATGTTCAAGACAACCACATCTGTAGCAACAATTCTGTAAACGCTCATACTTAACTAAAACCCAGACTGGCATCTTCCCTTTTCTCGGCACCCAGAAACCAGCTGTGAGTGGAGCGTCCATCCGAAGAAGGACTCTAACTCTCACAAAGCTCCGAACAAGGTTACTTTCCACGATTGGACTCTCGAGCAGCATCGTTTTCCCAACCGTATCTCCAAGAATTTTTGCATTATTACCATCAAAAGCTTCAAAAGGCAAACCATGGAATTGCACCTAGAAAGGAGTATAAC